>OZ017738.1:8206887-8896887 GCA_963969285.1 Odontomyia ornata | reverse complement strand
TCCATTAATTTAAGCTTACATTGTTGAAGTCGTGGATTATCCACTTTAGGGTTTTCCAGATATGTAAGCGGTTTATGGTCGGTGTGTAAAATAAATTTGCGACCATATATGTAGGGTCTGAAATATTTGAGTGCAAAGACTATCGCAAGTAACTCCTTTTCAATAGCAGAAAATTTAGTTTCGCTATTATTTAATGTTCGAGATGAGAAGCAAATTGGTTTATTGTTTTGTGATAAAACAGCGCCTATGGCAAAATTTGAAGCGTCTGCGGTCACTGTAAAAGTTTGCTTGAAATTCGGATGTTGTAGTATTGGATAATTTGAGATGTAAAGTTTAAGTTTTTCAAATGCCTCGATGTATTCAGCATCGTTGCAATCGATTTTTGAGTCTTTCCATAGACATTTAGTCATAGGACATGCAATTTTTGAAAAATTTCTTACAAACTTCCTATAGTACCCAGTTAATCCTAGAAACGATTTTATTTGCTTTGGGGTCTTTGGAAGTAGAAATTTTTCAATTGCTTCCAATTCCTTTGCTTGTTATTATATGACCAAGAAACTCAATTATTTTTTTCAAAAATGGGTTTTCGATATTTCAATCTTCAAGTTCGCTTTTCTGAGTGTTTGTAGCACTTTTCTTAAAGATTGCTCATATTCCACAAGAGTTGAACTATCTAATGTATCGTCCATATAAACAGAATATTCTCATGGAGGATAGAATTTACCAGCCGTTGAAAAGTGGCAGGAGCATTTTTTAATCCAAACGGCATACGAGTGAACTCGAGATGGCCGTCGTCCGTTCAAAACGCTGTTTTGTGTCGATCCTCAGGCCGTATTTCTATTTCATGAAAGCCTTTGGCGAGGTCGATAGAAGTAAAATAATTAGCATGGCCAAGCTGACCTAAAATATCGTCGATCTGTGGTTTACGATATTTATCCTCCACAGTCACGTTATTAATTTTGCGAAAGTCAATTACGAGGCGATGTTTCCCATTTTTTTTTTGTGACCAGCCAGATGGATGAGTTGTATGGCGATTTTGATGGCTGTATAATGCCTTGGGCTAAATCCTCTGTAATTTGCGTTTTCACGAAATTCCGCAAGGCATAAGGGTAACGGTAGTTTCGTTGATGTATGGGATTTTCATGTGTGAGCTTGAGTTCATGTTTAATTTTATGAGTGAAACTGAGTTTTTCTGTCACTTTGTATTCGAGATCACGAATTTCATCCTTGATTCGATCTACGAGAGCTTCTTCCTCTTTCGAGAAGGTAGACAATTTAGTGTCTTTGATTTGTGTCAATGGTAAAAGATCGTACACAGTTCTGCTTTCAACTTCATATTATCGAATAGATTGAAGTTGAAACTTTTGAGCTTCTAGAGTATAAATTTCGCCGAACTCCATTTCAAATGAAATTTTAGCACCGTTGATTTCAAGGGAGTTATGGGCAAAATTTAAGATTGCGTTGGTACCACGCAGAACGTTAATACCAAGTATTGCGTCGAAATGATTGGAGCGAATTTCAGTCAATTTCCATTCAATGCGGTCACTCAAATTAAATTCTTTGGGGAATTCAGTTTGCATGGCGTATCTAATGAAAATCTTGCCATCTGTTGTGAATAGGGTTAGAGGCTCTGAGAGAAGGTAACGGCGATATGGTGCAACTGTATCGATATTCAGAAGGTAGTGAGAGCTGCCTGTGTCAATCAGACATCTTACCGTCACTTGTTCTATCGTTACGTGAACAATCGGTAGTTGGTTGAGATTTCCGAGGCTGTTAACCGAAAATCCTCGGTCTCATTGCGTAAAGATGAGCCAGTAGAATTTATTGTATTCATTGATACATCAGAGGGCAAAGTTAGGTCACGAATTCTATTATTGCGAGGAAAAGAATGGCGCTACCGCTAATTAGTGGAGGTAGGTTGTCCTCCTAGAATAGGATTATAACGTTGAATACCTTGATTTGAATGCGTTTGCACTTGTTGAATAAAATTTCCGCGGACATTAATATTTTCACGTCTACGCGATAGCGAAAACTAAAGGAAACCAGAATTCACTAAAACAGAATAAGCATCTTCGAGAGATTCAGGTTTATGAGCACATAACACGTCACGAATTGGTTCCGCGCACTTATCTATAAAACAATTTTTCGCGATTGCACTGCGATGCGCAATATCATTTATCTTTTAATCCGCGGTAAGGAATTCATTACTTTTGATTTTATTACATATTTGGTTTAAATACTTACCGATATACTGGTAAGGTTGCGTCGGTGTGGTAAATCGTGCTGCTGGTAGTCGTTCTGTCAATCTGATTTCAGTTTCTGGTTCATCAAAGTTCGTTACTAACGCCTTCCTTATTTCGACCCAAGCGGAGAGAT
This sequence comes from Odontomyia ornata, assembly GCA_963969285.1. NCBI lineage: Eukaryota > Metazoa > Arthropoda > Insecta > Diptera > Stratiomyidae > Odontomyia > Odontomyia ornata. The sequence continues at coordinate 8,894,511 of OZ017738.1, read as the reverse complement.
TGCGTGCATTGATGATTTCTTTTGGCCTGTCACTCATCCGCCCAAGAGTTTGAAATCCGATGAGCGTTTGATTTGGTGCTGGTAGCTTTTTTATTTCCTCCGGTATAGCATCCACTGATGAAATAAAGAGGTGTAGGTCGCTCTGCTTGCCGTCAAATACTGGGATGGTTCAAATGTAGTGGCTAATCGTTTTGTAATCCATCGTGGTAGATCCTTGTAGGCTTTGTCTATTAACTTCAAATTGTCCGTTTGCGGCTTCTTCCTGACTTTGTTCGGCTTCCTCAAAAATTGGTTCGGTTTAGAGCGCATTAACTCACGCAATTTCGAGGCCGTTGAACTTCGTTACTGATGAGCTGAATATTCCGGATGCCGACTGCGCCAGCTACATATTGGTTTCAGGCCGTAACAATTTGGGAGACAATCCTCTTGACGAAGTGACCTTTTTAGTAGAAAATAAAAAAACGAGAGTTCAATATGGTATAATAAATTTTATTCGTCTTCGTTGCTCGAAGATCTAAACTCTACTGTCATCATTGGCACATCGTCCTTTTATTAAAAATGCTTATCTCTTTTTCCGTTATACAAAACGTTGTTCTTTATTCTATATCTAAGAAGATGAAAAAATGTTTATTTCTATTTTAACATAGAGGTGTGAAAATTAGGAATATTTTCACACAACTTAAAATTGCAAATGCTTATAGCCAAAATACAATGTAGTTTAGTTTATCGTATATCTACAAAAATGAAAATGTTTGTTTCACATCTTAAAATTACAAATATCCAAATGCTTATCATTACTTGCATAATATGGAACGTTTTCCTTAATGTATTTATCTTTAATTGATACTTAATGTATTTATCTTAGATTGCAAAAGTAGAGAGTGCGGAGAACTCAAAATGTTATCGGCGTTGTTGTGTGTTTGCGTAAAGGCAAATCACTTGGTGGTGGCGATATAACTATTACTATTTTTAAATACCTACATTTCCTACCATCACTCTTTCTTCGTCGCACAACGCTCGTGTGATCTGCATTCACATTACGTCGCTTCGTCCTTTGTGACACATGAAAGGTTTCCTTAGGGTTCGGTCACATTGCGATTTTACTGTCGTAACCAGCCATTTATAACGCAAATATGAACACACTGCGACAAGATTTGCAAAGGGACTTCAGGCATGCGCGGAACTAATATGCTCATTTGAAGGTATGTCTTTGCCAGGAATACATGCGCTAACCCATTTGTGCACTATGCAAGAAACTACCATGCACATCAGCGTCAAACGTCCAAATGATGTGCGCCTGCTCGAGCATCACAAAAACATCCTACTAAACTGGTTTTAGGAAAAATCGCGAATTCCTGCGACTGCCGAGCTGGCCAAAATTGTCGAAAAACGCAGCGTGCGGACCTCCATTTAACCATGTGTAACTTGCGGCAGTAGTGCGACTATATAGTCATAGTCTGATCCATCCCTTAGTCTTTTCTTAAATACCAAAAGTGAGTTTGCTTTCTTAACCATTTCTGGTAGATTGTTATATATACGCAGAGCATCATTCGTTGCATTGTTCTTTAGACGATCCATTCTGGCAAAAGGTATTACGAATTGATCTGTGATACCTTAATTAATGGTGTTCGTTCCGATCCATTAGTCTTTCAATTTTAGTAGATAAACTTAGCTTTCTCCATTATAATGATTTGACTAAAGCTTAATGATTTTGCCTAGTTTGAGTAAGCATTGGCAGTTTTACAATGTTTTCATACGCTTTGGTCAGCAGCCTTAAAATACTATTTAGATGTTACTTTGCTGATTGACTCCAAATGGGTACTCCATAATGTAACTTCATCTGGAGACAAATGCATTTAGAACAAGTTTCTTCATGTGCATTGGAAAAACCTCATATCTTCTTAACAAGCCTATTATTGGGGCTAATTGCCTACTTAAGCTATTTATGTGTGGCAACCAGGTCATACGATGGTCTATGATAAGACCAAGATATTTCATTTCTAGCACTCTTTGCAATTTTTCACCGTTAATATTTAGTTTGATATCTATGTCTCCCTTGTTCTTTTGCTCAAAAACAATATATTGTATTTTTTCTTTGTAGTGTTCAATACAAGTTTGTTTTCGATTAACCACTGATGGAATTTTTCTACTCGTTGATAGTGTTCTCAATGGCAGTTTTGTCTCATACTAAATAAAGTAGAACCAGCATATAATGTGTGATATCCCGTCAGCCCACATGTATTTAGATTATTCGTGTATAGCAGGACCAAAGTTGGGCCAAGTATTGAGCCTTGGGGAACTCCTGTTTTCGTAGGTGCTCGATCGCTCAGCACATTGTTTATTAAAGTTCTCTGGTATCTTCTCTCCAAGTAACTCTTAAACAACTACTTAGGATTTCCCTGAGTGCCATACGATTCAAGTCTACGAAGCAAGAGGTCAACTAAGAATGATGTCAATCGATTGTTTAGTATCTTTTCAAATATGTTCAAATATGCGTAACCGGGCAATAGTTATTCGGGTCGAGATGATAACCACCCTTAAATACAGGAACTATTTTTGCAAGTTCTTCTTTTTCCGGAAACGACCCATTCCTAAAATGCACGTTTATAAAATTTGCCATAAGCTCGGTTATGTTCTCCTTGACTATACTAATCTCATTCATCGTGATGCTATCGATGCCTGGCACCGTATTCTTTTTCAATCCATTGATTGCATTTAAGACTTCCCTTTCATTTATTTGATGAATGTGAAGGATAGAATTTATTGAGATATTTGTAGTATTTAAATTCCTTTCTGAACTGGTAACGATTACTTTAGTGATTCTTCCACCAATTGTTGAAAAAAAGTTATTTAATGAGTTCGCCACGTCACGCGGACACGATGTCTAAGAGGGCCCATCAGGATTCAGTTGAAAGTTTTGTGATATACCCCGAGGTGAAGAGTTATCCTTTCCCCATTTATTATTTTCCATATTTCATGGGAGTTGTCAGCCGCTGTTTCCATTCTTCTTGAGAAATATGCGAATTTGGCCTCTTTCACAAGTGGTTTCAATTGTTTTTTCGCTTGCATATATACAAACTTGAAAGCTTGGTTTTCATTGTTCTTCCTGTAGTCCATGTATGCCTTCCTTTTTAGGGTTTTGTAAAATAATTTTACAAAACACTACTAGTTTCGCGACCAGTCTGTCCGTCTGTCCGTCCGTCCGTGTGTCACAGCAGTTTTTCTCGGAAACTACTTAAGCTAGAAACATCAAATTTTGTGTGTAGGTATGAAGTGGTGATCTCTTCAAAGTTCAACTCCAAAAAAGTTTTATAACGTATTTAAGGGGGGTCTCCCCATATAGGAGAGTGACCCCCCCGAAAAAAAAAATTTCATTGAAGGTAGCCCATATGGGTATCAAATGAAAGGTCTTGATGAGAACTTTTCAAAACAGGTCTTAGTTTGGCAAAATTTGCTTCGAGGGGCGCACAGGGAGGGGAAATACACGAAAAATTTGTGTCCCCCCCCCTCGCGATTGGACACCTGTGATCCGAAAAATCTGAAAAAAAATCAGGGATGTAGGCCTTGGTGCGTACAACAACAACAAATACGTGAGAAGTCGCAATTCACTCAACTTTGTTAGTAATAGTATGATTTATCGATTTTATGTTTTCTTGAATAAAATCTTAACGGTACCCTTAAATTCAACGAAATTCAGTACGTAGATGTCTATTCATAAGATTGATCTATCCTGAAAGTTTCATAAAGATTGAATCATATTTAGCGAAGTTATAGCGGTTTGAATTTTCCTATTTTACTATGGAACAATATGCGCTGCATGTATTACTATGGCAACATACTCGTATGGCTATGGAACAACATGCGCTTTTTACCGACTCAGACACTACAGTTTTGCTAGGATTTGCATGAAAATTTCAGGAATGATAGGTGTCATGTATATCTTTGAGATTCGGTTCAGCTAGTGGTATCAGTAATCGTAAAACAAGATAGTGGCTGTTTTAAATGCGAAGATTGAATAATTTTGAGTTATTTTTTCCCAACTTCAACGTTTAAGGTGCATGCTTTGAACACTTGATTCAATTTAATGAATGACTGAAGATGAGTACCTACAATTAATGCTCATAAGTGAAATAAGTCAAGGAGGTGGGAGAGAGCTCCAAGCAAAAGGGTTTTGTAACCATTCTAGGATTCGAAAAAATTGGCCATGAATCGATGATTTCAGCACAGGAGAGTGGCCCCTGAAAAAAAATTCATCAAACGTAGCCGGTATGAGTATAAAATGAAAGTTTTCATGGGAGCTTTTCAAAACAGTTGTTAAACTGTCAGTTTTTGCTACAGTGGGGGCACAGGGGGGAAATACATGAAAAATGTGTTTCCTCCGTCGCGGATGGACATCTGAAATAATTATCAAGGGAGATATTTATGAGTATAACAATACCAAAAACCACAAAAGTGGAAATTCATTGAACTTTTTTAAAAATATTATGATCTTGGCATTTCATATTTTCTCCAATAAAATCGTCTTTGACATGTTTCTTGATTTGATTCGATCTGGTGACTGCATTTTGTAAATTGAATACAAAACCCTTCTGTCATGAGCGTAGGTCTGTTTACCCAACTTGTTTTATACTTCCATCAATTACTTTTTTCGTTATCCGAGTCCGTTGTCGACACCTGATTTTTTTCTCAATTGTATAGCTATGCTTAGCAGCTATGATAATATTTTTGAGTTCAATAATCCTATTTGGTTTCCGCTTCTTCAATAATTCTCGTATGTTTGATATAAAGAGCTCCTTATCTAGATATTTGAACGTTTTGTAGGTCGGCTTCTGTTTGTTCAGGGTTTAGTCTTGAATAGCTATTCTTAACACACGGTGGTCCAGCTTCGGCCAGTCCTCAAATGTGTATGTCATGTTTTCAGCCACTTCATTCATTATTATATGATCCAGACAGGTGTTTGACACTGGCCGAGTAATTTTGTTGTTATTCCTCTCCATTCGTTTCTAGAGTATCCTTATAAATACTTGATTCTGGTGATTCAATTAGTACATCAATGTTTGTGTCCGCTAATGTGATTAAATTATTTCAGTTGAGAATAATGTTCCTAGCACTGTTCAAAAATCTTGCGCATTCATACGATTGGGGTTGTAATACGTCTCTAATTTAATTTTTTTTACCTACATGGCGTACTTCAATTATTATAACGTTATATTTATCAGACGTCACTCTCTTGGTAATGAAATTGATTGTATTTTTACGTATATCGCTTTGCCTCCACCTCTTTCATGCCTGCAGGAGAATAGCGTATTATATCCTTCAATATTGTAAAATCGTGCTTCTTCTGGGTTCATCCAGATTTCATTGAGAATAATCAAATCCATGTCAGGATTTTGCTGCAGGTAAATTTGAATATCATTTAGCTTGAAAGATTAGCAATCATCGAGTTTGTAGTCGGTGTTCCTTCTGGCGATAAATATTCTGGGTTGAAACTATGAATATGCTATCACATTAGAAATACTAACTACTATCAATTAACTGGAAAAAAATCAACCGACTTTATTAAAAATTATATATAACTAAAAAACACAACAACAAAATTTTACCTTGAGTTTACGACTAAAATGTAGCAACTTGTTCTTCTCCTTTTTCGTAGTGCTACAGCCCCTCTCGAGCCTTTGCTTCCTGCAACAAGTGCCTCATACTGTATCGGTCCATTGATTGTCTTCGTCAACCGAGTCAAACCAGCGTTTCCTCTGTTTCCCCACAGGTCTCCGCCCTTCAGTTCTCCCAACAAATACCTCTTTGGGTATCCATTGTTCGCCCATACCCCCATTGCAGCTTCCGCAGTCTTACAATCGGTGAGACCTCCGGCTCGTCAAAAATTTCATACAGCTCATGGTTGTATCGAATTCATCATTGATTCCCGCCCAGCTTCGCTCCAGTTATTCGCCTCAGGACCCGTCTTTCGGTGGCGTTCAATATGTTTGCGGATACTTGGGTCAGGGTCCACGTTTCACACCCATAGCATAATACAGGTCTTATCACCGATTTGTATACTTGGATCGATCGTCAAAACTGAATAAAAAAATTGATTTGAGAGTTGTATACTTCTGTGTATTTTGTCTCTTTCTTAGTGTCTCTCGTTATTTTTGGCGTCTAAATACACAAATTCGCCCACATTTTCGATATTGTATAGTATTCGCCAAGTGTGATATTTTGTGTATTTGAGGTATTTTTCCTAGCCTGCCTCATGAGTTTTATTTTCTTTTCATTGATTTGTACCCCTTCTAGTTTTACTTTGCTTTCAAGTTTCAGGAAAAGTTCTTTGAGCAATTATTAGCAACCGTGACAAAATATTGAAGTCGTCCGCATAGGCTACCCCTTGGCCCGACTTGTAAGAAAACGTATCTCTTGCATCGACACATGGCCTTATTATGACATATTCCAGAGCCAAATTGAATAGCAATGGGGACAGCCCATCTCCCTGCTTCAATCTGATATTTGTGTCAAAGATGTCGGCGAGTTGGTTATTGATGCGGACTTGGGAGGTTGTCGACGTCATTGTCATTTTTTTAAGACGGACTGATTTGGATGGGATCCGAAAGCAAAGCATTATTTGGTACCGTACATTACGATCAATACTGTCGTATGTTTGCTTAAAGTCAACGGAAATTTGATGTACGTCTATGTTGAACTCCCAGCATTTCTCAAGGACCTATTTTAAGTGTGAACAATTCATCAATCGTCACACTGCCTGCTCTAAAATCAACTTGAGACTCTCCAATAATACTGTGTGTGAATGATCTGATTTGATTTTCTAAGATCTTTGAAAATATTTTGTACTCTGTAGAAAGAAGTAATACGCCTCAGTTGTTTTCGCACTGTAACTTGTCACCTTTCCTGTGAAAAGGGAGTTGATTGGCTCAAGTCTTTTGGCATATGTTCTTGTTGCGACATTTGCTGGATTACTTTTTGGATGGCTTTCTGGACACCACTGCCACCATATTTAATAAACCCCACTGGAATCTTATCGATGTCCGGCGCCTCATTATTCATTTGGGATTTGATTGTGGAAAAAACTTCATCCAGAGCGGATGAGGCTAATGTAAGCTCTCCGGGAAGATCTATAGGCTCCGATGTTCTCGAGCTGTGCGGAGGCTTTAAGAAGTTCTTGAAATATAATGTCCATATTTTTTAATTATACTTCAATCAGCGATGATATTGCTAATGTGATCATGGAAGAGTGTGGTCGTGGGCTGATAATCTCGCTGATTTTGCTCGCTTGACTTACATCGATACTTCTAAATTGGCCGTCATAGGGTGTTGTCTTGTACTGAGAAAATTGCGTCGGGGTTTGTAATAAGTTCTTCTTTGACGATGTTACCGTCTGACTTTCTCTGATTTCATATTTTGCTTCTTCCTAGGATGTCAAGACTAGGTTCTTTTCTTTGTTTGTGTACCAATGTCGTTGAATTTTCCATAGCGTCAGGCTCGGGTGCGTGGTTTTGTAAGTGGGTCGCGTAGTTGGAGTCTTTCTTGTTGTATAAGAAAAATAGTAAGGGTTCTTTGTATCTTTTTGGTAGTTTCCATGTGCGTCATGGTTTACATAGGAGGAATAAAACGGGAACCAAGAACAAGTTACAAAGGGCACTTGCAACAAGTTAGACTCCAATTACGCGATGCTCACGCAAGGACAAACTCTATAGCATTGCTAAGGAAACAAAGCAAAGGGCCAAGACATGACATCATAGAAAGACTTGAAATATATGCAAATAGATACGCATATGGTAAAATTATCAACGAACAACTTATTGCATATTCCGACACAATTTTCTCAATACACCCTTCGCCGGAAACGGAAGCGAGTCGACGTTCAATAATCCAAAAAAAAAACCAAAATTGAATATCCCTCTTGTAATAAACATAAGCAGTCGAGCAGCCCCGTGGTGATCAGGAGTGGCTGCTCTTGAAGAAATAAGGTGGTCACCCCGTCGAAACTGCTTAGTTTGTTGTTTTAATAGTGGAAAGTAAACTACATCCGTCAAGTTTCCATCTTTAGGCAGAGATGAGTGGTTTACTTCAGCCACTTTAACATCTTTAGGTTTGACATTCCCCTTGTAATGCAACTACCTTCTTCGGAGAAAGTAATGGTTGCTTTTTGTGTAATGTTTGCGTTTGTCTCAAGCCTCCGTGTCCGCTTACTTTAACGAGGCAAAAAAATATTGAAATACTGTAGAGTAGCTTAATTGACACCTAATAGAACATTTCTCAAGATAATAAATATTGATCGGTACGTCTTGTAGAGTAGAGTACGCGTGAAAAGTATTTCGTAGTGTAGCTTCGTGGCTCGGGAAGAACCCGCCTCATATGGTCCCACAAATGCTAGTCGTCAAGCATGCGTTTTTAAGCGAAGCTAGTTAGCTGAGCTCGGTGTTGTTTATAGCTCGCTGACACTTGTGTCAGACCATCGGCACCCGTGTCCTACACGGGCATTTCAAAAATTATTACACTCTGGTCTAACCTAGTACTTGCCTGCTTAACTCATCCTACATCTATATAAGTCATTTCCTTCCACACATCCTTTAGACACTGAAGATGACTCAAAGGATTCGGAACGCGTCTGCTTATACAAAGAAGCAAGGTCCATCGGCATCTTAAGAAAAAAATTGGCTTGCGGATATCAAATAAACAAAAGAATTGACTACAACATTGCTAGCCAGGCAAAAATGTTGCCATCTTTCCAAAACCTTACCCTAAGACTTCATCAAATCATAGCAAACATATAATTTAACAGACTGTGTTTGAAAAATCATACAGCACCAACGTTTGCAAAAATCTTAAAAAAGCAAAACGTGATTGCTGCACGAAACATACAGCATAGTGCACAAATACTTCGCATTGAAAATAAAATAAGAACTCTGTACACAAAAAAAGGACGAAATCAACCGACAACCACCAGAGAATAACCTTATACAAACTGAAACCTTTCTACAATTTTACAATAACGTGAGACAAAATATTGATCTTCAGCTCAAACCGACATATGGGACTATGACAAAAAAACTTGACAATTGATGAAAAAGTAAGTAAGTAAGTAAGTACTCCGCCGACATGGAAATTGTATGCATTGTACTCACACGCCCCGGTACGATCAAAAACAAACACTATCAGCTGTGCCTGTGCAGTAAGAGATAAGCTTTGCGGGTTCTGCCATTTGATATGAGCTTTAGTGGAATAAATGGGAATAGGTTCGTGCATTAGATGCCCACAAAATCTTATCACATGGCTGAAAGTGAAAGGAGGTCGCTCGGAACATCTATTATTGCGGAAAATGATTTTTCGCGATGTGAAAAGCTCGCATTTATATTCGCAAATTGGCAAATAGCGGTGAACCATTGAGAGCAACGCTATTTAAGCCCCGCGAACAAAGAGGCGAGTCTCTGTCGGCAATTTTAGCGTAAACGGATCTAATAAAAACTTGCTAAGTTTATTTGGATTAGATTTTATCAGACACCAACGATTTGAAACCTGCAGTCAGAACAAAACGTGGATATCACTTTGAATAATCTTTAGATTTGGTGGCAATTTTTCATGACGGGAAGCCATTATTATAGGGGTCCCAGCGACGAGGATATTGAGTAGGTAGCCAGTAAGTAACTTCTGTTTTCTTTTTTCCTGAATACCATTTGGGTATCCATTGTTCGTCCAAGCGATTCATATGGCCTGACTATTGCAGTTTCCGCAGTCTTACAATCGTTACAACCTCTGGCTCATCAAAAATTTCATACATCCCATTGGTCCTCGTCCAACTTCACTCCAATTATTCGCCTCAGGACCCCATCTTTCGAAAGTGTTCAATATGTTTGTGGATGCTTGGGTCAGGGCCCATGTTTCACACCGATAGCATAGCATCGGTCTTACCCCGATTTATATACTTGGAGCTTTGTTTTCCTGTGAAGGCAGCTGGTCTTCGAATTCATCTAAACTGAATTAAATTTTTATTTGCGAGCTGCATTCTACAGCGTATTTCGTCTCTTTCATTAGCGGTTCTCGTTATTTTTGGCGCCTAAATATACAAATTTGCCCACAATTTCGATATTGTATTCGCCAAGTGCGACATTTTAGGTATTTGAGATATTTTTCCTCGACTGCGTCATGAACTTTGTTTTATTCTCATTGATTCGTAGCCCTACTAGTTTTACTTCGCTACCAATTTTTAGGAAAAGTTCATAGGCGATTGTAAGCGAACGTGACAAAATGTTGATGTCATCCGCATAGGTGACCACATAGCTTGACTTGTATAATAACGTTCTACTCGCATCGGCAGGTAGCTTTCTTATGACTTATTCCAGAGCCAACTTGAATAGCAATGGGACCGGCCAGCCCATCTCCCTGCTTTAGTTCGATATTTGTGTCAAAGGTATCAGTGAGTTGGTTATTGATGCAAATTTGGGAGGTTGTCAGCTTTTTTTTTGTGGATAGTGAATAAAATTGATAGGCTCCATTCGTTCAGCATGTGTTCTTGTTCCCAAATGAGTTTTCATAATTTTCTCTTCGTCCTATGTATTGCATGTACGCCTGATTCTTTTGTCTAACGCATTCTGGCACTCATCATCGAACTAATCATTTCTTTTGCCCCGGGCTCGATGTCCGATCGTCTATTCTGCCACGGTCTTAATAGCCGCTTTCACTTCCATCCAGAGCTCGTTGCCTATTTTCAATGATGTTTCTGATAAGATGGGAGCTAGTTAGCTGTCGAGGGTCTCCATAAAATTTTTTTGCCATAAACGCCATTTGGAGCCTTTCGATGTGAAATTTTTGGAGCGCGGCGAATACGCCTTTGACATATGCCATCGGTAGACTAATTTGATCAAGTAATGATCTGATTTACAATTGGCACCTCGGTAGGTACGAACGTCAAGTATACTCGAGGCCCAACGTTGTTGGATCAGAACATGATCGATCTGATTTTATGTGTTGCCATCCGGTGATACCCAGTCCATTTTATGTATGCGTCAACTGGTAGCCAGTCGAAAGTATGACTAAATATCTGTCACATGCAAGGTCAATCAGGTGCTGGCCGTTGTCATTTGTTTTATCGTGGAGGCTATATCCTCCGGTCGGTCCGCGATGAGATATCTCATTGCCAACCTTAGCGTTGAAATCACCTAGAATTCTTTTTGTGTCGTTTGTAGGCAATGAGTCGATTAGTGTTCTCAAGTGATTGTAGAACGTTGATTGGGGCGTGTACTTTTATCAGCTAGATTTTAAAGAATTCCGCTTTGATACGGATCGCTTTTAACCGTTCGCTGAATGCTTTAAAATTAATAAAGTGTGATTTGAACTCCCTATCCACAATAAAAGCCACTCCGAATTATCGTTTTCCAATAAGCTTCTCATTTCTTGAATACGAGTATCATTTCTAGTCCACTTCGTTTTCTAGATTGTCAGTATGTTTAATTTGGCCTGGCCTGTTGTAAAAGGTCATTAACAGCGCCAGGGTAGTTGAGTGGTCTGAAATTTCAGGATCAAATCCCTTAGTTCTTCTTTCAGTTGCAAGATCGTTGCCGTGTGTTCAATCCATTCCGTGGCTCTTCTACAGGGTTTGGTTTTCCAGAGACGGGAAGCTAGCCCGTTGCCAAAACTCCATTACGGCGGCATGGTTATTACTGTTGATTCCGTTATTATGCGCGAAAAACTCGCTTTCACTCTCAGCTTGTAGCTTATAGCGAAACCGAGGGAATGATAGGAAGATCCCCTCCAGGGGGAGGGAAGGGTGGAAGTGAAGCATGCCTGTGCTGTAAAATGCCAATGCCTCTGTGAAGGGACAGAGGCATTGGACTGTCATGTATTAAGGGCACATCTTTGGGATAGTAAAATTATATGTAGACTATGTTTCATTTTGAGAGTCCTATCTAGGATGATGGACCCGGATAGGAATGAATCTGCTTTAGTAACAGCTGGATAGATATACAAAGAGTCCTTGGATTGTAGATGGATTCAATGAGTAACTTTGTCTCTTTTGATTAGAAAAATCACAAGGATATAGGTAGTAATCTTTAGACAGTTGATGGTTATTATATCAATAAAAAATTGGAGGTGTTTGGTTTTTCAAGTTATTTACTATCAAATGCTATCAAAGTTATCTGAAAACTGATTCAAAAGCAACCCGCATCTTACTTGATTTATCTTGAGTCCAGCAAATACATGGTATAGTTGTGCAAAACCTGTGCATAAAAAGAGTCAAGTTATCCCTAAAGAAATTTCGCACATTTCTCAATGATTCACAGGAAATTTAATTTAACTCCCAGTTGCGAAAACCAATTGAGTTTGCATAAAAAAAATACTCCCTCTCCGGTGCTCGGCTTCATCGTTGTATCTATAGTATCATATCCGGATGAGATTTATAGCACACGTCAAAACCACCATCACTCAGTTTAACATAAATTATAAACTATGCATTTGTATCTTTTCGCGGAACTAAATATTTAACTTTACTTCAAAATTATTGCATTCGAGGAAATATAGTTTGACGTATTTTGCTTATTTAAATTGCTCCCGGAATATTTCCCAATATTACACACTGCATGTGCTACGTCATGTCAGAATATGTACAATTTTATCCAGTTCGCTAATTTAAGAAGATATTCTTGGTTCCTATCGTAAAAAGTTCGATGGTACAGCAGTTAAATGGACTCCAAACTTCTTAATAACTTCATTAGACACATTTTTAGAAAAAGTTAGCATTTATAATTAACGCTTGGGTGGATGAACCATTTCACACATTCTATTAACATGCATGCAGTCAACCGACACTTGCTAAAAGAAGGTGCTAATCTTTGCATCTCCAAATGCGTACTCATAGAATACATTTCTGAATAAATTAATAAATTTATTTTGATTTTTTTTTTTTTGTATCTTCATATTAAATTGATAAAATATGATGCCTGAAAAAATTTCGAGCCAGTCGTTATTTGTATTATACATTAAGAAGCAAAAATTGATAGATATTTTATTAGTACTCGTAAGAAACTGTCAGCCAGAAGGAGGGAAAAAGTTGAAAAGAAATACAATGTGATATTAAAAATATGTACATAAATTATCCTTTACATATGACACTTTTCATTCAACGGTTTTTCATTGTGGTGGATAAAAGTCGAGAAAGGCATTAGTCTTATGGGAGACGATATCTCCTGCAAAATATTGTATATAATGGGGAAATTAATGTTTGATGCAAAATTAGTATTTCAAAGTAGCGTATAGTAAAGTGAGTGAACAGAAGAGAAGGTGTCGGGGCGACAGAGAAAGAAGATTTTTAAAGTGAAAAAGATAGAATATAGGCTTGATTGAGATAGAGCGAGCTTGAAGAGAAGAAGGAGACAGTAGATAGAAGATAGAAAAAGAGGGAGAAGGAGATACAAGATAGCAAGAGAAAGAGGAGATAGAAGATAGGAAGAGAAAGAGAAGATAGAAGATAGGAAACGTAGATAGGAAGAGACAGAGACAGAAGACAGGAAGCGACACAGACACAGACGATTTGTGTGAAAGAAATAGATGTTATCTTGAAGAAAAAATCAGGGACTCTGAGTGAATGCCTGACTTTCTTTTGCCGACTTGGGTTCGTTTCAGTTTTCCAAATTATATCGAATTTTATCGATCATACAAAAAGTCCTTTGGCGGGTACTGAATATAGTACAAATAGCTCTTCTTAGTGGACAAGATATCGACGGATGGTCGCGTAGTTGCTGGAACTAATATGATTGTCATAGATGAGAAAATTGCTTCGCTGGCTCCCCAGTGCGACAAAATCACTTTGAAACTGGATCAAGTTATTGCTGCGCTACTTCAAACGCAAGAAGCACTTACAAAAACGAATGCCGAGCTGGTCGACCAGCGAAGCAAAAATGGACTACTCACTGCAAAAAATGCAAAACTTACTAGACTATTCCGTAGTAATAATGTTAATCTACTGAGAATACCAAAAAGATACGTCTTGAAATGAAAAGAACAAAACGTGAGGATGTTCCCATCTGAAAAATCTTGTGCCTTTTTGGAGGAATCTGAAATTGAAATGGGAATCGAATCGACTGCATGATTAGCAGTAAGAATAAAGGGGACGAAATTTTCCCTTCCATTCCACAACCAAAACTGGCAACGACATTTAACATACACTGCCCAGTACTGCAACTACACAACCCCCACCACAAATACAAGAATCAAAAACAGTACCAATTATTCTAATGAAGCCCTCAAAAAGGTCCCAGCATTTGATATTATGAAAGCTCAGGAGATTTCATACTCATCTGCCAAAATGGTCTGATAAAAGCATTAACTGACAATGATATACAGTACCACACTTATATTCTACTCGAAGGTAGATAGCTGGATGTTGTCATTAGGGGCCTATATGGCCTATCAGTAGAAGAAATAAAAGAAGGCTTACAGTCTTAGGGCTTCAATCCAATTGAAGTATACTATTTCAAAATAAAAGAGAGTCTTTCTAAGGTAGTGAAGGTCCTCCTCCCAAAATCTGAGACTAATATTTACAACATTAAATCTATTTGCCACCTTATATACACCATAGAGGCACAGTATCCTCGTACAGTGTAAAGTATGTGCCGCAATTGCCAACAACTTGGCCATCCTTCCAGAAATGTAATGCTTAACCTCGATGCATTGAAAGCGATTCGCTTCACCATTTCTCGAACTACCCGAAGAAAATTCAAGAGAAGCCAAAATGCATTAATTGCGGCGGTGAACATCTGGCAAGCTATGGGAGTTCTCCTAGAAATCCGAGGCACGTGAGAAAATCGTTCGTGCAGGTTACTGCAGCCCAATTGCACAGCAAATACAAAAACAAACAACTTCACAAATAACTAACGCACACATAGCCAATCACATAACAGGGCCAAGTGTTTGCCAAAATACAAACACAATTTCAAACCATGATGCAAAATATGATGGCAAATATAATTCAAACTTTATTTCCAGTATCTCAGAATGTTATCAATACTAAACACTAATGATTTTAATGAGTCCCGTGTTAATTGTGACGGGGAATTGGAATCCCTTGCGTCAGCATTCTGCTGAACTATAGAGTAGGGTCAAAAAACATTCGGACTAAATTAATCTAAATTCTTTTATTTGATTAATCGATACAAATCCTTGGTAATGCTTGAAATAGTACCATTGTGCTTCGACGTAAAGCGTATAACACGACTGCACCTGCGCTTATGCCTTCTGGACCTCGCATTCCTTCACCTTCAGAGATGTCGTCACGGTCCCTTGGACGTTTTCTAGGGAGCTGTATTGTTTTCTCTTGAAGTCTCACTTGAGCCAAGGAAAGAAGAAAAAGCTCCAACAGTACCAATTCTGAACTGTAGGGCGGAAGGGTGAGGAAACGCGGCAACCCTCTGCTTGGCCAGAAATGTCCTCCCTATCACTCAGGGCTCTTAGCACTAACTTGGCCCCCCATTTTGCATGGTCAGATCCTCGGAAATAATTTTTATGTCGCTACCTTATGAAATCCCTAATTCATCAGCAATCAGTAGAATGTTTTTGCGCTATTCGGAGTTCAGGGGTTCCTTTGACTTTAGCCACATTTTCATCAATCCTTGAAAGACAGACGGACGAATAGGACAGACAGATAGGTCACCATTTTAGTGGAATGTTCTAAAAATATTTTACAATATCCTAAAAATGGTCTGATGTATAAATACTTCTAAGTTAAGCCATTAAAAGCGTATCCATGAAAAGTATTCATTATTTCAGTTGCTACTAAAATAGCGAATTGTTCTTGCTTTCTGACCTTTGGGAGCTGCCATTTTGAATGCATGCATTTAATCTTGGATTTTTTTAAATGTTTCAATCAATGTGCCAAATTTCCTTCAAATATAAGTTTTGCTGTAGACAGGCCAAAAGTATTAAATTTTTAGTGAAAATGGCAGCTAAAAATATTTGGTTTCAAATTGTCGACTTCCTTATTTTTTATCCGATTTTGATAATTTGCAAGAACTTAGTACATTTATTTATAATCCCAAGTTTCATCGAAATCCGTTAGAAAATATGGCCAATAGAGAGCCACAAAAATCGGAAAACTTGCGCATTGATGCTCACCAAAATGACAAAGACTTTAGCTCTAATTATTTTCTATCTTGAAACCACGGCTCATATAAATTGAATCGAAATTGCGACATTTACAAGCCTTTGAAATTTTGAACTTCGGCTAGCCGATATTTTGTTTTTGAGACCTAGCCTCTAGTGCTTTAGATACTTATAGTCTTTACCAAAATACCGAATTACATCAACATTGCTTGAAAGGTTTGGTCACACCTGCAACAAAAATTTTTTGCACGTTTTTCGACCTTTGGGTGGCCGCCATTTTGTTGCAGACAGTTCGACTATGGATTTTTTATTGTGAGACTCATCACACAGTTCAATGAACCTCTGTGCCAAATTTCATCCAAATCGGAACTATACTTTATCAGAACAAAAATCACAATTTTTCGTCTGAAATGGCTGGCATTTTGTGGAGATACTTGCCCAATACACCTTTCCTTAAAATTTGGTGAAAATCGAAGCTCAATTGGGACCTCTAGCGTGCTCACAAATTTCATTATATCCCATATATATATATATATATATATATATATATATATATATATATATATATATATATATATATATATATATATATATATATCCTCACAGGCGCAATTAACCGCACGCTTACACTTTTTGTCACCCTGCTTGTTTGTATTAAGTATAGCTTTTCTCAGGCTTTGTTTTGTATCGAGTGAATAATTGGAAAGAAAAATAAACATTTAGACTCTCGAGTTGATTTTGAAATTTGTGTCGCAGTAGGTTTTGTACGAATAAGTCATTTTTTGACCTTATTACCGTGACGTTATCGAGATAAAATTTCTTGTTCTATTTTCGCCGAAAGTATAAAAGTTGTTTGATTTATTTCTTTAAGATTGTGCTTAGTGCTTGAAATAATAAACATGCCATTAGATGCAATTTGTACAGCTAGGGTTGTCGCTTTAGCTGATGCTGGATACAGTCAACGTCGCATCGCCCGAATGCTCGGTGTACCTTGAACCACGATACGAGATGCTATTAGACGGTATCGAGAGACTGGATCATATACCCGGAGGCCAGTTCAAGGCAGACATTGTTGCAGTTCCACCCGAGACGACCGTTTTATCGTTAGCAACCTGTTGAGAAATCGCTTTTGCACTGCTACTGTTGTTCGCACGGGTCTCTTCGACGTCAGAAATGTTAGTGTAAGTGAATGTACGAGTAGAAAAAGACTGGGTGAAAGTGATTTAAGGGCTTTTCTTGCAGCTCGCGCCTCACAACTCACAACCACAGTAGTGTAGAGGTAGACTTGGTTTTGCGTGAGAATATTATGATTGGACTATGGAGTACTGTTTTCTAGTGAAAGCAGAATAGCCTTGTGTGGTCCAGATGGTTGTCAGCGTGTCTACAGACGTAAAAATGAGAGGTTTGCTCCCTGCGCTATAGCCGGAACAGTGGGTTATCAGAGCGGATCAATAATGACTCGGGGAGGCATCTCTTATGAGGCCCGTACCGATCTTGTCGTCTTTGATGAGGGCAGTGTGAACCCTCAGAGGCACGTGGAAGAAGTTCTCCCAGACCATGTCGTACCGTTTACTCCATTTATTGAAGGACATTTGAGGTGGATGCATGATAATACACGTTGCCATGTCGCTCGATCTGTGACACAATAACTTAATGAGGTCGGAATTCCAACTTTGTCATGGCCAGCGTGTAGTCCTGATCTCAATCCTATTGAACACATTTAGGACAACCTTAAAAGACGTATTCGGGCAAGAGTATCAGTGCCTTTACCCTAGGAGAGCTCAAGACCGCAGTTCTAAAGGAGTAGAACAATATCCCGCAGTCGGACATTCAGAGTGTCATGGATGGTCTTCCAAACAGGCTATAAAAAGTCATTAGAGCCCGAGGTGGTAACATCCATTATTGAATTTGAAGTCAGTGACAAAAAATAAACTTTTTCTTGAATTAGACAACAATAATCAGTTGAAAGAAATCTCGGAAAAGTCGATTTTGTGGATGAAAATTTTATTAAATAAATTTTTTTCAATTTTTTCATTTGTTTTAATGCATCGAATTTCAACATAGCATTCATCAAATTTGTGTTAAAATTTGATAGGTTTGGAAAGCAGTAAGAATAACAGGGTGGGCGGTTAATTGTGCCTGTGAGCATATATATATATATATATATATATATATATATATATATATATATATATATATATATATATATATATATATTGCCGCGTGTTATGGTTCGCGGCCAATAGTTTTAATGTTCCGGGAAAATGAAAAAGCAATGTCTTTTAAATTAAATTAAAAGAGTTTATTTAATTACTTTAAAATGCACAATCATTTATTTAACTGTTTCCCAATTTTAATTTTCATTATTAAAAGTCGAACTTCCACTTATCCATAAATTTCCATCGCAATTGTCTTCTAAAATCACTTCACAATCAACGAAAATCACTTTTCTATTACTCGATCAATATCGCTTGTCATTCGCTCCACACTATCGCAGTTTTTAATATCGCGGTTCTAATGAATGAATAATCCCCCCATTCATTCAGCTCGCTTTTATATAGGGTCTCTAGTTACTCAATCCATTTCTTGTACATTGCCGAACTAGCGAGAACATTCGAGCAGCGTAATGAAGATGTTGATGCTTGGTGGGTTTTCGAGTACGTTCGTTTTGTTGATCATGATTAATGGGCTTTCGAGTACGTTTGTTTTGTTGATCATGATCTTCTTAACGATTGTGAAAATAATTGCGACAGTAACTCGCAAAATTATTCGTGCATGTAACAAAATATATATATACATATATATATATATATATATATATATATATATATATATATATATATATATATATATATATATATATATATATATATATATATATATATATATATACATATATATATATATATATATATATATATATATATATATATATATATATATATACATATATATATATATATATATATATATATATATATATATATATATATAGGGTGTTGCACTAGGGACATAACAATTCAATTCATAACAATTGTCTTAGAATCTCGTCAATCAATGTGTCGAATTTCGTTCAAATCCGAGTTTCACTCTAGATACAGTAAAAGTATTAAATTTTTAGTAAAAATGCCAGCTTAAAATATTAAGTTTGAATTTTTCACCCGATTTTGATAATTTTGTACAATACAAGAACTTAGCACAGTTATCCAAAACCTTAAGTTTTATCAAAATCTGTTGGAAAATGTGGCCTGAATAGCTGAAAGAACTGCATATTTGAACCGCTGCCATTTCGAAATGGATGATCACCAAAATGAGAAAATCTTTACCAAACTGCCGAGTTTCTTCAACTTCGGTTGAAAGGTTTGGTCACTACTTTAAAAAAACAAATTTTTGCCCGTTTTTCCAGTTTTGAGCGGCCGCCATTTTGTTGCAGACGATTGGTCTTACGAATTTTTCTTGTGATTCATCACACAATTCAATGAATCTCTGTACAAAATCCAAATCGGAGCTATACTTTAGTCAGAACATAAATAATGATTTTTCGTTTAAAATGGTTCATGAACTTAACCGAGATATTTATCCGATACACCTTTCTTAAAAATTTGATGAAAATCGGAGCTAAATTGCAACATACATTGTGACAAAAAAGTACCCGGAAATTGCAAATAAAACGCAAAATTTCAAAATATCACGGAGTCGAATCTGGTGAAAACGGTGGTTGATCGATGGTATTTATTGCGTTTATGGCTTTAAATTCGGTCACAATAAAAAAAAATCAAAAATCACAAAAATCGCAATGCACTGCTGAGGTGTACCGACTTAAGCAGCTGCTGTAAACAAACTGGTTGACAGATCGCGGTCATATTTGGCATAGTTATTAAGGACAGTGCTACCAACTTAACAAAATACATTATTTTGAAATATTATTCCCCCGGGGAATTTAAATTACAATATTTCCGGGTACTTCGTTGTCACAATGTTTATATATATATATATATATATATATATATATATATATATATATATATATATATATATATATATATATATATATATATATATATATATATATATATATATATTATATATATTTAGGGACTCATATGTCCCATCAATTTACGAGTGTAAGAAAGTTAATGAACGTTGATTTATTTATTATTTATCAGTCTAAGAAGGGCTTTAACCTCTTGGAAAAGCATTGCATTCATATAAATCCAATATCAGCATTCATCATATTCCTTATAGTCCGATTATAGTATTTCTGTAAAGCACTTAAAATAATTACTATTTCATAGAATTTTGAATATAAAATTTAAAAAAAAAAATGTGTTTCGACTAATCATTCTCTCTTAACCCTTCTTTCAGTTATAATTATGTGCGCTAGCCCGGAATCGATCCGTCAGATAATGCTTGTCGCGGAAGAACTGAAAATGATCGACAGTGGTGAATATGTATTCATTAACATCGAGCTCTTTTCCAAGTAAGTTGTTATAGTTCAAGCAATTGAAGAAATAAAATTGCATCTAATCAGCATACTTACTAATTCGTTACTTATCTCTTTATAAATTCTAGAATATCGCAGACGGAGACACAACCTTGGTTCGACGAACATGATACAGAAAAAAACAATCAACGAGCAAAGAAAGCCTACACTGCTCTACTTACCATTACCGGAAAGCAGCCAGTAAACGAGGAATATTTTCAGTTTTCTGAAGAAGTAAGTTTAATTATGATGAATTATGAAGATGTGGGTTTTAAACTGACCAATTCATCCTACAGGTGAAAAGAATGGCTGCATCCAAATACAATTATACGTTCAAAGCTGAGGAACCAGTATCGACTTTTGTCACTGCCTTCCATGACGCTGTGCTATTGTACGCTTACGCCCTCAATGACAGCATCAGAAAGGACCCCTCAGTTCTGACGAAGCCTTTCAATGGCACTGAACTCTTCCAACTGATGTTGAATAGGAGCTTCCACGGAATCACTGGCAATGTGACTATCGACAGCAACGGAGACCGAATATCTGCATACTCATTACTTGATATGAACCCGATTACAGGTCGTTTTGAAATCGTCGCTCATTATTTTTATAAACAATTGCAATATGTGGACGGAAAATCTATCCACTGGGCAGGAGATAGAACTGATCCTCCGCCGGACAAACCAGTGTGCGGGTTTGATGGATCTCTCTGCCCGGATAACTGTAAGGAGTTCCTTGGTTATATTATTTTTACTTGACGCTGAAGCTTTCTTCTTTTAGCTCTTCCAGGCTATGCGATACTGTCTTTAGTATTAGGATTTACTGTCATTGTGATGGCAATTATTTCATTTCTTGGCTATCGCCATTACAAATCGGAAGCAGAAATAAATTCAATGACGTGGAAAGTCAATTGGAACGATGTCAACCCCTGCAACCCGATGGGCAAGTACAGAGGAAGCGTTCATTCGCTGGCGAAACGCGGTAGCCAAGTGACACTATGTTCAGAAGACATGGGATCACTACCCGGTGATCGGCAACTTTTCATTCCAGTAGCATTCTATAAAGGATGCAAGGTAGCGATTAAGAAGATCCACGAAAGCAATATCAATCTGAACCGAACTTTGATGCTCGAACTGAAAAGAATGAAAGATCTGCAACATGATCACCTTGTGAAGTTCTTTGGTGCATGCGTGGATCCACCGAAGTGCTGCATACTCACTGAATACTGTCCAAAGGGTTCATTGCAAGATATTCTTGAAAACGAACAGATTAACTTAGATTGGATGTTCAAACTATCTCTGATGCACGATATTGTCAGAGGAATGCACTTTCTTCATCAGTCGGATATCAAGTCACATGGGAATTTAAAATCATCTAATTGTGTTGTAGATTCTCGATTCGTCTTGAAAATCACTGATTTCGGACTGCATCAATTGAGGAAGCCAAGTGTGGAGGAGGATATTGAGAACTGTAATAGTTATGCATATTGGAAACGTATGGAAGACGCTTTATAATGAATAGATAATTAATTTTTTTCGTTCAGGTTTGTTATGGACAGCTCCAGAATTGCTTCGTATGGCAAATCCACCTATGGAAGGTACTCAAAAAGGGGATGTTTATTCTTTTGGAATTATTGTGAATGAAATTATCACACGACAAGGTCCATTTTATTTGGGTTCCAATGAGAAATCTCCTCAAGGTAATTAAAAAATAAATAATAATTTTAATGTAAAGAATGAAATGCGTGATTGATTGACTGATTGATTAATTATTTTGCTTTAGTTACAATATCCCTACCAATTTAGATAAAACATAAAGCGAATTTGAAAACATAAATACATCAAGAAACTCAATGACCCCGAAGATAAATCAAATTTAAACATATCATGCATATAATAAGCAAATACAAAAACTATTAACATTTAGTGTAGATTATCCAATTATTTATTTTATTATTTGGAAACAAGTTGAGTGGACGGAACTACACTCGTATGAGAAGGGTTTTGTACTCAACCTATGATATGTAGACACCAACAAACCATTTAATAATTATTTTCCAACAATAATAATTGTTACTCCAATTCAATTTTTGAATACAAACAAGTAGCACTAACAATAAATGTAGTAATAATGAGCTATAAATTAAAAAGACACAAAAAACCGCCAATGACAGAGACGATATACGCCGAAGAATACAGTTCGCAAATAAAATATTTTATTCACTTTTGACGATCTCGAAGACCAGCTGTATACACAAGAAAACAAAGCTCCAAGTATACAAATCTGTGATAAGACCTGTGTATTGCATGGGTGTGAAACATGGACCCTAACCCAAGCATCCGCAAAAGTATTGAGCGCCTTTGAGCGAAGGGTCCTGAGGCGAATAATTGGAGCGGTGCTAGACGGGATCCAATGGCAAATTCGATACAACCATGAGCTCTATGAAATTTTTGACGAGCTGGAGGCCTCAACGATTGTTAGACTGCGGAAGCTGCAATGGACTGGCCACATGAATCGTATGGAAGAACAACGAATACCCAAAAAGGTATTCGTTGGGAGAACTGAAGGGCGGTCACCATTCGGAAAACCGAGAAAACGCTGGTCTAGCTCGGTCAACGTAGACAGTTCATCGCTGCTCGGATTTCAAAATAGGAGGACGCGGTCAATGGACGGGTTATTTGCAGGAAACGAAGGTCCAAGAGGGGCTGTAGTGCTACGAAGAAGAAGGAGAAGAAGAAATTAAAAAAGAGAAGCGATAAACACAAACGATGCCATTGTCATTCAGCCACCAATAACTAAATTGCTCCATCCCAGCAAATACCCATTTGTATCTCGAATGGATCTGTTGAACTCGAGCACATATTTGGAAGATATATTATCTTCGGTGATCTGTATATATGTACATGATACATAGCCGAAACACCGTTCAAATAAACAACATACCGACTCTCGTCACTTTAGTAGTTTGATAAATTCTTCGATTCGATATATAGTGTATCCAATCCATCTCAGGCTTTCTGTGCAACCCAGTACATGTACAAAGACATTTACTTTTGAAAACTCAATCTTTCCATTGTTCTAGCACTCTGATTGTAACAGATCTAACATCCATATGTCAAAACGGTCTAACCAGGGTATTGTAACAATGAAAGAGTCGTTATTGTGCTTTACTGAGCATGATTTTGATATGATCATCACAGCACAGATACTGATCAAGATTAACACCAAGGCATTCAATACGTTCTGAACTATCCCCACCAGCCATAATGTGGAAATCTTTCCAATTACGCCAGTATTGACTGGCCAACCGCAGCGTTGTCCGAAATATCCGTATTGGCTTGCACATAGTTGAACATTTTCTGAAGGTTTCTTCGAACGACCGAAGCCTTTTGGTCTGTCATATAAATTATCAGGTCATCAGCAACCGCCACTTATGATTGCGTTGGCGACACGTTAAAATCAAAGCCGCTTAATAGCATGTGAATAAATATGGAGAAGAACAGAGTGGCAGCAACTGTTGCTGCACACCATTCAAGACCTTAAAATCGTGCATTTTCATCCGATTTTCATCACTTACGGGACACAATTTCTCGTATAACATATTACTCATAATGGCGATAAATTGTCTGGAAAAATTGTACTCCAGGACTTTAAAAATAAGTCCGTCTAACCAAACTGTATCGAAGACTTTTCCATATTATCAATGAGACACGCTCCAACACCTTCTTTATTATTTAGTTTCCAGCTGATATCTAAGGTTACTTTCGCTATCGCATACATAGCCGAATGCCTTGCACGGCAGCCAAACTGGCAATTCAGCATCAATTCATATTTTTCAATGTAGGCATTTAATGCTTCATGTAGCATTGTTTCAAACACCTTGCAAATATTAGGCAGCAGACTGATTGGGCGATTTCTTTTAGGACACAAAAATTCCTTTCCAGTCTCGTCGATGTAGAGTTACAATAGAGTTGACGTTGATCGAGATAAGACCAAGCCTCTCCACGGGAATGTAACTGGACGATAAATTATTGCGAAACATATTGACCTATTGTGAAATACGAAAATAATTTTCTTGTTTTATTCACATTATATGCCTTATTGTCATTATTGTCTGCTAGTCCTCTAGCGGCAAGTTCAAATGACACCTCGGGCTTGACGGAGCTAAAAGATAGACTGAGGCGTACTTGTGTTTGCTTTGAGAAGAATTTAACGTTTGCGCCTTGATATTGGGGCATCCTCGATATGATACTGGATGACCAAATACACTGCATTTACACAATTTTTTTGTTGGCTCCATCTTAGCCAATTTGCAATCACTGGGAGTATGGACATCTAAACATTTAACGCATTGAAGTCAAAGTCAAAGTCAAAAGCGCTTTACTCAATACTAATCGGTATAAATTTTCAAAGAATATAAAGCAAATTCCAAACAATAACAATACAAAAACTTAATGGCCCAAATGGCTCTCTAAATTTATACGTTATCATTAAACACATTTCATCAAAAAAAAACTAAGTAACGAAAAACACAAAACCTGGAAATAAACACAAATAATTTAGACATTGTCATTCAGCCACCAATACCTGGGTTGCGCCGTCTCAATTCGATCAGCTTTAACGAATCTAGCAAATGAGTATCTCCATTGGAATTGTTGGTCTCGTGAACTCAAATTCGGAGGACATTTTATCTTCTTATCGGTGGCCCGTCGATACATGTGATATATGACTGGGACGCCATCAAAATCAAAAACATATCGATTCATGTCAAAATACACGAATGCTTCTGGAGGAACAAAGCCAGTAGCGAGGCAAATCGCAATGTACCCGTCTGTAGGGTGGAACGGCTGTGAAATCCAAGGGTTTTCACTCACAGTCACAGATCTTGCGATGTGATTCCGAAGAAGTTTCAATATGAAGATATCGCGTCTTGTCACTTGAGCAGTTTAATAAATTTTTCTATTCGATATATAATGTTTCCAATCCGTCTCAGGCTTTCTGTACAAACCAGTACATGCACGAAGACATTTCCTTTCAAAAACTCTTAATTTTTCCATAGTACTAGCACTCTGGTTGTACCCGATCTGACATCCATATGTCAAAACTGGTCTAACCAGGGTCTTGTAACAGATAATTTTGACCTTTTGATCAATGTATTTGGAATGAAAGAGTTTTCGTAGGGCCATGACTACTTTAAGTGCCTTACTGAGCATGATTTTCACATGTTCAGTATAGTACAGATACTGATCGAGATAAACACCGAGGTATCGGACACAAGATTTATGTGGAACTCGTTCTAAGCTACTCTCGCCAGCCATGATCTTTCCAATTACGTTTCAGGTCTTGACTGACCCCCTGCAGCATTGTCCGAAACAAGATTGTTTCATACTTCTGCAGTAACTGTTCCCTGCGGTAGACCATTCAACACCTTGAATTCGCGCATTGTTGTCAGATTTCCGTCAGTTATAACAAACGATTTTCTGTATAACATTGCACATCATGGCGACAAGTTGTCTGGGGAACTTGTCCTGAAGGAGTTTAAAAACTAGTCCATCTAACCACACCGTGTCGAAGGCTTTGTCCACATCAATGAGACATGCTTCAACACATTCTCTATCTGTTTTTTTTCTCCTTTTTCCAATTGAATTATAAAATATATAATAATCTTAATTAATTTGAATTTGCTATAGTTTTTTTGCTAAAATATGTTTAATGATAACGTATAAATTTAGAGAGCCATTTGGGCCGTTAAGTTTTTGTATTGTTATTGTTTGGAATTAGCTTTATATTCTTTTAAAATTTATAACGATTAGCATTGAAAAAGCGCTTTTGACTTTGACTTAGTGCATGTCAAAGTCAAAGTCAAAAGCGCTTTATTTAATACTAATCGTTATAAATTTTAAAAGAATATAAAGCAAATTCCAAACAATAACAATCAAAAAACTTAATGGCCCAAATGGCTCTCTAAATTTGTACGTTATCGTTAACTCATATCATCAAAAAAAAACCATAGCAAATTCAATTAATTACGATTATTACATATTTTTAAAATTTAATTGGAAAAAGGAGAAAAAACCAACCAACACTATCCTAAAATTATTTATAATCAAAACACAACAGTGAAACTTTGATCCTACACCTAATATGTTGTAACTTATTTCTAATAAAATACAATCAAAAACTTTATCTTATACTAAAAAAATCAATAACAATGTTCCTAGCCTAAGTGTTTAATCTTATCTCTAACGGAATATAGTAAACATTACATATACCTAGCCTATACCTAATTTTTAACAAAAAAAAACAACAACACTAAATGTAGCAATAATGAGCTGAAACTCAAAAATTAAATAACGAAGAACACCAAAACTGAAAATAAACACGAATAATTTAGACATTGTCATTCAGCGACGAATATCTAGATTGCCCCGTCTCAACTCGATCAGCTTCAACGAATCTAGCAAATGAGTATCTCCATTGAAATCGTTGGTCTCGTGAACTCAAATTCGGAGGATATTTTATCTTCTTATCGGTGGCCCGTCGATATATGTGATATATGACTGGGACGCCGTCAGAATCAAAAACATATCGATTCATGTCCAAATACACGAATGCTTCTGGAGGAATGAAGCCAGTAGCGAGGCAAGTCGCAATATACCCGTCTGTAGGGTGGAACGGCTGTGAAATCCAAGGGTTTTCACTCACAGTCACAGATCTTGCGATGATTCCGAAGAAGTTGACAGTGCATGGCGCAGCTGGTAACCGAATGACAAAATTTTGGGCAACTATAACACTGATACCGTCAAAATCAAAGACAACGTTTCCTATTTAAATAAACAACTACTTCAGGAGAAGTTCAAATTCCACTGAATGTACCCGTGTACCCAACAATTCTCTTGATCCACTTTAAACAAAAACATAACACCATTCCACGATTACGATACAATTACATCTTTATATAAGTTGTATACACATTCAATTTGGAGCTTCGACAAAAGAAAAACATTAAACCAATCGTTCACCTACAGATTCATTAGATATACCGAGTATCAAAAACATAAGCTCATAAGGAAAATAGGGAATCAGTTGTCCCATAGAAAAAAGTCAGTCTACATTTAGTATTTATCAATTATTCCTGTTCTACATTATTGTCCCGATCATTGATGTCGTATTCGGTATCAATATATATTTTTTCTTGAAAATATTCGTGATGACGGCTTATTTGCATTCAATAAGATGTTTTGAAAAACAGAAGATTCGTAGCAAACGGTAGGCAACATATATCTTCATATTCGCTATAGTGGAAAGCTGCATCGGGCTCTTCATGGGGAGTTTCCAAATCCAAAAGCCATTGAATGTTGGAAAAAGTCCAACGGGGATAATCATCGTCCTTGTTTAATATTGAATCACCAAAAATTACATCTGCATCCGAAGGTTTCTGACTCTTTGATGGTTGCCGCTTCTTTTGCCGTCCCGTCGACACCTCCTTGAAAGGTTTCACATACTCTGAAGGTAACGATGACAAAGACGATCGAATTGGCGATACCGCTTCCAATAAATATATGTTCTGAATGATGAAGCCGCATTTCGGTTGTAATCGAATAACTTCTTGTCGTCCCTTGCGCAAGTCCCAATTATCAACAAGCTCGGCGCACTTCTTAGATTTGTTGTTTTTCCCAATAGTTATTTGAGGACTAGTAGTTGCAGAACGAAAACAAAAGGCGTTAATGTCAGATTTCGATGTAAAAGACGCGGCTACAGCCGAAGAAGAATGCTTCTCCAAAGAAGATCGACGATGAATGTATAAGCTTTCTATATATTTGGGTACTTCCGATGAAGTCTTGGATACTTCAGCAGGAATTGCTTTCGTTCGCAATCCAGATTCACCGGGCTGACGACAGAGAGATGACGTAGCTAAATCTTTAATACTGTTGCTGCTGTTGCTATTTCTACGAAGCTTTCGTCTGCGCAGCTCACTACGAATAGGCAACGAGGCCTTGTGCCTTGGGTGATGGCTTCGCCGCAGAGACTGCTGATCAGACATACTTTGAAGTTTGCCCACTACTCTTTTAATTATTTATTGCATTTATCACTCCGATGCAGCTTTACCTCTCGCTTTGTTAGTTATTTTTGATGCCTTCGTTGCTGTCTTCTTCGCTTGTTTTTCTATTCACTGGTTCCAGGTATGGGTAGCAACTGTTATGTGGCGATTCGTTCTTTCTGGTTTCTTTAGGTCAACAAATGTTTTGGTAATTGATATACATCTCTGGAGGCACATTAAGATAAATTTTACAGTAACACATCCTTTACAACGTTGAAACTTGAATCAAATTCTTTCGTGGCAAAATTTTCTTCAACGAAAGCTCGAAGGCTTTTGTGGACATGACAATATTTTCTAGCCCTTATTCAAATCCGACTCAAATTTTGAGTAATACAAACCATATGCCAAACCAATTATAATGTCAAATTGGCGTTGGGTTTCTTTCCAAATCAGCCAGTAGCCGTCTAGATTTGAAGCTAATGAAAAGATAGCGTAGGACTTCTAATTTTGGTAGCACTCCACATGCCAATTCAAAAATAAAGTAGCTCTAATACATAAAAAAATTTATGGTGCTTTTATACCTGCATGAGAAGTAGCTCTAATTACCTGACCTTATCATCAGGATATGCTCTCTCAAAATCTCTAGCTCTTACTCACCCTTCCAGAAACTAGGGGATCAACCAAACTAGGAACGATACTATAGATTGATAATGGCATAATTGTAGAACGTGGTTGAAGTAGAACTTCGCAAAATTTTATACTAAAAAATTGAACAAACTAAAAAATATAAAAAACTGACATATCAATTGTTTCATTTCAGAAATCATCGATGCTGTGAAAAACTTTCCCCGCAAAGGATTAACGCATCCATTCCGACCGCGAACGGACGAGATCGAATTCACGGATATCCACAATATGATGGTCAAGTGCTGGGCCGAAGATCCAGGCGACCGCCCCGACTTCGGCTACCTGAAGACAACAAT
This sequence comes from Odontomyia ornata, assembly GCA_963969285.1. Lineage (NCBI taxonomy): Eukaryota > Metazoa > Arthropoda > Insecta > Diptera > Stratiomyidae > Odontomyia > Odontomyia ornata. Next base: position 8,864,900 of record OZ017738.1, on the reverse strand, counting down.
TCGAAAAATTAACAAGTAGTTGACCTCACGCATAACTTGCAAACATTATAAAGTAAATCTCGATTCAATCCAATTTAGGGACAACGAAACGGGCAACATTGTAGATAATCTGCTTCAACGAATGGAACAGTATGCAAATAACTTGGAGGGTCTGGTAGAAGAACGAACGCGTGACTATCTGGAGGAAAAGAAGAAATGCGAAAAGCTTCTCTATCAGCTGCTTCCGCAATCGGTAGCGGCTCAGTTGATCTCTGGCATGCCTGTGATAGCCGAGACCTACGACCAAGTAACCATCTATTTCAGCGATATCGTTGGTTTTACAGCGTTATCGGCGGAAAGCACGCCCATGCAGGTGGTTAGCTTCCTCAATGATCTCTACACGTGCTTCGACTCGATCGTAGAGAACTTCGACGTCTACAAGGTGGAGACCATTGGAGACGCCTACATGGTCGTATCCGGCCTACCCGACCGAAATGGGAATCTTCATGCAAGGGAAATTGCACGACTCGCCCTAGCTCTACTTGACGCCGTTAAGAAGTTCAGGATACGACATCGTCCCAATGACCAGCTACGGCTCCGGATCGGCCTCCACTCAGGTCCGTGCGTTGCTGGAGTAGTAGGCCTAAAAATGCCCCGCTACTGCCTCTTTGGTGATACAGTGAACACTGCATCGCGAATGGAGTCGAACGGCGAACCACTCAAGATCCATATCAGTCAGAATACCAAGGAAATCCTTGACCACTTCAAAACATTCATCATCAACACGCGCGGCTACGTAAAGATGAAAGGCAAAGGCGAAATGCTCACATACTGGTTGGAGGGCGAGAACAAGCCTAAGTTGAAGAACCAGCCCAGCAACCAATCTAGAAGTAGTTTTAACATAAGCGACCCTACGTCGCACACAGATTCGGATAGTAATTTTAATGTTAACTCTAAGGACATCAGTAGTAGTAATGTTTTAAAAGATCAGACACAGAGGCGGAGTGATTTGCACCAAGATAATCATAAGACTGAGGGGAAATCTCGCGCTGGCGACAACACTGACAGTGATAATAGTAAATACAGTGTCATATATCCTAAAACGGACATCGAGCTAGATGATGTGGCGATGACAGTGAACGGTAATCCACCAACTATGATGATACCAAACAATAATTCTAGTAGTGTAGCTGTATGTGATAGTGGTAGTAGTTGTTCTCAGAACCAGCATCATCATTCGACGAATCGCAACAATCATCAGCCGCAGACACAACAACAACAGCAGCAGCAGCAACAACCGAATCTAGTTAGGCAAAACAGCAATAGCAATTCCGGCAGTAATGTAGTGGTGAATGCAAATAGTAATAGCGCGAGTTTCAATAGTATTGTTAAGACAAATAACTTAAAGAACCTCAAGAGTAAATGTTGTAATAACGTGAATAGTTTGAATAGTTCCGATGACAACGTGAAAGCTGTGTCGCAACCGTTGTTGGCTAAAATTAATTCATAGAATATTAAAAGTTAAGATGCAAATTCAAAATCATAAAATGTGTTGAATATATCTTATTCGGAGGAAGAAGACTATAAATATATTGTAAATTAATGTTTTCAAAAACTGACTAATTTTTTATGTGAAGCTTCGAAATGACGATTGGTTGACGTTCATTTTAACCGGGGTAAATCATTCGCTTAATTTAGCTTTTCCAAAAGGAACATTTGAACAACGACTGAAAACTCATTCATTAAATTTAGTATTTCCATGTGGTCAGTAGTCATAAACTTTATTAAAACAATTGCTGAATGAGTACCAGACTCAAATTCGATGTAAACAGCCGCATTCACTACTATGTTGATGCAACTAATCCAGGAGAGTCAGCCGCTCTCCTTTCACATTAAAGCCTTTTCTTACATTTATTTGTTCATGCAATAATGGTCATAGTTGCGTTTAAAAGGTATTTCTGCTCCACATCGATCTAGAATAATTTTCCGCAGTCCTTGTAACTAATTAAGAACAGATAGAGTCATCAGAAATACGTGAATCTTATCTTGAGGACGGTATAAGCTAACTGTATGAAAGGAAACTCGTATATTATCCTTCGCATCTTCAAAGATTAATTTTTAATGGAGCAAAACCATATTTCGAAGGGTTAATACTAGTCCCAGCGTTTACGTCAAAGTGTTCAATTGATACGAACTATATTTATTTAACAATAACTTAAATCCTGGTTTTATCACGCTGGCGGATGTTCCGCTTAAGAAAAAAAGGAACGGGTAATTTCTGAAAGGCAGTTCACTTGTGAAACTTGAATTCTTAGCTGATATACGAGTAGACCAACATCATAGTAGCTTATATAGACCAACGCCATCGTAAAACTCGTGTGCCCTTGATGGTAGCCAAATTTGTTAAAAAATCATTACCCATCACAACTAAAACCTGTGAAACATTTATATTAGCGAACAAAGAACTTTTAGAAAAAAAAACAAGAAAACCCGCTTCAAAATAGCCTGAAAAGGATGAAAAAAAAATTTTGTGATCGGAGCCAAATCAGATTTTTTTCTGGTTGGGTTAAAATTCATTAATGCTATAAATATTGCTTCTCACATTTTCATAACGGAGAAGCTCCTTTGGCTCTCATTCCATAAACTTTATTTCATCCTTTTTAGGATATTTTATGTTGGAATTGTATTCTCTAAATTTAATTTCTCGCGTGCTTGTAAATCGATTAGTGTGTGCTTATCTGTCAGCACTCAATTTTCATCAGCACTTTTATGGCGTGTGTGCTTAACCTCTAATAATGACACGATGTTACCCTTACTAGTTTAAAAGTTTACCGCGGTTTTTTGTTACTGTTCCCATCATTCCTCCATCTGATCATAGCGTGAGTGCATTTAGTCAGTTTCTCCACCCGTGATGAAATATGTCTTGGGAATTAAACCACTGAAAGGAGCAGAGGATTGGCCTCTATGGAAGGACAAAGTTATGAATGTGATGAAGTACCTCAACGTGGTCTATATAATTGAAGGTAAGTTTTCTAAACCCATTCTTTCCGAAACACCAACGAAAACTAAGAAAGACAAACTAGGTTCTTGGAACAAATCCGCAGCTCAAGCTAAAACGGTTCTCTCTCACGAGCTTCACCAACGAATATCAGTTCGTCCTTCCGCAAGAAAAGCTTGGTAAATTTAATGAGAATTCGATAGTAAAGCTGAAGACCAACTTTTTCGTCAGTGCCTCGATGTTTTTTTTTTGCATCGATTGGTCTGAACACGGTCACTGGATCAAAGATTCGTAAAATCGAACGCGCTGAGGGCCTTCTAGGGCTTCTTTTCGTATCAAAGTCCTTCACTTCTTCCAAAACAGCTTGAAACGTTCAAATCAAGCTATCTGCTTATGAAAGCAAATGATGATTAATCGATGGATTATCTCTCATCGGCGCTAGTTCTTTATAAGAGAAATGTTGCCTCCGTATCAGCATTATGTCCATTGGATGAGGTTTTGCAGATACAAAAAAGGCAAGTTTGTTCCAAAAAATAAAGAAGCCTTCCTTTCAAACCGTACAAAATATGAAACACCTACGGATGGTGGATACAAACTGGTAGACATTAGTTACAAATGCTGCAGTGAAATGAGACATTGGCTAAGACAATGCATTCGATGGAAAACCAACGGTTAACCACCATACCCTGCTCGCACTAATGGAACCGTAACCAGTGAAAGTCCCCAATAGTCTACGAGATGGCAGCAAAAATGACTGTCAGTAGCGATATCTTGGTAGTATCCACTGACAGTGTGTAGTGAATTTTTTTCTCAAAATTCGTGTAGGATACGGGTGCCGATTGTATGGCACAAGTGTCAGCGAGCTATAAACAAGACCGAGCTCAGCTGACTAGCTTCCCTTAACGACCGCGCACGCGTGCTTGTCGACTAGTTATTTGCGGAATCATATGGAACGGGTTCTTCTCGAGCCACAAAGCTACACTAAAAAATATTGTATTTATCATGCGTATCCTAATTTACGAGATGTACCGATCAATTTTTTTATTATCTTTAGAAATGTTATATTACGTGTCCATTAAGCTACTCTACAGTTAGCGGACACGGAGGCATGAGACAAACGCAAACATTCTAAAACAAGTTGAGTAAGCAGGAGAGTGCTCCTACCAGAAGGTCTTTGTAAACAACCTAGGGTTAGAAACAAGTTTTCTAATGGCTTGAATCAGCAAACAAATACTGCCTCGTCCTCTATTCCAGCACAGCTACAGTGTGCCCAATTCCCGCAGAGAGAACAAGCGGCCCACCCTTCATTTGAATCTAAGTATTTTCCATGACAGTAAAAACAAGGGATATTATTTTCATCATTGTCACTTTCTGATGGAGAATTGAACTTTTTGTTGGTTTCATTTCTGTTGTTTTTCTTAGGCAATTTGGTTTTCTTGTTCTTTTTTGCTCTTTCGCGTGCCTTTTTTCTTCTTATTATCTTCTGACAGTTTCATTTTTTTTCCTTGTTTCTTCCAATTCATTTTTAAATGGGGAAGACGTTACGATAGCCGATTTTTTTCGTGTCCTTCGCACGCGCGAAATTTTGCGAGTTTCAGGATAAGGCATCACTTGCTGAGGGCTAACAACAGAAAACACTGATTGCTCTGGTGGAGTAGTTGGCCTGTGGTCTATTTCTATATTTCTTGTCCAAGTCGAGCATCCGGGCTCAGGATTCATAAAATTTACAAGTACTGAGCTAGCTGTTGTGATAGAGGGTGTCGAAGGGGCAACAGGCACGTGAGATAGCTATGATTCAATATCAGATGGTGCTATAGCAACAGGCACGGTATCTATCAGCGGTTTATCATTAGTCTTTTATCAAAATCTCCAACTGCCAAAATTGAATTTACTGTTGCAGCCGTTACCATCTCAGGAACAACGATTGGTATATTTGGCGCAGTAACACGGTTGTTCGATGACGTTGTTTCAGACAATCCTTCATTGATGAATAACCTGTCTGTTTGTGGGATATCAGTCATCAATAATGGAGCAAAGTCACTGTCGGAAAAAATTGTTGGATCGTATGGCCAAATGTCACATTTCTTGAAGCCATTCACTCCGTTGCCATTGTAAAAGCCTGAATAAAGGCTTTACTAAAAATTTCTGCTACTTGCCGGATAGTTACAACCATCCCTGGGTTGCTGCGAAGCCAAGCTGTGATTTGTTGGTCGTAGTATGTGCTCAAGGGCCTCATGTATGCTACATTCAGAACTTGAAGTCGATGAGTTGTATGAGGGGGGAAACATAAAATAATAACCCCATTGGTACGAGCTTCATTAATGAGGTCCAAGTCTTGTGTGTGGGTACTGTGCCCATCTAACAACAGTACAGGTCGATCAACCGTTGCCCCACTAAATTCAACAACCTTCTTAAACCAGCCAAGGAATAATTCAGCTGTCATCCAGCCGGAACCGCTGCACACCCCAAGCTCCAGGAGCAGCATTGAGCATTAACTGTGGGTCCATTCTCTTTCGTGAGAACACCAGCATTGGAGGCATATATTGACCACTCGCACTAAAACATAGTTCCGCAGTTATAGTCGTACCTCTCTCCGCAGAAGTTATAGATCCCACTTGTTTTCTACCTTTTCGTGCAATTATTTTTGACTTGGTTTTTGGTATCACTGAAACTCCTGTTTCATCACAATTATAAATTCTTTCTGGCGAAAGCTTAGGCTCATCATAAACGTTGCCGAGGAAGTTGAAAAACTGTTTAACAGCTTGTTTATTAAACCCAGTGGCACGTTCAGCTGAAGTGTTTTCTGGTTTTCGTATCGACAGTTCTGGATGCCTGCTTAAAAACCGCTGCCCCCAATCTTTGGCAGCTTCTTTTTTTTCAGAGTTGAAGAAATTTTGCTTCCCATTTTTTACTGCTAGAGTGTACGCCAAAGCCCTCAAATATATTGTTGTGAACCCGTAAAGGTGACTCTCCATATCCATTATATAGTTGCAAAGCTCTTTCTCTTCATCATCAGTAAATGTTCACTTTTTTGGGCTTAAAGGAAGTTGCAGTAGTAGTAAGATCGTCTAGGGCTGCACGAATTACTTTAACTTTTCGTTAAAGGGTCGTTTGTGGCACAAAATATGTTTTCGCCGCTAATTTGGGGTACTCTATACCCCATCTTGCCCTCTAATGCTTATTTGAATAAAATAACTTGCCTTTAATGACCAATTCAGAATATGGACACAAACATGTTCTGACCCGCTGGTGTAATCATTGATAAACAAGAATAACCTTCAGTAAGTTCTAGAAAACTAATGTTGAGGTACAAAACACAATCGATGTATAACGCAGAAATCACAACTAACTTGGCAAAAACCGAGTTTTGGTGCCAAAGTGAAAACGCGTGCACTTATAAGCCGGTCACTGCGCTGACTGATGAGCAAGATGATGGCGCATCATTGCAAGCCAGAGCGGCTGGGATTGATCGTTTGTGTGGCCGTTAAACGCGTTGCCTCGTCTTGCCCGCTTTCATGATTTTTAGTGGCAACATCAACCCTCAACTAAATATAAACCTGAGTTATGCTGATTTCCTCCTCAAATATGGCCGTGGTTTTCCAAGAAGCGGGAAAAATTTTGAAAAGCATTGAACTACTCCGTAATTGTCCTCGAATAAGCATTAAACACTCGTATTAATCTTGGGCTTTTTTGTCTGTTTGGGAGGGACTCCCATGCTCGCAAGAAGGCGACTGGACTACCCACTAAATACCTCCCCTGTCAACCTGAGAATCCAGCCTGGAACCGTTTGACACATTACTTGGGCCAGGTCTCATTTTTTACGCCGTGAGGCGCCGTCAGGCTGGGGGATCCCTTTCCTAGCGAGAGGGCAGAGGGGAAGAGGAAGTGCCAAAAGAGCAATCCCCCAGCCCTAACGCCCCCGGCTGCTGTGGGTGCTTTTTATCCTTTAGGACTGCCCGAACATTATGTGCCACCTGGTCCCATTTGTCAACCGATTTGAGCATCGCCGCAACTATATTATCCGGGGTGAGCTCTCCCGACTCCCTGTAGAGGTCATTTCGTAGCCTGACCCATTTTGTGCACGCAAAAAATGTGTGGCAGGCATTGTCCTCCTCTCCTGGGCAAAATCCACAATCGGGGGACCGTGACATGCTAATCTTGTGTTGGTAAGACTGAAAACACCCGTGCCCGCTCAAAAGCTGGGTCAGATAGAAGTCAGTCTCACCATGCCTTCGATTTAGCCACGGTCTCACATCCGGGATGAGGCGCGCAGTCCACCTTCTGTTCGTGCAATTGACCCAAGACTGCTGCCAATCGTTGAGCGAGCGCTGTCTCACCTCGCGGACAACCATCTCCCTCGCATCCTCGTTTCGGCGCAAGTAAATAGCGCGGCGCTCTCTAGCAAGGAGGGTGACAGGTATCACGCCTGCAATAACTCTCACCGCCGAATCAGAGACTGTCGGGTGCGAAAATGCAATCCGCAGTGCTCCTCTTCTCTGTACCTGTGCCAAACGTTTTCGGTATACCTCCTTATCTTGGGCTTAAGATCAAAATTAATTCATTAATCCGAAAACTGCAGCTTAAACCAAGGGAGGAACTTATAGTCAGGTGTAATCTTGTGTGTTTACCATGTTTAAAATTCCTATGAGCCTTTTATTAAGAAGAAACAAGTTGAGTTAGCAGGAAGTGCTCCCACCAGAAGGGCTTAGTAATCATCCTAGGGATCGAAACAATTTGAATTATTCATCCAATACTTGTATTAGGAATCGTTAAAATTTATACAAAAGATAAAAATTTCTTTGATAAGCACAAACAGCCCCCATTTTGTGCCGGCGTATATAATTTTTCTGAATACTCGGCCAATTGAATATATTCAATTAAAACACTATTTCTTAAATTTTCATGAAAATCGGAAGAAAACAAGAGTGCCTATAATAATTCGAAAAATGTACTCATCAACCATCAACAATTGTTATTGTTGTTGTAATTCCATGCCATAGATGTATTGTATCAATCTACATAGCCGTACGATTTATACAAGTTCAAGGGTACCATTTTGATTTTATAGAAGAAAACGTAAAATCTACAAATCATACTATTATTAACATAGTTGAGTGAATTTCGATTTCTGAGGTATTTGTTGCCCTTGTCCTCATAAAGGCCCGCCTCCGTGATTTTTTCAGGTTTTTCGGCTCAAATGTGTCCAATCCCGAGGGGAGGATACAAAAGCTTCGTACTTTTGCGTCCCCTTGGACCCCCGGACCCATGCCATGAGTTTTTTGTTTCAGATTTTAAAGATCTAATCAAAACATTTCATTTGATACGCCACTTGATGGTTCTTCTTCTTCTTCTTAGCACTACAGTCCCTTTCGGGTCTTCGCTTCTTGCAAACAGCGCCTCCAACTGTCTCGGTCTATTGACTGCGTCCTCCAATTCCGAAATCCGAGCAGCGATGAACTGTCTTCGTCGACCAAGTCAGACCAGCGTTTCCTCGGTTTCCCCACTGGCCTCCGGGCTTCAGTTCTCCCAACAAAACCTATTGGGGTATACGTTGTTCGTCCATACGATTCATGTAGCCAGCCCATTGCAGCTTCCGCAGTCTTATAATCGTTGAGACCTCCGGTTCGTCAAAAATTTCATACAGCTCATGGTTGTATCGAGTTCACCATTGGTCCCCGTCTAGCTTCGCTCCGATTATTCGCCTCAGGACCCGTCTTTCGATGGCGTTCAATATATTTGCGGATGCTTGGGTCAGGGTCCATGTTTCACACCCATAGCATAGCACTGGTCATATCACAGATTTCCTGCGTATGCAGCTGGTCTTCAAGATCGTCAATACTGAATAGAATATTTTATTTGCGAGCTGTATTCTTCGGCGTATTTCGTCTCTTTCATTGCCTGTTTTCGTTATTTTAGCGCCTGAATACACAAATTCGCTAACATTCTCGATACTGTATTCGCCAAGTGGGATATTTTGTGTATTTGAAGTATCTTTTCTCGACTGCGTCATGAGCTTTGTTTTATTTTCATTGATTTGTAGCACTACTAGTTTGTCTTCGCTGTCGAGTTTCAGGAAAAGTTCTTTGGCAGTTGTTAGTGACCGTGACAGAATGTTGATGTCATCCGCATAGGCTACTACTTGACTCGACTTGAATAGTAATGTACCTCGCGTGTCGACAGGTAGCTTCCTTATGACGTACTCCAGAGCCAAATTGAATAGCAATGGGCCCAGTCCATATCCTTGCTTTAGTCCGACAGTTGTGTCAAAGGGATCGGTGAGTTGGTTATTGATGCGGACTTGGAAGGTCATCGACGTCAATGCCATTTTGGTAAGACGGACTAATTTGGCTGGGATGTCAAAGCAAAGAATGGACAAAAGTCTACAATAGTCAGTGTTGACTCAGTTATACACAAAAAATTTCCAACTGAACGTAACGGAATGTCATCAATATTTTTTTTACTTGGTATTGTTATCATTCCGTTTATGTGCTGCTGCAATTCTATTCTAGTTGTATCGCTAGTATCTAACTGTAAGGACCGCAAGATGACATCGCGAAAAGAAATTTTTAGTGATATCCTAAATTTGGTCGTACAGTGGAAAAAAGACAATAAAACGTACGCGGAAATCGCTAAATCACTGAAACTTAAACGAACCCCTGTGTATACAATCATCAAAAACTTTGAAAACAGGGTTCCATTGAAAATAAGCCGCAAACTGGCCGACCGAAAAAGTTGTCGCGTAGAGACATTAGTTTTATTTTAAAAGAAGTGAACAGTAATCCAAAAATTACTGCTCCAGATTTGGCGGAACAAGTGGCTACGGAATGGAAAAAGCTTGTCCATGCAAGAACCATCATGAGAGCATTAAATATTAATGGGTTTCACAGTAGAACTCTACGTAAAAATCATTAATATCCGCCAAAAACCGACTTCTGCGTCTACAGTTCGCCAAGGCCCATATTGACAAGGACAATGATTTTTTGGAATCGCATCCTTTTCACAGATGAGTCCAAATTCAACATTTTCGAAAATGATGGTCACAGTAAAGTATAGAGGAAAAAGAACATGGCTTTAGAGACCAGCAATTTGATTCCTACTGTCAAGCACGGTGGAGGTAATGTGATGGTTTGGGGAGCTGCATCTGGGGTTGGCAGATTGGCTTTTGTTGAAACTACGATGGATCATTATGTTTACAAGAACCTGTTAGAACAACATTTGAAGCCATTAGTGGAGAAGTTGGGTCTTGGAGAGAAATGGACTTTCCAACAAGACATTGATCCAAAACATACAGCACTTTTCGTCAAGAACTGGTTGTTGCACTACGCTCCCAGGCAACTTAATACGCCTCCGTAAAGTCTAGATTTAAACCCAATAGAGCATGGATAGGGGCTTTTGGAACGGAAAATTCGAAAATGTCACATTAAAACTAAAATTTGTTGAAGGAAGCGTTTGTTACAGAATGGTAGAAAATCACATCTGTAGAAACTACTAATTTAGTTGCCGCTATGCCCCGAAGACTGCAAGCAGTAATTGATGCGAAAGGGGATCCAACCAAATATTAAGCCAGCAAAAATTTTTTAAATTTCCAACACGTTTAGTTGAAAATATTTTGTGTACAAGTCAGCCAGCACTAACTGTCCTAGACTTTTGTCCATTCATATTTCTTATGAAATGTTTTTGTCTTTGTGTTTTGGTAAATATATTCACGTTACTGAAAAATACACATCAATGGATTTTTGTTTAAAGCTTCCAATTAACCAGAATCTCAATATTAGGAGTTGTCGTAGACTTTTGTCCGCCACTGTAAATAGGTTCAACATTGCGACCTTACCTCCAGTTTTCTTACATAATTCTTTAGATTCTTATAGTTTTTATCAAACTAGCGAATTTCATTGACATCGGTTGAAAACTTTGGTCACAACTGCATCAACAAAATTTTGTACGTTTTTCGACTTTTGAGCGGCCGCCAATTTGTTTCAGACGAGCTGACTTTGGGTTTTTTATTGTGAGATTCATCACATACATCAGTTAACCTTTGTACCAAATTTCATCCAAATCGGAGCTATACTTTGGTCACAACAGAAATCACGATTATTCGTCTAAAATGGCCGCTATTGTGTTTTCGCCCGGCCGATATAGCTGGTTCACGAACTTAACCGAGATATATACTCCTGAAGATTTGATGAAAATTGCAACCTCTGGCGTAGTCACAAATTTCGTTATATCCCATATATATATATATATATATATATATATATATATATATATATATATATATATATATATATATATATATATATATTTATATATATATATATATATATATATATATATATAATATAATATAATTTCTTATTCATAAAGTAGTGACTTTTGGTACATATATTACGTATTAGATGTACATTTCAAATCATTTTCAACACAAACGATTTCACTTATTCACTCATTTATGATTATTGTTATCTTCGGAATTATTTATAAAGAATTATACTGTATACTATATATATATATATATATATATATATATATATATATATATATATATATATATATATATATATATATATATATATATATATATATATATATATATATATATATATATATATATATATATATATATAATATAATATAATATAATTTCTCTCGAGAAATTTACCTAAAGGAAAGATTTGAGTAATCGAAAAAACTACTTGCAGTAAGCTTAGGGGCACCTTGAATCCTTTCAAAGTGCCCCTAGGCTTACTGTAACATCAATAATTTTACAAAACCCTACTAAAATCGCGAACCGTTTGTCCGTCTCTCCGTCTCTCCGTCCGTCCGTGTGTCACAGCAATTTTTCTCGCAAACGATATAAGCTAGAAACATCAAATTTTGTAATTATGTTAGGTGTAAAATAGTGCCCTGTTCAAAGTTCGACTGCAAAAAATTCTGTAAGATGCTCAAGCGGGTCTCCCCATATAGGGGAGAGGCCTCAGAAAAAAAATTATCAAAGATAGCCGATATGGGTATCAAATGAAAGGTTTTGATAAGAACTTTACAAAACAGGTCTTAAACTGGCATTTCTTGCTTCAGGATGTGCACAAGATAGGAAAATATACGAAAACTTTGTGTCCCCCCTCGCGGTTGGACCTGATTGGATTGGATCTGAAAAATTATGAAAGTAGGTATTAATGAGTACAACAGCAGCAAATAAATTACTCTGCAAGCTTGATGAAAATCGAATCATATTCACGGAAGTTATAGCCATCTGAAATTTCTCCGATTACAACAACAATAACACATGATTTTGGTATTTTATGCAGTTTTGATTTAATCTTCTTGAAATTTTCAAATAAGATCAATAACAGATATTTTTTGGAATTCATGATTTGAGTGATATTTGTTAGTTTGCAACAAAATGGCGGCCGTTGAGAATAGAGAAACAATAGATTTTCATTTAAACGTGCACATCTCTTTGCCTCTTTGTTGCTGGTACCTGCATTTCGTAAGTTGGGTACAAGACCCTTCTGACATGAGCATAGGTCTGTCTACCCAACTTGTATAGTAATTATACTTGATTTCACTTAAAAACGAACAGTGGATGCAGTATCAAGAGCTGTTTGCATGAAAACAATATTGACACAAGAGCATCTTATAGAACTGATTTGGACCATCAACCATTTTGGTGTAGTGCATTTGTCTCCAAAATATATCATTCTTTTGTTAATACGAAAAATTGAAAATTGCAATATGAAAGTAATTATTGAGACTATACCAACATTTTTTACGATTATAAATTAACTCTTAAAAGATAAAAATTATATCAAGAATTTTTCCAACCATTTCTAATTTCCAGATGAAGGCTTCAGCAAAAGAAAAATGAACCAAGACATCACAAATTTCATTCACATAACTAAATTTGCCGCAAACAATAATATTTAAAATTACTTCAATCTAAAAATATCATTTGTATTGTGTGATACAATTGTAAATACATTCATTAAATTTAAAAAAACGTTTTCATGTTTATCTTTACACTTATAGAAAACAGATAATTAAGAATGTATTTAATAATTATTTAGAAATCAAAGTATATTTACAATGTTTATGTATCATATCAATTAGATTAAATAATATTAATACAATCTCTAATTAAATAAAAGGAAATTTAAAAAAAAGTGAATTTATCTACTAGTGAAAAAAAAAAATATATTTAAGCAATGAACCATAATTATTTATACAGAAATATAAAACAAATTTTGTTACTCGTTGCAATTTTGAGTTAAACATCTGTAATTATTGAATATTAAACAGGATTTTCTAAGTACGTGCTGTTTCCTGATTAAAAAATGATTTATTATATTATTGCAAGCAAAAAAGATCTTTTGTACTTAAGTAAGAGAACACTAAGTAAAGAAAAATATTCCAAGAATATATTTTAGAAATTGTTGTGGACACTAGTTCATTGTAAGATTTGATATAGGTTCGATATTAAAGAAAATAAATGTGAAATAGATCAAAAACCAAGAGGAGACTACTTTATTATCATTCAGATGATCAACTTCTATCATGTATCCTGTGATCCCCATTCATATCCCATTCTAGATGCTCCACGTGAAAGTGTTTGCAAAGTGACTGTTAACAGGCCATAAGAATCGGTTTGAAGACCTAAAATAAAAAATTTAAAAGTTAATAGAATGCAGATTTTATAGTCGATTATTTTTAATTCATTGAATAAATATAGACGAAAGGAATGCTTCGAAAAAAATCGTACAAATCGCTTGAAGACCTGTTATGAAACAACGACAAGATATCTCAAAATGGATCGTAGCAGTCTTTGCGTATAGACGTCTTTTAAATCGCTCGTGTCAAAAGTTTTAAAAATTAAATAATTTTTTTAAAAAACGTCAGTCCGAAGTTGATTTTTATCAGAAAAAAACTTATATTGTCGAAGTAATCGACTCAGGAAACTTCTATCGAATATATTTTACTTCGATTGGTAAAGAAAAACGAAGAACCAAAGAAAACTTCAGTGCCGCTGGTATGGAGGAGCCCGACGGCTTCCCACCGTTGGGGCAACCTGGAGAAATGACGAATTCGAAACTGGCGATATTCACCAAGAGAAAACATAACGAATAAAACTACGCAGATGGAGGGTGCAAGCTGCAAATAATAGCGGGCAATCAACAAATGGCCAAATTGCAAAAAGAAAATGATGAGCTAAGGCTAGAGATACAGTCCCTCAAGGATCTATTCAAGAAAGGGATGAAGCCTTAAAAGACGCAGCCGCAAAATCAGTGGCAACAGGTAACAAAGTTGAAGAAAAGTGCAAAGCAAGCAATTCCAGAAGAAGTTCTAAGTGCTGGTGGCACCAACGAGAGTCAAAAATATTTTACAGTTTGCGTTTGTCTCTAGCCTCCCTGTCCGCTAGCTTTAACGAGTCAAAAAAATATTGAATTACTGTAGAGTAGCTTAATTGACACCTAATAGAACATTTCAAAAGATAATAAAAATTGATCGGTACGTCTTGTAGAGTTGAGTACGCGTGATAAGTATTTTGTAGTGTAGCTTCGTGGCTCGACAAGAACCCGCCTCATATGACCCCGCAAATGCTAGTCGTCAAGCACGCGTACGCGGTCGTTAAGCGAAGCTAGTTAGCTGAGCTCGGTGTTGTTTTAGCTCGCTGACACTTGTGCCAGACCATCGGCACCCGTGTCCTACACGGACATTTCGAAATTCATTACAAAGGTCGACCGTAGAAAGGAAGAATTTACCACTTTACCTGGTACAAATTGCAAACAAGAGCAGTCCAAGTGCCCTTCAACAAATAAGGCACTTGAATTTCAGGGTGGTGAGGTGGGAACGCCTCCAGAAAAGAGAGGTCATTCGGCTGCCAATTGTGCCATGCACTATCGGTGCGTCGAATGCGAAGACTTTCATGCTCCCGGTGAGTAGAAATTGCCTCAGACGGAGCCTAAAGAAAAATTATACTGCGTTAACTGCAGTATTTTTGGTCACCCAGCATCATATCGAGGATGCTCCCGATATGAAGATGCAAAAGTTAAATTTGCTCCAAAGCAAAGACAAGTACACGGTAATATTATACCTCCCCTCTTCGTCAAGCCCGGAGTATCATTTGCACTCGCCGCTAGAGTGTAATGATTCAACCCTACGCCACTGCCGACTAACCCACATGCCATCACTACCATATGGCTTCATAACTAACGTCAGCTTTGGATGACATTCCTATCCTACGTCAGTTTTTAGTCGGGGAATGTCAAACGGGCCAGATGGCAGGACGGCTCGTGGTTTCTGACAGATAACCTCCGAAAAGTCGTTCGAATCCGTGAAAGATGCAGCCCGGCCAGTCGTTGCAAGTCAAAATTCACAAATCGCAACAAGGATTACCTTAACATCCTTCTACAACACCAACATAATTCGCTAAGAGGGAAATGTCATCAGGCAAATCATCTCATCATCCGGTAGCAGCAACAGTGAACCAAATGTGAAATTCCTGGATCGAAAAGTGGACAAAACCCCAATTGGAATTTATGCGTATTGCCGAGCAGCAGAATTTGGAGCATGATACTCACCTCATGCAACAAATTAAAGAGGATTGTATACGAATCTGGCCATCTGCTAAAATTTCTTCGAGGGAGGATTCTTAAAAAAAAAAATTCGCTGGATTTTTTCCTTCCTCGTAAGGCATCCGATCATCACTAAATAGGGTGCAGGAACCATGTCGAATAAAATATGGGTTATGCAAATATCGTCCATGAATGAGATCTAGGTCTTGTGCATGGTGATTGGTAAAATCTACAGATTTTATCCAGCAATTATTTGCCGTGGGGTCAGATTATGTAAACGATATATACTCGTACCTATTTCCATTGGAAATCGATTTATCGGTTGGCAACGGACACTTGGATAAGCTGACAGAGGAAGTACAGACAACAGAGCGACCACATTTGCCACTAGTAGGCGTTGGCGCTCTTTTCCTGGCCTCAAAGTACGAAGAGCCCTATCCGCCATAAATTGGGGATTTTGTATATATCGCGGAAGATTCTTACACAAAGCCGCAGATCCTAAGCATTGCACAGAGGATCACCAGCAACATTGATTTTAATTTGTGGCGACCGTCCAGTAGTCACTTCCCGCGACGGTTCTCTAAAGCAGCAAGCACAGCTGAAGAAAATCATATTGTAATGAATCATGCGACGCCGCTGGCGACCACTACTAACACACCCTGCGGCTAGGTGGCTTGTCATTTCACGTTGGTTGTGACGAGTGCACATCCCACGTCAATTTTGTCGTGGGATGTCAAGATGAAGTGACAGCCACATGGCAGAAGAGAGTGTAGGTGTAGCGGTCGTAGATGGCACGAACCGGAAAGGACCGGTCGTTGTAGCGTGAAGTTCCTTTCCCTTAAATCGTTCAGGATTATACGGCCGTGAATTAAGGTAGATTGTGGAAGACAATCTCAGAAATTGAGTGTTGGTGCAGCAAGTAAGTGGATAATGTATTTGGAACACGAGCGGATTTAGGTTATTAAATTCATGTCTTTATAAGAGCATCACGAGACGTCCAGGAGGTCAGCTGAGTTGAAGCAACATCTAGAAGATCATATTTGTGTATCGAACACGAAATATCCAACGACGTGTATGCACTGTGACTTCTCCGTTACCGATGAGGGCATCCTTAAGGAGCATTTCGCGTTGCATTCCCAATCTATTAGGAATAATGACGTCCCATTCCACACGTCCTACGAACATTTGGAGCTGAAAGTGGTCGACAGTGGTGACGACAGCGAAGACAAGGATCAGAAGACAGCTGGTTCACCTAACATGTTGGCACAAAGGGACAAATCGTTTTCAAAGGCAGTGAGTATTTGACTTGACAATACTTGCTGTGCTAACTTCTTTACCAATTTATGCATGTAACATTTTGTTTATATATCAACTCGCCTGCAATTGTTGAATTAAATCATTCACGCGTTGAAAACTTGAGATTACTCAACGAAGTATTATGATGGCAGGCAAAAATCCAACTGTTCACATGATGATCAAGCTTTTACTTCCTATGGTACGTAAATTAGATGAGCAACAGAAGATACAATTTCGAATGGAAGTTTTAAATTCCTTGCGTAATATTCGAACTACTAGTAACGTTCCCCAACAACCTGCATTGAATATAGGAACATTACCGCATAGTGTATCGTATTATCCTCTATCGCAACATCAGTTACAAATTTATTCACTTCCATCAGCAGAAACTGATATATCCCCAGCAAATAATAATGACCACTCTCAACAACATCCGAATGTTGTTAATGTGTCGAACTCTTCGCCAATGGACCACGTTTCAATTGACGATGGACTGAATTCTACAAAGAATCAGGATGTACAAGTATTTTCCAATGTTTTATGAATAAAAATTAAGGATGAGTCATTATTTAACTAGAAAATAATAGGTAATAATAAAAAAAAAACTAGTATTTAAATTTAAAATATTTTACAATGACGTTGTAAGTAAAATTTATACAAACGTGTGTTATGATGGTCGCATTGAGCATGCTAGTATAGTATAGCAAACAGTATAATTCTTTATAAATAATTCCGAAGATAACAATAATCATAAATGAGTGAATAAGTGAAATCGTTTGTGTTGAAAATGATTTGAAATGTACATCTAATACGTAATATATGTACCAAAAGTCACTACTTTATGAATAAGATTTAACAAATTGAAGAAGCATATTACATGTAACTGTGATCTATTCAGAAATTTATATTGAAGCAGACTCTTCACGTCGTTCATATGAAATTTTCAACAATCTCAAAATTATCAAATGGTTCTGGTACTCTAAGTTTCTAGATCTTTGAAAATAATTCCAAGACTTATACTCTTACTAACGGTACATCGATCAAAGACCAATTGTAAATAATAATTGATAAAGTATAGAAGAAGAGAAGAAAATTATAAAACATAAATTTTATAACTATTATATATTTCACAAAGTCATAAGCGGAAAGTAGTTGGAAACGAAGAGAATATACCGAAAGTCGCTCTTTAAGTTATATCATTATTTATTAATTAGAATTAATAGCACGATGCACTGCAACCTGAAAGGGCAATAACATCTGTTAAATTTACCTCTAATTCGACTTAGTTGAGTTATTTAATCAAGAAACGGAAATCGGCATCAGATCCTTGTTTCTTTAAATGACACTTGCCGCTCAAGTAAATCTGCATCTTCACATTCTTACACACTCTAAAGAACGTTGGAAAACATGTTAAGAAAAAAAGAAACCCGAAACTAAATTTAAGCCCGGGAATATACTATCAAGAAAAACGGTAATGATATAAGATCTTAAAAATAACCATGTAAATAAATAACCCGTGACCCAAATAATAATATGAAATAATACAAATAATAATATAAAATAATACAAATAATAATATAAAATAATACACATAGTAATATAAAATAATACAAATAATAATATAAAATAATACAAATAATAATATAAAATAATACAAATAATAATGAGAAATAGTTTCCTAAATCGAGTGTCCGGAATCAAAGCGATAAATGTAAACATTTTTGCACCTATTGTAGAACCGGTATATCAGAAAGGGTTTTCGCTTTGTGCTTTATCTATTGTTATTAAGGGGCTACATACTGTTATGTTTTAAATTGCATGCATGCATATACAGTATAAAAACCCCAAAATCGGCTAGCGTGTGGATAATTCATTTCTACCTACTTGCATAGGTACTCGGCTTTTATATGTGCCAAAATATACTATAAGCTTGGAATACAGAAATAGTCTATAGAATAATCTGTAATGTACTCGTTTATTTAAGAATATACTAACATCTATGGAGTACGAGAAAATAAATTAATAGCTTTCTCGTAATAGTGACAAGAGCAAAAACTTGTTGATCGTTAATACACTCAAAGTTGGCCTTAATGCATTAAATATTTAAATTACGATCAATTTCTGATGAACAAATTTGCATCTACTTTACCTTAATCTAAACAAGCAAAAATATTGTTAAATCATATAAATTAATTTGAGATACCTTTATACTGTCTTTACATATCTATTCATTTGTAGAAGCCTGTATCGTAAAGTACATTTCTTGGAGTAAATAACATGAATTGCTAAACAGTATCAACGACTTTCCTTTCAGCGGGAAATAGAGTGCATGGTAAGTATGCCGTCGCGAGGGTAGGGTTTGAGAAAATCCGCTGAGGTCGGTTTCGCGTCGCGCGCGGTACGCGGTACCTTTGTTGGTTTTGCCTTTTTATCAGCGTAGCTTTCGTCGGGTTGAGTTAGCGTAGTATATTTTTTGGTACCGCATCGGAAATTCGGGAACGCGAAGTAAAGATTAGATTTTTGTCCTTTGACTGGTTGTATGAAGAAATACGGAGTAACGTAAAGTAGGTTTCCTCTACGTATGATGGTGTTTTGTGACGCGTTTGGAAACGGGCATTTATTGGTGGCTGAAAATTTTAGATGAGCGTAATCCATTTGGAGACCCGCGACCGAAATCCTCTCCGATCTAGCTGGCCGACAAGCAGCCACCGCGAAAATGGATTACGGTGCACGGATTGGTTGACCGGTTGGTACCATCCGTTGGCACTACTCAGACTTAACGTCTAGAACCGATGAGAGGTCGGTTCCTCGCCCGGACTTAGACATTAAAATCATTACAATACGCTAGCCGAATATCTCTACGACCATTGGTTAAGAAATTTGCGACATTAGTGAAAAATTGGAAGCCGTTTATAGCAACTATCAATCATCAAAGTTCGACAGGATCGCTTGGAAGACTGAACTGCATGGCCATTCTTAGAGAAGATAATTTTGGAGTAAGTTTGGTTCCTCATTATTGAAAGACGAATATTAACGTTCGATTGCAATTTAGTGTGCAATTTCAAAATGCATGTTTTTTTTTGATAATTTTAAGGCAAATATTATTCATTCTTTACTATCGCCTTATTTCCCTTTTAAGAACTTAGATAATAGTAGCTAGGTTAAAAGAATCCAAATAGTAATTAGGGTAAAGTTATTTAATTGATACAGACTTAATATCTGCTTTGATGATAATAAAAGTACACCCAAAGTCTTGTACTCTGGGAATTAGTTGAGAATATTTTGAATGTTTTACAAGTACGTTTACATACAACCTTTAACCATCTGGTCCATTGCCAATGAAGGGAGAGTCATTTCGTAAATATTCATATCTAACCTTTTAATGAATTCTAGTTTTAGTTTCATGATTTCTCAGGACAATATTTTAGAGTGTTCTCTTACTGGTAACTAAAGCTATGTTACGGCGTAGGCGAGCTTCGTAAACAATTTGAAAAAAAAAATGGTGATTTTACTGTTAATTTGATTGCAATACAGTATTTTTGCAAGAAAGGAAATTAAATCTAGATAAACTAGACAAGAACCAAATTTTAGTTTTAAATTAACCAAGTGCCTTTTAAAAATCATTCAATGTCGAGGCAGCGTTTTATGAATTTTTGTTGTTGTTATGGCTGTAGCGCTACGCCTTTCAAAACAATTGCTATTGAGAAAAGTATGGGATGGTACGTCATTGCAAATTTAATAGATAACATATTGTAGTGTTCAAAAACTTATTTAAAAATTCACCATCCTTGAAATAGTGATGACATTTTCTATTCTAAAGTAAATAAATCAATATTATTGTTTTTAACATGTTATAACCAAAGAAACTTGTCAAGAAAAAAAAAAACAGTTGAAAACTCATTTTCCTCTAGAATTCAAACGTAGCTGATTTTCCGGCGAGTAACGTCGTCTTGCCTATAGCAGATTTATGTACAGGACTGATTTTGAAATTATCATACAATAGTTGCATTTGAGTAGTAAAGTGTTATTTAAAACAATGTGTCAAAAGTTTCGTCATACTAAAATATAGCTAATAGAAATGTTTGTACAGAAACTAGACGGTAATAATCGAGATTAAACAAGAGGATTAAAACATGAATTGCTAAACAAAACACGACTTTCCTTTCCAGCGGTCCTTCTTTTTCAGCGGCAGTTGGAGTGCGTGGTAGGTATGGTAGGATTTTGAAAAATCCGCGGATGTCCGGTTTCGCGTCGCGTGCGGTACACGTTAATTTAGTTTGCCTTGTCTTTTTATCAGCGTAGAGTTCTTTGGGATTGAATTAACGTAGTGTATTTTTCGGTACCACGTCGGTGAATTTCGGCAACGCGGAATTGAATTTATGTTTTTGGAATTGACAGGAATAATGAAGAAATACGGAATAAAGTGAAGTGGGTTTCTTTTTCGTATGTTTGGGTTTTCGATGCGTTTGAAACGGGCATTTAATGTTGGCTGAAATATGTAATTGAGGGTAATCCATTTAAAGACCTGCGACCGAAATCCTCTCTGATATAGCTGGCCGACAAGCAGCCACCTCGAAATGGATTACGGGTGCACGGACTGGTTGACCGATTGGTACCATTCGTTGGCACGAGTCAGATCACGTCTAGAATCGATGGGAGGTCGGTTCCGACTTCGTTCGCAAGATTTTAGACGGAAAATCATTACAAGAGGACCAGCAGAAAATGCGGTAAATAATGTAAATAATGTAAGTGGCAATAATGAGCTGCTTCTCAAAATTTACCAGCAACTTAATTCTTTTCGGAGCGAATCGACAAACAAGATTCAAAAATTAACTTTCCTTTTCAGCGTTTAGGTCTTTCAAATGCTTCATAATAACTTGTCATCCAGTCATATTCCCATGGATAGGCTTCGCCTCATATCGATCAACGTCAACTCCATTGTAGCTATACATCGGCGTGATTACCTCCTTGAATTCATTGTTAAGCAAAACCCTGACATCATGCTTCTCACTGAAACCCACCTCAATTCATGGCACTCCATGACATTCAAGAATTTTGAATTCGTAAGAAACGATAGGGTAAACGGTGATGGGGGAGGTGGCACCGTATATTGGTTCGAAGACCCTATTGTTTCCAAAATATTGAAAAAGTCGAATTCAAAAGCTTTGAATCTCTTGAAGTATCCGTTATCAAAATCTCACTGCAAGGTAGCAGTTCAACACGAAAATCATCGGTTGAATTTCAAAAAACAGGTTGGGGAAAGTTTCAAAAGAAGTTTTATCGGTGTTATCTGAAGCAATGCCCTCCTTCTGATGATGGCGACGCTTGCTTAATGGTTCCTAATAACAGAAATCTACCTGACGATGAAATAGATCTCTATTTGTCGAAGTTAGAGAAGCTGACGTTGGAACCGATTTTGAAAGTAGTTCCCAAGATTAAATATCGAAACAATATTGAAGGATATGAAACACCAACTATCGTAAGGTTGAAAAGTTTGAAAAGCCTTCTTCTCACACGCGTCAACAATATTTATCGACGATTTTTGAACTACAACCATCCCTCGTTGGCTTTGTTGAAATTACAACTGAACAATGTCCGGAACTTAATCCGTTCATACTTCACGAGTGAGGTCAGCAATCAATGGGCGGAAAAATTGAGGGGTATTAGCCCACAGGACCCAGATGGCGTTTTCGCGAAAGTTAATAGTTTATTCCGCTAGAAGTCACGAGTGAAGGTATCGAATCTTGAAGTCAATAGTGATGAGATAAATCATCTCGATAGGGCTGGTATCGAAATTGATAGAACGACTCCGGATAGTAATGGAAACAGGATTATAGGTGATTGATTGGATAAACTTGCCCTAATTGGAACTCATTTTGAATTGGTTCATCTACCAAACCCTGAGAGAGGAAATGAAGTATTTTCAGGTCATTGAAGCAAAAGTTTCCGACTTCAAATCAAGCCTGAACGGCCAATCAATTCTTCATTTCAATGAAACATTAATATCTGACCTCATACCGAGCTTGAATCTTATTGATTATTTTGTCAGCTATGAAGACTTGTGTTTCATATTTTGCAGGATAAACAAGAAAAAATTATGTGGTACTGATGGTATTCCAAATATAGTTCTCCGACATTTGCCTGAGGTTGCTATTAGGAATTATTGCATATTGTTCAACAACATGTTGAGCAATTCATATTTCCCGAATGAGTGGAAAAAGGCTAAGGTATTTCCGATCTTGAAGAAAGGAAAAGAATCTTCGTGCCCCAAAAGCTATCGCCCAATCAGCTTGCTGCCTAATATCAGCAAGGTGTTTGAAGTGATACTCAACCGAGCATTAAACGCCCACATAGAGAAATATGAGTTAATGCCAAATTGCCAATTTGATTTTCGTGCCAGGCATTCGACCACACATGCAATAACGAAAGTAACCTCAGATATCTGTTAGAAACTAAATGATAGAGAATGTGTTGGAGCATGTCTCATTGATATGGGGAAAGCTTTCGATACGGTGTAGTTAGATGGACTAATTTTTAAACTCCTTCAGGACAGGTTCCTAAGACATTTAGTCGCCATGATGTGCAATATCTTGTACGGGAAATCATTTATCGTAACTGATGGAAATCTGACGACGGGGTGCGATTTCAAGGTCTTGAATGGTCTACAGCAGGGAACAGTTACTGTGCCTTTGCTTTTCTCAATATTCATTCGCAAGCTATTGAACCGCTTTGATTTTAACGTCTCACCAATGCGATCATTCGTAGCATTTGCTGATGATCTGATCATTTATACGGCTGACTGAAAAGCTACAATAGTTCAGAGCAACCTTCAAAAAATGTTTAATGATGTTCAGCTCTACACCCATAATTGGCGAATTAAAATCAATGCGCAGGAGTGTGAAACAATTTTGTTTTGGACAACGCTGTAGGGTGCCGGTCAAGACCTGAAACGTAATTGGAAGGATTTCCACATCATGGCTGGTGAGGGTAGTTCAGAACGAGTTCGACATAAATCCTGTGTTCGATACCTCAGCGTTCATTTCGACTCGCATCTGTACTATACTGAACATGTCAAAGTCATGCTCAGTAATGCACAAAAAGTAGTCATGGCCCTTCGACGACTCTTTCATTCCAAATACATTGATCAAAAGGTCAAAGTTATTTGTTACAAGACCCTGGTTAGATCAGTTTTGACATATGGATGTCAGATCTGGTACAACCAGAGTGCTCGTATTATGGAAAAATTAAGAGTTTTCGAAAGGAAATGTTTCCGTGCATGTACTGGTTTGTACAGAAAGTCTGAGACGGATTGGAAGCACTATATATCGAATAGAAGAATTTAAGAAACTGCTAAAGTGACAAGAGTCGATATCTTCATACTGAAACTTCTTCGGAATCATATCGCAAGATCTGTTACTGTGAGCGAAAACCCCTGGATTTCACAGCCGTTCCATCCTACAGACGGGTACATTGTGACTTGCCTCACTAGTGGCTTCGTTCCTCCAGAAGCATTGGTGTATTTGAACATGAACCGATATGTTTTTGATTCTGACGGTGTCCCAATTATACTAATATATATCACATATATAGACGAGCCACTGATAAGAAGATAAAATATCCTCCGAATTTGAGTTCACGAGACCAACAATTCCAATGGAGATACTCATTTGCTAGATTCGTTGAAGCTGATCGAGCTGAGACGGAGCAGTCTAGGTATTGGTGGCTGAATGACAATGTCTAAATTATTAGTGTTTATTTTCTGTTTTTGTGCTTTTTTCTCGTTACTCAGTTTTTAGTTTCATCTCATTATTGCTATATCTAGTCTTGTTGTTTATTTGTATTATAAATTAGGGATCGGTTTCAGTATAAGATAACGTTATTTTTTTGATTGAATTTATTTAGAATTAGGGTGTAACATAATAGGTACAGGATAAAAGTTCACTGTTGTGGTAGTAATGTAAGTAATTTTTGAATAATCCTGGTTGCTTTATTCTCCTCTTTCCAATTGAATAAAAAAATATGTAATAATCTTAATTAATTTAAATTTGCTATTGTTTTTTTTTCATAAATGTGTTTCATTGATAATGTATAAATTTAGAGAGACATTTGCGCGATTAAGTTTTCGTAGTTTTATTGTTTGGAATTTGCTTTATGTTCTTTTTAAAATTTATAACGATTGGTATTGAATAAAACGCTTTTGACTTTGAGCCTCAGATTTAAGTACAAATTTCCTTTCCTGAAATTTTTAACAATAATCATAGCAATTTACTTGATCAATTTATTCGATTTCTGAACAAAGCTGAAACTGAGCTTTTTACTCCGTTTAACTATTCTATTTACATCCAATCAATCTACGAGTACTAACATACCCTAAATTTATAACGATTAGTATTAAATAAAGCGCTTTTGACTTTGACTTTACCCTAACAAATTACCAAACCACTAACAAAGTCGAAAATACAAACAGCCTAGTAAAGAATGTTTATCGATGGCGTGTGTCCTCGTGGAATAGCCAATTTTACCCAACTAATATTTAGGTCCAAGAAAAAAAAGTATAATCGCCCTGGGCCAATAATCTGTTAAGATTTTTTCTCACGTATTATAATAGACATAGGATAAACTCAGGACTTATATGACTCATTTTTACGCATTGAATAAAGCAAATTCTAGAGTTCATTCGAAGTAATCAAAACGCGTCTGCTCACTCAAAAAAGCAAGGCTCGACGGTTTTTAAAGAAAAAAAATGTTTTCCAGACCTTATGACATTCATTCACTGTAGAAGTGATTCTCAGAAGTAAGAGCCAATGCATTCAATCTTTCACTCGTTACCTTTATTCTTTGTTCCTTCTGTTAAAATCTTTGGGTTCTTCAACTCAGCATTCTTTCCCGTTATCCAGCTCATAATCTCTGCTAGAGTGTTGGCACATCTGGGAATCATAATCGGCACTTCAAATTTTCTGCTCCCTAAACCGAATATCGGCACATGTATGCGAGCATATCCGAGAGAAGTTTCTGCTCCCCAAACATTTTTACCATAGACACAAAATAAAATTTGCGGCCCTAGAAGAATCTTGAAATAAAATAACAAAGCTCTCAATGAACGGTTTTCTTTACATCCAAATGCATTTGTCGCCTTGTAGGTGAACTCCAGTGGCATGTTGAACACAATTTTTTCATCGTAATGTCGAGATGTTGAGCACTGAGTAATACCGGTGGCAAGTCCCGCGACTAGCTGCCAATCTGGTCCTGCTACGACTTCATAGCGACAAAATATTTGGGATCCATCCGCACCCAAAGGAAATTTCGCAAATTCTATTTGTCCGGTTATGGAGATGTGAAAGTACGAGGCGACTTCCATTTTCGCACCAGAGGCTAATGTCAGTTTACAGTTTGTTTGCTGCTTTGCCCAAGTTGCCCTAACAACGGTTACCGTGGAAGTTATGCAAAGTTTTATAAGGATTTATTCCCTCAAGCGTATTTGACTGGCAAGGCATGTTAACGTTTGGTGAAAAGAAATGCAAAACCTAAGGAATTGTTACTAAATCGTTTTAAACTCCTTTTTTCCTGCGTTGCCACTGAATTTTCACAAACTATGTAATTCCTTATTTCGTGATGCTCCGTCTGGCATTGATTTATCCCAAGATTGGGAGGGATTCTTACCATGGAAATTTTAAAGCTGCCTAAATTCAAATATTAAAAATAAATTTTTGAAACAGTTAAAATTTAGCTAAAAGAAACTGCGGATGCAATCGCGGTTCTCTTTTGCTCCTCATTTTCCACGTTCCTGTTCTTCTTGTTGTAGTAAGAGTCCTCTAGTTGTCAAACTTAAAAACAGAGTTCCTAAATAATTTCATAGACAGATGCTGCGCAATTTGATGAAGAGAAAATAATGGAAGTGACATGCAAACTTCGAAACAAGTGGCAAACAGCTGTTTTTATGTGGAATAAAATGTAAACATTGTAAACGAAGGCTGTCTGGTTTGTTTTCCTTTTCATCGAAAAAAGTTTGCGAGTTGTTTGAAAAAGTTATATGAAGACTATATAAAATTGAACAATTCCGCCATGTGGGTACCATTCAATCAACCGCCTCAATTGCATCTCAAGCAACAAGTAAGCTTAGATGTAAACCAATTAAAGAAGAAATTTGATTATTTTGCTAAATTTGATCAAAAAATGTTCATGCTCATATCTTTTCTTTGAAAGGTTACTTCGTATAATTAATTCCGGAGATTTAAATTTAAAAAATAAACAGGGAAGGGTTCTGACTTTGTCGGCAAATAGTACATAAGATATATGAAAATTCATTCTAGTCATGATTTTAGTATCGTAACGAAATAAGAAAAAAATTGGCCCAATTTTTCAATGAATCTTTCGATATAACTTATTCCCTTTACGTTAATTTTTACCTGATCCAATGGCGATTAAGAGAGGCAACGAGTGAGCCGATGCTACGTCTAAGATACTTTATGAGTCTGCTATTTTTCTGCCATTTTAATCTAGGAGGTACTCACGCAAATGTTAGGAGCTTAAACCTAATTATACAACAATTTTCTCGAAACAACTCATTTGTGGATATCTGCAACGTAACCAGTCAATTTTCTTAATTGTACCTCGTTATGTAAAGGACCAGAGGAGATACTCAATTCAGGAGATACAGAGTAGGATACTTTATTAACAGGAGAAGGATTTGTTTTTTTTGCTTTCGTGCCTTCACTTAGAGATAGTTAAAAGTATCTCATTATTTTGATCGAATGTATCGGCATTCGGGAAAGTGTTATGGTCAGCACCTCAATTTGGCCGTTTGTCCGTCCACCTAGCTACGATCCGTTCTGATTTTAAACCAGTTCGTACCATAAATGAACGGGCTTATAGTCCGTTCGAAGAATCCCTCGAAACAAATCGTGTTGTCATCAGCGGGATTCGAACCAGAGACCCTCGGCTTATGTAGCGAGCGCTCTGGAAACTACACCAAGCGGACTACTGGGAGAGATTTCAACAGATTTTATTCTTTTTTAATTATATTATTAACAAACTTAATTTTCAAAGAGAATCTAGTAATACAAAATAATTATGTTAAGCTCTACAACAGATTTAATCATAATATAGGTATCTCCTACCATTAGAAAAACAAAAATTTAAAGATACGTAAAGCTTTTAGGTCCTCACAAACAAGAATTAGCAGCAAATAAAAATTTAATCAAAAATGCTTCCTAAATTAAATTAAATTGAAGATAAAATTTTTATTGCTAACACTCATAGGCGATTTTTTATTGCTACCACTCATAGACATTAATGCTCACACCGAATGCATAAAAAATTTGTTGTCCTTTCATTTTTAAAATTTGGTTCTGGTAGTTATTCTACAAAGATGAATCAAATATAAACGGTAATTTAGCTATTCTGCTAAGCACGCATATCCAAACTAGATAATATAGTATGATGGTTGTTGGATCGTTTAAAAGGATAAGGGAAACCGGCTTAGTTAGCGGCCACGCTCGGTCCTGTCTTCTGTACAGCCATGATTGAGCAAGAGGTGCTTCCGTCTGTTGCGATACGCGTGGTCATAAAGTTTTTAACCATTAAAGGCGGCAAACCGTTGGACATTTTTACTCGTTTAAAGACGCAGTTTGGGGGCACTACATTGTCTCAGAATCGAGTGAATACGTGGGCCAGGCAGTTTAAGGCTGGGCGGGTTCTACGTCTAGCATTGATGCGTACAGAAGTGATTTTAAAATGAACTATAGTATATCTCTATTTGTCGAAATTAGAGAAGCTGACGTTGGAAAACATTGATGAAGTAGTTCTCAAGATTAAACATCGAAACAATATGGAAGGATATGAAACACCAACCATCGCCGGGTTAAAAAGATTAAAAAGCTTTCTGCTCACACGCGTCAACAATATTTATCGACGATTTTTGAACTACAATTACACCTGAAGAATGTCCGGAACATAATCCGTTCATACTTCAGGAGTGAGGTCAGCAATCAATAGGCGGAAAAATTGAGTGGTATTAGCCCACAGGGCCCAGATGGCGTTTTTGCGAAAGTAAATAGTTTATTCCGCAAGAAGTATTGAGTGAAGGTATCGAATCTTGAAGTCACTAGTGATGAGATAAATCTTCTCGATAGGGTGGTATCTAAATTGATAGTACAACCCTGGATAGAAATGGAAACAGAATTATATGTGATTGATTGCAAAAATTTGCCCTGATTGGAACACATTTTGAATTGGTTCATCTACCAAACCCTGAGAGAGGTAACAAATATTTTCAGAGATCGTTGCAGCAAAAGTTGTCGATCTCAAATCAAGCTTGAATGGCAAGCATTTCAACGAAACATTAACATGTGGCCACATACCGAGCTTGAATCTTATTGATAATTTTGTCAGCTATAAAAGCTTGTGTTTCATATTTGGAAGGGTAAAAAAAAGAAATCATGTGATATTGACAGTATTCCGAA
Source organism: Odontomyia ornata (assembly GCA_963969285.1). Lineage (NCBI taxonomy): Eukaryota > Metazoa > Arthropoda > Insecta > Diptera > Stratiomyidae > Odontomyia > Odontomyia ornata. The sequence continues at coordinate 8,835,597 of OZ017738.1, read as the reverse complement.
TGTAGTTCTTCGACATTTGCATGTGGTTGCTATTCGAAATTATTGCATATTGCTCAACACATGTTAAGCAATTCATATTTTCCAAATGAGTGGAAAAAGGCTAAGGTAGAATCTTCATGCACTAACAGCTATCGCCCAATCAGCTTGCTGCCTAATATCAGCAAGGTGTTTGAAGTGATACTGAACAAAGCATTAAACGCCCACATTGAGAAATATGAGTTGATGCCGAATTGCTAATTTGGTTTCCGTGCCCAGCATTCGACCATACATGCGATAACGAAAGTAACCTTAGACATATGTTGGAAAGTAAATGTTAGAAAAGGTGTTGGAGTGTGTCTCATTGATATGGAGAAAGCCTTCGATACGACTTGTCGCCATGATGTGCAATATGTTGTACGGGAAAACATTTATTGTAACTGATGGAAATCTGACGAACAGTTACTGCGCCTTTGCTTATCTCAATATCCATTCCCAAGCTATTGAACCGCTTTGATTTTAACGTCACGTCAATGCGATCATTCGTAGCGTTTGGTGATGATGTGATCATCTATTCGGCAGACCAAAAAGCTACAACCGTTCAGAGTAATCTTCAAAAAATCTTCAGTGATGTGCTGCTCTACACCGACAATTGGTGAATGAAAATTAATGTGCAGAAGTGTGAAACAATCTTGTTTCGGACAACGATGCAGGGGGGCGGTCAAGACCTGAAACGTAATTGGAAGGATTTCCACATTATGCCTGATGAGGGTAGTTCAGAACGGGTTTCACATAAATCCTATGTTCGATACCTGTGTATTCATCTCGATCAGTATTTGTACTATACTGAACATGTCAAAATCATGCTCAGTAATGCACAAAAAGTAGTCATGGCCCTTTGACGACTCTTCCATTCCAGATACATCGATCAAAAGGTCAAAGTTATCTATTACAAGACCCTGGTTAGACCAGTTTTGACATATGAATGTCAGGTCTAGTACAACCAGAGTGCTAGTACTATGAAAAGATTAAAATTTGTCGAAAGAAATGTCTTCGTGCATATACTGGTTTGTACAGAAAGCTTGAGATGGATTGCAAGCACTATATATAGAATAGACGTATTAATCAAACTGCTAAATTGACGAGAGTCGATATCTTCATATTGAGACTTCTTCGGAAGCATATCGCAAGATCTGTAATTGTAAGCGCAAACCCCTGTATTTTAGAGCCGTTCCACTCTAAGACGAGTATATTGAGACTTGTCTCGCTACTGGCTTCGTTCCTCTAGAACCATTCGTGTATTTGGACATGAATCGATTTGTTTTTGGTTCTGATGGTGTCCTTATCATATATCATATATACAGGGTGCGTACGGTATTTGAGGACAACTTCAGAGTAAAATTAATTAGCTTGTATTTTTAACAAAATTTAATGAAATTTCAGGAATTTTTTATACAACGTTAAATTAATATATGGTTATAAAGTTATTCAATAAAATCGTCCGGAAACGATTACATGCCCGAATCAAATGCTCCTTGTTCATATTGACCATAACGGCATTAATAGCATTCTTCAGCGAAGAGGATTATGAGGACGCTTATTGGTCTCACGCTCAACTATGCCCCATACGTAATAATCCAAAGGATTGAGGTCTGGGGAGCTAGGTGGCCATATGTTCGGTGTTATGTGGTCATGAAAAATTTCGGCCATCCAATCTTGTGTCGCCATCGCTTTATGTGAAGGAGCAGAGTCTTGTTGAAAAATGTATGGTCTGCCTCCGCTTACATTGTCTAACTAGGGTTTCAGTACCGTCTCCAAAACCTCGATGTATGCAGCAGAGTTCACTCGACGTCCTTGAGTAAAAAAGTGTGGTGGCATAACATGTCCTTCGTTGCTGACAACACCTAAACCCATAACAGTAGCTGAAAATTTAGTGTGCCTAACAACAGGAAGCTCCGTAGGATTTGAACATAGCCATCTGTCATTTCTGCGATTGGTCTTTTGATCTTGGTCAAAATTTTTTTCTTCGGAAAAAAAACCATGAAATTTTGGGCGCCTCAGGGTGTTTGATTTTGTTTAAAACACGTTTTGATCGGAGAACTCTCTGTTCCCGTGTTCGTCCCGACATGAACTGTCCTCTGCGCATCACGTAAGACTTATACCGAAGGTCTTCGTGGACAACTCTACGAATAACTCGCTCAGAGACATGAAGCTCACTCGCTCATTGATTTCGAATCGTCCTCGTCTATGATCGCTTGCACTTGCTTTAAAAATTCTGCAGATTGCACAGTGTCTGAAAGTTGTTCGTGCTTTTTGCGTTTTGCAACCGATTCTGTATCGCCTCCTGATGCTTCCAATTCACGGCGAACCTTATGCACGAATGAACGGGCGCAATTAAGAAAATTGGTGATCTCTAAATCTGTATAGTTCGCACATATAGCAACGATGACAGCATGTCTCTTCATTTCTTGAGTGACGTAGTCCGCCATTTCTTATCTGAAAAGGAAAAAAAAAGTTATAGTCACATTTATGCATGTCCTCAAATACCGTACGCGCCCTGTATAGACGGGGCAGCAATAAGAAGATTAAATATCCTCCAAATTTGAGTTCACGAGACCAAAAATTCCAATGGAGATACTCATTTGCTAGATTCGACCAGGCTTGTCGAGCCGAGACGGAGCAATCTAGGTATTGGTGGCTGAATGACAATGTCTAAATTATTTGTGTTTATTTTATATTTTTGTGTTTTTTTTTTATTTGGAATAATTTTATCTTGGAGCAATTAGTATTGTTGTTGTTTGTTTATCTTAAAAATTAGGGATAGGTTTCAGTATTTAGGATCGGTATATGTTATATTTATTATAACATAGTAAGTTTAGATATAAGGTTTAACGTTTAGGTTAGGAATATTGTGATAGCATTATGTTAGGATAAGATAAAGTTTTTGATTGAATTCGCTTAAAATTAGGTTATAACATGTCATTAACAACCGCCAAAGAACTTTTCCTGAAGCTCAACAGAGAAGCAAAACTAGTAGGGCTACAAATCAATGAGAACAAAACAACGCTCATAATGCAGTCGAGGGAAAATACCTCAAACACCCAAAATATCGCACTTGGCGAATACAATATCGGAAATGTGGGAGAATTTGTATATTTAGGCGCTAAAATAACAAAAACTGGTAATGAAAGAGATGAAATACGCCGAAGAATACAGAGCGCAAAAAAGTATTTTATTCAGTTTTGACGATTTTGAAGACCAGCTGCACCACAGGAAAACAAAGCTCCAGGCATACTCGTACAAATCCATGATAAGACCTGCTATGGGTGTGAAACATGGGCCCTAACCCAAGCATCCGCGAACATATTGGACGCCTTCGAGAGACGGGTCCTGAGGCGAATAATTGAAGAGAGGCCGGATGGGGACCAATGGCGAATTCGATGCAACCATGAGCTGTATGACATTTTTCCCCAGCCAGAGGTCTCAACGATTGTAAGGCTGCGGAAGCTACAATGGGCTGGCCACATGAATCGTATGGACGAACAACGGATACCCAAAATGGTATTCGTTGGGAGAACAGGAGCTCGGAGATCAGGGGGGAAACCGAGGAAACGCTGGTCTGACTCGGTCGACGAAGACAGTTCATCGCTGCTCGAACTTCGAAATAGGAGGATACGACCAATGGACCGAAACAGTTTGAGGCGCTTTTTGCAAAAGGCGAAGGCCCGAGAGGTGCTGTCGCGCTACTAACATGAAGGCTATAACATATTAGATGTCGGATAAAAATTCATTTTTGTGTTAATATTATAATTAATTTCCTCCGATTTCGAAGTTCGAGCAGCGATGAACTGTCTTCGTCGACTGAGTCAGACCAGCGTTTCCTCGGTTTCCCCACTGGTCTCTGCCCTTCAGTTCTCCCAACAAATTCCTTTCTGGATAGGCGTTGTTCATCCATACGATTCACGTGGCAAGCCCATTGCAGTTTCCACAGTTTACAATCGTTGAGACCTTCGGCTCGTCAAAAATTTCATACAGCTCATGGTTGTATCGAATTTGCCATTGGTCCCCGTCTAGTTTCGCACCAATTATTCGCGCCAAAACCCGTATCTCCAAGGCATTCAAAATGTTCGCGGATGCTTGGGCCAGGGTCCATGTTTCGCACCCATAGCATAGCACAGGACTAATCACAGATTTATATATTTGGAGCTTTATTTTCCTGTGTATGCAGCTGGTCTTCAAGATCGTCAAAACTGAATAAATTATTTTATTTGCTAGCTGTATTCTTCGGCGTATTTCGAAATATTATTATTACAGTTTTGATACTTTCCAGTTTTATCACAGATTTTACAAAATACTGCTTCAACTTCGTCATCTTCTTCAACGTCTGTGTACATGGCTACGTAACTGTGCTGGGTTCTACTCTGTAGAAGTTTGACCAGCACAAAATCGACATTGTTTAACGATTCTTTTCCAGATGTTGAAAGCTTCGGGTTATCTTCTACCTATCGTACCTTTTTGTAAAGTGATGGGTCAGAGACCTAGGGAAATGCTTGAGTATTCTCCGTACATTTTTCAGATATTGGTGACATCATCAGCAGGTTCAGATGTGGATTTATATATTTTCTGAATATGCAAACGAGATTCAGGATCAATTTTTGAATAATCTAAGATACCCAATTTAAAATGAATACAGTTATCAAGGCCGCGAAAACAGCTTAATCTTTTCTTTACCAAACAATTGGAAAAAAATACCATTCCGCTAACTTGATGAATCAGTAGTGTACCTGAAAATGTTTTTATATTATCTGGTCATCCGAGCTTGGTTTCTTTCTTCGAAATGTGCATCATGAATGGTCAAAACTATGATGTTTGGGCAACTATTCTGAAGTTCTTGGGATAAATCTTGCAACAACGAAACATCGGTGCCACTTGCAACTAGTCCATCTGCGGTCCTTTTATAAGTGGCGCCGACCCCGTCTGGAGCTCTCTTTCCGCGGCCGGCCTCTTGATAATTCCACGTAAAATTAATGAGATTAGGGTAAAATTCTTGTAACATTGCAGCCAATGCTTTAAACATAATTTTATTAAAGTAAATGCTAAAGATAACCAGCAAACTTTTAACATTGGCTGTACATCGGCCCGAATCGCTGGACGTGAGTGCGATAAATTATGAGATAAAGAGAAATATGCGCTTCTTCCCTTTTCTCTCACTTCTTTGGTATATACTTTCGACCCTCCGAAATGAAAGGGTTGCAGTTCTTGAGCATATTTTGTTTGATAATTTTCGCTAAAGTCGACGTGTTTAATTGCATGATTTTCAACGCCTTAGATTGGTGCGCTATATTGAATTCATAACTAAAACAATTTTCAAATCTACTTTCTAAGTCTAAAATTAAATCCTGTGGGTGCACCTTCAATGTACTTTTGACGCACTTTGTTATTGTCCTTGTTATTTCGATATACGAGTCGAATAGAATTATCGACTTCTTTGTGATGGAGCCATTTTTTCTTATAAGTCTTGCAAGGGATTGCTTGTTAGACACATTTGGATGTATCTGTTACAAAAGATTAAATTTAGAAAGCCCACATGGTTTGAAACAGATATTATCCTCGCATTCTATAATTTTGTTGTTGCTGTGAGGTGAATGCTATTTATGCACTGAGTGTGGTATTTCTAAACTCGCAATGCATCAGGACTACCCACTAAACATCTCCCCTGCCAGCCGAGAATCCAGCTTAGAGCCGTTTCTCTGGAGATAGCTCTTAGATTTTACTGCAGAAATCATCGCGCAGCCTTTCCTATCTTTTGCAGACGAAAAAAATGTGGCAGGCATCATCCACCACTTCTACTTAAACACGCAGCCCGGATACCGTGACTTATTGAACTTGTGCAGGTAATACTGGAAATATCTATGCCCACTCAAGAGCTTGGTTAGGTAGAAATCAGTCTCACTGTGCACGCCATTGATCCACGGCCTAAGGTCAGGGATCAGGCGAGCAGACTATCTTCCTCTGGTAACGCTCTCAGGACTGCTGCCAATCGCTGAGACAGCGCTTTATCTCCTCCCTAGCAACCGCCTATCTGTCACCCTCGCTTCTGCGCAGATAGACGCTGCTTCGTTCCCTAATAAGGAGCACAATGGACATCACACCTGCAATCACCAATACCGCCTACGGGGACTGTTCGGTATGCGCAGCGCTCCTTGTCTCTGCAAAAACACTTGAAACAAAATGGCGGCGAATTTAAAAACAATTTTTTGAACTCAATTTATAGAATCTGTATATTAAAGTTTTGATATGCAGAATTTATTGTTTGATTTACTAATTGTTTTACAAAACCCTTCTGACAGGAGCACTCTCCTGCTACTTCAACTTATTTTGGACTGGGTGTCTGCTTAAAGGAGATGAAAATGAATTAGTAAAGTAAAGTAGGATCAACTTGATGAAAGTTGTTTTGACGTGTTTTAAATCAGGCATTTGAATCGGCGGCAGGTAAATGGTATTCGGACTTAGTCTGCTCGCGGAAGACCTGCAATCGAAATTCCACATCGGAGTAGACTAAAGGTGTCCGGACTTGTCGACCTGTTGGGTACAGTCCGTTGACACATTCCAAGACTTCACGTTTATGACCGATGAGAGGTCGGTTTAGATTTCCTTCGGGAAATCTCGAATGAAGGTAAGAAGCGAAAATCATTACATATTCGTTGACTTTAAGCAAGCATACGACAGTATTGATCGTAACCTACTGTACCAAATAATATTGATCGTAACGTACTGTACCAAATAATGCTTTGTTTTGGTATCCCAGCAAAATTAGTCCATATTACCAAAATGACAACGAATTTGACAACCTCCAACGTCCGTATCAATAATCAACTCACTGACGCTTTTGACACAAATATCGGGCCAAAGCAGGGAGATGAGCTGGCTCCATTGCTATTCGACTTGGCTCTGGAATACGTCATAAAACTACCTGCCGATACAAGAAGTACGTTATTATACAAGTCAAGCAAAGTGGTAGCCTATGCAGACAACATCGACATTTTGTCACGGTCGTTAACAACTGCCAAAGAACCTTTCCTGAAAATCGATGCCGAAGCAAAATTAGTAGTGCTGCAAATCAATGAGAATAAAATAAAACTCATGACGCCGTCAAGGAAAATACCTCAAATACACAAAATATCACAGTTGGCGACTACAATATTGAAAATGTGTGCAAATTTGTGTATTTAGGCGCCAAAATAATGAGAGCCGCTAATGAAAGAGACGAGATACGCCGAAGAATACAGCTTGCAAATAAAATATTTTATTCAGTTTTGACGATTTTGAAGACCAGCTGCATATACGGCAAAACAAACCTCCATGTATACAAATCTGTGATAAGATCTGTGCTATGCCATACATGTGAAACATGGACCCTAACCCAAGAAGCCTTTCAGCGTCGGGTCCGGAGGCGGATAATTGGGTAGAAACTAGACGGGGACCAATGACGAATTCGATGCAATCATGAGTTTTATGAAATTTTTGACGCGAGCCGGAGTTCGCAACGGTTGTAAAACTGAGGAAACTGCAATGGGCTGGCTTTTGATTCGTATGGACAAATAACGGAAGCCCAAAAAGCTACTCTTTGAGAGAGCTGAAGGGCAGAGACCAGTGGCGAAACCGAGGAAACGTTGGTCTGACTCGGTCGACGAAGACAGTTCATCACTGCTCGGATTTCAAAATTTGAAATTCGCGGTCAATGGACCGAGACAGTTGATGGGGAATAATTATTTATTATTTATTTTTAGGATTTTGCACTAACTTACGAAATCGCTGACTGCCTGTCCGTCTGTCTGTCCGCGTGTCCGTCCCTCTATCTATCCATCCATCTGGGTGTCATAGCAATTTTTCTTAGAAACTGTAGCAGTTGCTTACACCGAACTTGGTGTAAGTGTAGGGATTGCCTCTTGAAAGATTAGGCATCATAAAAATGTTCAATCGTTCTTCCCATGTAGGGAAGAGAACCGTCAACATTTTTTAGCGAGAGAGGACATGAAGGATGAAAGATCTCCATAAGAGCTTTCCAGAATAGATCTTAAACTCGCATTGCTTGCATTGAATGGTGCAGGGGGAGGGGAAATTCACGAAAAATGTGTGACCCCCTCTCCGCCATTGTATACCTGCGGTCGGAAAACTCTTGAAAAAAATCATACAGGTTGTAGTTATGATTAAAATAACAACAAATACCTGGAAATTCAAAATTCGCTTAAATTTGTTAATAACAGAAGGAGGATCTTATAGCCATTTGAATTTTGTATGATTACAACCTCACACAATTTTTCTACTACTATATATGGTCTTTCCAACGAATCAAACATTACAGTTTGCTTTGAATTATCTCAAAATTTTCAGATAACATGAATATCTTAAGGTTATATTCAGCAAAAGTATTAGCAATACTACTCCAAAATAGCAGCTATTCAAATTGGAATAACGATGACGTTTTCATTTAAGCCGGGTATTTGATAAATGCATTATACATGTTATTGAAGTGTTCTTAAGTTTATACATTATTGGTGGCTGCATATCTTACGAGTATATTGAGAACAAAACCCTTTTAACAGAGACATACGCAATTTGTTTGATTTTGTAATTATTTGCATATTAACACTTAAATTTTTTTATTAGATATATTACATAGGAAACATTAAGTTGCAAAGCGGTAGCTTATCATGAGAGGCTTTTCTAGCAATTCTGCATATGGGGCTTTTTTAAGCAAGCCTAATGTATTATTATTAGATCGTCGTTTCTGGTTACTATTTTGTATCTACTACCATAAATAAGAATCCCATTGACAGCTTTTTATTTAATTTGCGTGTAATTCCACCGAATATCCGAACCAATAGTAAATTCGAAAGCTCAAGGTTCCGATTTGAGGAGCTTAGCTGCGATACAAGTTGGCAAAAGGAAGCAGTTCTTGGAAAATCGATAAATGCGGGGTGACGTCAACGGCTCTCAAGAGACCAACACACTCCCTTATCACTGGATCTAATCAACTTTGCCTATGGGTTTTCCCACTTAAGAAGACATGTACCTGCAGTAGATGGCGAACTGGAGAGAAGAAACTGTATGTCCTGAAGCTTTGCGTGGCACATTGCATGGGTTGCAAACGCTGTCCTTTGGAGTTGTTGGTGGCGTAGTACTCTGAACAGTAGTAGACGTAAGCGTAAGGAGCAAGTAGCATTCCCCTATTGCTAACTCAGGTACTTTGAGTGTATTGTGATTTCGAACTCGTCCTGTATCGCGGTTTCCCTTCTTTTATCCCGAAAAGTCTACAAAGTATTTTGCTGAATTAGGTGATTTTCGAAGAAAGCAAAGAAAAGAAGTTGGTCTAAACAGCGTGCGGTTATGAACTTTAAAAAAATTGCGTTTGTGGCTCTTTCTTTCCGTTTTGCTTTTCGATGTGACATTAACTAGACGAAAGTTGGCATTTCGAAGGCTGTTTATATTTCATTTATATTTTTGATATTTTTCGGATTTTTACCCAGAGATCTAGTGACTAGTGAAGTTGAGTTGTTCTCAAGCGTGTGCGGAGTGGACGTCAGACAGTTGCGAATGCGAAGTGATAAAAAGGAATGATGTGGTTGGACATTATTGAGTAGTTGAAAGAGAAAATCACAAAAAAATCATAGCATAACACATTCTTCGGCAACGATTGGTGAAACGTTCTAAGACCATTGTGCAAATAGATAATAAGTGAAATAAAGGCGTAAAATCTGTCGAGAATGGCTAATTAGGTGGTAGAAGGTTCGACCGAGTTCAACAAGCAAAAGCTGTAAGTTTTTGTTTGAAAAAGAGTTTAATGGATATCGTGATAAACGGTTTTAAATGTGGGAAAGCAAAAGGCTTAAAATAATAAGTTTTTTGTTGCATTGTAGTGTCCTTCGCTTTTTCATTTTCAATCGATAACTACCTCCTGCTCTTGTGGTGGACTCTTTCTCAGTAAATTATCTTTGGCATTGTACGTGGATGATAAGTGGAATGATTTGAGTTTTTGTGGAAAAAGTTTTTTTGAAATAAAAACCTTCAGTGGATTGTGCGCGAAAAGCAAAGACAATGCAATAGAAAAAGTGTAGCAACGAAAAAAATTGAATCGTTTATTGCTATATATAATTTCAGATAAAATTTTCATTGCAATCAAGGTGGGAAGTATTGAGGCAGTTTTTAGGGCAGGACGCAGGCGTGCGCCGTATGGGCCGCCATTTGACTTACTCTTTTCGGTTTTGCGGCGAAGTATCTTTGACGAATATATACTGACTGAGGTACAAGGAGCAAGAGAAGTAGTGCTTGCTCTGTTTGTGAATGATTTGGTCAGTGGGTAGAGATTGTGGGCAGATAAATGGATGAATGGGTAGTGGATGCGTCGCTACTGTTTGAATTTTGGCGGAGCTGCGAGCGTAGGTAGATGAAGAGTCCACAAATGTGAAGACAAATGGAGTTTCGAAGTTGATTTGCGCACGTACAAAGCACAGTGGTTGCACATAAATGTTTAGTTAGATGTCATATATGATCTGTACTCAGTTTACCTTGCGGATATAATTGCTAACCGGCGAGCAGCTGTTTGAAAGAAAAAAGGTCGGGGGAAAAGTGCAATTTAACCTCTTTCCCTACTTTATGTGAAAGAGGTCAATGTTTCTGGTAATGATAATCTTTCCATGCAAAGTAAATTTAAAACTGTACGATTCTAGCATGGGAAATGTTACTCTTTTGATCTATTAAAAAAAAACTCGACAAAACTATCGTATTTGCATACGTCATATGTGGCAGTTTTGTCTAGAAGATGTACTTCTAAATCCAATTCCTTGCCGTTACCTAAAGAATATGGATAACACAAGTGGAACATTGAATTTTTTTTTATCACAAGTAGGACTAAAAGAGTTCCAATCGATATTTAGTTGAAGTTTGATGGCATCTTATCTTGCAATTTGAATGGATAAACTGTTTGTACGCAGCAGCATTAGAAAGAGTTGGTTATCTTATCTTTTTAATAAGCTACTACCTCAGGTATGTTTCAAAACAAGTATAAAAGTTTTCATTTTTCCAGTTCCCCCTAATTCATCTTTCGTACATCGAGCGCCAGTAAACGAAAAATATATAAATGATCGAAATATGTCGAATTCATCAACTTAATGGAGATATCAGTTTGAACTAATTTAGAAATCTCATTGGAAATTTAGATTTTGCATATGCCTGAATCTGTAATCATTAAAGTTAGAAGTAAGACAGTGAAAAGTTAAAAATTTGTAACTCGAGTTGTGTTTGGTAGAAAAGATCTTTCAAGAAAAAGATGCATTTTTTCATATTCTATACAAAATATGAATGAAAATCGTCCACGTTTTCTTTGAAAAATGCAATAATTACGATATGAGGCTAAAAGATACATAAATAGATAGTAACCTTCTTAATGCATCATGAGCACATGCACAAACGATTCCCAAAAAGGCAAAAGTCCACGGTTAAAACCCAAACAAGTCGAAGTAGCAGAAAAGTGCTCCTTCCAGAAAGGTTTTCTAAATCAAATACATAGTAACTCAAATAATATCTTCTGAATATTAAAAATTGACTCATATATTCATTTCATATAGTGAGTTTGAAAAACTCAAACACGGTTATTATGTATTTAAGTCCGCCTCCATTATATTTTCAGTGTGTTGCCCTCATTGTTGGAGCATCTCGCATGACAGGCTACATACAGAAGCTTGAGCTGCCATGTCACGTTTGATCAGCTTTGCGGATGATATTGCGGTGTTAGTCGCTAGACGCACGGTCGAAAATGCGCAACATAGACTAGGTATGCTGATGCGCCAAGTGAGGGACTGAATTTCTCGCAGATTGAGCTTGCTATTGAAAAAAACCGATGTGCTCGTCCTGATAAAGAAAAGAATGCTCAGAGTAAGGAATATCAATATTGGGAAAACCGATCAGGCTCTGTGGTTGCGTTATTGATGGTTGCGGGGGTGATACCCAGATACCTCCTTTTTAAAGAGCGCAGAAATATTTATCTATGTCAAAGCAAAAGGTGGACTGCCCGCCTGATCCCTGACCTGAGACCGTGGCTCAATTGAAGGCATAGTGAAACTGATTTCTAGGTGACCCAGCTCTTCTGCGGGCATGGATGTTTTCGGTTTTACCTGCACAAGATTGATAAGTCATGGAGAGATAGATGGTGTGTAATGATTTTCTACTTTCTGATCGAACGCGGAACCGACCTCTCATCGGTTCTAGACGTTAAGTCTGAGTAGTGCCAACGGATGGTACCAACAGGTCAACCAATCCGTGCACCGTAATCCATTCACGCGGTGACTGCTTGTCGGCCAGCTAGTTCGGAGAGGATTTCGGTCGCGGGTCTCCGAATGGATTACGCTCAATTACAATATTTCAGTCACCTGAACTTGCCCGTTTTCCAAACGCGTCAACAATTACTCATCCAGAACGAGAAACCTACATTACGTTAGTTCTGGATGTGATCTATCCACAGATCTCAAATCAAAAACGCTACAAAATCCCATAGGCGCGTTACCGATTCACCGACGCGGTACCGAAAAATATACTACTCGAACTTAAACCGAAGAAAACTACTCTAAAGAAATGACGAAACAAGCAAAGGTACCGCGTACCGCGCGCGACGCGAAACCGACCTCAGCGGATTTGTCGAAACCCTACCCTCGCGACGGCATACTTACCCTACACTCTCTGTTCCCACTGAAAAAGAAGAGTCACTGAAAAGGAAAGTCGTGGGTTAACTTAGCAATTCATGTTAATTTTTATTTAGTTCCTAAAAATATGTATAATTTTTCTAATAATATTTCTATTTTTATCTATCCTTATCCTGTAAGCTACTTTAATTAAATATCCTATTTTGTCGTAATCTATATGAGAATTTTATACAATTAATCATTCGTGTTTAATATTAGGTTTAATGATTATTGAAAACTACGGTTAATAGCCATTTTACTAATCCTTGTTCAAATTTGTTGAAATTGATTTTCTCCTTAATAACTCAAAGGTTAAAAGAGTATGGAACTAAGGTAACCTAACGAAGCTAAAGTAAAGTAAACTAAGATAATGCAAATTATCATGTTGTGGTTGGTTGGTTGTCATGTGTTCATATTATTAGTAAAGGATTTTCGCTTCATCTAAATACAAAATTAGGCTCAGTCGTTTGTTGCTCGAACAAAACCGCCTTATTGTGTATTTAAACTAAGTGCTCTCTCTGTCGGTGTGCTGTCTACTTTTCGTTCCAGCTTGCCGTTTACGCGTTCTCTTGACAGTGGTTCAGGTTGTTAATTATGTTGTGATAATGTAATAATCGATACATAAACTAAAGTTAAATCTTTACATGCTTCTAAATCCTGCAATACATTTAAATTGATGTTATTAACTTAAGTCTGAAATTCTACCGTTTTGTTTGTTTTTATCTAGTGTAATTAAATTTAAGTTGCATATATTGTATCGTTATCCTTTATTTGATTCTTATTTACTTTCTTAAGACTTCCGACCGTAAACTGCCTGATAAATTTGAACACTGGATTTTTTTGTTATAAAATTTTATACTAATTTTTTTTTTCTGAACAAATCTAAAAAAAATATCCAAATCACAACATTTATTGCTATAAACGATACATTTCGTTTCTAATAATCTACGTTTTATAAAATTTTCGGCAAGACTGATTTTTGAATTTTTGTATAAATAATCCCGATTAAAATTATCGATTTGAATTTGAATATTTCTATTTCAGAGCTTTATCCTTAACATATTATAAAATCATAGTATGGTTATCATAAAAAGTCCATTTCTACTTCTATTCTCTACTACTTAAAAAGGCATTCAAATTATATACTTTAAATGTGAGCAAAATTTTGGTGAATATTTAAAACTAATGGTATTTTTTTTCGACTTGGTATTTGCTATTACATAGCATTCTGTTTCATGTTATGCTCGTCGAGTATTGGCGTAGTTTGCTCTCTTCTGATGCAACATTGGTATGGTTTATTTACTTCAGTTTTTCCCGAAGCCAATCCTCCGTCAAATCATCCAGATCGCGTACTTCAAATACTTTTGTCACTCCAACTTCCTTTTGCACCGCTGATTTAGTACCGGCATACATCATTTGAAGACTCATATGACTGTCTCTTGGTGTATAAAAATGAAGCACATCGGGTATGAAACTCGACCATCGTCATGAACCATACGATACGTGTAAACAATATAACGTGGCTGATGACCCGGTAAAAGTTCTTGGAGCTCAGCTATCGAGATGTTCTCAATGCATTCATCCACAACAATCATTTGTTTGTCGCGATCAACTTTCAATATTAGCGCCGCATTTTTGATAACGTGAGAAGCATACCCGCGAATAACGTTGATAACTTTTAATAGCATATGTTTATACCGTACAATGTACGTTGCTGAATCTTTACAAGTATCGTTTTTTTTTGTATAAATAAAAGACTTGCGTCGATAGATGCTAGGTATTCATCAATTTTACCGAAGACTGCAATCTGTACTGCGGATTGCAAGCGATATGCCAATTGATCAATCTGAACAAAGTAGCAAGCGTTACTTCGAATTTCCGCATTAAGAAGTGTCAAATCATTTTGGTGTTGAATTATTCTCCTACTGGATTCATTAAGAGAAATTGTTTTATCGAAGGTATATTCCCACTTAGTCCGCAGTTCACGCAACGTTAAATTTGATGAGGTGATCAGCCGCTGCATAGCTTCGCAATAATAGCAGCAAAGCTCTAGTGGATTTTGGTTGCGACAGTTTTTTACATTCATAGGCCGCCGGCGGCTTAAACAATTGCCACAATGGTTTGGTGCAAACCTCACAAGCTGTTGGCATATGATAACGGATTTGGGTAAATTCGTGTCCTTTATATATAATACTGGTTCCGCGTAAAGGACTCCCATCTAATTGCTGATTTTGCTGATCGTCAGGTCTTCTAGCCTCACCTTCACCTAGACAAAATTTTCTAATATTTCCTAAGTCTTTTTTTAACTAAACTAACCTCTTTCATGATTGGAGCCTGTTGATCTTCCTGCCGAGTTTGACAGAGTTCCCTTTCGTTTCCGAAACCTTTCAGCGCGTACAACGAGCTTACCCGGAGATTCTCGTACACTTAACCACCAGCATAATTGGTACAACTAAAACATTTCTTGGAAGTTAATGTAACAATTGCCCACTTTTTACGGGAAACACAGAAACTTCACGAATTTTGCGATTCACGACAATGGACACGATAGCAGACGACCGCAACGAAAAACGAAGCCGACATGTGGCTGTCAAAAATCCCGGTTGTCACCTCGGAACAAACATCTGTGTGTGGAATGGCACGCCATATGGCGGCAATGTGCCTCTCCAGATGTCGCCAGTGGCATAGTTTTCTCGATGGCCACGGTGGAGGGGCATTTCCAGATGGCTATGTCTCGAAATGTGCCGGGGTTGGATTAATTCTATATTTCGAATATTTATATCCACGGATCTAAATATTTGGACAGAAAAAAAAATATTTTCTGCACAACGATATCCGCACGACAGATGTAGTCCGCTGGCACTTCGAGGACATATCCATCTGGCCGGTTACAAGGGCTCGGGATCGGAATCACTTCGATTCCTGGGCGTAGGCGTCACATTACAGGTGCCGGCCGCACATTTTTTTCCTGCAAAATGTGGAACAGAACGTGGTGACAACTTCAATGCAATCGGAGAGCTCTGGCAACTATTATCGGAGAGGTGCTTTCGTTGGTTAACAAATGAAACTGCGTGGCACATCATGGTCGGGTAGTGCTGACATATAAAAAATACATGCTTGAGCACAGGGAGCCCTCAAGGATGAAGAGGCCTCTTTTCTAGCAGTCACTTCCCCTCTCTTCCTTTCCACTAGAGAAAGGATTCCTTTAACTTAAAAGTGTCTCGAGGGGGAGAAAAACGAGGGCTAGTTCACGATTCCAAGCTACGTTCTCGAATTGACAAGGGAGATATTCATTGAGTAGTCCAGAAGCATTGTGCGCTTGAGAGCTCCATACTGAGGGTGTACACTGCATTCACCTCCCTACCATAAAATAAAAAAATGTCTGAGTAATTATGATAACATACCAATGCTACAAACCTTTTTTTTAATTTTCAGTAACCCCCCCTATAACACGTGTTATGTTGTAAATGCTAAATATTCAATCAGCTACAACCTATTTGTTTAATTTTCAGGACATTTACATCTATTAAATAGAAACCTAGATTCGAGTTTTTCGCAAATTTAAGGTCCCCTCTTGATTGTATGGGTAAAGTATAAAATTCGTAAAGTGTACTATTGTTAACAAAGCTGATTATAGTCAGTTATTTTTTGTTTCTTTGTTTTTATACCCGCATGCCGATTCTCTCTTTTCTTGAAAAGTCGTCAAACCTTACTTTTTTGAGTGAGCGCACTCAAAAAACCAAACGGACAGACAAGTCACAATTTTAGTAGGGATTTGTAAAATCATTTTACGAACCCAAAAAAAAGTAATATGGAATTCGGCGTTCCGTATTATAGCAGTTCAATGTATTCAACTGGTGTTGTCACTTCTATTTTTAAGTGGTACAAAACACTCTGTTGATTCCGAATCGCTTTTGAGCAATTACGTCTTGTTTGAGTGCTCGTGAAAATTTTTGAACATGTGCATAAGTCTCACGATTGAGCAATATAACCATAGCTGCCAAACTAAGCTGTTTTCTATCAAAGGCTACTAGTTTCGCGTCCTGTCTATCAATCTGTCCATGCGCCGCACCATGTTTTGTGGTTCATCTATGGCGTGACAGCCAAACCCGGGCCTGCGCCTCCAGGATTAATCTTCTCGCATCATCACGGCTCTGCGACCTCGATCGCTAGTTAATCACTCCCAGCTAGGATCTACTGTGCGCTTCTATCGTGTCTTCCTATCGAGTCCTCAGTCGTTCCGCTGGACCTCTACCTTGTGCTCTATCCGTTAATGTTATTTTGGGTAGTTGGTTTTCTTCCATTCTTTCTACGTGGCCCGCCCATTGCAATTAACGTAACTTTACACAAGCGGACACAGATGGTTTGCCAAATAGTTCATACAACTCATCGTTGTAACGTAGTCCCCATTCTGTTCCTTGCTTCACTGAACCATAGAGATTCTGAAGCACTTTGCGTTCAAATATATCCACTGCCTTTTCGGATTAGCCCGTCAGAGTCCATATTCACCTCCATGTAACAGCACAGGTTTGAGTATTGATTTGCATATACGAAGCTTATTTTGCCTGTGCACAACTCTGAACTTCAGAATCGGAAGTACGAAGTAATAGCCTTTATTTAAGGTGTTTATGCGGCGTCCATTTGCGTCCATTTCGGCGCCTCTTCTATTCAGGTTGGCTCCAAGATAGGTAAAATTATCCACACTTTCAAGTTTATTGTCTCCTATGGTCAGGTTTTGTTGGACTGGAGTATTCTTCCTCGTTTGAGTTATGAATTCAGTTTCAAGTCCCATTTACTCGTAGGCCAATTCGGTTTGCTTTAGAGTCTAGGCTCAGAAATGCTCCTTTGGTATCTGAAATCGAACATGCCATACGAGTAATTTGGCCGGCATCAGCAAATGCTACGAATTGTGTGGATTTAAACATTAGTGTACACGAGGTTTCATTTGATGTATTCCTGATCACGTGTTCCAGCGCAATATTCAAGAGCATTGGAGCAAATTCATCCCTTTGTTTTAACCCTGATTCCATTATGAAACTGCCCGTTATTTCGCCGTTTATTTTGACCTGGGACTCTGTGTCTAGTATCGTGATTTTGACCATGCGAACTAATTTTTTTGAGACGCCAAAGTCAAGCATTATATTATACCGGGCATTTCTGTTGACTCTGGCATATGCTTGCTTGAAGTTTACAAAGAGTTGGTGCACATCGGTGTTATACTCCCAGCATTTTTCGAGCACCTGCTTAACTGATAGTATTTGGCCAGTTGTAGACTGTGCATTTCGAAAGCCTCCCTGAACACTGCTATTATACTTTCATAGTACGCCTTTAATTTTCTTCCTATGATCTTGGAGAGTACTTAATAAAACGTACAAAATAAAGCGATGCCCCTATAATTTTCACATCTTAAGTTATTCCCCTTTTTGTGTACAGGACATATTATACTTATTCGCCAGTTCTTTGTTAACACCTCCTCTAGCCATATTCTGCATATGAGTCTATGCAGAAGATTACTTAGATGGGGACCCTCCTTCTGGAGCAGTTCTGTTGGTATTGCATCTACTCCAGAACCCCTATTTTTTCTGAAGTCACGTACTGCTGCCTGTATTTCGTCTCCAGTTGGTGGTGAAACTGGGCGCAAATTTTCTCACAATCTATAAAAACTATAATCTTTAAACTTTCTGGAAAGGCCGGCAGTGGTAGCGACTCAAAAATAAGGCCATATCAAAGTTTCCAAAGGTTTTAAGGAAGGGTCCCCTCCATATATTGAAGTAACCCTTAAAAATATTTTTTCAAAGAAAGTCAAATGAACTATCAAATGAAAGAGCTCTTAAAATGTGAAATTAAAAACACAGCTTCTCCATCAAAAGGTGTAGGTGGAAGGTGAGAAAAATCACAAGTAGGTCTTTATCAGTACAAGAACAACTTCTCAAAACTGATAATAAAATACCTTTAACTGTTAATTTTACGTCTTTCTCCATAAACTCTTAAGGGTCTAAAGTTTCGTTAAATTTAACTATTATGCCTTAAAAAAATATCATTGGAATCAGGGCAAAATCAAGTGGGATTTTCTTTATATCATTAACACTTGGTGTATGTGTTTCAAATCGACCTAGATGCTACAATTTTCTTTGGGTTTTCCTAAAAATTTCAAAAATAGTATTTCGTTTGAATATGTTGAAAAAAAGCTGCATTGTGGTTATTAAAAAAAGCTGCATTGTGGTCATTAAAGGACTGATATACTTCAAGTTATCCATTGATGTAATCAGCAAAATTATCATCAACTCTTGAGTCATGAAAAAATTATTATAATCAATTAATTATACAGGCAAAAGATCTTATCAGTAGGGTTTTGTACTCAAAGAATGAATCGCAAACACTTACCTTACGCAATTCAAGAAACACTTCGATAACTTTTAAGACATTTATGTTATTCATCTTATCTGAAATTTTAGTACATTTTGCCTTCCCCTGGACTCCCTAATTCATAAAATGACTTTTTTATTTCAGATTCTAAAAGTTCTAATCAAGACCTTTCATTTGATACCCCACTCGACTACCTTTGATTAAAATTTTTTAAGGGTTTATTCGTTATAAGGGGGGACCCCCTTAAAAAAATTTTAAATTTTTGGTAAGACCTAAACTTTTGAGAGACCATCACTTCTTACCTTTTCACAAAGTTTGAGCATTCTAGCTTCTATAGTTTCTGAGGAAACTTGCTGTGACGCACAGACAGACGGACAGACGGACAGACAGGTCGCGAAACTAGTAGGTCTATGTAAAATTTTTTTTTAAAAAGCCCTAAAAACATAATGTTATTGTTTTTGCAATAGTTGACAATTCTATTAGCTGTACTTCTTTAAATACAGTTCGAACCTAACATAAGGTTACTCAAATATCAAATTTCATTGAATTTAGAGGCCCCTGAATGAAATTATCGGGGAAAATGTGAAATTTACAAAGCAAACCCTATCAAAAAATTGATCTATTTCGACTTCTAAGCATCGTAAGCATCAACCTCTGTGATTTTAGGAATTTTTCAAGTCAAAGATGCCGAATCGCAAAATGGGTTAGGCAACACGAATTTTCCATTCTTCTGGACTCCTGATGTACAAACAAATTTTTTCTGTTGCAGATTCTAACAGTTGTAATTAATACTCGTACCTTGCCGTTGACAAAAAAATTTTAAGAGTCACTGCGCTGTATGTCGTGTATTGGACTATGTATTTTTTGAAAATTTTGAAAAGAACTATATGTTACTTTAATAAGAGCATCACTCCTGACCTTTCCACAGTGTTTGATGATTGCAGATTCTATGGTTTTTAAGAAGACTTGTTTTAACGTTCGGATGGACGGAGAGATATTTGATAAAGCCTTGTTTAGTGGATCCGAGCATTTAAGTCCGTGCAGGGTATGGGTGCCGATATTTTGGCACAAGAGTCAGCAAGCTATAAAGAAGACTGAGCTCAGCTGACTAGCTTCGCTTTACAACCGCGTACGCATTATTGTCGACTAGCTATTGGCGGAATCATAAGAGGCGGTTTCTTTGTCGCACCACGAAGCTGACCTACAAAACATTTATCACGCGTACTCTACTCTGCAAGACATTCCGATCAGTTTTTATTATCTTTATGAATTTACTATTACGTATCAATTACGCTATTCTCCAGTAATTCAAAATGTTTTTCATACCAAGCTTAGCGGACACGGAAGCTTGATATGAATGCAAACATCAAATAAAAAAACCTCCGTTCCTTCTCCGAAAAAGGTCATTGCATTTCATGGGAAATCTTAAGTCGAATAATGGCTGAAGTGAACCACTTATCCTGCCTAAATGAAGGAAACTTGACGGGTGTAGTTGATTATAACCTAGTAAAACAACAAACTACGCAGTTTCGACCGGGTGACCAGCTTATCTCGTCAGGAGCAGCCAGTCATGATCACCACGGGACTGCTCGACTGTTTATGTTTACTACAGGGCAGTCTGTTTGATGCTGACCCAGGCATGGAGAAACTGAAGGATTTTACTCTTCACTGCTGAAGAAACAATTGTTTCTGTATTGGAGAGATAGTTGTTGTTGTTGTTTAGGCCCCTCCTCCTTGAATACAAGTCCCTGTCTTCTCCGAAAGTATGCTAATACAGGGTGCGTACGGTATTTGAGGACATGCATAAATGTGACTATAACTTCGCGAACTTTTATTTTTATTTTTTTTCCTTTTCAGATAGGAAATGCCGGACTACAACATCACTCAAGAAATGAAGAGACATGCTGTCATCGTCGCTATATGTGCGAACCATACAGATTTAGAGATCTTAATTGCGCCCGTTCATTCGTGCATAAGGTTCGCCGTGAATTAGAAGCATCAAGGGGCAATACAGAATCGGCTGCAAAACGCAAAAAGCACGAACAATGTTCTGACACTGTCCGATCTGCAGAATTTTTAGAGCAAGTGCAAGCGATCATAGACGAGGACACTTCAAAATCAATGAGGGTCCTTGCGAGTGAGCTTCATGTTTCTGAGCGCCTTATTCGTAGAGTTGTCCACGACGACCTGCGGTATAAGTCTTATTTGATTCGCAGAGGACAGTTCATCTCGGAACGAACACGGGAACAGAGAGTTCTCCGATCAAAACGTCTTTTAAACAAAATCAGACACCCTGAGGCGCCCAAAATGTTATGGTTTTTTTCCGACGAAAAAAATTTTGACCAAGATCAAAAGATCAATCGCAGAAATGACAGATGGCTATGTTCAAATCCTATAGAGGTTCCAGTTGTTATGCACATAACATTTTCAGCGACTGTTATGGGTTTAGGTGTTGTCATCAACGAAGGACATGTTATGCCACCACACTTTTTTACTCAAGGGCGTCAAGTGAACTCTGCTGCATACATCGAGGTAGTGAAACCCTGGATAGACAATGCAAGCGGAGGCAGACCATACATTTTTCAACAAGACTCTGCTCCTTCACATAAAGCGATGGCGAAAGAAGATTGGATGGCCGAAAATGTTCATGACCACATAGCACCGAACCTATGGCCACCTAGCTCCCCAGACCTTAATCCTTTGGATTATTACGTATGGGGCGTAGTTAAGCGTGAGACCAATAAGCGTCCTCATAATACCACTTCTTCGCTGAAGATTGCTATTAATGCCGTTATGGTCAATATGAACAAGGAGCATTTGATTAGGGCATGTTATCGTTTCCGGACCCGGATCGAAGAGGTTATTGCTGCTAATGGTGATTTTATTGAATAACTTTATAGCCATATATTAATTTAACGTTGTGTAAAAAATTCCTGAAATTTCATTAAATTTTGTTAAAAATACAAGCTAATTAATTTTACTCTCAAGTTGTCCTCAAATACCGTACGCACCCTGTACAAACCGTAAACCAATCATAAAAACAAAACCGGGTGTCATTCAGGATTAATTGATAATGCGGATTTTATCACTGCCGGTCATCAGACGAGCTCCCATCCAAAACTGACGCGATTCCTAGCAGTGTGTTTGAAAATTCCAGGCACCATAATTTCGTTGGAAATTAGACCTGCGCGACTTCAAACTCTATAAAAAATTTGCAAACCTTTCCTCTGGCAACATTCAGGGATGTAATGCTCCTCAATATCATCGGCATATTCGGACGATGCTGTAGACGTAGAAGACAAAAAACATAACACAAAACAGAAGAAAGTTTATCGGTGACTCTATCTTTACTTTGCTGGACCCTTCAAAGTATGCTAAGTAAATATCAAACAGTGAGGACAACAAAAAAAAATTGAATCGGTCCGTCTGCCGACAGAAAAATTAAAACTGTAAGAACTCGAAGAAGAGTAGTGTTTTCCCTTCGGCCCCACGTTGAGCGCCACTGTCGTGAATCGGAGTATTTAAGTCTTTGCGGGGCATGGTTGCTGATTTTTTGAGTCAGTGAGCTATAAAAAAGACCGAGCTCAGCTGGTTAGCTTCGCTTTACGACCGCGTACGCATGCTTGTCAGCTAGCTATTTGCGGGATCATATGGGGCGGATTTTTTCGCACCATGGAGCTGCACTTCAAAACATTTATCATACTCTACAAGATATTCCGATCAATTTTTATTATCTTTAGAAATTTTCTTTAACGTACAGTAATTCAAAATTTTTGCCTCGCTAAGGCAAGCGAACACGGAGCTTTGAGACAAATGTAAATATCAAATAAAAAACCTCCGGGCCTTCTCTAGGCAAAACGAGCAATAAGCTTCTTACATAATGCTTGACCTCCTTTTTTATTTAACACCATTGTCATAAACAAATGTCTGAAAAACTGAGTACACTAAAATTCAAGATGCAACAGTAATGTAAAATAATTCGTAGTAATGCAGCAAAATACTTTTGCAGGAGGTGAACTGACGCGTATGGTCGAACAATAATTCGTCTAAGTGTATTTAGCGCAACGCCTTCCACGACTGCCTGACCCTTCTCCAGAAGCTCCGCATCCGACGCGTGGCTCGCTTCCTTCGCGGTAGGATAGTCCTCATTGAAGATGCGCTGGCGGGTAGCCAAATAATCCCGCAGTCTGACGTGGAAGGGCTTGACATGCCAAGGGACCTTCGTCTTGCTACCATTCCCCTGCGCGTTCGCCTCGACAACGTGTGACGTCAGCTGCGGAACTTTAAGGGAACTGTGTTTGGCGGTACGAGTCAGTAAAGTTGGGGTCGTGTCTGGGGCTTGGTCGCAACTAGTGATAGGGTCGGTATTAGTTCGTTCGGGTTCTAGGAGTGCCGACGGGTGGTCGCGGCACTCGCTGGCAGGTTTTTCGTAACTTGCAATCTGCGCAATCTGGTGCATAAGTGTCTGCATTTCCGCACCGGTAACAGAAGATCGTCGGTTCCGCTGGACATGCATAGAACTGATGCCCCGGTTGTCGGCAGTTCAACAGACCGTCGGACTTGTAACTGCTTCAATGAATGGTCGGTCAATCATTGTTTGGAACTCGTGCTCCACTCCTCGGTACGGGTATCGGGTCGCCAATTATGTGATCCGCTGCCACTAACTCCGCGGTATTATTATTTCGTGGATAAGGTCCCGTCATGCGAGGTTGTGGACGGAAGGTTCCTCGCCGCTCATCTAGCTGTTCTTGCCTAGGGGCATGGAGGCGTAACCCCTGTACGGTGTGAATGGGCACAGGAAGGAGACTGTTCTGAAGCTCCCAAAGCATATTCTCCCTGATGATTTCCACCAGTTCGCCCTCGAGCATGGGTGTTCGTAATCGAGTGCTTAAGCGCAATATACTGATGTAGTACTGGTCGAATGGTTCGTGTGCGTCTTGCTTGCGTTTCTACAGTTGTTCCCGTAGCTCTCTTTTTGTAAAGCCGTCGTCAATGCGGTTGCGGAAGGCTGCACAGAAAAAATTCCAATCGGGGCGTGGCATCGATTCTATTAAACTCCAGTACCACTCGGCAGCATCTCCGCTGAACAAAAGGTGTGCGTGCTTGCGGAAAGCCGAGAAGTCGCCTCCCAGTGTGCTGGTGACTAGAGCCTGAATTCTAAACAGGAACCGGTCCACCGGTGTCGCCGTATTGAAACCGGTGAATCTAAGGCGCCAACTCTCCATGATACGAGGCGTAGGGTCTCGGCCGGGTGTCAATACGTTCGCGGGGTGAATCGCATCCTCGGTGGGCCTGCTGTAAGGGACCGAATCGGGGACTGTGGGTATCAACGGTGGTGCGGTGCTGTATCGAGGTCGATACTCGAGAGCTCTGGGATCCATTCCCGAGTTCCTTGGAGGGAGGGACCAATTATCAGCCGGTCTAGAGTGGGGCATAGTCATACTGGGATTGGGCTCCCAGCCAGACGGAGTTCTTACGCGGCTGGGGGTGGCTAATCTGGATGTTCTGGAGTCCTCTCTGTAAGTGTCCGATCCTCTCTGTAAGTGTCCGATCCTCTTGGACATCCTTGCAGTAACGTCAGGATTGTGTCGACGGAGTTGGTGGAAGGCGCTGTTGGAACCTCGGCCGGGACAACGGCAACAGGAACTTCTCCGCCCACGGCTTCTTGGATGTCCAACAGTGGTTGAGGCGGTTCAACATTTTGCGGTTCCTTGGCCACTGCTCCGCGCGTCGGGACGTGCGATCCGAGGGGGCGTCTATGGGTGTTCGATCTATCGGACGTCGGCATAGTGGACAGAGCTCGGACGTCAGTAGGGGCTGTTGGACACAGGCGCGATGAAACAAGTGTCCACACTCCAATTGCACGCTGTTTACGCCCTCAACTACGTACTCGAAAAAAATACCGCAGTTAGCGGGTTGGACCGTTTTGGATCGGGTCCAACGCTTGTCTGGTGTTCGTTTCGTCGCCATTGTTGGTTTCGTCTAGATTTGTTGCTAGTAGGTATTACTGTAGAGAAAAAAACTACTCCTAACTACAAAACTATATTTATATATAAAAAAAACTTCGCAATAAATTTAGTGGCCGATAGTGGCGAACTATTTGGTAAATATAAGAAAAAAATTTATTTGTTCAACACTTTCCTTTCCAGCAGCGCGACTCCTCCATAGGGAAATGAGAGTGAATGGTAGTCTGCCAAGAAAAGGGTGCTTCCGTCTGATTTACGATAACTTATCCCCAAACCCACTTACATTACAAAAACCGTCTCCAAACTACGTTAATTGACTCGAAGAGACAAGTGGTAGCGTTACCGTAACAGCTTTGTACGCGGTCAAAATTCCCGATGCGTGGAAGCATTCCGGGCTCCGCAACTCCAGCATACGCCACCGAACGTTGAACCGAAACCACTCGTCTATCACGCATAAAAAGAGGAGTAGAATCCTTCCGCGACATAATGGCAAGGTAGCCTTCTATTTTCTTGAGAGTCCAGGCCGATAGGAGAAACCCATCTGGCTGACAGTTCCATCAAGAAAATAGAAGGCCCTTACAGGTGTCAACCTGGGACAACACATCGGAAGGATTCTGTCGCGAAAAAAAAAATCAAAGGAGAGCGGAAGCTACAACTCACGTGAAGCGACTGCAAGTGTGTATAACACAACTCCACTGCTCCTGTCTGTTGGGCTCGAGTACCAAGGTACCTTACATCCTCCGTAAAGGACCAACTCGTCAGAAGACGCAAATCTTTTATCCCCTTAGGATATTTTTGGCCTCACGTTGGGCGCCATTTGGAATGATTTTCCGTCTAAACTCGTACGAACGAAATCGGAACCGACCTCTCATCGGTTCTAGACGTGCAGTCTGAGTTGCGCCAACGAACGGTACCAATCAGTCAATCAGTTCGTGCACCCCTAATCCATTTCGCGGTGGCTGCTTGTCGGCCAACTAGTTCGGAGAGGATTTCGGTCGCAAGTCTTTAAATGGATTGCGCTCAATTACGTATTTCAGCCACCATTAAATGCCCTTTCAAACGCGTCGAAAATAAAAACATAAAAAGAAACCTACGTTACTTTACTTTTTTTGTTTTTCTAAAAATCAAGTACAATATTTTTAATCGAAGAAAATGATTAACAATACTTTAGTATGCACCAATGGCAGTGTGCAAATAACCTTCAAAATCTTAAATATTCATAACCCTATGTACAACAGTCTTAAATTACGTTTCAAGTCAGAACATTTTTTTCTTTCAAAGCAATGGAAGTCGGAGTATCAATTAATTGAGGACGATCATTTTTTTCAATTTCATTTCTTTTCATCAATGCAGTGAATGATGTAACGAATGGTTAAATGAATTTAAATATTTGTAATGAGATTATATCAGATAAGTCATTGAGTTGTGAGTTATTTCAAAAATTTGCGCGAACGATTTTAACGAGGCAGTGATGTTTTCCATGATCAGCCCATGTATTTTCATTTTGTTTGATAAATGGAATATATATATATATATATATATATATATATATATATATATATATATATATATATATATATATATATATATATATATATATATATATATATATATATATATATATATATATATATAGTCTAGCCATAAATATTGTTACAAGGTTTGGCAACCCTGCAGAAAGGAACTGTTATATTGCATTTCTTAAAAATTGAGCTTATCGCTATAGTACGCTTGCGCTTGATGCATTTGTCATCATTTGAGTTTAATTTTTAGTGTAGTGAACATGGATTGGGGCGCCAAAGAAAATAGAATTGCTGTGATTGCACTTCATAAAGTAGGAATGCAACCAAGTGATATTTTTAAGACTCTGCATATCCTTGGTATAAGCCGAATGTTTGTATATCGGGCTATTGAAAGATTTAATGATACGTCTGGAGTAAGTGATCGTCAAAGAAGTGGCCGTCCGCGAACTACTCGAACACTTCAAGCGGTTAAAGCCGTGCGCGAGAGAATTCGCCGTAATCCGCTCCGGAAACAAAAAATTTTATCGCGTGAGATGAAAATACCCCAAAGAACAATTCACGTATCATCAAAAGTGACTTACGGTTGGGTGCTTATCGTAGATCTACCGGGCATTTACTAACAGATTCGTTAAAAAAAATAGAGTGGAAAAATCAAAACGATTACTTTGCCGGTACGCAAACCAAGAACACCGTAAAATTTTGTTTACGGACGAAAAAGTTTTTAACTGTCGAAGAAACATTTAATAAACAAAACGATAGGGTTTATGCTCGCAGTGCCAGAGAAGCTTCTCAAGTTGCCCAAAAGGTTCAAAGAGGTCATCATCCAGCCTCAGTAATGGTTTGGTGGGGTGTTAGCTACAACGGGGTGACAAAGTTGCATTTTTGTGAGAAGGGCGTCAAAACGTCTGCCAAAGTTTATCAAGAAAGTGTCCTTGAAAGTGTAGTGAAACCTCTCAAAACGTCATTATTCAAAAATCAACCTTGGAGTTTCCAGCAAGATTCTGCACCAGGTCATAAGGCGAAGTCAACCTAAAAATGGCTTGAAGAAAATGTTCCAGATTTTATTAAAGCTGAAGATTGGCCTTCGTCTAGCCCAGACCTGAATCCGCTGGATTACAAATTATGGTCTGTCTTAGAAAAAATGACGTGCTCTAAAAGACATTCTAATATCGAATCCTTAAAGAAGTCTCTTACACATGCAGTCGCCAACTTTCCGATTGAAGTCGTGCGTGCTTCCATAGATGAGTGGCCAGCTCGATTAAAGGCTTGTGTAAAGGCAAAAGGTAATCACTTCGAATAACTTGTTGCAATTTCCGCAGTTGACAATGCATTTGATAAATAAACAATGATTTCTTAACATATAACACCTCTTTTATTGAACAGTGCTTCAAAAAGTTTGTAACAGTATTTATGGCTAGACTAGGTATATATATATATATATATATATATATATATATATATATATATATATATATATATATATATATATATATATATATATATATATATATATATATATATATATATATTTTGCGTTTGTAGGGCAGAATTTTCAGGTATCATCATTTGAAAATATTTTCGGAGCACTTTTGAATTTATTGCAGAATTCTCTCCTTTACTTCATTGTTTTTCATCTTACTTTTTTTTTATTTAAACATTTAATTATCACTTACTGTTTGCATTGATTTGCTGAACGCTGAACAAAGCTGACTGAAACTTGGACGCCCCTTGAGACGTTCACTCCAGCATAATATCAAGATCTCCTTCAAATCATTCGGTGTATTATCAGTGCAACTCCACTCCACTTTATAATCGTTGTAGGAACTCCTCGATGTTTAACTCTTCAAAAGGTAACTTTTGTGCTGCCGTAAATAACTCCCCGTAGTCATTCTACGCACATTCCTTCATGCAGGTAGTTCACTCCTGAATTTTTCGGAAAAGGTAACTAGTTCCGTTCTAAATGCTACTTCCCCCACTACCGAGTTGTTATGCAGAACAAGCTGGGAATCTTCCTCACTTTCGCTATCGTAGACATTTTCCAGCCAAACTACTTATCATATCCCTTCCAATCCCGAGTTTAAGATCCCCTTCGTTGTCACAAAGCAAAACCCAATCTCCGCTGCATAAAAATATAGATATGACGACAGCAATGCAAATATGCCAGAGTATTGTGTAAAAAAATCTTGGTATAAAGTTACCTTGTATATTTTTTTTTTGCACGCTTTCACGCGAGAACTGATAAGAAAACCTCTTGTACTTTTTACCGAAATCGTCCCTTTTTCATTTGGGGCAGTAAGTTAGAGTTGATTTTAACACCCTTGTCGGCAAAGTTCTCCTACAAATTTGACAAAAGACAATCAAGTGAATTGGTGCGTTGAGACGTTCCTTGCGCTGAATTTTGTTGATAATCTGAATCAAAACACAATCAATTTAATATATAAACCAGATACACTACTTATTTTTACTATTGGTTATAAATTAAGATAAAGAAGTGTACTTATAATGCCGTTTGTAGAATCAAATTTTCCTCGTTTCTTCGGTCGCCCTACCATCTGCCCCGGATGACATATATCGACTCCAACTGCCGTCTGGCCCGGATGACATTCCTAGACTCAAACTGACGTAGGACGGGAATATCATCTAAAGCTGACGTTCGCTAGAAAGCCATATGGTAGCGATGGGCATGTGTGCGAGTCGGCAGTGGCGTACGGCCGATTCATTACATGTTCTAATGCTCGCTCTTTGCCAATGGCGAAGAAATATTCTCTTATAACCCAAAACTTCAATCTTTGACTTAATGCTCCAGAGAACCTTTTTAAATGAGGATTTGTCCAATTTTGCTGTTCTCTTGCTCAGTTAAGCCTGTTTTTAAGATTTTCTACTAACCTATTGAACTGAAGGCTGTATGTACGTTCGTCTGTCCATCTGTGTATCACCAGGGGGTTTCTGCGATACTATAACAGAACCGGACACCTATCTTATAGATGGATGTAAAGTTATGTTCCCTTAAAAATTTGGATATCAAAAAAAATGTTCTAAAGTTCTTCTTTTTTACTAAAGATGGTCATGTGGGATATCAAATGAAAGGTCTTGACAAGAACTTTTCAAAACAAGTCTTAAAACAGTATTACCAGTACCGAGCGGTGCAAGGGAAGAGGATATGTACGAAAAGCGTACAAGTCCTCCTCGCGTTGGGATGTCTGTGACCCGAAAAATTAAAAAAAGATCATGGAGGTCGTTCTCTATGAGCACTTCAATAACAAATCGAATCAAAATTCACTCAACTTTGTTAATAACGCTACGATTTATTTATTTCACATTTTTCGCAACAAAATCGTATATGTACCCTTGTCTCTACATAGACGAATGTAGGGTCATCCCATCCTGTAAGTTTTATCAAAATGAAACCATTTGAATTTTCATATGTTACAATAACAACAATGCTCGCTTCTTCTGCCATTTTAACTTCGCTAAAGCCAGACGCTACGTTGTTGATAGAATTTTATTGAAAATTGTAGAAAAGATGAATAACTTTAATATCTTTGAGATTCTGTTCATTAAATGATATATGAAATACGAGTACTGTAACAAGATGGCGGCACTTAAATTTAAATAAGGAGCTTTTTCTTTGAACCTATTATTGAATATGCATATCTTGAAAGTCATTTTAAATTTTTTCAATAGATGCCTAGCAAAAGTTTCTGTATATCATAGATTGAGTGCAAAACTATTCTGACATATGCAGTAAATATAACCAGTCGAATATCCCCGTGGTGATTGGTAGTCATGAGAAAAGTTGGTCACTTTGTCGAAACCGCTTTCCTTGTTGTTTTGCTATGCTAAAGGCAACCACAACCGTCTAGTTTTCATTATTTAGGCAGTGATGAGAGGTTCACTTCAGCCTCTTTTACATGTTTAGGTTTGACAACGCCTTTGTAATAAACGACCTTCGTCGGGGAAAGTAACGGTTGCTTTTTGTCCAATGTTTGCGTTCATCTCAAGCCTCCATGTCCGCTACATTTTGAATTACTGTAGAGTAGCTCGATTGACAGACAATAGAAAATTTCTAAAGAAAATGCAAATTGATCGGAATGTCTTGTAGAGCACGCGTGATCAATGTTTTGTAGCACAACTTTATGGTTGAGCAAATGATTTCACAAACAGCTAACCGCCCAACACAAGTCCTGCATGGAGTTTAAACACCCCAAATCACTACACTGGCGTGTACTTCTTTCCGCTCAATTTGTTCTTATTAATCACCTTGAGGAGTGGTTTCGATAAAAGCAGTATCCTCTCAGACCAAATTTTTTTAAAGATTAAAATTTTTTTTGGTTGATTTTTTCTTTTAAACATATTGTCGCCTGTTATGGTTCGGGGCTAATAATTTTGATGTTCCGGGAAAGTGATAACACAATGCTTTTAAATTAAGTTAAAAGAGTTTATTTGAAAGAATGCACAATTATTAATTTCGCTATTAAAAAGCTAACTTCCACTTGT
The DNA here is from genome assembly GCA_963969285.1 of Odontomyia ornata. Taxonomy (NCBI): domain Eukaryota; kingdom Metazoa; phylum Arthropoda; class Insecta; order Diptera; family Stratiomyidae; genus Odontomyia; species Odontomyia ornata. The sequence continues at coordinate 8,804,532 of OZ017738.1, read as the reverse complement.
CAATAAATTTCTTTTGCAATTGTCTTTACTTAACAAGCAATATCGCTTTTTATTCGCACTCCACACTATCGCAGTTTTACTATCGGTGTTTTACTATATCGATTGTAATAATCCCCTCATTCATTCAGCACGCCTTTATATAGGGTCTCTAGCCATTCAGTCCATTTCTCGTACATTGGCGAATGTTCTGACGAGAGTTACCTGGGATATTCGAGCAAGTGCAGTGACGTCACTTTCAGATGTTGATCATGCTTGGTGGATTCTTTCGCCTTCGAGTACATTCTTTTGTTGATCATGATGTTCTTAATGGTTGTGAAAAAAATTGCGACAGTAGCTCGCAGAATTATTTGTATATGTAACAATATTTACAATTAGTAAATAACTTGGCCTAGCAACATTCTTACGGTTTGTACCTGAAAGCTTGCCTCGAGGTCCAATGATTATTAAAATTAAATAAAATATAAAAATAATTGAATTATTAAAATATAAACTCTAAAATGTTAACATCCACAATATTATAAAAAGTTTGTAAAAGATTCAAGGACGAAATGTTAAATTTATTAATTAAATAATTTGATAAAATATCAAATTTCTAAAAATAAATTACCAATTTTTTCTAGAGACTAGCTTAATACTACTCGATGCTTCGACGCTGCTGTGAACATTCCCGCCATATATTCCGTTGCTCTTCGTACCGCGGATGCCCCTAGCTTTTCTGTATATTCCCGGATTGGCTATGTCGCTGCCTCCGTTGATAGCGTCAACTTTTATAGCGCCTCTTGGGCAGGACCATTGGGTTTCCCTTTTGTAACTAATCCCATCTTGCCCCACATATGAAATTATCGGACTTAGCCGTCACTCGCTGGCTGACTGTCGATTGCTTCCTGAAAAGGGGCATAAAAAGATAGTATGCATAAGTTATATTACTCAAAACATGATGCACGTAAGCACTGAAGAAAGTTTTCCTATCGAATACCAGTCTCTAGTATTTCGTTCGTCTGGAGCAATACACTATCTGCCTATTCAACTTAAAACTGAAATTGCAGATGCCTCTTGCACGGTGACCGACGTTTTTGTGAGTTGCTTGAGCACAATCAATTCACTTTACTTTACGTTAACCTTTGTTCTCGATTTGCGGCAACACGTAGTTAGAAATTTGAAATATCTCTGGATCCTCATCTTGATAATATAATAATATAGAAATAGTTTTCAGATGACCACACCAACAAGTCGTCAGCAAAGAAGTTCACTTTTATACCGGGCTTATATTCATTTCCAACACATGGAACGTTAGAGGTGAATATATTGAAAGGACCCCGTGAGACCTCTGAGCTAATATGAAGTGGGTCTAAACTAGCTCCACTAGAAACCATAAAAGATAGTCCGTTTCCTCATGAAACTTTAATTTTAAAGACATTAGTAAGAAACCCAAAAATTATCATTTTATAGAGAAGCCCATTGATCCATATTTAGTCGAACGTTTTCACCACATCAATAAGCTATTCGAAAACTAGCTTGGTGTCGTGCTACCTATTGATTACATTAGCTTGAAACACGGCCGAAACATTAGTGGGCTTTTTGAAGCCAAATTGTCTTTCTGACACAATTCTCGCCCCACAGAGAATTGTATAATGCCTTTCAAGTAGATTGGTAATATTAGAATACCGCGCAATCAGATGAGTATCAATTAAATATTTTTGCGATGCTCCATTGCTGAGTCCCTTCAAGCCAGCATCAAGTAAACTTCGTTTAACTGTAGTCACACTCAAAGGTGTAAAGCCAACACTGAAATTGCTGACATTCCGCGTGAAATTAAGCGCCCTTTGCGGTTGCTTTTCATCACTATGTTTAAATCTTCAGTCAAAACAATGTCTAGTAAAACAAAAAAAAAATTAAAAAAACTTGTAAATGCAGATCACTACCAACAGACAAAAAAAAAAAATATATATATATATATATATATATATATATATATATATATATATATATATATATATATATATATATCTTTGTTGCTTTATTTTGGATTTTCATAGAAATATGCAGATGTTCAAATACGTTTGAACCCAAGTGTATATCTAACAGTGGAAATTCCATGCTAAACCCGGAAAACAGACTTTTCCTAAGAGTGATTATCCTTTGCCGCTGTCCAATTGAAACGCCTCTAAGATAAAACTAACCTAAAGTAAATCCAACATCATTATCATCATCTATGTCCCGACAGCCCAAGCCGGGCTTTGGCCTCCAGGATTAATATCCTCAAATCATCATGCTTCTGCGACGTCGTTCGCCAATTGATCACTTCTAGCAAGGATCTGCTGTCCGCTTCTATCGTGTCTTCCCATCGAGTCCTCAGTCTTCCCGCTAGTAGCGTGGTTTCTACCCGTTAAAGTTTTTTTTGGATAACCGATTTTCTTCTTTTCTTTCTAGATGGTCCGCCCATTGCAATTTGCAATTTACGCAAGTAGATACAGATGGTTCATCAAAAAATTCATACTACACATCGTTGTAACGTAAACTCCACTCTGTTCCTTGTTTTATTCGGTCGGAGACTTTCCGGAGCTTTTTCGTTCAGGTATGTCCACTGCTTTTTCGAAATTGCTCGTCAGGATCCATTTTTCGCTTCCATATAATAGCACTGGTTTGACTATTGGTTTGATAATACTCGTACGAAGCTTATGGACCTTAGGATAGGAAGTACAGAGTAATAGGCTTTATTTGCGGCGTTTATTCGGTGTCCAATCTCGTCCTTTCCGCACTTTTAAGGTTATAGCCTCATATGGTCAGGTTTTGTCGGACTGGAGTGTTCTTCATCGTTTGAGTCATGAATTCAGTTCTAGTTTCATTACCTCATAGGCTCAGAAATGCTCCTTTGGCATCTGAGATTGAAAATACCATAATATTGACATCATCAGTATAAGCTACCAATTGTGTGAACTTGAATATTAGTGTAGCAGAGGTCTCAGCTGTTGTTTTCCTGCTGAAGTAAATCCAACAGCTTGGTGAAAATAGGGTTTAACATTATCCTCGTTCAAAACTAATGATGAGTTTCATGTGAAGAATCCGAAAAACCAATTTTCTTGTTTTTTTTAGTGTTTCGTGAAAAAAAATTTGGAATACCCTATTAAAATCGGTACTTGTCTGACCGTCCGTCTGTCCGTAAATGCGTCGCAGCAAGTTTTCTCAAAAACTAGAAAAGCTAGAGTCATCAAATCTTGTGAGAAGCACACAAGATTCTGTTTGATCAAAGATTGATAGGCAAAAAAATTTCAAGGAGTGTTAAGGTGGTGTCCCCGCAAGAATGCGACCACTTAAAAAAAAACTCCCGAAGATATAAAATGAAAAGTCTTAATGAGATCTTTTAATACCAGTTGATAAATTGGAAATATCGATAACGGGGTAGGCAGGGGAAACGGAAGAACACGTAAAATGGTGCCTCCTAACCGCTAACATAAGACGTCTAAACTACCCACTAAACACCTCCCCTGTCAACCTGAGAACCTAGTTTGCAATCGTTTAACACATTATTTTGGACTGAGCCTCCTTTTTCTACGCCGTGGGGTGCCTTTAAGTTGAAATACCCTACTCTAGCGTGAGGGGAGGGAAGAAGAAGGATCGCTAGAGAAGTGATCCCCCAGCCTCGATGTCCTCGGCTGCTTTGAGCCCTTTTTATCTTTTAGGACTGCCCGTACATAATGTGCCAATGGTTCCATTTGCCAACCGATCTAACCATCTCCCTGATTAGACTATCCGGGCAGAGCTACTCCTTTCTTTGTAGAGGTCCCAGCGCAGTCTCTCCCATCTTTTGCATGCAAAAATGTTTGGCAGGCATCGTCTTCCTCTCCTACGCAAAACCTACAGTCGGAGGACCGCGACTTACCAATCTTGTGTAAGTAACATTGAAAACACGCATGCCTGCTCAAGACCTGGATCAGGTAAAAGTCAGTCACCATGCGTTCGATTGAGCCATGGTCTCAGATCAGGGATGCGGTGTGCAGTTCATCTTCCCTTCGTGCTGTTCCCCCAGGACTGCTGCCAATCAATGAGTGAGCGGTGTCTCTTCTCAAAAGCGATTGTCTCCCTCGTGTCTTCGGTTCGACCCATGTAGATATTACATATGCTAATGTTAATATCTACAAAGTTCATCTAGAATACTGCCATAAATTAGTTTGTTACACTACAATATATGCCCGTTGTATGAAAAATTGTTCCTAGAATTAATATACGGATCGATTCCTGGTGAAGAAGAATTGGCATCAAACTCACGAAATTTAACTTTACTGATCGGAGATCGCCCTTTTGCGATTTACATGTTCTTTAGATGGGAACTAAAAAATAAAAGCCATGACTTTGGTCAAAACAGGGTCTTTTCACCTATTCTTATTCAACTTTTTGTGTGAATATAAATAAAAAAAACTGAGTTGATAGAAGTACGCTGCTGTCAGAAGGGTTTTGTACTCAATACGTGATATGTGGACATCAATTATGAATAGACTCGAGAAATACATCAATAACATATACATCAAATATGTAAGGAATGAGTATTCATTTCTCACTACTGATTTAAATACTTTGTTGATTGCAATTCAAAACCAATGCCTTTATTTAATTAAATATATAGTTGATAGCAAAATCAAAGTCAAAAGCGCTATATTCAATACTCATCGTTATAAATTTTAAAGCTGGTTCCGAACAATAAAAATACGAAAAGCTTAATAGCCCAAATGGCTCTCTAAATTTATACATTATCAATTAAAAACATTAAATTAAAAAAACAATAGCAAATTCAAATTAATTAAAATCATTACATATTTTATGACTTAGTTGGAAAAAGGAGAAAAAAACCAACCAACACTATTAAAAATTATTTATAATTTTAACACAATAGTGAACTTTACTTTTCCTATACCTAATATGTTATAACCTAATTCTAATCAAATTCAATCAAAATCAAAAAACGTTATCTTATACTAAAAAATGGTTTCAAAATATTCCTAACCTAAACGTTAAATCTTAACTCTAAACCTAACATGATAAGCATCATATATACCTATTCTAAATATTAACATCTATTCCTAATTTTTAACACAAACAAACAACAACACTATATGTAGCATTAATGAGCTGAAACTCAAGACTATGCAACAGAAAACACAAAACAAAAAAATAAACACGAATAATTTAGACGTTGTCATTCAGCCACCAATACCTAGATTGCTCCGTCCCAGCTCGACCAGCCTCATCAAATCTAGCAAATGAGTATCTCCATTGGAATTGTTGGTCTCGTGAACTCAAATTCGAAGAATATTTTATCATCTTATCGGTGTCCCGTCTATACATTTGATATATGATTGGAACGCCGTCAGAATCAAAAACATATCGATTCATGTCCAAATACACGAACGCTTCTGGAGGAATGAGTCCAGTAGTGAGTAAGGTGGAGCGGTTGTGAAATCCAGGGGTTTTCACTCACAGTTGCAGATCTTGCGATATGATTCTGCAGCACTCTAAAAATGAAGATATCGACTCTTGTCACTTTAGCAGTTTCTTAAATTCTTCTATTCGATATATAGTGCTTCCAATCCGTCTCAGGGTTTCTGTACATACCAGTACATGTACGAAGACATTTCCTTTTGAAAACCCTTCATCTTTCCATAGTACTAGCACTCTGGTCGTACCAGATCTCACATCCATATGCCAAAACTGGTTACCAGCTCTCACATCCATATGCCAAAACTGGTTTAACCAGGGTCTTGCAACAGACAAGAGAAAGAGTCGTCGAAGGGCCATGACTACTTTTTGTGCTTTACTGAGCATGATTTCGACATGCTCAGTATAGTACAGACACTGATCAAGATGAACACTGAGGCATCGAACACAGGATTTATGTGGAACCCGTTCTGAACTACCCTCACCAGCCATAATGGGGAAATGCTTCTAATTACGTTTCAGGTCTTGACTGGCCCCTTGCAGCGTTGACCGAAACAAAATTTTTTCGCACTTTCTCGCATTGATTTTTATTTGCCAATTGTCGGTGTAGAGCTATACATTATTAAACATTTGTTGAAGATTGCTCTGAACGATTGTAGCTTTTCGGTCTGCCGTATAGATGATCAAATCATCAGCAAACGCTACCAAGGATCTCGTTGGTGACACGTTAAAATCAAAGCCTTTCAATAGCTTGCGAATGAATATGGAGAAGAGCAGAGGCGCAGTAACTGTTCCCTGCTGTAGACCATTCAAGACGTTGCTGTTGCGCATTTTTGTCAGATTTCCATCAATAACAACAAATGATTTCCCGTATAACATATTGCACATCATGGCGACAAGGTGTCTGGGGAACCTGTCCTGAAAGAGTTTAAAAACGAGTCCATCTAACCACACCGTACCGAAGGCTTTCTCCATATCAATGAGACACGTTCCAACACATTCTCTGTTGTTTAGTTTCCAACAAATCTCTGAAATTACTTTCGTTATCGCGTGTATGGTCGAATGCATGGCACGAAAACTGGCAATTCAGCATCAACTCATATATCTCAATGTGGGCGTTTAATGCTTTGTTCAATATCACTTCAAACACCTTGCAGATGTTAGGCAGCAAGCTGATTGGGTGATAGCTTTTAGGGCTCGAAGATTCTTTTCCGTTCTTCAAGATCGGAAATACCTTAGCCTTTTTCCACTCATTTGGAAAATATTAATTGTTCAACATGTTGTTGAACAATATGCAATATTTGGAGCACCGTCAATACTAAGTCTTCATAGCAGACATAATAATCAATAAGATTCAAGCTCGGTATGAGGTCAGATGTTAATGTTTCATTCAAATGAAGAAGAGATTCGCCGTTCAGGCTTGATTTGAAGTCGGAAACTTTTGCTTCAACGACCTCTGAAAGTAGTTGATTCCCTCTCTCAGGGTTTGGTAGATGAATCAACTCAAATTGAGTTCCAATCAGGTCAAGTTTATGCAAACTATCACATATAATCCTGTTTCCATTTCTATCCGGTGTTGTACTATCAACTTCGATATCAGCCCTATTGAGAAGATTTATCTCATTAGTAGCGACGTCAACATGCCTTCACTCGTGACTTCTTGCGGAATAAACTATTCACTTTCATGAAAACACCATCTGGGTCCTGTGGGCTAATACCCCTCAGTTTTTCCACCCATTGATTGTTGACCTCACTCCTGAAGTACGAACGGATTAAGTTCCGGAAGTTTTTCATGTGTAATTTCAACAAAGCCAACGAGGGATGGTTGTAGTCCCAAAATCGCCGATAAAATTATTTGACTCGTGTGAGAAGAAAGCTTTTAAATCTTCATACCCTTGCAATTGTTGGTGTTTCATATCCTTCCATACTGTTTCGATGTTTAATCTTGGGAACTACTTTCTCAATTGTTTCCAACATCAGCTTCTCTAACTTCCACAAATATAGATCTATCTCATCGTTAGTTAGATTCCTGTCATGAGGAACCATTAAGCAAGCGTTGCCATCATCAGAAGGAGGACATTGCTTCTGGTACTCTCGATTAAACTTCTTTTGAAACTTGCCCCAATCCGTTTTTTTTTTAATTTAACCGATGATTTTCATGTTGAACTGAAATGAGGAAGGCATCATCTCTTTGGTGATTGATTTCCGTTACAATTGCGTTATGGTCGCTATCGTAAGGAAGCACCTGCAATTTCCGTTAAGGACTATTAAAGCTGAATTCAAGTCTTGCGTCAGATACGTAGAGGTTCAAATATGAATTTGTCCTAGGGTATGTTGGGAACTCTGAAACATATAGATTGCACCTGTATTCAATTTGGTTCTCTGTTATTCACGATTTCAAGAATACACCTCTGGGATTATTGTTGGCGTTCAGCCATGATGTATGTATGGCATTCAGGTTACCAGCAAGGATATGATAAATATGCAGCCTGTTCAATTCGAGTATTTCAAACAAGGAATTGAGCACCTCCTTGAGCTTGAGAACAGTTCCACCAGTTGCATAGGCAGAGATAACGAAGAGGTTATCCTCACCTGCCAGTGAGATTTTGATAACGGACACTTCAAGAGATTCAAAGTTCTGGAATTCGATTTATTCAATATTTTGGAAACAATAGGGTCTTCGAACCAATATCCCGGTGTCACCTCCCCCATCATCGTTGACCCTATCGTTTTTTACGAACTCAAAATCCTTGAATGTCATGGAGTGCCATAAATTGAGGTGGGTTTCAGTGAGAAGCGTGATGTCAGGCTTTTGCTTAACAATGAATTCAAGGAGATAGTCTCGTCGATATATAGTAACAATGAAGTTGACGATAATCGAGATGAGACGAAACTTATACGTGGAAATGTGACTCGATGACAAACTATTTGAAGCATGTTGGCCTTAACGTTGAAAAACGAAATTGATTTTTTGATTTTGCTTATTTATTCTTTCTGAAAGAGGTTCAAGCTGTTGGTAAATTTTGAGAAGCAGCTCAGTATTGTCACATTGTTTATTTTATTTACACTGCTGTCTACTGGTGCTCTAGCAGCAAGTGCAAATGAAACTCCGGGCTTGACGAAGTTGGAAGGTAACACACTGTGATGTACTTGGGTTTGTTTTCGGGAAAATTAAACTTTTGCGTCTTGATACCGAAAGCATCCTCGATATGATGCTCGATGACCAAATATACCGCAGTTAACACGGTATAGCTTTTCTTTTGGCTCCATCTGAGTCAATTTGCATTCACCGGGGGCATGAATATCTTTACATTTAACGCAGCGATGGTGCGTTAAATGTAAAGATATTCATGCCCCCGGTGAATGCAAATTGACTCAGATGGAGCCAAAAGAAAAGCTATACCGTGTTAACTGCGGTATATTTGGTCATCGAGCATCATATCGAGGATGCTCTCGGTATCAAGACGCAAAAGTTTAATTTTCCCGAAAACAAACCCAAGTACATCACAGTGTGTTACCTTCCAACTTCGTCAAGCCCGGAGTTAGCAGCCGAATGACCGAATCTTTAGTACCTGTAATACTGGTTGACCTCCGTTTTTGGGACTTTTCCAGCTCACAACTCTAAAGTTCAAGTACCTTACTTGTTTCGTTGATAGAAATTCAAATATTAAAATTACTGAATCTTATTTCCATAAATCTGTCATATTCATAAAATTTCTAAACTCATGACATACTAAAATATACTTATTTAAGTAATGCGTTCAATGTTTATTTTGTGTTGTTTATTAATTGTCGGCACATTACTCCCCCCTTTCAGTGAAACGATAAAATTGAGATTTGTATAACTCAGTTTTGTAAGACTTGATTATTGTTTGGAAAAAGACTGAGGAAATTGTGTCAATTGCCCGGTTGTGGCCGGTTCAGTTGAATACAATGTGAGAAGAAGAGTGTAGAGAAAAGTATTTGATTAAGGCCCGTTCAGCTGCTTGTGAGTCAGCAGAGTTGTATTGAGGTTTGTAGAATTAGCCAGATAGAAAAAAATGTCTTTCTCTCTTCTTTTTTAGCAAAAAAATAATAAACAAGGCTGGCGATCGCGAATCGCTGAAGAAGACCGAACGATAACGGTCAAAAATCGATTTCGAGACCTTTAATTTAGTATCTCACATAACCATCCTTAGTAAAAAAAAAAAACCTCACGGCATGGGAAGACCCAGTCTCTTAAGAAACTTGAAAATTGTTTTTGATACCCAAATTTTCAAGAGACAATGTACGTACAAAGTTGAAATTTTCATGAACAACTGAAGAAAACTGTAGTGTCAAGGTTGATTTGAAATATATAATTCAACCATCAACTCGTTGTGGTTGTAATCCCATATCATTGAAATGGTTGTATCTCACTTGATTATGATCCGATCTCTATGAAAATTTGTGGTCACAAGGATTTTATGCTAGTTGATTATAATTAGATTATTAACGGCGAGCGTTTAGGTTTATGGTATAATACGTATGATTGACAATTATACAATTACTAACAAAGTTGAATAAATTTTTACTTTGAAGTATTTGTTGCCCTTGTACTCACAAAGGCCTACCAACATGATTTTTTTCTCGGATTTTTAGGCTCAGGCGGCCTTTCGCGAGAGAGTGTACACAGATTTTCCGTACGTTTTGCCTTTTTTTAGACTTTTCAGTTCCAAGTTCTAAAAGTTCTCCACCCCACTCAACCACTTTTGATTAAAAATAAAACTTTATGGGACACTGCAGTGTATTAAAAACTTTTAAAACTTTTGATAAGACCTACTTCTGATTTTCTCACAAAGTTTGATGATTTTAGCGTCAATAGTTTCTGAGAATACTTCTTATGACCCAAGAATAGACAGTCAGACAAGACGCAAAAGTAGTAGGTCTTTGAAAATTTCGTTTTACTAAGCCTGAAAAAGGCAAAAAATATATGTATGAAAATGATAACCTTTCCTACAAAAGCCAGTTAGTGATTCGCATGTTTTTATCGCTTTTAAAGGATATTACGATTGCTCTTAATCTAACAAATTATGTTACTTTTTTCAGTTACAAATTTAAATATAATGCGACGGGATCGAACCAATTCAATTCAATATGCCAGATCGGAATAAAAATGTTCTATGTTTTACGAGGGAAAGAGAAACCAATAAAGGTTCGCGATTATGGTATTGTACAGATAAAAGTGGGAGTTGTTGAGCGTGTGTCGTTGATAGCAAAATATTTTTGTAAAAATCGCGAAATGATCAGATCGGGCAAGAGGTAACGGCGAAACTGCAATGGAATGCAGTATTAGTTGAAAGTAGAGAGAGTGGACGCACATTTAAATTTAATTACGAAACTCATAGTTAGAAAGAAATTAATAAATAGTTAAAATTAAACTCGAGGCAGAAGTTTCGACATTCTAACGGGCCGGAAGTGACAAAATGGACGATATGCCAGATTTATCGCATTTAACTGCCGAAGAGCGCGCTATAATAGAAAGTGTTATAATAAGACAAAAGCAAGAAGAAGAGCGAGAAAATGAGGTGATGAGGTAAGTAGATTTGATCATTGGATTGATCGTAAAAGAGAGTCAAAAGACTTAAAAGTTTACGTAAATTCTACAGGCGGAAGCAAGATGAAGTAGCCATACTAGAAAGCACGATTCGCCAGCGGTCGGAGCAACAAAAGAAAGCTGGCGTTGAACTTGATGCCACGTGTCACATTTGCCTTAAAACTAAATTTGCTGATGGTGTAGGACATGTTTGTAACTATTGTAATATACGATGCTGCGCTAGATGTGGTGGAAAAGTAACATTAAGAAGTAACAAGGTAAGATGTGGATAAAAATGATTGTCGAAATAATATTTCGGACGACTGATAATTCCATTTCGAGGAACTATTCAAAGTAGCGTTATATCATACAATTCGAAGTAGTGACAAACTAACTCTCGAGAACCTTACTAAATATTTTGCACCATGATAATTTCGGTCAATTTACACACAAAATTATTAGAGCTCTTCTATTAACGTACGCCGAGAAACGTTCTTAGAAAAAAATTTGAGGTTTTAATCCAGATAAATTGAAAGAAATATTTTGTCTCTTCCAATAGGTGATATGGGTTTGTATCGTGTGTAGAAAGAAGCAAGAGCTTCTGTCGAAAACAGGTCAGTGGATTCATAAACCGGGTGCCCAAGATGGAATTATGCGTCGTATCGAGGCTGATGGGAGCACTGTAAGTATTTTGGGTAGTGAAGTTGTTTGACTACTTTGACGTAACATTTAAAATCCTGCAGACAATAGTCGACACACATGATTCATCGGATAAAAGACCAAAGCTAGAAAGAACTCGAAGTGCCGCTGAAAAAGAAAATGTTCCGCTCCAGCGAACTGGAAGCATGTTGAGGCGTCAGTATTCGCAACAAGAACAGTCAACTGGTCGAAGAATGTCGTCTTCAGACACCGGGCTAGATGTGCTTAGTCCTGGGCATCGCCGAATTCAATCACAAGGACAACAATATCTGCAGCAGCAGCACCAATTTGATCAACAAGATCGGATGATGTCCCACCCGAAGAGTATTTATCCAGAAGACGATCCCAAGTTTTATCAGGTAATGATATTTTGAATAAAGACGTTAAAATGAAATTGGAAAGCATTTTTTTTCTATGAAAATACATGTGTATGATTCTTTGGTTCTAATGTTGCATATTTGATTTCAGGGTGAAATCGACGGTCTCATGAGACAACATCCGCATTTGATGCATCCCAGGCAGCAGCAGCAGTTTGTGATACAACAGCATCACCAAACAATTCAGCCTCACATGCAACAACAAACACGCCACTCGGAGATGCAAGGCACGATGTATGTTCAGCAAATGGAAGGTCACGAGCTTCAACAACAGGAGACGTTTTCTCCCCTAGCGAATCCTGCCTATACTTCCGACATTCAGAAGAAACATAAGCGTCCATTAATGAACCAACAATATTCCGTACAGCAACAAGTTCTGCACGATCAATCGCAACATGTACAGCAACAGCCACAATCTTTTAGTAGCTCTGAAGAAGACTTGAACGCGACCCAAAGCTTTCGAGGTAAGTGCTCTGTGTGCTTAGTTTCAATATCAGTTTTTTACCCGAATTTGCATTAACTAAAGGGTAGATTAATCATCAATCAAAACTCATCAATAATTCACTCACATTCATGCTTTGTGGATATTTAATGTCCCAGTGAGAAATCACTGTTGTGGGCAAAACAAACATTTGCAGTTAACATTGAAGTGTAGCAATATAAATGTTAGCAAAAAATTTAGGTTAGTAAATGGATTTAGAACGCGTGAAATGCCTATACAGCCAACAGATACGTTGCTGATTGTAGAGTAGACTATACTTTAGAAGGGTTGTAGAGATAGGTAGCTTATCTCTATCGTAAATGTTAAAATGGATCGAAATGGTGCATAAATTAAGGCAAAGGACTTTTCGCAGAGCTGAGCTTTCTCTCAATATTCTTAGAAAAAATTGCCGAAATTCAGGATACAGCCGTTTCTATTTAACAAGACTCGACCGATTATTTTTATCATACCTCAGGACTGTGAGAATGACTTACAACACTTGCCTATATTTCATTCTGTGTGTTGAAAAGGAGCCAAAGATGCTGAACGAAAAGCTGGCGACTGTAGCTTACACGTATATCTTATTCTTGGCAAAATACTAGGTCTTATAATATAAAGTTTGTTTATAGATGTATAAGGAGCCAGGAATTGAACTCGGAAAGTTGGCATTATGTTGAACGTTTCAAGTGTAACATAAAGCTCGGGCAAGTGCGCAGACTCAGCTCTCGGCATGTATTAGATAGAAAGTGTGTTACGAGCACACCGAAGGAGAAAAGTTTTTAGATTTGGATACATTTATCATAGATGGGACCCTTGCCCCGCGAACTCACGGCTGCAGCTCCAAGGATTGTTGCCTCCATATTTGTGTGGAAAACTTTGATTTTATTTATTTTGTGTCTCGCCTATATGTTTTTCAATGCATAGTTGATGATGAGGTTGTGTATTTGCGCGAAAAAATGGAAATTGTTCTTCTAAGCTTTCGAGTTGTTGAACAACCCCACGCCTAACAGATGAAGGGAAATAAAAAATTTGCGCTTGATGTAAAGAATATGTTGTATGCATACATACATATGTTTGTACATGTATACCAAAGGGGATTGAATAGCAGTGGGTTCCAGGGGTTTTGATTACGTTTAGATTGATGGGGTAAGACGACTTGAGTGTCCAGTTCGAAATAAATTTAAGAAATTTACTAAACATACCGTGTGAAAACGCGTGAGATTCTTAGCGATTGTATAGTTCGACGAGACAATCAGCCTAAAAAAAGGATAAATACTGCAGAGTGATTACTTGCAGTCTGCTGGCGAGTAACGAATTCGATCGAAATTGAGAAAAATCGAAACTTACGACCTTCTAGTGAGTTGAAAGCATATGCTGTGGTGTAGTCCGAGAATTAAATGAAATACGCTTACTCGATTCGCAATAAAGAGCTGTGAAAGCGAGTGATGAAAAGTGAGATTTGTGAACAGTAACTGAACGGGAAAACATTTTCGATGACGGGCAAATTTGGAGCAATTTGAGTGTTTGTGGCATACGCCAGAAAAATGTCATGAAAGTGGATTTAGTGTTTAGGAATTCATTTAGCAAGTGCTTGACGTAATAAGTAAACGAGAAATGTGACGCACATTAGTTTTCTGTAGGATGTATAGGTCTCTTGAAAAAATAATCAAAATCAATGTCGCTGTGTAATCGGGTTTCCTATAAAAATAATCTCGTTGAAAACTGTCATTGAACGAAAACTTTAGTCAATAGTACCCATGAAGTGGTATTCGAAAAACCGATTTTCTTAACACGACACAACAACAGGCGGAAATTGTGATAAGGCATAAAATTTGGAAAAGTAAATTTGTGAGAAATTTGGTTTCTTTATCTCTTGTGTATCCAGCTTACAAAGTGCGCTATAATCAATCTGTTATCTTGCAGCTATTGCTTGTTTAGAATTAGGGCTAACTGCTTTTCGATTTGAACTATTTCATTAAATACATAACATGTGCATTAGCGTTCATAGTACAAGTGCTAAGTTTGATGAAATTCTTGTTGATATATTGCTAGTTTGCATGTACTGGCTATTAATTTGGGGATTTACAAAAATGAAAACAAAACTGATTCGTTCCACAGATTCGCAACCTAAAGGCTAACGTGACTAGAAAGATAATTATTAACTCAAATATTGTTTTTTATGTTTTTATTGAACACAAACAGCATTGGGAAATTGATGAAGTGGAGAAGTAAATACAGCTCTGAGTATTATTCTACACTTTAAACATTAAGGTTGTTGCTCCCATTCGTAAACTATGGTCCGAAACTTTTTACAGACAGTCAAGCTTATCGAATACAATGTGTTAAAAATTTCAATTATTTTCCAGGATCCAAATATGACATCTCCCAAAACACCATCAACACTGCATTTCGCAAAACTTAAGAAGAAACTATTAAATGAATGGTTGGCATAAAAGTTGAATTTCTTGAAAAATGCTTTAGTAAATTTTAACAAGTCCGTAAGGACCGCAGTCAGAACAGCTTTTGTATAGATAGTGGCTGCAACCAAACCGGACACATGCAATGCACAAGAGACGGTTTGGCTGGCCAAAACTCGGGAATTGGCTAAAAGTCAAAACTTGATATACGAAAGGAATTTATTTTTAGTCGATGTGAAATGTACTTTTGCTGCTACATTTAGGACGTCTGAAGAGTGGTAATGGACATTGAAGTGTTTCCTGCGCTATAAGCATCTAAAAATTCTACTTCACGCCCAGTAAACTCAGTGATAATTTTGTGAATATTTCATATTGTCTCACCGTGGATAGCTGTTCTTCGTTTATTAGCTTTGGACTAATTGTGATTTTGAGTTTTTGGTAATATTTTATAATGCAATTAAACTAACCACGATCCAAAGTAAGTGAAATGAGCCAGGTATTCCTGATTTATCTGCTATAGCCTGCCCAGTCAATTGTTTTCTGACGCATCGACTTCTTAGCTTAAGCCATGCATTTATATGTGAGAAGCAATAGGATATTTCAAAATTCATAATGAAGTGAGATAACCCGTCCTTTTAAATATCTGTAAACTCTTGTGACTAATCGTTGTTAATAATTTCATTTCAATTGATTTTTCATCAATTTGAAAAGAAATCAACGCGATGAGATCCTTACATAAAAAAACGAACTAAAGAGCGTTTTATAAGCTTAGTCAAATAGTTGAATTGCAAAAAAAACATACATATTTTGCGTTGCAGCGAGCCAAAGAAAATTGTACGATAATGATGCGTGTCTGAGCTCTGATCACGCAAACAGAAGCGCCGACCTTTTTCATCAATATCACTTTCAACAACGCCCGCCGTTGCAACAAAAAACGTCGCTGGTGCAGCAGCGAAACACTAGCAGCATAGAAACGCCACAAGATTTTCCCAGTGCTTACTTATCAGCTACCCGAAATATACCAGGCGCCTTAATTAGTTCTAGCAAAGTAGATGTACATCAGAAAAACAAATACAATCAAACGAATCACGATCGACAGCGACGTTTGTATTACAAAGCACCATCGCATGAAGCACAGCCGCTGCACCAAGTGCAACAAGAGCAGTTAGTTTACCAACAGGTATAGCCTTCGCATGCATTTCTCGTTGATTACGATAACGTGTATCATCCACAACAGAATCCGCAAATTGTGATAGGCCAAACCAACATTACCTCATACGATCGATACACGAGCAATGAAACTTCACATAATCCTTATTGGGATGACTCGACTTCATCCGCACAAGATAGTCGAAGATTCACGGAACGTAGAAAGAAAACGGTGAGATTTGATGGACATGACGACCCGGACGACTGGTCGAGGTGGGAGTCGGAGCGCCAAGGGAGTCAAGACTCGGCCACGAAAGACTCGGGCATTGATACGAGTAGTACATTTACAAGTAGTGAAGACTCGAACCGCGGTGACGGTCCAAAGGTATAACTGCAATGTATTTGCAAAGACGTAGCTTAAAAACGTATTAACAATTCGAAGCAAAAAGTTTGAAAAGAATTGAATTAATAAGTTCACAAGGCGATTGCTATCATCAGCTCAACTACAGCTTATTTTTCGTTAAGAGCGTTCCTTCATAGTTTGTGTTAACTTATACGTTACTGTGCAGCTGTTGGTTATGTGAATATCTGTCCATTTTATTACCCACGTTGCTATAGTATTTTCTGCTGGACCACACTCTTAATTGCCTTTCCCTCGATCCATCAAATGAGGAAGTTAATCCGCTCTAAATTTGAAAACTGAGCCAGTAATTTCATGGACAGATAACGATATTTGTGTGTTATGTGTTTGGTATGTGAAGCATGTAGTATAAATGGAATGCAATTTGTATTAACTTCACTTTATAGCTAGAATGTTTTGTGTTAATTAAGATTGCTATATTGTAACCAATGTTTCGTAGTATTGCCTTAATTCTCAGTCAGATAAAAGAGTTATTAATTATTCATGAAGATAATATAAACACAAATATCACAGACACTAAAATAGACAGTTTTAAATTTAATGACTTAGAAATAAATAAATGACATTATTTTATCACAGCATTACTCGTACATTCTGGAATTAGAAAAGCGACAGCCACCATATCAATAGCGAATTTAAATATGGGCATATACTGCAACACAATATAATTTCATCCTTTCCATTTTTACCTATGGTGCGATTTCGAATTCGCACTGAAAATCATCAAAAACATGCCTCTTACTTTTATTTTGACATACTAAAATGAGTACATCACGTGCAAATACATTTTTGTTCTTCTTAGGTGTCTTCTCGTTTCTACATCTTTAAGCATTTCTCGCTTTCCATAATTTAAGTTCATTTCCCACCATATTTGATCTACAATGTTATTGTTCATGCTGAAAAACCCACGTTTGTTTAACTTTAGCTGAATGCATTACATTTTAATAGCAGTTATCTATTGATCACCTCACCCACCAATAACCGTTGAAAAATCAATCACTGCGAAATCAGAGAGCAAATTGAGAATCATTTTTTCATTATTCTACACAATATGTATCTGCAAAACAATTTTAGCAACAATTGTTGGTTCAACCACATTCAACTTTAGGTACTATTCAACTTGAATGCACTGATCTGGCAGTTTCATTTCGAAGAAACCTTCACACAATCATTTCCCGTTATGCCAATATAGTCAGCAACTTCATACAAGGAAGTCACTGAGGTCACTTAATTTGTTCTTTTGGCTCTCATTGTCAACCGAGCGCTACTTTTTTAACGCAAATGCAAAAGAAAAAAATCATTGTTTCATTTGTTGTCAAAGTCATTTAGAACTTAAGAAAGTGCAAAGCATAACTTTTAGAGGCCCACAGTTTACCCTTGTTTTGTACGTATGTCGAATGTAAATCGAATGACATGTGGCTCTTTTACGCTTGATTATAATTTGGAAATCTTTTTGTCGTGGTTCCGTTTCCCTTTGAGTATTGTTTATGTTTCGAAAATGACGGAGAACATTTATATAGAACCCGGTGAATTGGCAAATGTCGGCCGACAATACGCGCATGATTGGCCACATGATATTGCGAAAAAATTGTGATGGTGATGATATCCTCGGGTTAAAGGTGCTCGGAGGCCACCCATTGCAGTACAGTAGCAATAGCAATGGTAACAGTGGATATGGCGCGGTAGTCGAAAAGGTTAAACACGGTTCCGTGGCTGATACCGAAGGACATATAAAGCCAGGTAAAGTGGATGGTTCATTGTGGTTTCAATTATGACTAGATAAAGTAGAAGTAAATTACTTTTGCAGATTTCTTTAAACTGCCCTTAATTTTTTGCCCACATTGATTTTTTCTTTTATTACTTTCAGTGATGGTGTCCATCATTATCTTTTGCAGACTACCTTGATAATGCTTGAACTACTTTTGCTTTGTTTTGCTTTTTTTGATAGTTGTGCATAATTTATTAGTGTTGTTTGCTTATATCGGCACAAAGTTTTCGGATGTATAATCTTTGAATCGTCTGAATCAAGGCAATTGTGATCATTTTGATGTGCTCATCTTCTTGGATTGAAGAAACAGGTTGCACCAAAACGTTGATTCCATTTTAAGCGCAGCAAAAACTCGCAATGCGATCAAATAAACGAATATAAATGAAATCATTATATTTGATGTTTGTACTGAAACTTTATAAGTTAAAGCGAAGCGAAGATCGATGTAACTTGCACAGCATGGTATCAAAGAAAACGTAATCTTGAGTTTGTTGTCGTGAAACTCGCATGCAAACGTCTTTCAGTACTCTTATTCTTTTGCTAAACAATCGTGAATAATCTAAATTTTTCGTATAACAATAAGTTTCGAAGATGTAGATCCAAAGAAGCAATTCAGCATTCAAATACAAGATACGCTGCTGAAAATGTAAACATCGAAATCCGCCTTCTTTGCATAGAAGATTGACCTTACATTTCACCAGTAATGCCAAGCGGCTTTGAAAGAATGTTTTAAATTAAATTGTTTAACTATGTTTTTTTTTTTAAATCATGCCTTCTAATACCTATGCTAATCTTTAAAAAAACTCTCATAAACGGATTCCATGCACTAAAAAGTAAATGGGTGTTGCAACGCTTTCCTTGCATGAATTTCTTTCATTTATTTTTTCATTCGTTATTAAACACTTGAGTCTTTGTGAAAGCAACATAATATCTGACCAAATGGAATCAAAAATGTGCGTTTTTTATATTAATCGTAAAAATTTCTTGTGAAAAATTGAGGTCCTACTGCTTTGAGGCACCGGGATAAAGCTTATGTATGGAAGTTGCGGCCATACGAGCAACAGATTGAATGAGCCCACATAACTGAGCCTCCTTTAAAAACCGATAAGATTATCGGTTGCCACCTAGCCATCCGAAAACTTTGCTAGATACTTAAATGTTGAACAGCTAAATAATGACGTAGCAATGACGAATAAAGATATGAATAACTTCCTTCATTAGGCGACGAAATAATCGAATGGAACGGTCGAACCCTGCATAACAAAGCATCCCAGGAAGTAAATGATATAATTGCAGATAGTAGACACGAACCACAGGTTGAGTTAATAGTGTCAAGAGTGATATCAATGACCCACCGAAGTTCATATAGAGGGCGTCGGCATTTACATTCGCCAATTCGTGGTAGGAATGCAGGTACCAAAATTATAAAAGCGTAGAAAATACAATTGATAATCCACTGAGCCTTAATAATCAAAATGATGACAATATTGACTGGGGAAATTGACAAATTATCAAATTTATGATAGCCTTACATTAAATTCAAACCACGAATTTTAACCGTTGCTTAAAAATTATGTCCTGGAAATGTAAAAATTTTGATGATTCCTCTGTTCAAAATGTTGTCTATGAATTATTGAGCTATATAGAACCATGTGTTAAATGGGAGCAACAACATAGTTAAGTGAGGCAAAACAAATAACCAGCTACACTGTGCACACACACCATGAAAATACCACACTCAAATTCAACACGCCGAGAATTGAATAACAACACGATCTGCACAACCATACATACATTATAAGCAATTGTTGAGATTTTGAAATGATCGCGATACTTACAAATGACAAATATAAAAATTTAAATCTAGTCTGGTACGTTTTAGGTGATACAATCGAAGTACGAAGGGAAAAGCCAAGTGTTTTGATAACATCGCCCGGATCTCCGGACTTACATTCAACAGTCCGACAGACATCAAATACAATAGCGTCACGCTACAATCAACGCCTACAGGCGAACGTGGGCCTTCCACAAGGTTCAAATCCTGACATAAACATTGACGGGCGTCTTCAAGTTAAGCTCGGCTATGATACGAACACGTTGCAGTTAATTGTAACGATTGTTTGTGCTACTGGGCTGACGCTGAGATCGAATGGTGCTGCAAGAAATCCATACGCAAAAGTAAGAGTAACAATAACAATAAAATGTTTAATGTGACTGCGAGAATAACAGCATATCTTCTTTCAGGTGTTCCTTTTGCCTGACCGGGGCAACAAGTCAAAACGGAGAACAAAAACTCTGGCCAGCACGTGTGAACCTCGGTGGGGCCAAACTTTTGTATACTCGGGGCTGCGAAGAGTTGATTTAGTCAATCGATTCCTGGAGGTAAATAATCAATCGCTTAGCAAAATGAACTAGTTTTAATTCTTTGTCTAGATATTTCACAGTAAGTCGTACATATCACCTTCGAATATAATAACAAATTTTAGAAAAAAATATAAACCAACTTCAAAATGCCCTAAAAATGTTAAAACTTATTTTCTGAAATTGGTGCCAAATCAGCTCTCTCGTATCTATTCATATTATTGAATTTATTGCAAACTCTCATGTGAAAACGGGGAAATTGATTTGGCACCGATTCCCAAACTTTATTTCATGTTTTTTGAGCATTTTGTAGCTGGATTATATATTTTTTTCTAAAAGTTTTTTATTTCACACTTTTTAACTGATTTATTGATATCTACAGAAAAATTTTCTAAAAGCCCAAGGTATCCCTTTGATATATTTAAGTACGAAAGCAAAAAAATAGGCATAAACATAAAGAACTCTACTAAAGATTACTTTTATAATCTCAAAAATTATCTCACATCTTCTTCTTTGTAGCACTACAGTCCCTATCGGACCTTGGCTTCTTAAAAAAGTGCCTCCAACTTTCTTGTTCCATATACCGCGTCCATTGGTATCCATCTAGCTTTGCTCCGATTATTCGCCTCAGGACCCGTCTTTCGAAGCCGATCAGTGGATTTGCGAATCCTGGGGTTAGGGTCCATGTTTCACTCCCATAGCATAGCACAAGTCTTATCACAGATTTGTATGCTTGAAGCTTTGTTTTCTTTTGCCTGCAGCTGCCCTTCAAGATCGTCAAAACTAAATAAAATATTTTATTTGCGAGCTGTATTCTTCGGCGTATTTCGTCTCTTTCATGACTGGTTCTTGTTATTTTGGCGCCAAAATACTCATAATTGCCCACATTTGTATTCGCCAGATGTGATATTTTGGGTTATTTAAAGTAATTCTTCCTTGGCTGCGTCATGAGCTTTGTTTTATTCTCATTGATTGTTAGCCCTACTACGAGGGCGGTCCGATAACTACTTAGCCTCACCGCCCGATAATGCCACTATCGCAAGAGAGATTCAATATCGGGTAGTACATGCTCGTAGATGGCGACTGCCAAAATTTCAGCCAAATCGGAGTCGTAGTTTTGCTTTGATCACATGTGGAAGCGGGCGTGTCCATCGATTTTAGAAAAATGGAAAAAAGCAATATCGGTCGGTGATTCGATTCTTGTTTTTGGAAGGGTAATCGCGCAACGAAATCAAAGAGCGCTGGGATGCTATGTACGGTGACTCTGTTCCTGCGATCGTAAAAAGTTGATTTAAGGATTTTCAACGTGGTCGCACGTCGGTTTTTGATGAGCCACGCCCAGGTGCCCCGAAAACGGCTATCACGGAGGATAACGTGACAAAAATCCACGAGCTCGTATTGGCAGGCTGCCGATTGAAGGTGCGGGAGGTAGCTGTGACAGAAGGCTTCTCAAAAGACCGCGTGGATTTTATCCTGCATGAAATTTTGGGCATGAGAAAGCTGTCGGCGTGATGGGTGCCGCGTTTGCTCGCTCCGGACAACAAATGCAACCGTGAGACACTTCAGAGCAGTGTTTGACGCTGTTTAAGCGCAATTCGAAGGAGATTTTACGTCGTTTCCTGACCGTCGAAAAAAATGGTTCCATTGGTACACACCAGAGGCCAAGGAACAGTCAAAACAGTGGACTTCGCCCGGCGAACTTGTTCTGAAGAAAGCAAAGACTGTCCTATCCGTCAGAAAGGTGACCACCGTAGCCACCAATTTCTGGCACTCGCAAGGTGCGCACCGACTACCTGGAGAAGTGCGAAACTGTCACAGGGCTCTACTATGCCGAATTATTGGGCCAAATCGACGCCGAATCGCAGAGAAAAAATGTAGGGTTTTTCACGGACGGAGAGTTAGCGCATCGCCCAACCTCCAGCTGGTTATTACTTTCGATTCCGTTATCAGACGCGAAAGACCCGCCGCCACTGTCTTACGTCAGCCTTTCACAAAAAGTAAAAGCTGCCGGCGATCACCACAAAGTATATGTAAGTAGGATTTAATAGCAGAGCTGTAGGTAAACATATGTGTTCAAACACTTCTACTAAAGATACTTTCATCATCTCGAAATTCTTCCACATAAGATGTTCCAAATTATGCGTCTCATTTTCTCAGAGAACGGATACAATATTGAGAGCATTGATTACAGACACTTTTTTTATAATATATATATAAATTATTAAGAATTGCAACTTTATGAGAAAACACAAAAGAAACTTTATAAAAAAACGCAATAAATTTTTTCACTGCGGTTGTTTATGTTACTGCTTATACCTGTACAACAAGAGCAACCGTTGCATCATTTTTCTGTTTCTATGCATGCAAATTCGTCCAATCTGTTGGTTCTCATATGTGACCTCTATAATTAATTGGTAGTCTGCGTAGTGTAGTGGTTAGAGTACTCGCTGCGTAACCCGAAGGCCCCTGGTTCGAATTCCATTGTTGACAATAAGATTTGTTTCAAACGATTCTTCGGACCGACTATAAGCCCGTTTAGTTATTATACGCTGCTTGCTTGCTCTAGCACCACAGCCCCTTTCGGGCCTTTGCTTAGAGATAGAGTGTATCATTATCTTGATCAGGAAGGCGATATGGTCAGTATCACGCTTTGGCCGTGTAGCTGTCCACCCAGCTGCGATGCGTTCTGATTTGAAACCAGTACGTATCATAACTGAACGAGCTTATAGTCTGTCCGAAGAATCGCTCGAAAAAATTCTTGTTGTCCCCAACAGGACTCGAACCAGGGTCCTTTACCTTAGGCAGCGAGCGCTCTAACCACTACACCACGTGGACTATATCAGTTATAATAAGTACTGGTTTAAAATCATAACGTGCGCAGCTGGGTGGGCAGACACACGGCCAAAGCGTGGTACTGACCATATCATCTTCTCGTTCAAGATAATGATATACTCTATCTCTAAGCGAAGGCCCGGAAAGGGCTGTAGTGCTGAAGCAAGCAACGTACCGTATGTAGGGAAAATCAAAATATAAAGGGGGAACAAAAGTGGTCCATCGATGGATCCCTGAGAAAGTCCACTCTAAGGATGAAAGGTGACTGAGATAACTCCGCATAAACTAACACGATATAAGCGGTTACGCATATATGATACAATCCATGAAAGCAAGCCGCTAGACACATTAGATGTTGCAAGTTTATGTATCTGTACGTTATGATTTAATGGGTCGAAACCTTTCTAAAGTCCTATAAAGAACATCCACCTACAAGTGCTTGTGAAATGCTTCAGCAACAATATGCGTGAATTCAAGCAAGTTCGTAGTTCTCGAACGACCAACAACAAAAGCATGTTAAGCGCCGTAGACAACGTAAAATGACAGATATCATAGATTTAGCTGTAAATTGTACGTCCGGGGAGCTTCGGGAAATACAAAAGGATTGAAAGATTTTTATAAGGGAAAATATTGTTTACCTCCTTATCTTTGTTTTAATATAGGGAAAATATTATTTATCTTCAGGAAAATTTGGAGAGTCTTTGACTGGTTAGAATGTAATGTACATTCTACGCCACAAAAGTAAATTTTTAAGCTCTTGAATTGCTGTTTCCATCCAGAGTTTCAGATAATTTATACTTGTGATACAAATCATGTTTAATTTTCAAGGGAGCTATAAAATCGCTGTAAAAATTTGAATGTGCTATTTCCCCTTCTAAATTGGAAAAAATTAACCTGAATCAGTCTGTTAAGACCTCAGATATAGCCTTTTAATTTACTTTTTAAGTATTTAGCTTGCGCTAATTATCTTGAATTATAGTACTTAAGCTACATATATTGGCTATATCCTACAAAAAAGATTAGCTAACGTGTATCATTTGTCAAAAAATTAAGGACGCTATTCTCTTTCATCATTCGTGATAAATAAAAAATTGCAAACTAATGGATGTATTTCATACGAAAGTGCATTAAAATTCGAAGTCTCAACTGTAATGTCAATTTCAACCTTCTAAACGACCCAGAAAGAATTTACTCGTAGCAACTCTGATGCTGAGCGCTCTATTGAGAATTCAACTCACTGTGAATTTTGTATTTTCCTTGTGAAATAATCATTGTGTTACATTCATTATTAATGTTGTACGCGGTTGAATGGTGCGCTTTCATCGTCCGTTAACTAACTTAAATTTCTCTTGAAGTTCATGATCTGACTGAAAACAAGTTTTGAGTGCAGGAGGCTAGCTACTCTATCCAAAAATAACAACTAACAGTTGATCAAATTTGCAGATCAACAAACGTGTGCAAGACATTTATTTATTCCCTGTACAGGAGATGTAAAACGATGCAACCCCAATATGGTCTTAAGTCATGGTCTTGTTTAATTTTCGTGTACTGGCATTAATACATTACCACCGCAAATGGACAAATAATTCAAAATTTGCCATACTATCGGCACAAAATAGTTCATCCAATTTCTTTTAAGTCTGAATACAATCATGAAGATAGTCCGCATGGTCTAGTGGTTAGAGTGCTCGCCCCGTAAGCCTGTTGATGACTATGAGATTAGTTTCGACGAACTCTACGCCCGTTCAGTTATGATACGTGCTGATTTTTGATAGTGTGGACTTGAACGTTAGTGTTTCAAAGGTTTTAGCTGTTAGCTTCCTGATGACGTGTTCCAGCGCAATAATAAAGAGCGTTGGGACCAGCCCATCCCGTTGTTTCAGGCCTGATTCTATTTTGTAGCTGTCCGTTAGTTTTCTGTTTACCTTTACCTGGTACTTTGTGTTTAGCATCGGGACTTTAACCATTCGGGACTAGTTTTGTTGAGACGCCGAAGTCAAGCATTATTAGGGAAATTCTGTCGACACTGTCGTATGCTTGCTTGAAGTCTACAGAGAGTTGGTGCACGTCGATTTTATATTCCCAGCACATTTCGAGCACCTGCTTAACTGAGAATATTTAATCTCTCATAAACACTCCACTTCGAAATCTGTTCTGTAATTTTTAACGAAGGAAGAAGGTTATCAGTTTGACCTGTATGTTTTTAGGGTTTTGTAGAATAATTTTACAAAACCCTACTAAAATCGCGTCCTGTCTGTCCGTCCATCCGTCCGTCCGTCACAGCAATTTTTCTCCCAAACTACATAAGATAGAAACATAAGATTTTGTAAGTAGGTGTAAAGTGATGCCCTTTTCAAAGTTGCACCACAAAAAAATTTATACGGTGTTTCAGAACGTCTCCACATATAGAGGAGTAGCCCCTGAGAAAAAAATTTCATCGCATGTAAGCAATATGGGTATCAAATGAAAGGTCTTAGTTAGAACTTTTCAAAACAGATCCTAAAATGGCAAGTTTTGATTTGAGGAGTGTAGGGGAAGGGGCAATGTACGAAAATTATTTGCCTCAGGACCCGACGCTCGAAGGTGTTCAATATATTTGAGGATGATTGAGCTAGGGTGCATGTTTCACACACACATAGTATAGTACAGGTCTTATCACAGATTTGCATCCTTGGAGCTTTGTTTTCCTGTGTATGCAGTTGGTCTTCAAGATCGTCAAAACTGAATAAAATATAACGGTTTTATATTAAGTCGAAAAAATATAACATAAATTGTATAAATCATTTTGTAATAATTAAAAATATCATTTACTTACTTCCCCGTTGTCATCAACTTATGTTCCAAAGAAGAGAAACTATTAAAATCTTTGTGTTTCTTACAGATCACAGCCTGGGACTACGTTCGGTACGGCGCCAATGACTTTCTAGGTGAAGTTTTAATTGACTTAGGATCTCATGCGCTTGACGATGAACCTGAATGGTACAATCTTCAGCCACATCAAGACTCGCCGAGTCACATAGTACGAAAGCATTCATCAGATGCATAGATCGCTTTAATAAATGTTGTTTGATTTATTTCAGTTACGACGCGATGACCTTAGCGAAATGGAAATGATTTTAACTCCCACGGATCACTTGTCACCGCCAAGTACAACGTCCCGTCTGAGTGATTCAGATACTACTTCAGAATGTGATATTGATGGTATACCAACAGGTCGTGACGGAGCAAGTATATCATCGTTGGGAAGCTCGTCTAGTCCACCGCCGGAGGTAAAATTGAAAACATCTAATTTGAAAGGAAGGGTACGGATTATAAACCGTTGAGGCTTAAAGGTGGAAGCGATTTGATTTTATAAGAAATGTTGATTTAAAGTTGACGTTTACTATTGTTGCAGACAGCTTTAAAGTGTCATAACACCCTACTTCGTGGCAAAAACTAATATATTTTCAATATTTAAGATCTTTCATGTAATCAATTGAATTACCCAGTTTTTTTTCTAAAATGCTTCTCTTTTGAGTAAGTTTTGCTATGATATACTGATTTCGCTTTTCATAGCATCAGCAAAATGAAATCTGGAGTTTTTCTTGAGATTAATACAGGTTCCCTCCCTCAGGTTATATTGAAGTCTATCGTATCGTTTTCAGATTGAGATGCATTTATTACGATTCCAATTAATTATACATGTTTCATAATTCTAGACAGTTATATTTCAGATAGTTTACCGTACCAGACAAGATCAACTGTTCAGAGGTTGTTCAATTTGTTTGCAGTAGAGTCAAACACATAGAAGAGCGATGATAATCGATATATCTATCAAGCTATATCTGCCATGGCGCTGATATATTCTATGTCAAATAATTGGTACTTAAAAGTATTAAATGATTGCAAGTAAAGTTTGGATATCAGAAAGGTGCATTGTGAAACCAGCTAGCGTTACTCGTACATCAACACATTGATCTTAAATTGATTTGATATAGAATAACAAAGCATAGCCATGATGCCGTGCATAGCATAGATATATGGATGGGATTTGAACACGTTCAAAGTGGGAATACATAGTAGACGCACATATAAACACACAATATATACATTTAGTTTGATTTAGTAGAAGAAAGTTGGGTTTTCGCTTCTGAAAGGCGCATTAAAATGTTCGCAGCTAATGCCAATGCAAAATAAAATATCGCTTTTGTTAGGCGCTTCTTTTATTATCACACAAATATCTTCAAGTATATTGTAAAGAATAGTTGTGAGTTGAAATATTTGCTACAGTTGATATGATCTATGCATTTCTTTTATATAAAGAGTATCTTGAATATAATCATTTGTTTTTGCAATGGTTAACTACAGGTGAATTCCTATTTACAGGTTGACGCGAGAGAAAGGCGTTCGCGTCGTGATATGTCCCCTCAAGGACGCAAAAGAGTTGCAGGCATGGTGGCTCGTGATTATCGAACAGTGTCTGGAATCGGACAAAGCTACCATAATCAAGTAAGTTGTCTTTGTGCTTAATTTTCAAATGTAATTTGATAAAAAATTGAAAATGATAAAATGTGAAGTTTATTCGAATCGACATTGAACTGATATACGAAATTATACTCGTATCCTTCAAAGTAAATAATCAACAAAAAGCATTTAAGTTACTAAAATTTTAACGTTCAAAATGAGCAATATGTGCTCAGAAATTTGCATCACCTTTCAAAAATTACTAGCATTTAAAGCAAATTTGTCGCTACTCCCTACTGAACGAGAATATATATACCTAGTAAAAGAGCAAGTTCTCGAAATCGCGAAATTAGGACCGCATGTTAGAGACTGTTGCCTGATGGTTTCATTCCTACTGTCTATGTTTTAAATATTTAATAATTAAATGAAAAAGACATAAATACCTTGAATGCTTATTTTATATCGCGTCTTTTTGAATTAGACTCCACCACTAAGCCACTCATTACAATTGGTTGTGTGACGATTTTTTTTTTCATGTCTTGTATTTTTGTCCACAAGAATTCTTCCATATATTCAATTCCGCGTAGAAACGGTGGAAACAGTGGCGTGATGAGTTTAAATCAGAGGAGTCATTCTGCTGCGCCCAGCGAAGATTACTATCAAAGCCACCAAAGCTATCACTACCACAATCGAAGTAACAGTCCGAGACGAGGATCTCTTTCACCTCCTGATGATCGCTGTAGTGAGTATCCGGTTCTTCCATTGCACTCGTCATCTTATTCGCCACGCTTTCAATCGCGATCTGCTACTGCCACGCCGACGGGTTCACCGAAGAAGCGACAACTGCCACAGGTAGGGAAAGTTAGATAGATACTAAGCCCCTCGGATCGGTAAAGCCTCGAAAAATTCAATAGTTAAATCTGACAAAAATATCAAAAACTGAAAAAAAAATCGCAATACGAATGAGTTTACTTTTTCGAAATTGAAAACAAAGTGAATCGATTAGAAAGCACGAAAACGTCCCTTCATATATACAGGTATAATAAACCTAAATTTTTCTAATGAATAGTTAAATGCAAGATTAAAGCGCTACCAGGTCTTCTTATCACAATATCTGTTTCAAAATTGAACAGAAAAACATAAAATGATTGCTTGGTTTTCATGTGCCCTTCAACACTTATCCATTTCAGGTGCCACAAACATCACGGAGTGCCATGATCCGTGATCGACTTCCCCACGAGTTTGATGACCGTACTCCCACATTAGATCGATTCGGTCGACATCGCTCAAGACCCATTTACCATCAAGCAACTTATCGAAGCACAGGGATGGGCGGCTGGGAGAGACATTACACAGGATTATCTGATAGCGATCTTCACTCAATGGAGTCAAGGTTGAGGCCAAGACATTCGCTTTCACCTGACAAAGACTTTATGGGAGACTTTGGGGACTCAGACATGGAATCAGTAGTTAGTGTAACCTCAAGTGCTTTTTCAACTCAATCGGAACGACCACGAGGATCACGTGGATTGAGGTAAGGTTCAATTGCAAGGACTAGAATAGATTACTATTTGGTGAACTCGTTACTATTGGTAAAAAGACAATTCAGTTTGACAGTACCATGAAGCTATAGAGAATTAAAAAAAAATCTACCTATTACCCAAAAGCAGTTCTGAGGAGATTTTAAGTACAGTTTAGCAGTTAAAATAAGCTAGCTGCAATAATTTGTTTTGGTATAGCTATGCCAATACTAAAACCTACTTTACACAATCACGAAAGTATATCATTATTGATTTTTGTTTAACTGTTTATTCTATGCGTTGAAATTCGTCGGAAAGAGCTCACCATCTGCGAAGAGCGCCAGTTTATGTTGAATACCCGAACAAAAGGAATGCCGCATATCACAATCAAATGCATCCTCAGAAGAATGAATATGTGATACCATTCATAAAGCAGTCAGCCAATATGTGTTTTCCATCATCGAGTGGATCATTCCAACAGAGACCACAAATGAACAGAAAGCCAATTGCAAACATGAACTGCATCCCGGATTACATCTACAACTTTTCGCGCAACATCTTCCCGGACATAATGGCTAGAATTGATTTAAAAAATATC
Source organism: Odontomyia ornata (assembly GCA_963969285.1). Lineage (NCBI taxonomy): Eukaryota > Metazoa > Arthropoda > Insecta > Diptera > Stratiomyidae > Odontomyia > Odontomyia ornata. Next base: position 8,774,482 of record OZ017738.1, on the reverse strand, counting down.
CCAAACAAGCTATTTCCTAGAAAGCCCTTAGGAGAAGCATTGCCCAATCTTAGTTTTGAAAGTTTAAAGCGTCTTAAAAACCCTGTAGTAAATTTTTTCCGAGGTGATCCCTACATGATATCGAAATCAAATCATTTTCATTTTAACGAGCAATTTCATAGTGATAGCTCTATAAATAGACTAAATTTCATGCGCTTGCTTGGACAAGCTGTCCCTGTAGACTCTCGCCAACCTCCCTTGTATATTCCAGTTTCAGAGCCTACACTGTCCTCAAATGATATATACAACTCAACGCATGTTGCTTATTACGAACCATATAATTTATCAGATCAAGAACGTTATTTGAGCGCCTTGGACTTGCAGCTGCCTCAATGCTACACACCTTACCAAACAAGTCGTCCGTTGGGATATCTAAAGCGGGCGCACTTCGACCTGAAGCAAACAGCGCCTCCAAAAGCCAGAACGAGAAGGTCAATTTTAAAGAATAGCCGAAAGAATGAGCGAGTGAGTTTTGTTTCCAGATCATTAGATAATAGTGATTTGTATGAAGATGGGGAACGAAGGCGTAGATTGCTTCCTCAAGTTCAGCATACCCATATGCCTGAAGACTACCCACCAATTTATACACCGCGAAAATTTAAATCCGAGTCGAACATTCGACAAACGTATTTTGGACCAAGTGTTGATGAGCAGCATCCATTAAGTCACTCACACTCACTGATTACCGACGATAAAATCATAAACATAGTTTATGATTCAGATGTCGGATGGAAAAGAAAATCAGTGATTACGAATATTTTCGAAGGCGTAAATAAGAAGTGTAATGATACTGTCCATCGTGAAATAGAAAGGAAACATTTGAACCGTAGCAGTTTGTCTTTAGATCTTGGCAGATCATATGGTAGAGATAGAAGGAATAGTGCTAAGTCGAGCTCTGTGCGCAAAAAAGCAGAGGAACACAAAAATCATCGAGAAGATATTGATCGTCGCAGTACGAAGAAGCGTCCCGAAGAAAGGATGATTCGAGAAAAAGAAAATGCGAAGAAAAACAATGACTCGCGAAAACTTTCCACAGTAAGCACTACGTCCAAAATCGAGAAACAAACCAATATTGCCCGTAAAAGAGACAATCGTTTACAATCAATAACTGATTTGGTTGGAATTGTGCATCACAAAGAACCACCAAAAACTGTCAAGTGTTTACGCACAGAACAAAAGATAAAAAGCAAACCTAAATATAATTTAGACCATCACGAAAAGCTAGGTGAAGGAGAATCTGATGTATCGGATGAAGTATTTGCATCGCCATCCCACGCTTCTGCTCCAAATAAACGCAAAACTAGCGATCATCGGAGAGTAGAGAGTTTAAAAACTGAAGAACCCGATAACGAAGTGCATATACGGAGGACACGAAGCAATCGACAATCAAATAGATATCGGTATCAAGAAGCTAATGAAAGAATCGATGGTAACGATGAAACAATCCACAGAAAAAGGCATTCGAATGACGAAGGAAGACGACGCATTGACACATGTAACGAAATGGATGCAAGCAATCAGGTTGATACTTGTAGCATGTCTGAAACTCGGAAGTATAATGAACATGCCAATCGCGATATGCATTCCGCTCGCCGCTGCACTTTAGTTAGTGTTAACTCTAATCCTGATATTTTTGAATACGATCCTTATTCAATAGAAAATGACGCGGAATTCGCACCCGCACCCACAAAAAATACTCATACTCGTTGCTATAGTCCAAAAAGTAGTAATGCTAATTGTGCTTCTTTTTCCTCTTTTGCAAACTCCCAACAACCTCATCACTATCAATACCAAAATCATGATCATCAACCTGATGACGATTTTTCCGCAAATCATGCCATCAAACCACCAAATGACTATGATTCATGCTCGCGAAACGACAATGACAACCAACACGTGGACTACTGTAATGGATCGCCTGTCCCTGCGCACCATTCACGGGGTGAATTTAGTGAGTATGATATTCGTGATCGTGTTGTTAAAGTACCCTCAAACGAAGGCAGTAACGGGCGTGGCGACAATCGGGAACGAAGTATGAGGGAACGAGATCGGGAACGAGAGCGGATCCCACAAGACCGGCTTGATCGTGTAGAGATGGCAAGTGATCGAGATGACCCGAACTCATTTAGTAGAAGTATGTCAAATGCTGATGGAACGCCTGAAGATAAGATAGGTGAGTTAAAAGTTATTTTTACTATTTGTGTTTCTTATTTATTTGTCAGTATACTTGGATATATCCATTAAAACATAATATTCGAGCAAGTATGCGTGCGAATTTCTTATTCTTTTTCGTACCTGAAGTTTTAATATACAAGTTCCTTTGTATAAGAAAATCGGGGGTCTGTTGAGTTGTCTCACAGAAAACTGAGTAAATATGAATTGTACTTTTTGTATAAAAAACAACAGCCACAGATCTCATCGACTTTCAATCGCAAAAAGTAGTGAGAAGTAAAACTCTTCTTGATATCGAATAACGGTTCAAAGCCAAAATTTTCCGAGACATACATTGCTGATATTGATTCGATCGTAGTCGAGAATAGTACTCTGTGTTCCCCAAAGTTACAGTTTGCAATTAGGCGAACTATATACGAGGTCTGTCCAAAAAATATCCGACTTTTGATCATATATTCACGCCGGAACGTTTGAGCGACATCTGCGGGGCATGAGCGTAATTAGTAATCCCCCACAAACTACGTAAATAATGCAGTTACTGATCGGACGTCTTTGTGCGCGCGCAGCTTGTATTTATTTGTAGAGTATTTGTTATTACTAAAAATGACTAAACCAATAAAGAATATGCCTTAAAGTTCTAGAAAGAAGTGCGATGTGATAAGAAGAAAACGATTACGTTTCCAGTCTAGCGCATTTACCGAGACTTGTACAGTATACTTAAAAAAATGGATACCTCACTGCTTTGCCAACTTCCGTTTAGTCCTGACAGCTCATTACGATTGCCGGTTGGACAACATTGAGACAATTGACACTAATACAATGAGTGCGCCAAACGCTATTCTGAGATTAAAGTTCCAGGAGCGCCTTCTTGGCGTCCATCAATATGGAGTGGTCTTTATCGTGGACAATGGATTCAAACAAATTGTCACCGACTTCAAGCCAATCAATGAATGGGACTTGCGATGAGCATCAAGGCGAGGTTCTACAACATCTAGCCAGTCAAATACTATACTCCCTCGAAAAAAAAAACTATAAAGCGGCTAAGCATGATATTTGCAGCATCTTGCAAACACCATGGGTGTACTGCCTTCCAACAAGTTCAAAATTGTCCTAGGGGATTCTAATGTCAATTTCGACTAGAAGCTGGCTCACAGAAGAACAGCAGCAAGGGACAGCCTACACGCAGAGACCATCCCGAACGGAGAGCCCTTAATACACCGAGTCTGACACAAACCTCATCACAAGCTCCACCTGCTCGCGTACCCTGAGATTCACAAATGAGCGTTGACACTCCCAGATGGCTGCACATATAACGAAATTGACCACGTTCTCATAGGAAAACGAGCTGCCACCAGCATTCTTGATACACGTTCATTTCTTGGGACACTCTGTCCATTGGACCTTTACTTCTTCTTAGCACTGCAGCCCCTTTCGGGCCTTCGCTTCCTGCAAACAGCGCCTCCAACTGTCTCGGTCCGTTGACCGCGTCATCCAATTCCGAAATTCGAGCAGCGATGAACTGTCTTCGTCGACCGAGTCAGACCAGCGGTTCCCCGGTTTCCCCACTGGCCGCCGGCCTTCAGTTCTTCTAACGAATACCTTCTTGGGTATCCGTTGTTCGTCCATACGATTTATGTGTCCAGCCCATTGCAGCTTCCGCAGTTTTACAATCCTTGAGACCTCCGGTTCGTCAAAAATTTCATACAGCTCATGATTGTATCGAATTCGCCATTGGTCCCCGTCTAGCTTCGCTCCGATTATTCGCCTCAGGACCCGTCGCTCAAAGGCGTTCAATATATTTGCGAATGCTTGAGTTAGGGTCCATGTTTCACACCCATAGCATAACACAGGTCTTATCACAGATTTATATACTTGGAGCTTTGTTTTCCTGTGTCTGCAGCTGGTGTTCAAGATCGTTAATAATGAATAAAATATCTTATTTGCGAGCTGTATTCTTCGGCGTATTTCGTCTTTTTCATTGCCCGTTTTCGTTACTTTGACGCCTAAATACACAAATTCGCTAACATTTTCGATACTGTATTCGCCAAGTGTGATATTGTGTGTATTTGGGATATTTTTCCTCGACTGCGTCATGAGCTTTGTTTTATTTTCGTTGATTTGTAGCCCTACTAGTTTTGCTTCGCTGTCGAGTTTCAGGAGGAGTTCTTTGGCAGTTGTTAGTGACCGTGACAGAATGTTGATGTCGTCCGCGTAGGTCACTACCTGGCTCGACTTGTATAGTAATGTACCTCGCGTATCGACAGGTAGCTTCCTGATGACGTACTCCAGAGCCAAATTGAATAGCAATGGGGCCAGCCCATCTCCCTGCTTTAGTCCGATATTTGTGTCAAAGGCATCGGTGAGTTGGTTATTGATGCGGACTTGGGAGGTTGTCAACGTCATTGTCATTTTGGTAAGACGGACTAATTTGGCTGGGATGCCAAAACCAAACATTATTTGGTACAGTACGTTACGATCAATACTGTCGTATGCTTGCTTGAAGTCGTCGAAAATTTGGCGTACGTCTATGTTGAGCTCCCAACATTTTTCAAGTACCTGCTGGACTGTGAACATTGGTCTGTTGTTGATCTACCTGCCCTAAAAGCACCTTGATACTCCCCAATAATACTGTTGGCGGATGATCCGATTTTATTTTCTAAGATTTTAGGAAATATTTTGTACGCCGTACAAAGTAGTGATATGCCTCTATAATTTTCGCACTGTAGCTTGTCACCTTTTTTGTGGATAGGGAATATAATTGATTGGCTCCACTCTTTCGGCATATGTTCTTGTTGCCAAATGTACTGGAGGACTCTGTGAATAGCTTGATGAACACTACTGCCACCATATTTGATGAGCTCCACTGAAATCTCATCAATGCCCGGCGCTTTATTATTCTTTTGGGCTTTGATGATGGAACAAACTTCATCCAGAGTTGGTGGGGCAAATGAAAGTTCTCCGCAGACATCTATAGGCTCCGATGTTCTGGAGCTGGGCGGAGGATTAAGGACATTTACTTATCGAAGGTTAAGTTCCGGTGTTACATCTCCCAGTATCAAAAACGATTGAAGCCCCTGGCCACGAGATGCGATCTTCTCAAGCTAAATTATAGCTAGGTCAAGTCTATATACATGCGGTCGCTGGAAGACACACTAAAAATGATCTCGCTGGCAGAGGAAAATTGCGACGATATCAAAACGATGTGGAAAATGGTGAAGGATACGGTCGCGGATACAACGGAAAAGATCTTGAGATACCGACAAAAAAATGAGCGGAATGACTGGTTCTATCATGTATGTCAAGATGCGGTTACAATAGAAACCAGATACACAAACTCTACGACCAAAGAGAAACTCGAGCATAAAAGACGCAATACACTATCTTCCCCCTAACAAGCAAAAATACTGTCCCGTTGGAAGAAACAGCGGGCCATAAACCGGAAGATAGAGCAAATTTATGGAGATATAACGCTAAACGCAGTCAGGTCAGCATATAACTTAATCAAACAGCTTCGAGAGCGCAATATTAGGCAGCTTTTTTGACATTAAAAACAGGTGTATGCAATATTGCCAAAAACTCTTCACATCATCCACAGGCACCACCAAAACTGTGAGCATTTAAGAGGCGGAACAAAATTTCTTAGTCAGGCTACCCAACAGTAGGCAAGATACAGGCAGTAATTTGCGGTCTCATGAAGAAAAAAACTTCTGTAATAGATAGAATACCAACAAAGCTGTTCCAAGTCAGAGAAATATATCTGCACAATCGTCAGAGAGTAAAGATTTCACAACGATGATTTGTTAAATTTGTTTGACGAGCCACCTCTATCCGCATGCGTAAAATTATGCATAGTGCAATGTGTAGGCCATATGGAAAAGTGGAAAAGCACAGATTTGTCAGGTGAACGTTGAAAGGTAGAGCGAAGCGTAATCGTCTTGTTGGAAAATCGAGGAAACGATGAGAGGACTCAGTAGATAGTAATTGCAGATCCCTGCTTTGAACGAGGTTGCAGAACCGCGACGATTGGAGACGACTACTACTGGAGGCGAACGCTCGATTATCATGGATGGTGATGAGAGAAGGAAATATGAACACAGATTGGATCCTTTTCGGACAGACCTCGTACGCTCACCAATATGTGCATTTCCGTCAGTTACAATTTTAACAACTCGTTACGTTCAGAGAATGTACTTTAGAAGCTGAAGATAGATTAAAATTTTGTTCATTTTTAAATTTAAATATAAAATCATTCTAACCGAACTTTTTTAATTCTCTCCTACCTAAAAAAGATGGAAGTTTGTCTGATACAGCAGTGGGGATTCAAAACCCTGACATGATTAGACGGAAACCCGACCAACGATCGCCCAAAAGTGAAACTGGAGGCAGAGATAGAGATCGCGATAGATTTGGAAGTGGAATGGGTAAAAAGAGCAATTCAACGTCTCAATTGTCGGCAACAGGTATGTTTCTTTATTTCTACTGAGACGTCAAATATAATGATAACGACAAACTAGAGCGATTCGCTCAAAACGAATGTTAAGTGAATTTAATTGCAATGTTATTAACTAAAACACTGTTTTACGTTTAAAATATTAATCTGTTGATATTGTGCTACATATAATGAAGGTCGAAAAAGACGTATGGGTTTTGGCAAGAAAGGTAAAAACTCATTTACTGTGCACAGAAGTGAGGAAGTTCTGCCTGGGGATATTCGCGGGGTTCTGTCAAGAGGATCTTCCGCGTCAGATGACGGAGAAGGGAACAACGAAGGGGACAGGTTGGAAAATTGCATTAACTTATCGTTGTTTGGTTAGACAGAACTGCGACAATTTTGAGTTGTTCAATACCTTTACGTTTGTACATGATTGAATAGTTTTCTTTGCCGAAATTTGACGCATTTACGAATGTTTGCTTTTCCATTTCAAAACAAATCACAGTGACACATTCAGGTAGAACAGGGAGACATAGAGAACTCTTCATTGATTCTTGCTTGCGAAGAGTGATAGCGCAAGATTGATTGGCAAATGGTTAAATGATCTTGATAAAAACGCTGAAATAGCTGAACCCTTTAGCTGTTGTAGACTCGGCTATTGAAGTTGACCGAATTTATTAATATGTATTGCATCCGTCGCTTTACAATAGCTAAACTGTTTTATGGATTTTTGAGAGTACTGGTATTTGATTCGGTCACTTTTTGGATACAGACCTAACCAGTGTGCTTCAATGAAATATATTTATTTTAGTGTAGTGGCCAGTTTCGATTGAGTATTAGAAATTGTTAATGATAAGTGTCCAATGGATTTCATTTTGGTTTCAAGTATATATTAAGAAGTTCCTTATGGTTGTAAGTTTTGGTTTGATTGAAATTGCAAGGTTTCAAATAGCAAGCTACAAATTTTAATTTGGTTGGCAGTTAAATCATGCATTTGAGTTAAGATTGAGCAAAAAGTTTTATTCATATTTGGGATTATTTGCAAAACATGAAACACACCTTGTTTAAGTTGAGAGCTTTTTGGGAGACATCCTGTCCTGTCATTGTAAATTTTGTACCATATAATTGCTGCTGGAATCTGGACCAGTAGTAAAATGAAATAATTCGTTGCCTAACATAATGAAATGCTATCTAATAAAGAAAACGGGTGGCCAGTGTTCTTCCTGACTTACGTATTTGTAAATAGCTGAGGGCTAAACAGAATATTCGACGCTTGACAGAAAATTAGACAAATTAAATAGAAATAGTGATCCTTTCATAGTCACAGGCTAATATTTTATTTTAAATGGTGAAAGAAAGCATGAATCCATGATTGAACTAAAATTCCTCATCTGATATTATACCTGTAGACCAATGTCAAGGGATGCAGCATCACCGAGGACGCGGTTCCTCTGGGAGTATTCAACGATCAGTTGAGGTCGCACCGGCGTCATCATCGCAAAGTAATGCCTATCGTGCGGGAAGTCTTCACTCGATTTCCACGAGTTCTGAAGGCTCATCGTAAGTTGATGAAGAGGAATGAGATTTAAATCCTTATAAACGTGTTCGCTGGTATTTATTATGATTTTGCAACATTTGCTATACGTAATAATTTGATGGTATTTTTTGCGAATAATTATTAAATTCAATTTATTTTTGAAACGTGATTGGGTACTGTCCTGTATTTTGCATTTTAACGTCACTTTTGCGTCCATGAAAATTTACATTTGAGTTTGTGGTTTAATCGGCAATACGCCTAAAATTAAAGTGATGATATTTGCAGAAACATTTAAGATTTAGTTTCCGTGGATTTAGTTCTTTAAAGTCTTCTACTCGAGTTTGAAATGCCATTTTTTTTATTGTTTAAAGTGGCGATAGAAACTAAAATTAAATCCTTATTGAAATTCCCAGCTTTTTAAAACAAAAAATAACTAAATAAAAATCGTTGAGTAAACTGTCTGTAAGTCTTATTTCTTGAGTTTTATTACTTATATTTTTCTTTGGCTTTTCAAATCGTGTGCAGTTATTTGTATTGATGTGAATTTTCTTATAAATCTTTAATCTGCCATTGATGTAAAGGTCTTGGTTTAATGTTTGTAAGTTGATAGAATGTTTCTTAATTTTTCGGTCAATTTAAAATGACAAAGATGTACACATGTCTTCATTTGTTTCTGCGGCTTCTCCTTGACTTTATTCTATGCTGTTTCACATTTCTAAACATTCGTGATGTATTATTAGAGCCAAAAATTTCCAATAAGAATTTCGAAAAATGAATAGTTTTTGTCTCTGCGCGACTCTGATGACTACTTATTTCTTTGTTTAGAAAATCCTTCAGTTCAGAAACCTATCCATTAGTAAGTCATTAGTTGAGAAGCTTTTTGCGTAATATTCACAAGTATTTATTAACAGATTATCAATGAGCAACAAGAACTCGTTAAGTTTATCAGTAACCGGGACAGGTGTCGTCTCCTCTTCTATCTGGCACATGTAGTTAACCATCAAAGTTTACACTCATGTCATACTGTCGATCCAATACATTTTTGCATGTGCTTAAATATTGATATAGAATGTAGTTAATTATCTTAGCTTTTTAATTGTTACAAGCTTTCTTTTTAATGTTCGTAGATTTGCATGGAATTATCCCATAGCCTCTATATAAAATTAGAATTTAATCCTGACTTTAAATAGTTTGCAGTGGCATTCGTGAGTTTGGTAAATAACATGTTGATACGACAACTGAAATTGAAATTTTCTATTCCTTAAAACAGCACAACAACATCGAAAAGGTTTAGTTGGTATTAATTTAAATTCATGATTTAACTTTGAAAAAATATATTTCTGTTTATAAGACAACAAGGGAAAAAACCAAAAAGATCGAAATCAAAATATAATGTGCAGTATTTTCCGCATAGGAAGAAATTCAATTCAGTTGCCTACTTTCTATAAAAAATTTCATAGAGTTGAATGTTCTTGAAAGGAAACTGCAAGAAACATATAAAAAAATTACAGCTTCAAATAAATGGATCTTTAAAAGTGTTGAATCAAGTTCTTATATTTCAGAAAAATTTAAGATGCTAAACATCAATTAAAAATATACCAAATTATTTCACATACCCATTCCATATGCGGGCTTATATAAATTTGATTTGAAACTCATAAAACAAACTTAAGGATGTCAAAAATATGTTTATGAAACTTTCCATTGCAAATAGAACATATCATACGAAGATGTTAAAAGGATCCAACAGCCCGCTCCCTCTAACCTATATTCAACCATGAATACAGTAATGCACTAAACTGCTCTTAGACAAAAATTATGGTCCTTTATATCATTAAAAATATTCCTATAACACTCAATTGGCGACCTGCTCATATTTTATCGAAATTAAAGATATCGTTATGTTCTTCTTTCTAGAAAAAATAATGGCTTAATTTTGTCATGAAATAATTTGCTTAATTTTCTTTTCCATTTATTATTTATGTTAGCCTACATATCTAGTTTTTTGGGTATTCTAAACTCCTAATTTCCAGTTGATCCAAGTTTGGTAAATATTTTGTTTGTATCACTCTAATTGCCTCCTCTTCTTAGTTTCTGATATCCCAGTTGAACTAATGGGTATTTAAAACGTGTTTATTTTTCATATACCAATAAAAATGAAAGCTCGATGTATGTCAATAAAAACTTTATTAGTTATTAAAATACAAAGCTTAATAATTTCATTCTTAAAAATAATATCATGCTTACTACACTCATCTAAATGAACAACAAAATGTCCCAAAGCGGCTCGATTTGGTGACGGCACCATTTTGTAATGGATATTTTCTTAGATTTGAAATATCCCTACTAGTATAAGAAAAATTCCATAGGCCTCAAATTAGGACTACGTTTTTAAGAAAATGTTCATGAACTTGTGGCAGAGATGTTTTGGACGCATGTGACGTAGCTCCGTCCTGCTAGAACCTCATTTTGTGTTTAAAACAAGAAAAGTTCGGCAATTTAGGCACCAAAAAATTATCTAAAATCTACACATAATATTTTGATTTCAAATAAAACATTCTTTTGAAAAATCTTGCATATCGTTAAAAAAAAACGATTTAAGTTCACATTTCATCTATAGAGAGAGCAGGTAGATTTTCTTTTCTATTTGATGAATATTTTTCAACGAGCAAACTATAGGGGCACGATCTAGAGATTGGTTCTGATTGCAATGGAACTTGTAAGAAACATTTACGAGACTTCTTGACTAAGATGATTCAATCGCATTGTATTTTCACACTTTGGCTTACTTGTTTCAATTTATTTAATATCGATTTGCATTTAAGTATGATATTCCGTTCGGCTTACATAAATATCAAGTTAAGTTTTGCTAATTTCAAAATCTGCCGTTTGTTATATGCACTCATAATTAATATAGAAAATTTAGAATCCACATATCAGTTCTAGTTTTTGTCAGTTTTATCAGCTTTCCTACTTTAAACAAAACTCGGTTGAACCATCTGGTCAAATTAGGATTGGCTTAAGAGCCAACATAACTGAATATGTGATTGATTACACTGGGGAACATTCAGTTTTTGGTAAGTTGAAGTCAATTTTGTACAAGATTCATATGCTTAATGCGAGAAATAAAACTAGATTTGTTGTATTGACTCTAGTTTATGAGATAAAGGCTATTCACTAGTTGACTGAAAAAGATCTAAATAAAAAATATAATACGTGTTAAAATATACATTTTTATGAGCAGTTATCTAATAACGGATTTAAAATTATAAACATATGCTTGTAACACAAATAGAAAAATAAGTACAAAATATGTTTTTTTTTCTGTAGGATTTTTTTATCGTGATTTAGCTCGGGGTCATCCTCTTTTAAAGTCCAACTATAGTCTGCCATCATATTGCTATCCCATCGGCCTTGGCATCTTTCTTCCATCGTTCTAATGTCCTGGCGGAACCGTTCTTGTACCTCACTGTAATCCGCCACGTAATCGTGTCTAGGAATCTATCCAAATAACTATGTAACAATGCAATTTAATGTTCATATTAGCTCCTAAGCAATTAAATTTGTGACGCCTTTTAGCATGTATTCCGGAATTTTCTGGTGCTCTGTTATCCCCCCCAAAAAATGTTTGACTACTAATACAAAACATAACCATGGTTTTGATTCGATCTATGTCACATAGCTTGTAAATTCGGTGTCTTTTATTAAAATGCGGATTTTTGGTCCATCAAAGTTACCTGCCTTTAATCTTTCCATAGTGAGGACTGAATATTTTTGACATAATATACATTTCTAAAAAATTATCTATCTTATCCAGAGCTTTGATAAACTGGTTCATTAGGCCAAACTTGATGTGAAGTGGTGTAAGAATGATTTTTTCTCGACTTATCAGTGGCTCATTAACGACATTTGCTTTCTCTATAACCATATTTTCTATCAAATGCCAGATCTTTCTGAACCAGTGTTCATTTTTTGCACGACTATCCTATATACATAAGAAACAGAGATATTTAATATACCCACTTTGCTGGTCTAATAAATTTACCATTTTGAAATCTACGCATATTGACCACTGGTATTGCCCGTACATAATTTTGTCTAAAACAATTTTAATATTTTAGTATTCTTCCTTTAGTTCGGTTTGTAACTAATTGGGACCGAAGCAAATTTATTTCTTTTGTGCAAAGAAAGGAATAGATAATATGCTTTATTTAAACCATATTTAATATGTAACATGCATAAAGCTAATTTGTTACATATAGTATAAACTATTTTAAAACTTAGTTGCCCCAAGGGAACTCTAAACATATCTGGTCAAAAAATTAAATTTTACATTATCTTTCAAGTTGCATAAAAATGAGAGTGGAATGGCTGCACAGTCCAGGGATTTTTGCAAACATTTATAGAATTCTCAATGTGATTTCGAATAAGCCTCAACTTGAATGCGTCGATTCTCGGTACCCTTGCAACTTCCGCCTCAGTTAGATACATAGTGTTTGCAATATGTTTCAGGTTTTCTAAACACTGTGACAAAAAAGAACCCGGAAATTGCAAATGAAACGCAAAATATTTAATTATTCATCAATATTTATTTTGTCGCCTTCAAAGTTATCCCCATCAGATACACTACACTTACGCCAACGATTTTTCCAGTCCTCGAAACACTTTTCATAAGCACATAACACACTTTTTGGGATGGCCTTCAGCTCCTTCAGCGAGTTTGTGACAAAAAAGTACCCGAAAATTACAAATAAAACGCAAAATATCAGAAATCACACTGAGTCAAATCTACTCGTAGTGAATACGGTGGTTGATCGATGGAATTTATTGCATTTTTGGCTTCGAATTCAGTCACAATAAAAAAAATCACAAAATCACAAAAATCGCAACGCACTACTGAGGTGTACCGTTTTAAGCAGCTGCTGTAAACAAACTGGTTGACAGATCGCGCTCATATTTGGCATAGTAATTAACAAAATACATTTTATTGAAATATCATTTACCTGGGGAATTTAAATTACAATTTCCGGATACTTCGTTGTGTGTACTATGTTGTGTACAAACCAGTACATGTACGAAAACATTTTCTTTCAAAACCCCAACATTTCATACTAGTACTTAATTTAAATCCGATACGGCATCCAAAATTGTCAAAGTTAGTGTAATGAAAGGATTGAAAGATTTGTTAAAAAGCACATAAAAACTTTACGTGCATTACTGAGCATAGTTTTAACATGCTCGTTATAGCTATGTCGATCCAGATGAACACATCGTTATCGAATACACGATTGATGAGCTACCCGCTCTGAACTGCCTTCGCCTCAGCTATAGTATGGAAATCCTTCCAATTGCATTTCAGGCTTTTACTGTCTTCATTGTGAGACAATACACACTAAAGACGACTTTTTTGGGGTTCTTTTAAAAATTGCCAATGTTCCATAATACTTGAATAGGCCAGAGACACTGTTACAAAATATCAGTGTGTCCTGTTTGGAAGAATATCTTACTCTCTGGTCCAATAAGATTTTATTTTAACGCCAGGTTGAAGACAGTAGTTTTGTTTTAGTCTCTTTAACAAGTCCAAATCGCGAAACAGATCATTGAGCTCCTCTTGAGAAAATCCCTGTCTTGTAGAATCACACCTTTCAAACTCACTTTCTTCTGACTGTTTATCCGTCTAACACTTCCACGTCATCACAGTTTGCAGTCGATGGCCCGAAAAAACACTGAAATTGACAAATCGTCACTGTAATATTAAAGGGTTAGTCAATTCCACATTCCTTTACAAATTCGGTTATCATTTTTCCTTCCTTTGACGAATTCAAATTTTTGAAGAGAAAAAGATAATAATACCAGGGCTTTAAATAAGTTCTCACTGTTGTTTGTGAAAATAAATGCTTCATTTAAACTATGTAGTATTTTTTGGTATTTTCATAAGAATGGGAGCGCTACTAAGCCAGATCATGTGTCACTGAACGGAATAGGTGATAATCAAACTGGTGAATACGATGGGTCGGACAATACTTCCATATGAATGTTTCTACTATGTTTCAACTGGTTTGGCCACATATAGCCACCTTATACTTCCGCTTGGGTAGCAAGCGTTTTTCCTTTAGGGCTCGATTCAACATATCAATTACAGTTGATAGCGATCTCTCATGATAGTTTCCTTCACTTTAAATAGCCTAGAATAAATTACACTCTCTGATCTCACCAAATGCAGAGAAAAGGTTTCGAACTATGGATTTTTGACTATGTGGATGATTTTAGAGCATGGCCAGGCTTATTCTGGGTTCATTCTATGGGTTATCGTACTGTATCTACTTTTTATCACAAGTCACGAAACGATGCAAAAAACTTGACTTCTTCTTCCATTGAAATAGCAGTTCACCTTGAAAAAACGCCGTTCGATATCTCTCGGCTTCAGCCCATCCGGAACCCATCCTTGTTCTTGATGATTCCTAATGTCATCAAATGTTTCAAAATTATTGCAAAGGGTTTTTTTAGAGGCGGAGAACTTTCAATTGATATAGAACAAAAAAAAAAAATGTTTTAAATGTTCATGAAATTTGGACTTATTTGAAAGATATTTTTGTCATTACTTGCCAGGTACAAAACACGCAATTTTAATTACACAGCGAACTATATACACTGCAATTAAAGCTTACCGGCAGTACTTTCTTGTAGATGCATTTGAAATTGCATACATGTTAGTTCAAAAAGCGCCATCTGTTTAGAAACAGCGAGCATTTTTCCAGGTCCTTATACTTAAAATAAGACACTTTGAGGGTTCAGAATATTCTAGGTTGCTAGTTAGGTTAACATTTATTCAAATGATTGCATATATGTATGTCATTTATCGCAAAAATCAGAGTCAATCCAAACAAAGTAAATAGATTTCGTTCATATCTAATATAAGTGTTTATTAAAAATAACGATTTTTTTTTGTTCCTCAGTGTTATCTTTAAATTTAACAATCATTTTTTGTCGCTTAAAGAGAATAAAGTTTAGTTTTCCTCTGAGACCATTTCCAGGTAACAACAGAATCTGAATAATGTGTATAATTTTGAATGCACATTCCAATTAAAATTATTTTTAGGACTCAAATCAGTACATGATTTTAGAAAAAAAATTCATCGAATGCCGACTCATTTATTGTCAAGATATAAATGTACGATGCCATTTAAACGCTAAATCAAAATAAAGTATACATAAAAAAACTCATCGCCTATATCTCCCTGTGTTCCACTTTCATTTCTATACTCGTATATGTTTGTATTACGTTTATTTTCACTAAGCTTTTAACTCGATACAAGCATTGACAATAGAGTTGAAAATGAAATGAATCAAAATTATAATTCCTACTGAATAAACTCTTTAAATCAGTTGCTATTGTCGATAGGCTTGAAAATCAGTTTGCAAGCATTGTTACGGATCAATTGCAATCGTATAAGCTTGCAAACCTTTTTTGCACTGTTACTACAAGCTATTCAAAATCAGAACAAATTCAATAATGTCTACCCAACAAAGGTGGTCGCCTTCATTGCGAATGAATGACGGACAACTATCGGATTTCATTGATGGACTCGGGCCGGGTCAACTGGTTGGACGGCAAGTACTCGGAGCTCCATCATTAGGCGATATTCAACTTTCTATGTGCCATCAGAAAGGGTATCTCGAAGTAGAAGTGATAAGAGCAAGAGGATTACAGGTATGTTCCGTAGTTGGCTTGTAATCAATGAAAGGTGGCATTTAACTCATGATTCGTTTTGACTGAACTAGTAGATTCATGTGAAGTGAGTATTTGTTTCTATTGCAGGCAAAACCTGGTTCTAAGATGCTTCCTGCACCATACGTTAAAGTGTACTTAGTCTCTGGAAAAAAGTGCATAGATAAAGCCAAAACAACGACCGCGCGAAGGACGCTAGATCCTTTGTATCAACAACAGCTTGCATTTAGAGAACCATTTAGTGGATGCATACTACAGGTAAGATCGCTGTTTAGTCCACAGTCATGCCCTCATGGTTCTTTTTTGTTCATGCGCAGGTGACAGTGTGGGGCGACTACGGGCGGATGGAAAAGAAAGTATTTATGGGAGTAGCGCAGATAATGTTAGACGATTTAAATTTATCAAATATTGTAATTGGATGGTATAAGCTGTTTGGAACAACATCTCTGGTCAGTGGTCCTCCACGCTTGGGTCTATCTAGGCGTTCTTCATTAGCCTCACTTGACTCACTCAAACTCTAAGTTGACCGTGTTTAATCCCAACATCTATTCACAAACACATAACCAAAAGTTGTCATAGCACTCGTTTACATTCCTTCTCCAGATTTGATAGACGATTGTGTTATATGTATTACATGTAGTTACTCATAGTAGGATCATTTTCATCTGTACGTATCCAATAACCACATAATTCGAAGGACCAGGTATCTCAACGCAATAATTTATACGAGTATAAAGGAAAAATGAGAAACTAAAGGAAGCACATAACTAAGCTATCAAACTAACGCTATCAAAATTTCGTTCCTTTGCTCACTTTCCTTTTTATTCGAAGTCGCCGGTGTTTCTGAAGTAAGAGGCCAATAAGTTAATTAATAAATTCGCCATTACCATTTATTTCGGTCGATTGAGCTGAAAGTTACTGTGGACGCTTTTGAATATTTACCTTATTACTTTAATTGTTGAGTTCCTGACAGTTGAAAAGAGCTCTTAATGTTGCTCATAAATATTTATGTCATCGATTTGTACTGTCGTTATATAGAGAAAAAAAGTTGAGTTGTGTAGTTACTTTAGAATTGCATCAATTTTCCGGCAATGGCAAATAGTAAAAGAAATTTTGGAATACTTGTTTTAACATTAAACAAACTTCATTTAGTTTTCTCATATAATGCTTCATAATAAATTTGAATCTAAGTAAGGATAAAGTTTCTAAAACCCTGATCTGATACATTTAAATTTTACATGGAAATATTTGGAATCGAACGAACTGAAATCAAAGAAATATGTTAATATTCACTGATAATCTTGTATCTTGAAACGATATAAAATGCAAAACCCAACTCAAAGCCATACGTTGGCAGTGTTCAATATTATTTTATAAGCGAAACAAAGTATTTTGAACTTACAATTACAACTATCCGAAACTATCATTACATGAAGAAAATCAAATTATGAACTCTCTTTTCCGAACGTTAATTTTCCTAGTATCCAACTGTTAATTAATATCCTTAAAAAATGAATATAGTAACAATCAATTCAAGCATAACTAAAGTTGTTCGAGGTTTATTTGAATCGACAGAACATTTTTCTCATATAAACATCACGCGCTACCAAAAGTCTATATTTGACCATTTTATTATAAGCGAAAATGCATGAGCTACAGACTAGAAATAAATAGCAATTTATACTAAAACACAAGTAGAAATCACCGATCATCACTTCTGAACTAGCTTATAGGTACGTTTTATAGTTTATTTTTCTGCATGATAAACTATGGTATAATTTAAGCATGAACATAAGCAATGAATGCCAAGCATTCATTCAAATATCGAATGATGAAAACACGATAAGCAGCAAATAACATTTTCCGTCGAATTGGTATTTTAATGCAGAGTAATAAGCGAATGTTGTTTTGTTTCTTTTGATATCTTTATTTGTTAAATAGCCTTTGCCATTAATTTTTTCTTTAAATGCCATTAAAATATAAAGCTTCTAGATTTCATTGCATGAAAAGCAGTAATTGTCTCCCTTTCAAGCGTACAAATCAATTTTATCCATACATTTTTAATTTATTATATAGTTCAATTTTTTGTCTTATAAAATATGCATTTCAAGATTCTTTCGAGAAATACGTAGCATTTTTTTATACAGTTTAGTGTTTCATTTGCTAAAGCAAGAAACCTACTTTAGAAATCAGCACACAAAATTGGTATATCAGTTTCAAAATTGCATTTTAACGAGTCATTTAAGTATTACCTCTAAAATATTCCGTTTTCTTGGAAAAATTACGACTAAATGTCTATGCTCAAATTCGTTCAATATTCAACGAAATATAGCATCCTATTAACGAAAATTGTAGAGTACATCGAATCAAGATACGGTATTTTGCATTGGATTTTTTATAAATTTACTCAATTATTTACCTATTTAAATTTTATACAAATGAGAAATTGCACTTTTTTTATCGGAAAATTACATTTTTAGCCTACATGTTTTGAAATAATAAAATAAAATCATTATTTCGTCATCCATAATGGGAATCAGATCTATTGGTTATTCGAAGGGGTTTGGTGTTAATTTCAAATATGATGTCTAACAACTTCCAATGCACCTGGGGATCAGAACAACCCATGTGAGGTATCAAGATCGTCCCCTTGAATTTTCTTCAAATTCAAAAAAAAATCACTTGGAAGTGTTCAAGATCGTAGAACATGGATACGGTGTCAAAAATGTTTGTCGATATATCTGGAGACTAGAATGATCAGTTTATCGAGATCATCTTCGCGTATTCGCTTGAAATTTATGTTAACATGAAGTAGAACTTATCACTTGCAGGGTTTCGTGATCGCTGATCATAAATATAATGCTCAAGGAGTTTCTCGATGCACCTGGAATCCAAGACGTTGTACAGCTCATCCTTGTGGTCTTCCTCTCAATTCTATGTAAAATTCAACCAATATTTTTTGTCGGGTAATTCAGGATAGCAGAGTATGAATATCTTTTCAAAAATGTTCACAAACAATAAAACACATTTTTAAGTTTACTATCACTATATATATTTAATTTTAAATATTACAGCTGTTTCGACACACCGTGTCTTCTTCAGATGTTAATACTACCCAACTTTTCTGTAGTATTAACATCTGAGGGTGTGTCGAAACAGCTGTAATATTTAAAATTAAATATATGTAGTGAAAGTAAACTTAGAAGTGTTTTTTATTCTTTGAACGATGAACTTTCACAAGTAACGGCCTCATCCATCGAATATGAAAACTGTTTTCGATTGGTATGAGGACAAGGGCGTCCTTGCTGTTTAGACAATGTCCACTTTTGATTTTTTTTTACGTAGGCTACTTTTATCGTCAATTTGTACAGCCATAAACTACGAGTACATCCACAAATCCAGTAAATTTAGACATCACATTTTTTGGTTTTTGACGAATATCGTTAAATGCAAAATGTGAGTCTATCTGGACCGGTGGCATAGAATATTTTGAAACTTATCTCTGAAGTTTATTGGTTTTGTGATTCTTGTCATCCATATCGGGGTACTTTGATCGGCTTCATGAAGCTAATTCTGCTATCAAATTGCCTGCAACCACCTTTAATAACATGCGGGAAAAGCTGCATGATACCACGGCTGAAATAGCATTTTACCGTCAGCGTAGTCATACTACAAAACAATTTCTCGCATACGATTGTTGCTGGATATGTGGTCGGGACTTGAACTGAAGGATTACCGTTATGAGATCTTTCGCTCTGGTATGTCTTTACTAAGGTCAGTAGCTGTCGTCACCGGCAGAAAATTTGGCAAACATTTAGAAATTCGGAGAAGCCGGATGGGTGTTGGGGACGCTATGAACAGCTGTTGGAAATAATGCAGCCCTCTGTTTTTGATTTTAACTGGTTTACATATGATTGATCCTTGTGCACTTTTGCAAAGACATATTTGTAGATTGAAGCCGTCTCTTAGTTGTTCAATCTCTATCAACTCTATTACGCCAATCATGCAGTCATGTTTTCGTTTATCTGTTGGATCTTGTTGTTGATGGATAATCGTTCTTCTTTGGCCCGAGTTGGTCGCTTCTTTGTGCGTCTAGTTGCTTTTTTTAACCACTTCCTTGCATTCTTTGGCGTACCTGTCATTCCTACTTTTTTGGCTGGTGCCCGAAGACCTCTTCGGCTGCTTCTCTTACCGCATCTCTTACTGTCTTTCACATGATTTGGATGTCATTATTACTTTCTCCCACCTGCGGGGATTTATTGATGTAATTTTCCAGCGATGGCATGTATGTGGACGTTATTGAGCTATTATTTAGTTTGTGTAGCTGATACCTTGGGGTAAATTATGTTCCTTGATTACAGCTAGCCAGACATTAAAGAATTTGGGCTTCATACGAATTACACAGATCCTTTTGTTAACGGGCTTGAAGTTGGTGATAATTTACTTAAATGTGCTATCAAAAATGAAAGCCGCTCCTAACTCATGGCTTCCTTGCGATTTTCGGCTTTTAAACAAATGTGCGTTCGCACATCAAATGCGAGTATGTCCTCAACGTGCCATCTGGTTTCTTGCGCTGCAAGGATGTTGATTTTGTATTTCTTTATTTCATCCAGAAGTTGTCACAGTGCACCTGGTCTGTTCAATAATCTAACATTCCAAGTTCCAAAAGAATAGTCCTTTATACGTTTCGATAGTCGTTGCCGTTTATCCAATCCGATCCAAGACTGTTCTCCTGGTTCCATGGCAAGTAAATAATAAGTGGCGCGTTGTCAGCGCTTCGACTTATTCGATATTGATCCACGAGTGGTATCTTATTCTCCACATACCCACCGGCTAGCCGGTTAGGGCACCCTCTATCCACAACCTGGGGACAGGTCCGATGGGGGACCGAAAGCCCCACACGGAACTGGACAAAATGAGCTTGGACAAACGCTGCACAATTTTTGAGATGTTTCTGAGCGCGAAAATTTCAACAACATTTGGACAACATTCTTCACAACTTCACAAGAAAAACTTAAGAAATGAAAACCTTTTTATGACCACAGCGAGCAATTCTTTTGGCGATGTAAAACTTCCACCCAATTCCGTCAAACAAGGAAACTTTCAGCACTTACAAGGACTCAAGTCTTGCAACTTCTCTTCGGACTTGTCCTGGCCACTCTCAACATCGTTTGAAATATCTGGAGAATAAAAAACTTAGGAAATAAACGAAATACGGAAAATTCTACAAGCTTCATAGTCAAATTTTATTGATTTTCCGCACGGGAAGTCCCAGGAAATCACGTTATAAATCTCCGTCCGAATCGTGCTTGCTTGCTTGGTCGCTGCAAAAAAATATCTCCCGTGGCAGTTGAAGATTAGCCAGGATGTGCATTGAACACACTCAAACAGGTTTTTATGTCTGGCCGTCGTGGAGTCTTCAGTAATCTTACTTTAGTCGGATTTGCCTTGCACTTCGATTGCTCTATTAATTCGAGCATCTTTAACGCTGGGCTCACGTTCGTTCACAATAATCTTATGAGATCATATTTCGAAAGGTCAATTTGTTTCTTTCCATAGATTTTATTTCTACTGAATGTATCACTATGTGCTTTGCAGTCATTGATCGTAAAAATTACGATGCATCGTAAATATTCCATAGTAGTGTCAACGTCGACTTGAAATATACAAGTACATATACAAACCATCATAACATATTGTGAAATGGCTATATCTCACTTGATTATGCTGCGTTTTCACAAAACGTTGTGAGCCTATGCTTTTATGTTAATCTACATACTTACGAAGTATGGAGTATATTGTTAAACTCACAAATGATACTATTTGTTTGTAATAGTGATGAGCCAATTTTGACTTGCGAGGTATTTGTTGCCCTTGTACTCATAAAGGACTAGATCCTTGATTTTTTCAAATTTTTGGCTTAAAGGTGCTCAATCGCGAAGGCAGCACAATTCTTTCGTATACTTTGCCTTCCCCTGGAGCCCTGATGCACAAATTTACTTTTTTGTGCCGGATTTTTAATGTTCTAATTAACCTCCCTCATTAAAATTTTCGATAAGGCCTTAACTTTTAAGAGACAATCACTTCTGACCCACAAAGTTTGAGTACTGTTGCTTTTATAGTTTCTGAGAAAACTTGCTGTGATGCACGAACAAACGGACAAACGTATGGATGGTATTGATGCCCGCAGAAGAGACTCCGGATTGAAATTCTGCCTCGTGTCCAACAATTACTAAATTACTAAATTGTCCTAATTATTACTAAATTGTAATGTCTGAATTCGCCTCGTTTCCCTACCATTACATTTTATATTGGCGATGCGACATAAGTTCAGGCACATTTTTTATTCTACCGTACTTTGTTCACCCATTGTATCATGAACGTGCTTACACACATCATGTGTGCTTTCGAATTATCTACAAAAACATGAAAAAACCAGGAAATCATTCAATTGTAATCGAGTTGATGTCGAAAATCTTTTCTCCCCCAGTCTCATGTCCGTAAGCACATTCCACACATATCATGTATTTAATTTTCCTGGTGATAAACTCGATCCCACGACGCTCTAGCGGCAGCAGTTTTCGTTGATCATGAAGCATTATTATTATATTATGCAAACGCGTGATCAGCATTTTTCGATGGATGTCCGCTTGGCTATGAAGTGGACGCGCTTATCTTAGCGGAGATCCACTTTATGGACACGCGAGTGTCAGCATTTTTTGGCTTTTAAGCGATCGAAGTAAAAGATTGCAAGTAAGTAGTCAGTGTATAGAAGAGCTCATAGGGGACAAACCCCTAACCAACAAGCAATCACCCTAGTTTCGAATACAAGGCTATCTGTACGCAATATTTTTTATATTTGTGACGTGAAAAATAACAATCAAATAAATTCATTATACGAGTATGTACCTATTGACGAGTAGCTTGCAAATCTATTGATAAAGTCATTATCAGTACCAATTAAAGGAGGAAGAGGAGTATCGGGGCCGGAACAAAAGAGTTCCAACGCATAACAGACGGAACGCAGAACTAGTAGGACTTTGTAAAATTTATTTTACAAAGCCCTTAAAACGCATGTTGATCCAATTTACGGCACAGGTTTTCGATAGTTTGATCTATTTGTGTGCTAAATCTAAACAAAAAACTAACCTTTCCATTGTCTTTCCCCGAAAACTCTCATATAGCTAACGAAACTACTTTTGTCAGTGCTGAGTTTCTATTGTTTGTAGTAGATAAATGTGAGGAGCTTTTTTTAATTTCTTAATTTAGTTATCTGCTTGCTCGCTTTATACTTATCGATAAATTATTGATATGATCGTTAAAAGAACACTTCAGTGTTAATGTAGTTATTCCGATTTTGTTAATTATCTCCTTTACATGTACTGCTCCTATCATTACTATTCAAACTAGAATCCTGTTTGCTGCTACACTAACAATATGTACCAATCATTACGTTTCATGACTTCATTTAATTTTCTACAATACCGCTTAAAATTTGTAGTGCATTTGTTATAAATTTCTGTTCACTATTTTATCACCAGACAAGGAACTAATTAATATTCTGTAATCTTTCAGTAAGTACCCGCTCCTCAAAGCTACCAAAAATAAGCATCTCTTAATCGTCGGAAGGACCCAAAGCATAACAAAAAACTTCCGTCACATTTAAAACAAACCGAAGAGAAATCAACTTGAACCACAGTGAAACTATAAATTCATCGAAACAGAAAAAGGACATGTATAAAAATAGTTGGCGAAGTGAGAAGAGTTAGCATGCTAATTTGACAAGTGTATATGAGTTAGGTAAATATGAAATTACTTTTTTAAATTGCGAACAAAAAGATCACGTTGAAATGTTGCTAATTTCAAATAAAAAGCTTAAGTAGCAAACGAAATAGAGAAGATTTTGTAAATATTCTACTTTACTACTATATATATATGAATAAAAAATGAAGATATAATAGAACACATGAAATGTGTAAAGAATTGTATAAATGATCAAGTAATTCAAAAAAGATAAAATGTATATATTAAGAGCATTAAGCTGAACCATGATACTACAATTTATATTTATTTATTAGTCCAATTGGTAAGACATAAATAAGCAGTCATTAGCAGTGATATGGTGTTTTAAGGAAAAAACTGAGCACATTGCAAAATTAAGATCTGTTGAAAATCCTCTTTTAGGTAAGATTGAGATAATTTTGAAATGAAGTACTTTTCACATTTTACGTTGTAGCAAATATCAATTTTTAAATCAAAGATTAGTTTACATCTGGCGAATGCCAACTTTTAAAAGTGCCAAATACTCGCAGACATGTAAATGTTGATCAGTTCAACTCATTAGCACCATAATCTCGAACCAAATCATAAATTGAGAATTTTCCGCTTGGGAGAGATGACTAGATTAAATCCTTGAAATGAAACACTAGTTTTACTAATTTGAATCTCTTAAACAAACTGTACGCATTATGTATTAAAGATTTGTCAAGCTTTTGCAGGTCTAGCGAATGCAGAAGGTGTTTATCTTTGCGAGTAAATTTTCCTTATACAATTTACGAAGATTTACTTGAATTGTAATTGTAGCTTTTCCTATTTTTCGTAATTCCGTTCCAAAGAAGCAAGAAGTTCTTAGCAAAAGAGATTCGTTTCAATTTGAATACAGCTGCGAAACATAATTTGAAGAGTTTTGTTTGAATTAAGCTGGCATACTTTTTTAAATACTTATAATCTTTGATTCAACGAAGAGCATTTTATGTAAATACTTATGGTGGAGTACCAACGTGAAAGCACCAACTGTTCATTTGTACCTTGAGCATTCATTTGAATGCTAATTTTATGTAAGAAAAGATATTTGCATTTCACCAAACACCTGCACTCAGGCTGCTTGCGAATTATTTGCAAATTTAGGAAAACGCTACAGAAAAATTACCAATCATATCACATGAAGCCATTTTAACTACTTTTGTACCGTCTCTTGCGTGTAATTTTGAGTAATATTTTTTTCCAGTCAAGCACGGTTGAAAAAACGTCAAACGATGTAAAGAATGAAGTTGATAATGATGATTATTTTTTCTTACTTGATTTGTTACTCGTAATAAAAGTATTAGCGTAACCAAAGAAACAAAAAAGATACAACAATGTGAAAAGAATATCTTATACCTAAACACAACACTATAAGATACTAATGTTTGATTCAATATCTCGACAATACTCAAAAGTCGGGAACTGACAATAAACTGTGAAAATTTATGAAATTAAATAAAGTCAAATAAAACTAAACAAGCTCTGTTCTCATATTTTAAGGACATTTTCCCACTATTTGAATTACAGTAAGGATATGCTTTTTAGCGACATCACCCTTTTTGTTTCTTAATCTGAATATGTTGCCTCCTCTTTGTGAATTATAGAGAATAATTTAATTGAAGGACTTGCTGCTAAAAGAACTTACTTTCTTGTGCATTAAAAAAATGTTAGTTTTGTGTAAGAACGTATTTAACCAGGTCGTGAGTTTTTGAATTTATGGAGCTCTGCTTTTTTTTGGGAAGAATGAAACAATTTTTTAGCTAAAAAAGTAAATGTAAGTCCTCGAGTTTATTTGAATTGGGCTACCTAATTTTTGCAGCAAAAACATCAATGATTACGATTAACTTTGTAGTCAATTATTTTGTTTTTTTGATCACCCCAGGCCAGATCTCTTTTTTCCTTGAATAGACGTCGGGCCTTGCCTTGTGTGAGCAGGCGCGTTTCTACTTCTTTAAGTCATCTAAAGTGTCTAAAGGATTTTTTCCATGCACACATCCTTTAGACACTGAAGATGATTCAAAAGAGTCGAAACACGTCTGCTCACACAACAAAGCAAAGCCCGACGGGTTTTCAAGAAAAAAGACAATTGGCCTGCGGATATCAAACAAATAAAATAATTGACAACTACAATAAAACCTTATTTAAGTATTCTGTTAAAAGTTTTCTGGTTTGCCTTCTAGTTGCAACTACACTGAAATCACTAAATCACAAATAGTTGTTACTTTTATCGATATAAATTATTTTTGAACATATTTCAGAACATTTAGTTCTTTATGTCAATTAAAAAATAAAAGTGGAAAAGGTGAAGAAATTGGCATTTCTAGATTTCGAGACATGCACAGACAATGGTGAATTTACCTCTGTGCAGGAAAACTACGCAAATGCAAAGGATGATTGCATTAAAAAGCAAAGTGTGATACTTTCGACATTTTCGTTCAAAAGATGGCCATGATATAAAAGATACCATGTCATTCACAAATGAGGCAGAAAAGGAGAAAGAGTATATAATCCGCAACATAGACCTAAATGGATAAAACTACAGAAACATCAGCAACATTATTGCAAAAAAGAAGAAGCCAGTGAGGCACAATTGATTAATTACACTAATCACACAGAACAAGAAATACGTTAACGTGGCTGAATAAACAAAAAAGAAAACGTAGAAAGCAGGTAGATATCAGATCAGCAGTGGCGAAAAACATCGAAGATACAGGACACCAAATCCACGATCTGAAGGTCATTGTTCGAAATTGAAAATTTAGCGATACACAGAATACCCAAAAATATGAGGATTTTTTCTTCACTAGTCCGATTTTTAATATTGCTCCGAATAAATTATAACTTGTGTCCGTCTGTTCATCCGTCCATCTACGTATCCTATAAGTTTTTCTCAGAACCTATAAAAGCCACACTGAAAAACAATTTTTTACCAATTATACCTGCTATAAACATAATTATATCTATGGTAAGTATAAGGAAGCGAAGGCCCGAGAGGGGCTATAGTGCTACGAAGAAGAAGTATAATTTCTTGTAGGGAGATATATATTTCCTGACGGTTGTGGGAGCAGACGCCTTTCAACTTCTCTGAATCATCGCAAGTTACCCAGATGGCGCTATTACGGAAGTGAATAGCTTATTCCGTAAGAAGTCTCGAGTGAAGGTATCGAATCTTGGAGTCGCTCGTGATGAGATAAAACTCCCGATAGTACTGGTATCGAAATTGATGGTACGACTCCGGATAGAAATAGAAACAGGATATATGTGATAGATTGCAGAAACTTGCCCTGCTTGGAACACATTTCGAATTGGTTTATCTACCAAATTCTTTAGAGAACATTGCTAAACATTTTTTAAATTAATCATTTCACCCTTTTAACGTCAACTTACTGTAAATTTATACGATAATTTTTTACTCTACAGTGAAGTTTTATTGCATCGTGCAGGTATCGATTTTGATTTCGGATAGCTCCGATAGCTCGAAATTACTTATGAAAATTCTTGTATGTAGCTTCATAACTGAGTTGCTTTAATAATTTTTCTGAAAAATTTTTAGAGAAGAAAAATATTATAAGAAGGTGGATTCGACATGCGTACTAATTCTCCTCAGGCCAGGCCTATTAGGTACACCAGTGTGACCACCATGCTTAGAGGTGAGATTATTTTTAATTTTCTTATTTATGCGAACTCAATGTGTTTTTATAACTACGAATTATGTTCAGGTTAAATTTCTCCTTTAATTGTTTCGAAACCTGCAGATAGGCCTCGGAATGGATTGGACTCACGGCAACGACCTCGCAAACGAAAAAAGGACTATGGCATTGGATCCTGGAATGTCAGATCACTCAATTACTCTGGCGCTGTTAAGGACCTTTTACAACAGGCCAGTCAATATCAATTAAAAATACTGGCAGTCCAGGAAACGAAGTGGACTGGAAACGACAATCAAGACATGAGATCGCACACAATATTTAAAAGTGGGACGCCTACTGGCCTTCATTGTGGATAGGGAGTTTAAATCGCACGTTATTGATTTTAAGGCAGTCAATGAACGGTTGTGTGTGATCCGTATAAAAGCGAAATTCTTCAAAATCTGGCTGATTAATGTTCACGCCCCGACAGAAGAAAAGGACGACGAAACGAAGGAATCGTTTTACAACCACCTGGAAAGACTGGTCGACTCATTGCCCACAAACGACACAAAAATTATTCTGGGTGATTTCAACGCTAAGGTTGGCAATGAGCTATCTCATTGGGGAACGACTGGGGGAAATAGCCTCCACGATGAAACAAATGACAACGGCCAGCGCCTGATTGACTTTGCATGTAGCAGAAATCTAGTCATACGTTCGACTTGCTTCCCATATCGACGTATTCATAAAATGACCTAGGTATCACCGGATGGCAACACGCAAAACCAGATCGATCATGTTCTGATCCAACAACGTTGGGCCTCGAGCATACTTAAAGTCCGTACATACTGAGGAGCTAATTGTAACTCAGATCATTACTTGATCAAATTAACTATCGATGTCGTATGTCAAACCCATATTCAGCGAAGACCAGCCCGCTACAAATATTTGACATCGAAAGGCTCCAAACGGCGTCTGTGGCCGAAAATTTTACGGAGACCCTCGACAAACAGCTGGCTCCCATCTTATCAGACGCATCCTTAAAGACGAGCAATGAGCTCTGGATGGAAATGAAAGCGGCTATCAGGACCGTGGCAGAACAGACGATCGGACATCAAGCCCGGCGCAAGAGGAATGATTGGTTCGATGATGAATGCCACAATGCGTTAGATAAAAAGAACCAGGCGTACAAAGAATACGTTGGTAGGAAAACGAGGACGAAGAGAGAACACTATGAAAATCTCAGAAGAGTAGCAAATAAGGTAATTAGAGAAGTATAGATGTAAGTTTGGCGAGCAATAACACAAGACAAGTATACAAAGTAGTGAAAAGCCTGAAACGTGGTTATCAGCCCAAAACCACGTTCTGTCGTGATGACAGCGGCAATATAATCGCTGATGAAATCAAGATTAAGGAAAGATGGGCGTCATATTTCAAGAACCTCCTTATTCCTCCGCACAGCTCCAGAACATCGGAGCCTATAGATGGCTGCGGAGAGCTTCCATTTGCCCCACCATCATCAAAGCCCAAAAGAATACTAAAGCGCCGGCCATTGATGAGATTCCAGTGGAGATCATCAAATATGGTGGCAGTGGTGTTCATCAAGCTATTCACAAAGTCATCCAGTACATTTGGCAACAAGAACATATGCTGAAAGAGTGGAGCCAATCAATTATATTCCCTATCCACAAAAAAGGTGACAAGCTACAGTGCGAAAATTATAGAGGCGTATCACTACTTTGTACGGCGTACAAAATATTTTCTAAAATCTTAGAAAATAAAATCGGATCATACTTCTTCTTCTTCTTAGCACTACAGCCCCTTTCGGGCCTTCGCTTCCTGCAAACAGCGCCTCCAACTGTCTCGGTCCGTTGACCGCGTCATCCAATTCCGAAATCCGAGCAGCGATGAACTGATGATTTCGGAATTGGAAGACCCAGTCAACGGACCGAGACAGTTGGAGACGCTGTTTGCAGGAAGGAAGAAGAAGAAGAATTTTGTCCTGTAAGTATTTGTCTTTCCTAAACTTTTTTAAATTATTTTTATTTTTTTTAATGATGGATGGCCTGAGGAGAATTAGTACATACGTCGCAACCACCTTCTGCCAACATTTTTCTTCTCTAATAATTTTTCAGAAAAATTATTAAAGCAACTCAATTATGTTGCTACATACAAGAATTTTCATAAGTAACTTTAAAGGTCGTTGGAGTAGAAGTTTCTGACTTCAAATCAAACCTGAACGGCGAATCAACTCTACATTTCAATGAAACATTGACATATGACCTCTTGCCGAGCTTAAGTTTTATTGATTATTTTGTTAGCTATGAAAACTTGTGCTTCATAATTTGCCAGAATAAACAACAAGAAATTATGTGGTTTTGACGGTATTCCAAATGAATATCTCCGATATTTACCTGAGGTTGCTATTTGGAATTATTTCATGCCAGGCATTCGACCATACATGCAATAACTAAAGTAACCTCAGACCTCTGTTGGAAACTAAATAATGGGGAATTTGTTGAAGTGTGGCTCATTGATATGAGAAAGCCTTCGATATGGTGTGGTCAGATGGAATAATTTTTAAACTCCTTCAGTACAGGTTCCCCAGACACCTTATCGCCGTGATGTGCAGTATGTTATACGGGAAATTATTTATTGTAACTGATGGAATGACAATGCACGAATTCAAGGTCTTGAATCGTCTACAGCAGGGAAAAGTTACTGCGTCTCTTTTTTTCTCAATATTCATATTCAAGCTATTGAACGGCTTTGATTTCAACGTCTCGCCAACGCAATCACTGGTAGCGTTTGCTGATAATATGGCCATTTATACGGCAGACCGCAAAACTACAATCGCTCAAATCAGCTCGACACCGACAATTGGCGAATGAAATTCAATGCGCAGAAGTGCGAACCAATTTTATTTCGGACAACGCTACAGGGGGTCAGTCAAGACCTGAAACGTAATTGAAAGTATTTTCACATCATGGCTGGTGAAGATAGTTCAGAACGGGTTCCGCATAAATTCTGTGTTCAATACCTCAGTGTTTATCTAGATCAGTATCTATACTATACTGAACATGTTAAAATCATGCTCAGTAAAGCATCAAAGGTAGCCATGTCCTTCGACAAAGTTATCTGTTACCCGAGCTTGAAGGCGCCCCACGGCGTAACAAAACGAGACCTGGCCCCCCAGCTTGAAGGCGCCCCACGGCGTAACAAAACGAGACCTGGCCCGAAGTAATGTGTCAAACGGTTCCAGGCTAGGTTCTCAGATTGACAGGGGAGGTGTTTAGTGGGTAGTCCAAACACTGCCCCACACTGCCAGACTCGGCGGGCATAAATGCCTTCACCTCCCTACCACAAAAAAAAAAAGTTATCTGTTACAAGACCTTGGTTAGACCAGTTTTGACATGTGGATGTCAGATTTGGTGCAACTAGAGTTTTAGTACTTTGGAAAGATTAAGAGTATTCTAAAGGAATTGTCTTTGTGCATGTACTGGTTTGTATCGAAAGCCTGAGACGGATTGGAAGCACTATAAATCGAGTTGAAGAATTTATCAAACTGCTGAAGTGACGAGAGTCGATGTCTTGATATTGAGACTTCTTCGAAATCATATCGCAAGATCTGTAACTTTGAGCGAAAACCCTGCATTTCATAGCCACTCCACCTTACAAGCGGGTATATTGAGACTTGTCTCGCTACCGGCTTCGTTCCTCCAGAAGCATTCATGTATTTGGACATGCATCGATATGTTTTTCATTCTGAGGGTGTCCCAATTATAATCATATACATAATATATAGATGTTCCACCGATAAGAAGATAAAATATCCACCAAGTTTGAGTTCACAAGACCAACAATTCCAGTGGAGATACTCATTTGGTAGATTCGTTGAGGCTGGTCGAGCTGGGACGGAGCAATTTAGGTATTGGTGGTTGAATGACAATGGTTTGAATGACAATAGTTAAGTTTTGAATTTCAGATCATTATTGCTACATTTAATGTTGTTGTTGTTCGTTTTTATTATTATCAATATAGGATAGGTTTCAATATTTAGGATAACTTTATGTTATTGCACCCTTATTATATTAAGTTTAGAGATAATA
This sequence comes from Odontomyia ornata, assembly GCA_963969285.1. Taxonomy (NCBI): domain Eukaryota; kingdom Metazoa; phylum Arthropoda; class Insecta; order Diptera; family Stratiomyidae; genus Odontomyia; species Odontomyia ornata. Next base: position 8,743,032 of record OZ017738.1, on the reverse strand, counting down.
TTTGATGTTTAGGTTAGTAACATTATGATAGCATTGGGTTAGGGTAAGATAAATTTTTTGATTGAATTTTGTGGGAAATAGGCAATAACTATTAGATGTAGGATAACATTCACCGTTGCGTTAATATTATAATTATTAGTTTTTGAATTGTGTTGGTTGATTTAATCTCCTTTTTCTAATTGAATCATAAAATATAAAATTATTTGAATTAAATTGAATTGGACTATGACTTCCGGCTCGTCAAAAAAAAACTTGTTACCGGTCTCCGTCTAGCTTAGTTCCAATTATTCGGCTCAGGAACCGTCTCGCGAAGGCGTTCAATAGGTTTGGGGATGCTTTGCTTAGGGATAAAGTTTCACTCCCATAGCATAGCACAGGTTGGGTGTGAATATGGACCCTAACCCAAGCATCCGCAAATATATTGAACGCCTTTGAGCGACGGGTCCTGAGGTGAATAATCGGTGCGAAGCTAGATGGGAACCAATGGCGAACTCGATACAACCATGAGCTGTATGAAATTTTTGATGAACCGGAGGTCTCAACGATTATTATAAGGCTACGGAAGCTGCAATGGGTTGGACAAATGAATCGTATGTGTGAACAACGGATACCCAAAAACGTAGGTTGCATAGCAGTAGGGCCAGTCCATCTCCCTGCTGTAATCCGATATTTGTGTCAAAGGCATGAGTGAGTTGGTTATTGATGCGGAAATTGAAGGCTGTAGACGTCATTGTCATTTTAGTACGACGGACTAATTTGGCGAAGATACCAAATCGAAACATTATTTGATACAATTATTTACGATCAATACAGTCGAATGCTTGCGTAAAGTCAACGAAAATCTGATGTACGTCTATGTTGAACTCCCTGGATTTCCCAAGTACCTGCTGGACTGTGAGCAATTGGTCGATCGTCAATCTCCCAGCTTTAAAGCAACCTTGATACTCCCCAATAATACTGTTGGCGTATGATTTGATTCTAATTTCTCAGATTTTCGAAAATATTTTGTACGCCATACAAAGCAGTGACACGTCGCTATACGAGTAGTTTTCGCACTATAATTTGTCACTTTTTTGGGAATAGGATATATAATTGATTGGCTCCACTTGTTTGGCATTTGTTCTTGTTGCAAAGTGTGGCGGATGACTTTATGGAACATTTCTTGAATACCACTGCCACCATATTTAACGAGCTCCACGAGCATATCATCAATGGCCGGTGCTTTATATTCTTTTAAGCGCTGATGGTGAAACAAACTTCATTCAGAGTTGCAAATGATGGAAATCTGACGACGATGCGCGATTTTAAGGTCTTGAATGTTCTGCAGCAAGGAAAAGTCATGATGCCTCTGCTCTCCGTATGTTAATTTCCAACCTTTTGACGGGTTTTATTGTATCATGTCACCAACGCAATCATTAGGGGCATTTGCTGATGACCTGATAATTTATACAGTGGGTGTACATACTCATTTGCGGGTTATATTGAGGCTGATCGAGTTGAGACGTGGTCGCTTATGGTTTGCCGTTTTTGTTACAGCTCATCAATGCTACGTTAATTGTTATTAAAATTTGATAAGTTTTTTATGTAGGCTGGGAATATTAAAAAATTGTTCTGCTAGAAATAGTTAAAGAATTAAGTTATTACATAAAAGTTGCAAGCTCAAAGTATACTCTTTTATTATGTTTCTTTAGTTCTATATAATTTGTATACCATTTGGCTGATTTTTGCGCCTTTTTTCTAGTTAATTGATGATGTGTAGCATTTTCAGTTGATAGCTTTGGATATTGTTTCACTAATTTTCGTTTTTGGTTGAATAATTTAGAGTTCCGTGAGGGCCATTAAGTTTTTGAGTACTTTAATGTTTTAGAACTTGCTCTATGTTTTTATTAAATTTATAATGATTGAATCAATTCAACGCATTTGAATTTAGGCCAGCAGCAAATTCATGATGTTAATTTCTCACTCGTGATAGCACAGATGGGAAATTTTTGGTTTGATCCCATCATGACGAAACAATTGATCTTTTACTTTGATATCAAACTGTTCAACCAAAATTTCCTATTCTTCTTTAGTAGATAGTCCACCTGAAATACGTTGGTGTAGATCATCACTTACGCAAAGGAAAATGAAGATTTTTGCTTGAACAGATGCTTTGTTGAACGCCCTAATTTCAACCGTTTCATCTTTGTTTGGAGGATCCAACTGTTCAGGTTTCCCAGTAGTTCCCTCAACGATGCTGACGGTACGGTACAACCCAGCAAATCGATGTTTTTAAATTGGTCAATATTCTACTCCTTTCAGTTGCTTGGTCACTTTTAAAAATTCCATTTAATTGCTATACAAACTCGAATGGTTATAGAATATCAAGGAAATCTGTAGTTAGCTGTATTGAATGTATATGTCCGTAAAGGACTACCCTCCACGGGCGTGAATGCACTGGTAGGCTAGCATTGCGGTATTGTGGGGCGGGGTTTTTTCCCCAGCACAAGGGTCCACTACCAAAAAATTTCGCATTCACAAATTACGGGATACAATGCCTCAGTTTGACGGTGTCGAGGCCCTGGTAAACTACTAAAGGGATAGATTGCCAAAGCAAAATGACTGACTAGGCTTGGCGAAAGCGAGCGAGGTTCAAGAAGATCTTGTTTTTACTAGGTATATTTACGGCCCCCAAATAAGAGTGGGGCATCCAGGTGGAAGCCGTGTGCCCTCGCATCCCCCATCCAGATCAATATTTATTGTAGACGTGGCCAGATATTTCCCATTTGAATGAAATCTCATAAAAACATAATTCGCATGAATTTTTCCTTTAAATGAAAAACATCAACGTTGCAAATGTATGCTACAGTCAGCGGGTCCCATACCTGGTCAAAGGTCCAGCTAAATAGAAAGACCGAACGTATAGTTAAATCATCTATTCATTTTATTCTTGAAACTAATACAATTTACTCACTAAAACCTTATTGCACAGCAAATACCATGAACTAGAATTTTGTCAATATATTTTATGGCTTCCGTAATACTTATATAGGGTTTTTCAATAAGAGGTGTTATTTTGAATAGATCTTGTGAGTTAACATCTTGCGACTTCTTCCTTTGGAGCCAAGTGAAAGAGAAGGTCTACGCCAACAACCCAGCGTCGATTCAAGACCTCAAAGATGGAATTTGTGAGGCTATCGAGGACATAGGGCAGCCACTTTGCGATTTGGTTATGAAAAATTTCATTAAAAGGATATGGTCCTATAAGCGTGTCGTGGTGGTCATTTGCCTGATGTTATTTTTAACTATTAACGGCATACTTTTTTTCTTCACAATGAAATACACATCCGATCATTTATATTAAAAAATGGCATTTTTCTTTTAATATCAAAATAACACTTCCTACTGGAAAACCCTATATGAGCCAGAATGGAAAATTAAACGGAACGCGTTACTAGCATGTACAACAAACAAAGAAATGTACGAGTATAAACAAGTGTGGCAAAAAAAAATGAGATTGAGAAATTGTTAGCGATGCAAAATAAAGAGAATACAACTCATGTTTGTTATGAAAAAACCTATTATGCCCGCCTGGGTAATTGGAGGATTTACAGTTTTTAATTTTTTGACTTTAAGAAAATCTGGTTGAGACTTTGCAAAGATTTCATTGACGGTTATGTTCATGACTAATTATGAAGCAAATTGATGTGAATTCGCTCTTCATTCCACGTTCAAATAAAATAAATAAAAGGGTACTTACCCAATCCTCCTCCGACCAGCGCTCGTTGACGTAGTTGGTAAGGCTAGTAAACATTTCAAATTCTCTTTTTTTTTCTTCTACTTTAAATCGTAACACTTTAAGCACACATTCCACTGCATCTGCATATCACATACAAGTATCGCCTAAAAAAGTTAAACACAAGTGTCGCTGAATTTCTTTCATCAATAAGGGGATCCTTGTTTGTGATCGAGCTCGAAGTGTAGCTTCAAATTTAGTTTCGTAGAGTTTAGGCTTTGTGACATTGATCGACGCCGTTTTCAAGAACACAACTTTCAGAGAGTTGAGGAATACTAAGCGTAGGCCGTGATTATAAATCGATAAATAGCTTTAATTTTTAACACTGAGCCGAGATAAAATCCATTAGAACGATTCGATTAAAATTTTCAAATCCCAATAACAACGAAACGAACACTTTTCAATGTTTTAATCTCATTTCATTCATTATTCCGAGTTTAGTTCCCGACACCCCTGAGTGCCCATCACGGCCCAATCTGGCAACATCAACTCTTCAATCAACTTCCATAGTTATTTAAGGTTAATTAGCACTGTAATAATTAGCCCATTCGTAATTAATTCGATTTATTTGATTGATATATCAATTGATCGATCATTTTGATTCAATTCACTAAATTTAAATTCAATTCGCCACAAAGCAAAAATACTTTAAGTTTTGAATAAGAAGAATCGAGCAACCCATTTGTCATTTATTTTTTAATTTGTCAAAACTTTGAAACAAAAGTTTATTCAGTGTTCAATTGTTGGTTTGTTGGAAATGTAAAATAAATAAATTTAACTGAAAATAAAAATGATTAAATCAAAGTTCGGGACAAAAGAGTCCCGGCGCAAACATTTGGAGACCCCGGCGCATACATTCGAAGGCCCCGGTAAGATGCAATTGGTATTTATTTTGCCGTACATAATAAATAATTTTTTTTCCCCGGTGAACAGGTCGTGAAGTGCTGTGTGGTGTTTTGTGTAGTGTTGTGTCGTATCCACGACTTTCTACGCGATGGCGAATGAGGATCGCCTGATCAAGGACCTGGAAGGATTGGCTCGAATCGTCGAAGGCGTCATTCCAAACTACAAGGATTCGCCCTGAAGGAATCAGGAAGCCGGGTATTATGCGGAACAACAGCGGTATCTGGAGGCCGAGTGGGAGAAGTTTGAACTAGGCGACAGTCACATCCGATCTCTATCGGAGGTCACTCCATCGCACGAGTATTTTACCCAGCATATATACGACACGACGAAAGGTAACTACCTCCGTTACCAGCAGCACTTACGCGATCAAATGCGTGCCAAAACACACGTGGACATGCCAACCGGGGAACAGTCACCAAAAGAGCACAAAATTCAGAATAGTGAGGACAAGGACTACACTGCAGAAGCCTCAGCATGAAGAGATGCCAGTGTGGTCAAGATGCTGCGTCGCTACAAAGTCATGGCAGGCTGTTTGAGGAGGATCATCGACCATTTGGACCAGAAGAAGGTCACTCGGACCTGGTCTAGGAGTAAACTCATGACCCTCCAACGAGGTTGGCAACAGCTGGATGAGTACCACCTGCAGATTGTCGAGCTCCATGAGAAGCCTGAAGCGTATGGTTTTAACGTACAACAGCACAATCATTTGGAAGAGCTTACCCAAGATTAGGTCATACGTCTAGAATCGAAAATGAATGAACTCAGCGCCACACCTGCTTCAGCGACTCTGCCTGTGACTCCTCTTACCATGCCTCTGCCGAAAATAAAACTCCCCTCCTTCAATAGGAACTATTTACTTTGGCAAAAATTCCGCGACTTTTTCCTGCAAATGGTGCATAGCCAACTGATGTCCAAGTGCCAAAAACTATGGTACCTCAAGGCATCTGCCTGGAGACAATAAACTCAAACAGACCAAGACGATAGCCTCGAGCACAATAACGCCGAATCAAGGCTCAGAACCGCCATCGCTCACTTTAACGACTCTGATGGAGCCCCGACCCCAAGGACATGTACTTCTGAACACAACCGTCGTCAGGCTGGTCACCAGCAATGGGAAAACGACGGACTGTCGAGCTGTGCTGGATCCGGGCTTACCAATAAACCTAATTATCAAAAGAGTCATACAAAAATTGGGTTTATCATCAACACCACACCTTGCCCTCATTGAACGGGTAGGCGGTACTGAGAAGGTATAACATAAGGTGAACCTCGGCCGAAGTTCCAGATTATCAGGATATGCCGCGCAGTTAGGGCCTACGTCATGGACAAAATTATATCAGCACATCCGTCTCAGAACTTGAGCACGTCAGGATGGCACATTCCCAAAAACATAAGGCTGGCAGATCCAGACTTCCACCGAACGGAGCGCATCGACATGTTGCTGAGTGCCGAACACTTTTACGAGGTCCTAGCCATTGGGCAAATAAAGTTGGGCTCACAGCTCCCAGTGCTCCAGAAAGCGCTCCTAGGGTGGATTGTAGCCGGAAGAGTGATCACACCTCAAGTGTCTTCCGTGACATGCGGCATCCTGGTAGAAGATAACCAGCTTAATCAACTAATCAAACGATTTTGGGAGGTCGAGGAAGTACAGGATCTGCAGCACAAGCTTACGTTAACTGAAAAGGCTTGCGATGCACATTTCTATCAGACAATGACAAGAATTCTCGACGGCCGTTTCTTGGTTAAACTCCCATTCAGCAAGGGTCCTGAGACGTTAGGTGATTCCCAAGCGGTGGCCACTCACAGATTCATTGCCTTGGAGCGTCGACTAGAGAGGAACCCTGATCTAAGACTTCCATACAAGGACTTCATGGAGGAGTATATTCGGCTTGGGAATATGGAGGAGGTGACGTCACAGCAGCGGGAGGAATTACGATGCTTCCTTCCACATCATTGTGTCCTGAAGCCTGACATGAGCACAACCAAGCTGCGGGTGGTTTTCGATGCATCCAGTAAGACGACCACAAACGTTTCTTTGAACGATGTCCTTCATACAGGGCCTACTGTCCAGGATGACCTTTTTTCGATACTCCTGCGTTTCAGAATGCCTTGTTTTGTATTCACCGTCGACATCGAGAAGATATATCGGCAGATAATGCTCCATCCTGAAGACCGTCGGTACCAAGGCTTAATTTGAAGAAATAGTTCAACGCAACCAGTGTGATACTATCAGTTGAAAACAGTAACCTACGGAACGACGTGTGCCCCGTATCTAGCTACAAAATGGCTGCAAGTTCTAGCAAAAGAGAACCAGCAGAAAGGTCACCTGGGCAGCAGGGCGTTGGAGATGGATTGCTATATCGACGACGTCATGACCGGGCAGACAGCTTAAAGGAGGCACTTCGCAAACAGGTGGAGCCATGCACAATACTCTCGAGCGCAGGTATGTATTTGCGCAATAGTGTGCCAACTATCCTCTCTTGTTGAAGCAGATTAAACCTGAGGACCAACAGGTCCAGCTGGACTTCAGTAGTTCATACGAGGACTATATTAAGACGTCTAAAGACTGGCGTCCGAAGTCTGGCGAGTTCCAGATCCAAATCAACCAGGATTCTACCGATGTGAAGTTCTCCAAGAGGACAATAGCATCTGATATAGCCAGAATATTCGATCCATTGGGCATTCTGCCTCCTGTGATAGTAGCAGCCAAGCTATTTCTGCAGGAATTATGGTGATTGAAATTGGACTGGGATGCAGCATTACCAGTGGGGATCCATACCCAGTGGTCTGCCATCATTACAGCAGGCCCGATTTTCTCGTCACATCAGTAAAGGCGAGAATCCGGTGCAAGTACAGCTGCACACCTTTTGTGATGCCTCCGAGAAGGCACCAAGGTACATGAGGTCAATCCTGAGGAGCGGTCAAGTCGTCGTAAGTTTGCTGTGCGCCAAGTCGAGTGGCCCCGATCAAAACACTTACTGTTTCGCGCCTGGAGTTGTGTGCGGCAAAACTAGGCGCTGAGCTCACAAGACGAGTTGACAGCGCTCAATGTGCAGGAGGTTTTTCAGGTATTCTGGACCGATGTCGAGATTGTCTTGGCATGGTTCAACTCTACTGCATCATCGTACAATACCTTTGTGGCGAACAGGGTCTCGGCCATACAAACCCTCTCAAGGCCAGATCGATGGTGACACGTAGCGTCTAAAGACAACCCAGCTGACAACCTGTCACGTAGAATGGCGCCGGCTGAATTGAGCCACTGTAGTATGTGGTTGCAAGTATTGTAGTGGGGGCCTTTGGGACTTGGAGACGAAATGAACCAAGACTGCTATGGTAGCGGCAGAGGCTCCTGGAACACACTTTATTCAGCAGATCCAACACGGCAACTCTTCATGATGCGGTTTATCTGTGGTTTCAAGCCGGCAGTCAAGCAATCTCAACTGACAAATCAATCATCCACAGCCCTGTCTATCATCGTGAGGTATGTACAATCACAAACTGTTAACTGCGAACTTTTGGACATCAGGTCGGGGAGGCAATTTTCCAAGCACAGTCTTTTGGTGGAACTGGCGCCATTCCTGGATCCAGAGGGCATAATCCGTGTCGGTGGCTGCCAAGATCACGTTCACCGCCAAACATCCCATTTTATTACCGTTCAAACATCCGTTCACCAGTCTGCTTATAATGGACATCCATCGCGACCACTGCCAGCATCGTGTCAAATGGACACAGTCACACCCCAATGCGATCCCGGGAACAGTGGTCATCATAAGCGAGGATAACACCCCATCGATGAAGCGGCTACTAGGGTAAATTATCAAAACGTACGAGAGTGCCGATGGTTTCGTACGAGTCACTGATGTAAAACCGTCTCCGGAATTTTGAAAAGGCTAATACACAAACTGGCTCCGGTACCAGTACTCGAAGACGCACAGTCTAACGAAGAACCATCACAAGCAAGTTCCCCCCGCTTGACGAAGGAAGGGTCCCAGATCAGTGGCGATGACATTCCGACGACAAGGTGGCGATCGATGCGAACCGGCAAGTCAATTGTGGCACTCCTCTTGATATGCCTGCTAGCTCCCATAGCGCACGCCCCTCCAACACAAGGCTCAACAACCAGACCCCATACGGCTCTGTATTTTCAACCAAAAGGTCGAGTCTACTTATCTTCCAGCGAGTGGAAGTTGCTCATTTATTACGGTTTTGGACCGTATTGGTGGGAATTGTGTGTTGTACAGAACGGGACGAACCTTATGGACTCTTTCAATGACTTCACTTATTTCACTAAGTTTGCATCTGAAATCAAGGAACTGCGACGACAACTACAAAAGCAAGATGTTTCATGGACCGATCAAGTGACCATCCACGGCATTCACCAGTACACCATCGGCTACCTGGACATACTCGGAGTAGTCATACTGGTGATCTACCTTCGCCGGTGTTCCTGCAAACAACAATCCAACCTGCATGTCCAACCACCAGTGTCATTACCTAGGCGCTACAGCCTACCGCACACCTTGGAGGAGGTTGAACGGACCGTTCAACGGGGGGGAGGGTGTGGATATTAAGTTCTTGGCATCCCTGAACGCCCAGCACGGCCTGATCCGGCACCATCAACGCTTCAATCAACCTACATAGTTATTTAAAGTTAATTAGCACTGTAATAATTAGCCCATTCATAATGAATTAAAAAAAACGGTAGTGACGTCGGTGTCTAAGAGGTTTCTAGTTGACAAAATCACAACCAGTGAGCTCCATTGAGGTGCTAACAGTTCAAGCTGAAGAGCAACCGCGCTGAAATGTGGAGCTTACAAGCGCGCAACACGAAAAATATTCGCCCCACGGGCTTAGCACAATTTACAAAACAAATTTCCACAGCATCCGATCGTGAGGCACGAAGGTACACGTCCGAACGACAGGTCGTGCATATAAACATCGAACATCCACGAGCCGGCACGTAGAAGTCACAAGCCTGTTCCTGGAACTAAAATACACTTTAGGACCCTACCTGCTCATCAAACGCTTCCACTGCATACAAATTTTCACGTATAAAGTTTTCGCATCTTAGCGGCAAATTCACAAAAAATACGAAAAATACAAATTTAATAAGACTAGGTCATGCAAAACACACCTAATTCTGCTTTTCACGCCAGACGAGCCTCGCTCGACGTTTTCCCGTCGACCTTTCCAATGCGAGCCATGTGTATGCCGTCCACGGTGGTTTCCTTGGCGAGCCCTCTGCTTGCCGGCAACGGTGGTTTCTCTCCGTCGAGATATGAACGCAATTCATTTATAATTGCGTTTCAAAGGGAGTTGCCGTCATCGAATTTTAATTTAATTTTTTTTATTTGATATGGTTATATTACAATTTTTTTTTAAAATCTTTTTGTTTTTAAATTATAAATAAAATTAGATGATATTTAAGGATTTTTTAGAGTAGCAAAACAAACATGGGGTTTTCGAATGTTTTTGGAGCAGTTTGCCTAGGCGAGAAGTAAAGCTCCCTATTGGTTATAACAATGTTGTCAACTTGAAAACGTAGAGCCAGCGACTATAAAAATAGTAGCATATTCCTGATTTTCTAAAAAGATTACTAAAGCTGGATTTGAGGTGATTTGCAAGAGATTTCATACAAATTTCACGAATTTGTATGGAAATTATGTAATTTTGAGCATACTTTGCATGCAAATTACTAAACTTGCTCAAAATTACGTAATTTACTCCAGTGTGAACGTAGTTTTAATTGAACATTGCGATGTATTGATTGAAATTGAGAACACTTTTACCTGTGTTCCTCTGATTTTAATTATTCGCTTATCCATTCACACTACGAATAAAAAACAAAGCAAAAGAGAACGTAAAGAACTGATTCCATTTATTTCTCGTTCAAAATTCAATATAATACATGATTTTTTCTTGTTTTGTTAAAATTAGGTAATCTTTGAGATCGTATTTTTGCATGTTTAATAGGAAATTTGCACTACAAAAGCTTTTAATGGTACATCGAATATTCGTCTCACTATTTTCGCGTTCTCTTCTTCATTTGTATGAATCTTTGTGACAGACGCATTATTTGTATGTATTTGATAGTAATCGTAATAATATAACTAGATCATGAATAAGATAATTTACTTTTACTGCTTTTCAGGCATTTTGTCACTATTAAAATTTCATATTTGGACATAAATTTCGTTATTTTTTCCTTGGCTTCATTTTATCGTTTCGTCATTGTGACAGTATTAGTCATTGGTTCAACTACAGTCTAGTAGGGTTCTATTTATTTTCTTTTTTTTTTATTTTATTCGGTCATTGACTATTATTTATAATTTATTTTTTTACTTAAGGCAGCAAAGATTGGGATCACGTTAGCAAAGTTGCAATTCACAATAGTTAAAGGGCTAATCTATTCAAAATGGTCAAAATGAGTGATGGAAACGAGAAAAATGGTAGGAGTAATCTGGAATCGATCCGTTGGAGTGGTAGAAGCGCATTGTTGGGTAGTTGTGGTCTTGAAAAAATTTTCTGTTAGCTATCGTAATTTTAAAAAGTTGAGGGGAATTTAAGATGGTCGGATTTAAAGGAAGTATCTAAAATTTTTATGATTTTGAATTTGGTTGTATGTGTGTTATGTTGAAATAAATGAAAAAACTAAGAATTTCAATTCTTAACGCTAAATGTTCTGATAAAATTTTGAAAGGTTTTAAAAATGTCTTCATTGAAGAATAATTTAACTGAAATATTACATTAGATATTTTAGGTATGTTAATTGATAGAGAAGCCTGCTAATCGGGATCGATAGATGGATGAAGGAAAAGTAAAGAACAAAGGAAAAGGACTAATTTCCGAATAATCGAGCCAGCCATAAGGGAACAGAAGACCACCATCAAACACATAAAGCGATAACAAGCCATTTAACTAACACAAACCTCAACATTCAACGAATTATGCTAAGGTATGTTACTTAAGCGTGATATTGCGTTCATAAAGAACTGATTACATAAGCGCAAATAGAAATACTTTACAAGTTTATACTCCTTACTTCGAAAATTTAGTTTTTTAGTTCATTATACTTCTCTACAATTACGATAGTAAATACAGTTAAGAGTATATTCAATTGTTATTGTGTATATGATTTTATTTAATTTCTTTTGCCAGCTTGATATTTCAGATTTAATTTTATATACATATAATAATAGAATTTTTCTTATTTAAATTGTAAAATGGTCAAGATTCCACTAAGCTTAAATGATATGTTTGAATGAACATTTGTATTATTTATATTCTACATTTCATTCTCATCTCGTCTCGTTTCTTTATTTCTTCACTGATAAAATGCCATCTTGAGTGATGAATGAACTTGCTTCGTATGATTCGAATTTCACAAACAAATAATACAAATATGGTTATTTGTATTGGAACACGTTCGTTTAATTGAAAGAAGTCACTTTTCAAATTGCATTGAGTTCACTAATTTTACGATTGCTGAAGCCACCGACACATGGTTCACGGCAACTATAAAATCTTTTCACCAAGTATCCAGCTCTCCTGTCACAGAAGCAACTCATGAAAAGTCTAGGAATAAAGCAGTAACCATGCAATCAAAATGCTTCCGACCCTGCAAAGGCCGCAATTGAAGGATTTCTCCAGGAGATTTCCAAAGCAGCTGGGTAGTAACCGATATGTTGATTCAGAAAAGTATGTAGGAGAGGTAGGAGCAGAAGCCCGTAAACTCAGGTTAAAGTCTCACCATCATAAGACTCGTAAGCAGAAGCTGAAGCACCCCTGCAGGATCTAATGCAATATTCGGCTCAAATTGACTTTGCTTGAAACTAAGGAGTATGATTATCACATGATTTTGGGTGGAATGAGTTCAAAAGAGGACAATAAAATCAGTTCCAATGCATGGAGGGAGCCTGCACGGTACGCCTAAATGAGCATGCGGCTATAATTGAGGTCAACTAGCAACTTAGAGGGCGTGTCTATGTTGCACTACCTTCTACTAACAATAATTTGGCGTGCGCCGAACTCATCTGGAACACGTACATTAAAATGCATCACATACAAAAAATACTGCAAAACTATGAGTGTAAGTTCTTAGGTCCTAAACTCTAATTTATCTTTAGGCGTCTCGTCTTAGCGTTAATGTTGCGGGTATTGACTCACTTTTTCTTTATGTCTCCTATTGTATCTTTAGTACCTTGAAACTAAAATGCACTAAGGGTGCTGTTGTTGTACGGATTGTGTTCAGTTCATAATTAGAAATCCAAGCCATGCTTGATTAAAGTCTCTTATTATGAGCCCGCGCGTGCACGTGAGCGCTGCGTTTATATACGAGTTTCTTCATTTTTATATAACTTGACTAGTTACTTTATCTGGGGTTAATATCTTTAGTTTTTTCGCTAAGTCATAACTCGTCCTTCAAGTAAACTATGCAAATATCCTTAACGTATTTTCGCTAAAATTGACTAACAATAATAAAAGAACATAAACATTACTGTGCCACTATCGGCACAATCCAGTGCGATCATTGCAACGATTGCAGCTCATGAGCTTCTCGTCCTTGCACATTCAAACTGTTTTCTCTAAAAGCAACAGTCGCATTGTACTAAGCCATTTATGTTACATTTGGTAATATCCGTCAATAATTGTTAATACAAACTGATTTGCGTCATGTACCTTCATTCGTTTGCTCACAAACTAATAGAACAAGCGAATACATGCTAAATTATTAAATGTAAAGGTTTCCTTTATCAACGTATAAATTTGCTAACAGTGTTGTGTAAGAAGTGTCTACTTAATTCCATCCCTAGGCCAGATTCTGTGGTAAACAGCAAGAAGCAGCAGCGTGGTGGTAACTAGGACGACTACGTCACTCGCTGGAACGCTCGAAGTGCTTGTACAAGGCGCCTGTGTTGACGCAGTTGTTGACATGGCTAGAAAAGTTAATGTTTTGTTAGTCATGGCTATGTTATGCAAAGTAGAAAAATAAAAATCTTTTATTCTAATGAAAATTAGTGCGAAACGTCAAATGGTATACGAATGCAACTCTGGGAAATGAAAGCTTTTCACACCGTTTAGAATTCCTTTTCAGCAGCTTTGAGAAAACAGCCAAAGGCAATTGCCTCTTGATTGCATTCCTGTTTCTAATTTACGCTCTTTTCGCATCAAATGAAAGCAATAAAAGCAGGGAGGAGAATTATGAAATTTTAAGTTTTATCCTCTACTTGGGAACATTTTCAGCACTTCTTCCATAACCCTAATCCTGTCTTTATAAATAAAAAGATTTTTTTTACAAAGCTTATCACCTTGTTACAGTTCTTTCATTAGAAGGATATTTTATGAGCCAGCTACCCATATAAATGACCCCTACATATTAGGCAAACAACTAAATATTATTCATCGCTTTGAGTCGGGATACATCGGCCATGTTAGTAATAAGTAATTGATATGTTTAATTGTCTTCACTCAGCACCGTTGTGTAGTGGATGTGTGTTTTGAATTGTGCAACAAAGAAAAAGTTTTTTTGTGATAGATTATAAAGCCAATTTTCTACAAAGGTAGGCTTATTTTTATTATTATACAGTTCATCTTTTAGGAAGGTTTATAACCAAGTATCGTATTTTATCAATCCTGCCTACATAGATTTTGTAAATTGAACTTCCTAATTTATTTATTTAACAGACAAAAATCCAATTACAAAATAGACAGACAATTAAATATCGTTTAAAGTAAGACACATTTATACAACAAAATCAAGCAGAAAAAAGTTAATTAAAACATGTAAGAAAAGAAATTAGAGTCTAGATGAAAGTTTAAAAAAATTGAATGATAAGGAAATATTAATCACTATTCACAAAAAGTAACGTCTTTAGTTTATTTTCAAAAAGCAAGTAGGACGTGGATAGAGAAGCAAACTCGAGGTTGTTATGCTTTCTGATGATTCGCGGCATAATTGACTGAAAATACAAATCTGTCTGGGCGTACGGAACCTCGAGAATGTTATTAAACCGACTCGGGCGCGCATACAGTCTGTAGTGCAAGTTTTCGCTTAGAGTGGAAGCAAATTGTTGGTGGTACAACTTATAAAGGAAACATTGATCTAAGAAGGTTCTACGGGATGACAGAGAAGGGAGACGAAGTATGGATAGACTACGCTCATACGATTTATAGGCTAAGTTGAATTTGAAGAACAAAATACGGGTAAACTTAAGCTGAACAGCTTCTAGTGAGCTCACAAGATATAAATGTCTAGGAGACCACACTACTGAGCAGTACTCAAGAAGCGGGCGGACAAGGTATGTGAACAAGCGAACAGCGGTAGCAATATTTGCAAACTTGTGGAAATGCCGCATAATAAAACCCGAAATTTTTGATGCCTTGGTAATTATGCTAAAAATGTGGGCATCGAATTTAAGCTTGGGATCAAATATTACACCAGGATTTTTAAATGAGTCTGCAGAAGAGAGAAAACATCACATAGGGTGTAATTGTAAGTTAAAGGAACAATTTTCAAAGTGAAAGTCATTTTAAAACATTGATACGAAGGGAGTTTGCATTACACCAGTTATAGAGGTTAAAGAGATTAATTTTGAGTTGCTTACAATTTTCAAGGGATTATCCGGAATACCTTGAAATCATCAGCATACAGGAGGCAGTACGAAAAGAAGAGGTCCAAGGATTGACCCTTGCGGTACGCCAGATGTAGGATTGAATGGAAAGGAGATTGTGCCATAGAGGTTCACACGACATGAACGAGAGGATAGGTACGATGAAATCCAAGAATGTAGGGAACCGGATATGCCAAGCAAAGCTAACTTTTGACAGAGAAGAAGATGGTTCAGTTTGCATTACACCAGTTATAGAGGTTAAACAGATTAATTTGGTGTTGCTGACAATCTTCAAGGGATTACCCGGAATACCATGAAATCATCAGCATACAGGAGACAGTACGAAAAGAAGAGGTCCAAAGATTGACCCTTGAGGGACTCCAGATGTAGAATTGAATGGAAAGCAGATTGTGCCATAGAGATTCACACGACATGAACGAGAGGATAGGTACGATGAAATCCAAGAATGTAGGGAACCGGATATGCCAAGCAAAGCTAACCTTTGACAGAGAAGAACATGTTCAGGGAGCCAAAAGCTTTGGAGAAGTCCGTGAATATTGCATCAACTTGACGCTGTTTATCTAAAGCTATTGTCATATAATCTTCGAACTCAGCCAAGTCCGAGGAAGTTGAATGACCCTTTAGGAATCCATGTTGTTGTGGTGTGACAATTGAACTCAAGAAGCCTGTTGTGTACAAGCAGTTCCAGCAGCTTAGAGAAACAGGAGAGGAGTGATGCGGGACGAAAGTTTGAGGCAGATGATGGGTCGCCGTTTTTAATGATAGGAACAACATTTGCATCTTTCCAATACGTTGGAAAGGTGCCAGTACCAAGGCTGAGATTGAATATAAGGGAGAGCGGAAAACACAAAGAGGAACAAAGTGACTTTACAAATATATTAGGCAAGCCATCGGGACCAGGACTAACATTCGGATCGAGCAAGTTAATAAGGGATTCAACTTCAGAAGGATCAGTGGAGTAGGATGTAATTGATGCTGGATAAGTTTGAATCGAGTTTATGGGGGAGTGTAGTGTATCAGAAGAGGAAAAAGTAGAGGAAAAATATTCGGCAAATAGGTTAGAAATATGCTGAGGGGAGGAGGCTTCAGTGTTATTCCATTTAACAGTATGCGGGTTGGTAGAAGAAGATTTAAAGGATCGCATGTAGGACCAAAAGGGCTTAGTGTTATTTGTCAGGAGGGAACTCTCTAAACTACTGAAGTAGTTTTTCATGGCCGTTTTGAGTTCTTCTTTAGCCAAAGAACACAGTCTACAAAAATTCTGTTTGGCATCATCATTTTCGGTCAATTTATAGTGCCTATGCCCCTTGTCTTTGGCTTTTAAGGCACAAAGAACTCTTCGAATAAGTCAAGGCTTGATTTTGGCTTTGCGAGGAGCTTGCAGTGGAGTATAAAGAGCAATGAGATTGTTAAGGTAGCCGTAAAATTTGTTCAAAGTACTATCACAGTCAAGACAAGTGAAGAAGGTGCACTAGTTGACCGAGCCCAGATTGGTTTTAATTGCCTCATAATTTGCTCTAAAGAAGTTGTAACGATAAACTAAGGCAATTCTCTGCGGTTTTTGGGAATCAACGGTTAGTGCTAGAGACAAAGGTGGATGATGGAGATCAGGTTGAATATAAGGATGTAGAAAAGGGGCTATTGATAGACACCCAGTTTGAACATTTGACATGACAAGGTCCAGAAGGCGACCATTAGGGTTACGGATATGATTAAACTGTGAAAAAGAACAAAGAAAAAGTAAGGAAGCAAGTAACAAAGAAGGATTATTTGTTGAGGAAATGCCAGGTGTTGTTAAGGGATCCCATTCCACTGTTAGTAGGTTGAAATCGCCAGAAATTATAATTTTAGAGTGTGGATGACAAGCAAGAAGATAGCCAGAGAGTTTATCGAAGAAGGCTTCGTACACAGTTAAGGGAAAATTACAGGGAATATACACAGAGGAAATTAATAAGGAGGTGGAAAAGGGAGATTAATAAAGAGGAGGAAAAGGGAGTTTAACAATTACACACTCAACAGCACGAGCAAATTTGAAGTCAGCGCAAAGCAAACTATTAAGGGTTTTGCAGGCTGCAACCAAGACTCCCCCACCATCAGATTTATTAGTGATGTTAAGGTCACGGTTGCATCGGTAGACAAAGTAATCTGGTATAATTTCCGCATTTGAAATATTTTCTTTCGACCACGTTTCAGTTAAACAGATAACAGAATCGTTAGTTAATTGAGACACGAGTAATAAGTTCTCAAGTTTGGTTCTTAAGCCACAAACAGTTTGGTAATAAATAGAAATGAACGATTAGGAAGGAAAGAATTTCTTTCAGTGTTAGATGATCCTGGAAGGTTGTTGAGGCTGTTTGGAACCTGTATCGGGACGAAATCGCCGCTTAGGTTGCCTTGTATTGAATGCTTTAATGAGTGTCCCCTTTGGCCGAAAATCGGGATTAAGTAGGATGGGAAGTTCAGCCGGAACTGCCAGCTTGAATGAACTTATAACCTGGTCAGGAAGGTTGTCTTTTGTTGATTTTACGCACCTGAAAAAACTAGGCATGTAACCAAGCTTCGATGTTACGTAGTTGGCAAGTGTATTCTTGGATGTGTTGCAAGCGAGCCTTGATATGAACAATTTTTAGAGGTTGCTCGCAACACTCCATTATCAGCTAACACACTATCTATATAGTTTTGTGGTGCTGAAGACATAGCAATGTTTTGCTGAAGATTATTAATCGTTGGGTCTCATATTCGGGCTTAGATTCGTAGTATTAAGGTACATTTCTAGTTATTTCAAATAAGTTCCTTACTTTTTGTAGATAGCACCATCTTCAAAGCGAAAAAGTGGCTACGGTATAGCTGTTGAGGCTGTTAGAAATGGAGAAATGGGAAACAAACGTGCAGTAAAACTGTATAACGTGCCGAAAGGAATTTTAGAATGATACGAAAAAAAATATGTCTGTGTCTCCTGAAGATCTTGGTGTCAACTAGTCTCTGTCGCAAACCTATATTTGGTGTAGAGCTAGAAAAACAATTAGTCGATTATTGTATTGAAATGGATCAGAGATATTATGGATTAAGACGAGGTGATATCAGAAGTATGGCCTTATTGAGCCTCCGTCATGAGAGATGTGGAAACTTTTCTGTTAGCAAGGGTACCACAGAAAGGAAATGGCTTCGAGAATTTTTATCTAGACATTCAAATTTACCGTTACAATTGCCACAAGGCATATCGTCGGCGAGAGTAAAGGGTTTTAATCCGGAGAAAGTTGCAAAATTCTATGATCTGTTTGAATCGAGTTTTGACAAAATTTAGCATCGCCCACTCAGACTTTATAGCGCTTAACTATTGTTCAACATAAGCTCGTAAGGTAATTTTCACGCAAGGCAAAAAAGCAAGTAGCAACTATACAGTCAGCAGAAAGGAGTGCTCTAATAACTGTAATAACTTGTATGAATCTAGCTGGTAATTATATTCCACCATTAATTATTTGACCCCGCAAGAACATGAAGCAAGAATTGATGGACTGTGCCCCGCCTAGTTCAATTTATGCATGTCATACTTTTGGAAGGGTTAATACTGTTGGCGTATGATCTGATATTATTTTCTAAAATTTTCGAAAATATTTTGAACGCCTTCCAAAATAGTGATATGCAGATATATTTTTCGCACTGTAACTTGTCACCTTTTTTGTGGATAGAAATATGATTGATTTGCTCCACTCGTTCGGCATATGTTCTTGTTGCAAAATGTGCTGGATGGCTTTCTGAACACCACTGCCACCATAACATATTTAATGAGCTGCCCTAGAATCTCATCGATGCCCGGCGTTTTATTATCCTTTTGGCTTTGATGGTAGAACAAACTTCATCCAGAGTAGGTAGGGCCAATGGAAACTCTCCGGGAAGATCTATAAGCTCTGATGTTCTGGATCTGTGCGGAGGATTAAGGCAGTCCTTCAAATATGATGCCCATCTTTCCTTAATCCTGTTTTTATTAGCGATGATGTTGCCGATGTCGTGGCGGTTTCTTGGGCTGAGAACCACGTTTCAGGCTTTTCCCTACTTTGTATATCTGCCTTTTGTTGTTGGTCGCTAGACTATAATCGATACTTCTGAATTGGTCGTTATAGTCTTTTCTTTTCTTAATTCTAATTATCTTTTTCGCTACTTTTTTAAGTTTTTCATAAAGTTTTCTTTTCGTCCTGGCTTTTCCACCTACTTCAATATTACGGCACAATAAATCGCAGATGCCAAGGGAGCATTTCTGAGCCTAGAATTTAAGGCAAACCAAATTGGCCTACGAGTTAATGAAACTATAACTAAATTCATGACTCAAACGAGATAGAAAAGTCCAGTTTGACCAAACCTGACCGTAGGCGACTATAATTTTGAAAGTGTGGATCATTTTACTTTTCTTGAAGCCAACCCCCGAAAAGAACGATATTGGACACCACCTAAATGCCGCAAATAAAGCCTATTGCTCCGTACTTCCCATTTTAAGATCCAGAGCTGTGCAGTCAAACCTGTGCTATTATATGGAAGTGAAACATGGACTTTGACGAGTGAACCCAAAAAGGCTGTGGACATTTTTGAACGCTAATTGCTCCGGTACAATAAAACAACGAACAGAGTGGAGACTGCATTACAACAATCAGTGGTATGAATTATTTGACGATTCACCTGTATCCGCCTGTGTAAAGTTACGCAAACCATTATGAGTGGATGGCATCCAAAAGAACATTAAAGAGTAGAGAATAAGTTAGACGTCCAGCGGGAAGACCGAGGAAATGATGGGAAGCACGATAGAAGCTGACACCAGATTATTTGTGTGAGTAATCAACTGGCGAACGAGGTCACAGAAATATGCTGATTGGATGAGATCCTGGAGGCCAAGACGCGGATTTGACCGCCGTGCCATAGATGATTTTTGCTGCTGGAAATCGTTTGATGAGAATGGTGTGATACGCATTTTGTCGGTAGATTTGTGGTCTACTTCAAATTTTAGCTTATCAGATCTTCCACAAACCATTAAGTCCAGAAACAGGAGTCGTCCATTAATTTCTATCTCGTACATAAAGCTAATATTCTTTTGCATTGAGTGGAGTTTGTTGAACTTTTTCCTATTTGATGATTGTAAACAGGTCATCAACATATCTTACCCGTTGATTTGGCAGTTTTTCTTCTTGTTGTAGCTGTGAAAACGCTCTCATTCATGCAGAGCCTTACCAGTCTTAGTACTCATTGCACATGTAGAACAACATCTCTACTCTTTTTCTGTCGCTACTCTAGTATTTCTTTTTCAAAAACAAGTGTACAAGTGTTCTTTTTGTATTTGAATTGAATCCATGTTAGCATTATAAGAAAATATAGAGATGAAATGCTAGACAAAATTATTCTTTCCTTTCAGTAGATTAGTTAATTTTAAGAGGAATTACTGGGATAGGTGAGTATTGCCCCCAAATTCCAATGTTCCCGCAAAGAGATTTGTTATCGGGGTTTTCGGTTGTTCGGTATGATAATTAGAGTTTGAGTTTTCCTTAGGGTAGCATGATTTAAGTTTGCATTAACGTAGCGTAATTTTTGATACTGCGATAGGACGGAAATCAGTGACATTATTGCGGCTTTATTTTCGATATTAGTATTATCGGATTTGAAAGAGATTAGATTAAGGATAATAATTTTGGAGACATACTAATCAAATTTAGCCAGCGGTGAAGTACCTGGGGCTACTGATCGACTTGAAGATGAGTTTCTCTGAGCAAATCAGGGCAACGGCTGAGAAGGCTACTTCGAGCGTATCGGCTCTGAGTCGACTTATGGCCAACGTAGGGGGACCCAACCGATCAAGAAGACGCCTTTTCATGGGTGCCTTTTTTTGTGGTTGGGAGGTGAATGTCATTTATGCACAGAGTGTGGGACTCCCATGCTTGCAAGCGACTGGACTACCCACTAAAAACCTCCCTTTCAACCCGACAATCTTATCTGGATCCGTTTGACGCATTACTTCGGTCCAGGTTTCGTTTTGTTACGCCATGAGGTGCCTGCAAGTGTAGGATCCCTCTTCTAGCAAGAGGGGAGAGGAATTGCCAGGCAAGCGATCCCCCAGCCCCGACGTCCTCGCCTGCTGTGAATCCCTTTTATCTTTTAGGTCTGCCCGAAAATAATATGCCACCTGGTTCCATTTGTCAACCGATTCCAGTATCACCGCAACTATACTGTCCAGAGTGAGCTCTCCCGTCTCCCTGTATAGATCCCTTCGCAGCTTGCCCCATTTTATGTACGCAAAAAAATTTGTGGCAGGCATTGTTTTTCTCTCCTGCACAAAACCGGCAATCGGGGGACCGTGACTTACCAATCTTGTGCAGATTAGACTGAAAACACGGAGCAGAAGTATGGGGCGATGGCCTCAATAAGGAGGTGAACGCTTGACACAGGCACAGAGGAAGGAGCACTGAGGATTGCTTTTTCATATCCGATTGCCTCTAATTTGGCGGTCAGACTTATTGGATACATGATATCTGCCACCCTCTTTGCTAAAGAGCGCCGCGCTATTTACCTTCTTTGAAACGAGGACATGACAATTGCCCGCGAGGGGAGGCAGCGCTCACTCAACGATTGGCAGCAGTCCTAGGTGAATTGCACGAAGGGAAGGTGGATTTGCGGCTCATCCAGGATCTGAGATCGTGGTTAAATTGAAGGCATGGTGAGATTGACTTCTATCTGACCCAGCTTTTGAGCGGGTATAGGTGTTTTCAGTCTTAGCTCCACAAGATTAGTAAGACACAGTCCACTGGCTGTAGATTTTACCCAGTAGAAAAAGGGGATGCTTGCCACACATTTTTTGCATGCAAAAAATGGGACAGGCTACATCAGGACCTCTGAAAGGAAACATGAGAGCTCACCGTGGATAGTATGGTCGTGTTGATGCTTGGATAAGTTGACAAATGGAACCATGTGGCGCATTATGATCGAGCAATCTTAAAAGATAAAAGGACTCCCAGCAGCCGGGGAAGTTGAGGCTCGGAGATCGCTTGTCGGGCAATTCCTCTCTCCCCTCTCGCTAGACGAGGAGTCCTCCAGCATGAATGCAGCTCACGGCGTAGCGAAATGAGACCCAGGCTAAAGTAATGTGTCGAACGTTCCAGGCTGTGTTCTTAGGTTGACAAAATGGAATAACTTCCACGCATCTATTTGATATCTATGTTAGCAACAGCAGTGGCTATTTCCATGTTTTGGAAACTGAAACGCAAACGAATTCCTTAAAACATTTCCTGCAATGCTTACAGCTTTAAAACAAGTTGGGTAGACAGACCTATGCTCATGTCAGAAGGGTTTTGTACTCAACTTACAAAATGCAGTAACCAGCAACGAATAAAATCAAGAAACATGTCAAAGACGATTTTATTGGAGAAAATGTGAAATTCGAGGATCATACTATTATTAACAAAGTTGAACGAATTTTGACTTCTGAGGTATTTGTTATAGTTATACCCATAAATATCTCCTTTGATATTTTTTTCAGATTTTTTAGATCACTGGTGTCCATTCGCGAGGGAGGAAACACATTTTTCATGTATTTCCCCCCCTGTGCTCCCACTGAAGCAAAAACTGTCAGTTTAAGAACTGTTTTGAAAAGCTCTCATAGAGAACTTTCAGTTGATACTCATATCGGCTACCTTTCATGAAATTTTTTTTCAGGGGCCACTCCTCTGTACTGTAATCATCGATTCATGGCCTATTTTTTCGAATCCTAGAATGGTTACAAAGCCCTTTTGCTAGGAGCTCTCTCCTGCCTCTTCGACTTGTTTCAATTGTATGTACTCATCTTCATGATACCTATCACTCCTGAAATTTTCATGCAAATTCTAGCAAAGCTGTAGTGTCTAAGTCGGTAAAAAGCGCATATGGCTCCATAGCAATATGTTTTCATAGTAATACAGGGCATATTGCTCCATAGTAATGCACGAAAATTCAAATCGCTATAACTTCGGTAAATACTATTCGATCTTTATGAAACTTTCAGAAAAGATCAATCTTATAAATAGTCATCTTTTTGCTAAATTTTATTGAGTTTAAGGGTACCGTTTAGGTTTTATTCAAGAAAACACAAAATCGATAAATCATACTATTACTAACAAAGTTGAGTGAATTTCGACTTCTCATGTATTTGTTGTTGTTGTACTCATAAAGGCCTACATTCATGATTTTTTTCAGATTTTTCGGATGGAAGGTGTCCAATCGCGAGGGGGGGGTACGCGAAAAGTTCGTACATTTCCCCTTCCCCTGCCCCCCTCTGTACTTATAAGACAATTTTAAGACTTGTTTTGAAAAGATCTCATTGAGACCTTTCCAATGACACCCTACTCGACTACCAATGGTGAAATTTTTTTTTTGAGGGGTCACCCCCTTATATGGGGAGACCCCCCTTAAACGCCTTTGAAAAATTTTTCCACCCTTGAACTTTCAAGAGGTCACCACTTTTGACCTTTCTACAAAGTTTCATGGCTGTAGCCCTTATAGTTTTGGAGAAAAAGTGCTGTGACATACAGACGGACGGACGGACGGACGGACGGACGGACGGACAGACGGACACAGGTCGTGATTGCAATAGGGTTTTGTATTTTAGTACAAAACCCCTAAAAATCTCAATACTAAACTGTGTCGAACAATTAAACAAGCAATCAATTTTTTTCTTTTTTTTTCATAAACAGCGAAATTCTTCGAGAAACTATTACGGACGTGAAAGGTTGGCCCCAGTATTAAATTTGATCAAAAACATCTGGCGTATTATGGAACCCAAAATAGCTAGAAAACAGTCTCATTTAATATAGCCGTAAAAAATGTATAAATGAATACCTGGAGACTCACATCAATCTCGACAAGGAAAAGTTAAAAGGAGAAGATTTATCCTAAATCTACACACGAACGCCTTTCCGCACTATTTTTACACTTCACTAAAGTTTCACATTCAGCGTATACTCATACAAGTATTCAAATCATTGCAAGTGAATAAGATACTTACATGTTGATATTACCAACTGAGGTAAATATTCTTTCCAGAAAGCACACTGTCGAAGACGTGGTCCTTTTCCCACATATGATGAATTTAGACCTAATTCCATATAATATCTGTTATGGGCAGTATGTTTAGGCCATTCCGGAAATTTGTTAGAGGGAGATGGATTTGGATTTCTGTGAACGAAAGTGAAAAATTTTAACTTAAATTTCGAAGGATTATTGATCAACTGAAACTTGAATAGAGAAAGCTGTTCGTTGATCTTTGGGATAATTATGCTTAATTCATTATTTGAAGAGCGAGATTGATAAAGTTCATGATGAGGCAAATACTTTGTATACTGACCCGAATTTGGCGAAATTACTCCAATAGCGCATTATGCGTCTGCTGAAGTCTTTCTCTTCATCGGTGTATCCTAGCGAAGGGTTGAGTGGTTCCCCGAACACGTAATTAATCTCGTCGCCATGCATCACTCCCGTCCAATGAGGCCATGGGTTACTTCGACTTCGATGTGTATAAAGGTACATGTAAACATTGTTTCCATCTTTGGCATACCTGGGATTCGTTCAAGTGTTGCCAAATCATGAAAGATTAATAAAATCGAGTTTTACCTATATGCGAACTCATTTACGTTGCAAGTGAAATGATAGTCGCCAACCATTTTGTCTAAAGCATCACGATTGCTATGCGGGTTTTCAGGGTCAACCCAGTCAGTATATTCAAAAACAATCGCTTGTCGTGCCGGCGTATTCACGTACGGATTGAGTTCTTTAACAGCCTAAATTGAAAAAAAGTTACGTCAGCTTCAAAACACCTAATTTCAATTTCTTACCTGTAAAAATTCATCCCTAGTGACGGTAACGTCTTCCTCCTTCCGTAATAACTCGGTTAGATAATAAATAATAAAGTAGTAACCTTCCTCAGTGTTGCTACCAGTTAAAATATCGGTCTTCTTAAATCGACCATGCATCAAAGATTTTTGTGGAGTTTCATCCAAAAAAGCGCCATCTACCACTGGCACAAACGGGAATTCACAAATACCTAAAGTTCCCCATTCGTTATCCACTAGAACGGAGGCGTCTTTGCTGCGTAAACATTCCACAGTTTCTGAAAGTGTTGTCGGATCGTGAGGACAGTTCACTGCTTCAGCAAGACGAAGCGCTCTACAAGAAAAAGTACACTGGAGAACGTTCTACATGAGTTTTTTTGTAAATAAAATACCTTAAAGTTGCTTCTTCTCTAGATACTAAAGCCCAAGGAGCTGTTGGCGAACCGCTTTCTAGTATTGCTCGCTGAAAAAGATCGCGAGAAAGAGCAGACAATAAATGTAACGAAACTGAAACAGCACCGGCGCTTTCACCAAAAAGCGTCACTCGTGCAGGATCACCACCAAACCTGTGGATATTATCACGAACCCATCTGGAAGGTGAAACAATGTTCAGCAACTAAATTATAAAGACATCTTTGTAAGCATGGATTACCTTAAGGCTAAATTTTGGTCGAAGAGACCAGCATTACCAGGTGCTTCAGGTGTTCCAAGAAAAAGAAATCCCAAAGACGCGACTCTATATTGCATAGAAACAACAACGACATTTTCTTCGGCTGCCAAAATCCTGCAAATATAAGAGTTAAAAACGTCCTTGACTTGCAAAAATTTGCCGTTTCACCTATGGTCATAAACCTCTAGAGTGGCAGTACCAGAATAAAAACCACCTCCAAATATCCACAGCATGACAGGCAAGTTCTTTTGCCGAGGCCGTGGTACCACCACATTGATGTATAAACAGTCTTCTGAAAGGGGCGTATTGGGATTCCACATAGTGGCACCGGGGAAGTCGCCGAAGACTGTGTCCACAATCTGAACGCAGGAGTTTGGTGGCATGGTCGCGTTTAATATACCGGTCCACTTTTCCGCAGGACGTGGATGTCGGAATCGAAGTGGCCCGACTGGTGGCTGTGCGTATGGAATACCAAGCCAGGCATCCACTTTCTTACCAGTAGGGGCTGTTAGTGTTACTCCACGAACCTTGCCCTTATCTGTTTGTATGATGAGCGAATTGTCATCGGGGTCATTGCTGAGCTCCCTCCGAGTAACGCCACGCCGTCTTAGATGCTGTGATTGTTGCTGTTGGCCCTGAGGATCTTTTTCACGATCCTTTTGCGATTTCTGTTGGTGTTGTAAAACTTGGCTGTGATCATTGTCGGGGCTATCTTCACGTTCAAGCGTTCCCAGCTCCGGGTCAATTATTCGAAGTACTTCGCCGTGACCCAGATACGGAGTGAAGATTTCATCTGCATGAAAAATAAGAAGTCAGTACTGAAATTAGTAGTGGACCAAAATCTTAATGGTTACCGTTTTCTTTTTTTGGATCCGTTGATGCAGAAGAAGATATGGAAGACACAGATGCCGAAGAGGAAGATGAAGGCGATTCATATTTTTGCCCTACGAGAGCATGTTGCTGGATTACATTTCCGCTATCATGATGTCGCGCGTCTATGAGACGACCAGCTAATCCGAAAATTCCTAAAGTGCATATCACTAGATGCCCGACGTTACAGGGGCGAGCTGTATGGCCCAAGATTGAGTTTATCTCCATGCTGGAGAAATCTGTTGAAGTCCAGATTGATCTCTACAAAGTCTCAATCATAACTTGGCTCATATATTAATTTATAAATATTTGTGCAAGTGTTGGGAAAATAATAATGTTTCTTTCTGTCTATCAAATCATCTAATTCATATTATTTGATTTGTAGGACTTCTTGGACACACTTACCTTTTGTCAACATTTACTGGAAAATATTTCCTTCATAGTATTTATTCTTCAAACAAAGGCTGTGCTAGTAATTGTCAATCAAATGACCTGAAAATAATTGATACAAGTTGGTTAAGCTTCGACAATAGATGAGGAACAATTTTTTTCAAATGTGATTTTATTTACTGACAGAATGTAGGTACAAGTTGGGAAACACAATTTTGGCACTTTCTTAGTTAGTGATAAATAAATACAAGTAATGTACGTGTCAAAATGAGAATGGTGGAGTTATTATACTTAGTATGATAAATGAGGTGAAGTATGTCATTAGTGGAGTTTATATAGACTTTAAATGAACAATAATCTTACTCCCTGAGCAGCTAAGTCCAAGTGTTTGTTCGATTAATATGTTTGAGGCTCAATTTGTGAGGAAATAAGAAAATTATCTGGCCCCAGAAATCTGTAATGATTTTTGTTGTCAGTAGAACCTCATTTTCCTCATTGTGAAGCTTGTGGAATAAACGATCCTGGGTTGTGGAGTTATACTAAGGTAAAAAAAAATCATTTAAACAATTTATTACAGTTAACTAAAATAAACTTATGCAGAAGCATAGGACATAATTTCCGTGGTATGTACTCAATTATATTTCATGATCGAAAACAATGCCAATAGTACGTTCGATTATTGCTTATATGTGAAGGTGAACAGAAAACAACAAAACAGCGAATCTTGACTTGCTTTCACCCTGATGTTTGTTGCACCAATAAGAGATTTACATCGTGTTAAGATGAGTACCTACAGTTTATGTTAATAAAAATTTTCAATGAAATCTCTGAGGTAAGGAAAATTTGAGGGGGGACTTAGACAGGAGCTGAAGTGCTGAAAAAATAAAAAAACGAGTTATAAAGAAACCTATCGTCAATAGCGCTGCAGAATGTTCAAGAAATTGACCTGAGCTTACTATAAAACTTATCTAAATACTTAACTCAGGTCAACATCCACAGAAAAGAAAAGGCTACCAAAGACCCACAACTAAGTACTTCATGTGCATCGAAAAAATTAACTTTCAAGTGTTTTTATCAAAGACCAGTAACAAAAAATAACCTAAATTACACCTTTAACAAATGTAAAGAAGGTCCTCTTATACGATTTAAGTCCGAATTTTTATTTATTTTTAATTACACGTTAATTTATCTTGAGAAATTATTGACAAATCACTACCATGGTCGGTTGATTAAAATTACGCTATAAATATTTTACAATACTTAAAGAGGGTGTGCATAGTCTCTCCCTATCAATTTTCCTCATATCATAATACTAGCCATAGTACATTCACACGTGTGACAGTTAAGTAATGGAATTATTCTACAACACTACCATCCCCTTCAAAGTAGTCCCCTTGGGCAGCTATACAATGATTCCAGCGCGTTTTCCATGCTTCGTAACATTTCTGGAACGCTTTGACTAGGATGTCCACGAGTACCCTCTTCACGGCCGCCTGAATGTCCATAATCGACTCAAAATGGGTTCCTTTGCCCACCGATTTTGTTCTTGGGAACAAAAAATTCACAGGGTGACATATCGAGCGAATAAGGCGGCTCTTGCAACAAAGCGATCCCTTTAGAGACCAAACACTGGGACACGCTGAGGGCGGTATGGCACGGCGCGTTGATGTGATGAGCACGCATTACTTTTTCATCCCAAAATTGTCGGTTAAAATTTGTCTGACTGTTTCATGGTTCATACCTAGTTCTGAGGCCAACATTCGAACTGTTAAATGCCGATCTTCACGAATTAGGGCCTGCACACGCTGCGCATTCGCTTCAGTCCGCACCCCGACTGGTCTCCCGCTTCGCGCCTCGTCTTCCACGCGTTCACGCCCCTCTTTAAACTTTTTATGCCATAGAAACACCTGGGCATGACTAAGAGCACTATCACCATGCACTTATACAATTGATTTCCGAAGCTGTTTCGCTCAATCTGGCGAAAAATTTTATCGCGACGCGTTGCTTTTTATTTGGTTTTTCCATTTTCGTGACGAGCACCACCAAAACACATCTACTCAACACGACACAGCAGGTGAACTAAACAAGCTAAAGTAATGGTAAATATATCAATGGAGAGGGAAGGATGCCGAGGAAGGAGAAAGGAATTTCAAGATCGCAAACTTACCACAAGCGTGGCAATAAAATCAGTCTCGTCACTTAATCGTCGCACCTCGTAGGATCCACACCTTCCATTTACCTTGTGTTGCGCACTTTCTGAATTTTCCCAGGGGCCAGTCAGCTAAGCCGGGGCACATCAGCTGAGCCGAGGCCTGACGCATTAAAAATAAATAAAATAAAAAGCAAATAAAATTTCCGATGCACGTGTTTTTTTACATATTTCAGCACATGGGAACATTGTCAGATCCTAATTAATAAATTATTGTGTTTGTAATAGTGACATCTACATGTGATTTATGTTTGTTGTGTCTGTATAATGCTTTTGATTTCGTCCAACTCCGTTGATTCAATTCCGTCTTCATGTTGAATGTAATCTATCAGGAGTCTATTGACAAAAGATTCAATTCTTTCTACTGTTTCAAAGTCCGCTGCGCCTGAAAAAATTTTCGAAATTTGCATTTCCAGAGAATCTGCAAATGCTTCTACCTTACCCGCATCGTAGAATTACATCCCATTTGGGCCACAATTTTGCTGTTTATCCGAAAGTATTTGGATAGTCTCCAGAAACTACCATGCCCAGGCTCAAGACTCTGCAAACAGCTCTCTCATTGCTCATTTCGGAATAGCTTTATTTTATCACGGATTTCGTTTGCCATGTGAGTAGCGCTTATACGTAGCGTAGGGTCACCTACATACCTAGCTCTCCTCCGAACTTGGTTCCTTCTCTTTATCAGTTATTTGATGTTCTGAGGGAATTCACAGGGATTTGTTTCCCTTCTCGGGGTTATGAGCGTATGGTCTTCTTTTGCCTGTAAAATTTTCTGATTTACGTTCTCAATGATATCGTTGATATCGTCAGCCGTTTCAGATGATTGAAAATTAATTTCATTGGCCAAAGCGACTTTAAACGCTTTCCAGTTTGTAGTTTTCTTTTCCTGCATAGGAACAACAATGAAAATGTTTTCTATGAGGGAGAGGATTGGTTTGTGGTCGGATAATAGTCGGATAGACTCTGCAAACAGCTCTCTCATTGCTCATTTCGGAATAGCTTTATTTTATCACGGATTTCGTTTGCCATGTGAGTAGCGCTTATACGTAGCGTAGGGTCACCTACATACCTAGCTCTCCTCCGAACTTGGTTCCTTCTCTTTATCAGTTATTTGATGTTCTGAGGGAATTCACAGGGATTTGTTTCCCTTCTCGGGGTTATGAGCGTATGGTCTTCTTTTGCCTGTAAAATTTTCTGATTTACGTTCTCAATGATATCGTTGATATCGTCAGCCGTTTCAGATGATTGAAAATTAATTTCATTGGCCAAAGCGACTTTAAACGCTTTCCAGTTTGTAGTTTTCTTTTCCTGCATAGGAACAACAATGAAAATGTTTTCTATGAGGGAGAGGATTGGTTTGTGGTCGGATAATAGTCGGATAGACTCTGCAAACAGCTCTCTCATTGCTCATTTCGGAATAGCTTTATTTTATCACGGATTTCGTTTGCCATGTGAGTAGCGCTTATACGTAGCGTAGGGTCACCTACATACCTAGCTCTCCTCCGAACTTGGTTCCTTCTCTTTATCAGTTATTTGATGTTCTGAGGGAATTCACAGGGATTTGTTTCCCTTCTCGGGGTTATGAGCGTATGGTCTTCTTTTGCCTGTAAAATTTTCTGATTTACGTTCTCAATGATATCGTTGATATCGTCAGCCGTTTCAGATGATTGAAAATTAATTTCATTGGCCAAAGCGACTTTAAACGCTTTCCAGTTTGTAGTTTTCTTTTCCTGCATAGGAACAACAATGAAAATGTTTTCTATGAGGGAGAGGATTGGTTTGTGGTCGGATAATAGTTCGTCAAGGACACTTAACCGAACATTTTGTATGAAATCTCATTACATTCCAATGTCCAGTGCAAATCCATTTCTTGATCCATGTGTGTTGGCTTATCTGGGATATGTAGGCTGAAGTGATTGGCTGTGATGAATGTATTGAGTTCGGTCCCAGCTTTATTGCTTCTCACAGCTCCCCATAGACGGTGGTACGTATTTAGATCTCCTGCGATGAAGATAGGGCCTTCAAATGCAGCAAGTGCTCTAAGATAATTTGAGAAATTTATATTTCCTGGAGGATTGTAAGCAGAAATCACAATGAACGCTAGAAAATCAGTTGGCACCTTGATTGCTGTGGCCTGTATTTCTTGAAATGTGGGTGTATTAATGAGATAATGACTCACGTTTTGTCTCACGAGAATGGCCGTTTCGCCTCCTCTACCCGTCATCTATTCATTTCTGTAAATAATGTGGTTAGGGATGTGGAATCGTCTTCCAGGCTTCAAAAAGGTTTCTTGGATTATGATAATGTCGAATTTATGATCAAATATAAATTGTTGTAGTTCACCAGTATGCTGAAGCAAGGAATTATCATTTCACATCAGAATTGAAACTGGTTCATTAAAGTCATTAGGGTTTAGTGTTGACGACATTTTGAGATGCAGTGAACGTGGTTTGAATCATGTTTGCCATCATCCCTTGTATCATCTTTTGGAAATGTGTCTGTATTTTGGCAAATATTTGGTCCATATTGTGAGGTTGATTTAGTGTGCGTGGAAGTGTCTGTATTGTGGTTGTTTGTTGTTGTGGTGGTTTTATGGGTTGGGCCGCACCAATCGAACTTCTCACGTACGATCGAACTTCTCACGTTCTTTATATTCCTGGGATAACCCCCGTAGCTTGCTAGAAGTTCTCCGCCACAGTTGACACATTTTGGCTTCTCCTCAATTTTCTTTCGATAGTCCAAAAAATGGTGAAGCAAGTCCCATTTAACGTATCGGGACTGCGCATGACAGGTTTTAGAAGAATGTCCAATTTGTTGGCAATTGTGGCATATACTCTGGCCCGTACGAGGACGCTTTGCCTCTATGATGCACATAAGGTGGCAAACAGATTTAATATTATAAATGTTAGTTTCAGATGTTGGGAGGAGAACTTTGACTACTCTAGAAATACCTTTCCTCGTTTTAATATAGTAAATCTCTATTGGGTTGAAGCCCTGAGACTATGTCTTC
Organism: Odontomyia ornata; assembly: GCA_963969285.1. Lineage (NCBI taxonomy): Eukaryota > Metazoa > Arthropoda > Insecta > Diptera > Stratiomyidae > Odontomyia > Odontomyia ornata. Next base: position 8,710,735 of record OZ017738.1, on the reverse strand, counting down.
CTTGATCTCTTCGACTGAAATGCCATAGAGGCCTCTGATGACAATATTTAGCTGTCTTTCCTCCGGAAGTATGTTAGTGTGATATTGTATTTCATTATCAGCTAGTGCTTTTGTTAGTCGTCTGTGGTCTGTGAGTGTTGTTAGTATATTTTGAATACCAAGGTGGACCCTTTTCGCGGATGAGTATGAGATGTTTTATGTTTTCATAATACCAAGTATTTAGGACCATTTGGAGGGCTTTCGAAGGTTGATTGGTACTAGTATTAGCTAAACTTTTTAATTGGATCATTTCACCCTTTTCACATCAACTTAATGTAAATCTATACGACAAATTTGCTCTACATTTGAAGCTTATCTAACGTCGCGCGGATATCGATCACTCTTTCGGATGGCTCCGATAGCTTTTTTAAATTACTTTTTATGGAATTGTTTGCAGCTACATATAAATGAGTTGCATATTTTGAATAATAATGAGCATGGTGGTTGCCATCACCGGTGTGTATCTAAGAGTGATGGCCTGAGGAAAATTAATGCACACGTCGAAACCTACTTCTTCTAACATTTTCTTCTCTAACAATTTTTCAGAAAAATTATTATTCAAAATATGCAACTCATTTATATGTAGCTGCAAACAATTCCATAAAAAGTAATTTGATTGGTACTGTTTTGGGTTCTTGTGTTGTTTTGGGTTCTTGTGTTGTTTTGCGTTCTTTGTGTTTGTTGTGTATTTGTAGTGCAGTGTTGGTTTTGGTGTGATGGCCATGTCTATAAATGTAATAGATGGTTTTGGCTATGGAATGGCAGGGAAAATCTGATCCTCTTTATGTTTACTCCTACTCATGCAGTCAACTTCCATCTTGCCTTCTGAATCTTCAGAAAAGGAACAAAACTTTGGAGATGAGGACGTCCTCACCTTTCATTTGTTCATCTCAGGGCTATCTTTCTGAGGCTCACCATTAGTCTTAGCCTTATTCTTCAACAACTTAATTAGTTCTAAATTTTTTTTTGTTTCGCCGGTTAGCCACCTCAGCAACCGTGTGTTTCTTGTATTTTCAATATCGTTACAAACATTGGGGTAATTTTAGCGTAATATTGTCGAGCTGGGCAACCAACGTAGCAATTTGGTCATCCTTGTCTGTTACGTCACGTCCGGCAACCACGCTGCCATCTGTTGACATCCTGGCCACCAAAAATAACTATCTATACACTATTCAACATCCGCCAAATATCTTTCAAATCAATATACCATAAATTCAAAATTTGGAAAAAATGACTGAGACTGACCCAAGTCAGCAAACGAATACAGAAGTACTCACCCAGAGTCCCTTGTATTCTTCTCTTTTTATATTTTTTATCTCTTTCTATCATCTATGTCATTCTATCTTCTGTGTCTGACCATGTTCTGTCTCTCTTTATCTTCTGTCTTTCTCTATCTTCACTCTCTTTCTATCTTCTATCCCCTATTATCTATCTCCTTCAATCTTCTACTTCGTTCTTTTCCTATCTTCTGACTCCTTGTTCCTATGCTCTAACTCTTTCCTCTTCTTCTCTCTTATATTCACTATCTATTCACTATTCTTTACTCTACTTTCAACTTTCAACTTCCAACTTTTCAACCTTTCAACCATCAATTGCAAAAGTAACCAATGATTTGAATGAGCTGCAATGGCATTTGGAACTCATGCATTTTGTAAATAAATCCTGCATGCCAGACTTTATCGAAGACTTTGGCTATATTAAACATAAACCAACCCAATAATTTTCTGCCGTTTAGCCCTTTTTCAATGTGTTGAACCACCCTAGTAAGATGGAGTTCTATGCAGTGTGCTGGCTTGAAGCCAAATTGTTCTTCTGGAACAATTTTTTTTTTCGATAACAACCTCAGTTAGTCGGTTTAGTAGCACCCACTCTACTATTTTCAACAGAGAGGATAACAGGCTAATAAGTCGCTAGTTTTGTAGAAACATGAGGTTTTTACCAGGTTTTGTAAGAACAAAAACAATTGCCGGCTTCCATATTTTGGGGTATTTTCGTAAACAGAAAATTGCGTTTATCGTCATTTCACCATGGTATTTCATATTAAATCAAACCCTGGTGCTTTTCATCTGTTCAGTACTTGTATGATGTCTTTTACCTCTTGAAGACAGGTGCTGTATATTTAGGTGGAGTCTGCAATGTCTGACCTCATGAGCCTATTGGTCAACCAATTAAAGTGATCTTCATGTTCATCAAGGTCCTTCTCATCGGATGAATTTTCACAGAGCTGCTGTTCTAGAGTATCTGCAAAGGCCTCCGCCTTACCAGAACTGTCAAATTTTATACCGTAAGGGCCGTGATTTGGTGGTATTTGCAGTTTGTTTTTTAAACGAAAGTATTTGGAAACCCTCCAGGAACCGTCGGTCCTAGTCTCCAGAATTTGCAGGAAGCTCTCCCATTGTTCATTACGGAATTTTGATATCTGACCACGAATTTTGTTTGTGATTTGATTTGCTTCCTGGCGTAATCTAGGATCACCTGTTTTCCTAGCCTTTCTTGGAGCTTGATTCCTCCTTCTTATTAACTTTTTGATGTCGTTAAGGAGTTCATAGGGTTTTGTCACCCTTCTCAGAGTTGTGACTGTGTTGTCCTCTTTTGCCTGTGCTATTTTGTCTGTGATATCTTTTACCATTTTTTCAGTGTCACTGGCTGTTCCAGGTGTTTGAAGAATTGTTTCTTTAGTGAGAGAGACTTGGAAAGCTTGCCAATTAGTTTACCCCTCCAAGGATGCGTCGATGTATATTCCTTCTATTTAGAAGAGCACTGGTTTTTGATCGGATGAAAGTTCTTCGACTTCGATGCATACATCGTGTTTAAAGGTGCGTGATATACCGATATCGAGAGGAAAACTATTTCAGTAGCCGTAATGTGTTAGCTCGTTAGAGATATGCCGGCTTAATGGATTATCTGTGATGAATCGATTAAACTCAGTCCCAACACGGCTGCTTCACACATCTCCTCAACCTCGGTGATATGTATTGAAGTCTCCGGCAAGGAGTATGGGACCCTGAAAGTCCAGAAGTTTTTTAAAATCTTCAATGAGCATAGGTGCATGTGGGCGGCTATACACCAAGCCTACCACGAATTCAAAAGAATCCGTCCGCAAATGAATCGCAGTGACTTCTAGCGTTTGTAAAGTATGTGTCAATATGAGATTATGGATCATATTCCTTCTCACAAGAATGGCCGTTCCGACTCCTTTACCTTTTGTTCTTTCATTTCTGTACAGAGAATATTTAAGGAAGCGCAAGCAATTTCCAGGCTCCAAAAAGGTTTCCTGAATGAGAATGATGTCAAACTTACAATCAAATATAAGTAGAGTCAGCTCGCCAGTCTTATGAAGCAGGGAATTTGCGTTCTATATAAGAATGGTTATATGATGCATAGAGGTCATTATTGTTTATTTATTAATGTGTTATTGATGCTGTCTTATGATGCAAACATGCCCTGTATCATTTTCGTCATCATGTCTGGCATTATGGTTTGCAACTGTGTCTGTATGGTGGCAAAGAGCCTGTCCATGTTATTATTTGTGTTTTGTGGAATGTTTGTTTGTTTTTGTGTGTTTTTAGTTTGTTGTTGTGTAGGTATTGTGGTGATTTTATTTTGACTGCTATTTGCAGGTGCAACTTGTGTGAACGATTTCCTGACATTCACTGGGTTTCGAGGACATCCGCCATAATTGGCTGGATGTTCTCCACCACAGTTCACACATTTTGGCTTTTCCGCTGGTTTTTCGGCGCATTTTGAAAAATGGTGGAGCCCGTCGTATTTAACACAACGGGTCTGTGAGTTACAGTTTTTGGAGGAATATCCATGCTGCTGACAGTTGTGGCACATAACTTGTCCTGTACGGGGACGTTTCGCTTTGACAGTGCATATGAGGTGACATATTGGCCTTATATTGCATATGTCAGTCTCAGATTTGGGAAGGAGGACCTTCAATAACCTGGATGGACCATCCCTTAGTTCGATGTAGTGAATTTCGATGCGGTGAAATCCTTGGCTCTCCAGACCTTCTTTGATGTCGTCAATCGATATTCAGATTCTTCTCTCCAGGACGGATGTACGTGCAGTATTGAATTTTCATGTCTGTCAGGTATTTCGTCAGTTTTCTGTGGTTTGAGGTGTCTATGGAACTATTTGGACCCCCTATTTGGATCCCATAGTAGACCCTTATGGCGGATTCATGGTTCATTCAGAGTTTTTTCATGTCTTTTAGAACTTGGGTCCACTTTTCGGGCTCTCGAAGAATGACGGGTACCATATCGGATTCTTGTTATCGTCTGGGAATTCGGATAGGGTGGGTGCTGTGGGAGCAGTTAACGACTTTTCTCGCATTACTGAAAAATTTCTTGTCTCTTTCTTACCATGGAGAAATGTGCGGAATGATTCGTATCTTTTCATTCGACAGCTGGCAAAGTGCACCAATTTGTAAGTATGCATGCTCAATTGAGCAAATTGAGGAAAACCTTGAGCTTTGTGGTTTCACCAGTCACAGAAAAATTGCAGCAAATAATGAGCTTCGATTATTGATTAATTTTAATAGTCTTCATTATTTTGTTTGGTAAGAAATTAAGTCAGCATAGAAATGCAAAAAAAAACATACAAGTAAGAGTATTTCTATATTCGCTGGCCAACGCATGCACCCGAGATTATTGTGTCCCAAGGCAGTTAGTTAGATAACCGAATAAGGATACGTTCAACTGCATAGTCAAGGCGTCAGCTCAAGTATTAGCGTCCCAAAGATATTCCACCCTGGACCAGCAGTTGAATACGTATTGATTGATTTATCAATCTAACTGCGTACTCAAGGCGCCAGTCCGAGTATTAGCAATCCAAGATGATTATGTTCAGGGCCAGCAGTTAAGTTATTAATTGATTGATTTATCAACATAACTGTGTACTCAAGGCGTCAGCCCATGTAGTAGCGTCTCAAGGCACTTACGCCCGTGGCAAGCAGTTTAGTTATTCATTAATTGATAAATCAATATATCTAAATAGTCAAGGCTCAGCCGAGGGCCAGCAGTTAAGGTGTTAATTGATTGATTTCTTCCATATAATATCAAGTAATATCATTCTTTTTATTACTCAGAAACAATAAATAGAATTTAAAAAACGTAAAATTTTCAACAAACAACTAATAGAAATTAAGAAGGTCGAAAAAATTAACTGCCCCATTAGCACTCTAAATTTAAACTATTACCCACTGCACCTCTTTTGGTTACAAATAGTGTTATTGATTACTATTTGTACTATTACGTCATGATGGAAGGCAATCATAAATCGAAAAAATCGCAATCCAACGAACGCGGCTAAAAGGCGAATCAAATGGGTGCAGTAAACCTCCTCTTAAAAACAAATCCAGCAAATAAGTGTTCGACACAGATAATAATAATATATCCAACAACTTGTAAACGTATGTACAACCTAATGAAACAATCAAATAAAATTAATTCATTAAACAAACGCCTCTCGTGTCTGATCTGGTGCATATGTATGTAGTAGCAGGAAAGTATTATGCAGTGAGACCTCCTCCCCCGGGAGCCTTAATGTGTATGTAGGATACACAACATTACAAACTCCCTGTTTGTGCTGATACACATTGTATATAGGTTATACTGGTATTGTAACAAAATTGGCGGTGGTGGTAGGATATCGGTTTTCATTGTGTAGCAAAATTAAATGGGCTGTGTATCTTTCTTCCTAGCCGTTATCTTAAATTATTCAACTCCTGTTTGATACCACTGCTACTCATACTGTGTCAATTAAACCAAGTCAGTCTTCTCAAAAAATCAAATGATTGTATTGATCATTCAAATAACAAAAATATAATATTAATATCCAGTAATATATGCAGAGAAACCTTCAATTCATATTCCAAAGTCTAATCTTGCCTATCTTAAGATCATTCAGACAAACTCCTAAACGATTGAAACATAATTTAATGTACAATTTATCAAAGATATAAAGTTTCAGTTGACCAAAATAAAAAACAAAAAGCACTACCAGTAAATATTAAACACAAACAAGTAAAATGAAAACATAAATAATCAACAAACAAACGCGTGTCTATCATCATGGCAATATAATATAACGCCACTTCTCAGTTGAACAATTGAAACAATAATAACAACAATAACGCGTATCTTCATGAAAATTAAAGTCAGATCTTTTGAATTTAATGAGCAGTCAAATAATTTCCTGAGAGCAGTTAAAAGAATCAAACAATCAGTACAATCCCTGGTCGCTCCACACTTATGTTTGAAAAGTTAATGCAATAACTACATTCTCAGTACAAACAAGTAAACGTAGCAGGCAAGTACTCCTACCAGAAGGGTGTCGTAAAATTACTAGAAAATCAAGCTTCTGAATATCAAAACTTGACTCATACATAAATTCCATAATTAAGCTCGGAACATTAACACAAGGTTATTATGCGTTTTGATTTACCACCATTTCATTTTCAGGGTGCTGGGCTCTATGTTTGAGTTGCCGCGATAACATAGCAATGTTAGAAACAGCTTTGAAAATTTTGAGTAAAATCCTTGCCTTACCTTAGTTTGGGTCTTTTCCGAACGTATATTTAAACAGCATCCCATGTAATTGTTGTTGCAATTGATAAATTTTGATTTGTCTGTGACCTAGGGATGGCGGCTTTTGGTTTGCCGGTTTTTTTATCTTCGGTTTATTTACAGCCAAAAAATCTGGTTTTCTGACGAGCCGGTTTTTCGGTTTTTTTCGTAGCAAACTTTTAAAAAATTTGAATCAACATTGAATGTATATTTTTACGCCCATTGATTAACTTTAGGTATAAACGGTTCTTGAATTTTTTACTCACAAAATTATTTATATCAAAATGAGCTGAAGGATATTTAATCTTTGTGTTAAAAATAAGATATTAACGTATTGAAATCCAAGCCGACAGCTTACTGTTAAGCTAAGTCATTCGTTACATTATAAGGATGAAAAGGCCTTCTCTTCAGTCCCCAAGCATTTTGAATTTATTGTGTATAGTGTGCTACATTCACTTTACACTCTATCCTCCGCATTGAGAATAAATATATACTACTAATAACAAGAACCAAGCAAACATAGAAATTTGATTTGCTCTGGTGACTGTGGTCATTAATGCTGTCTAGGTAGGGATGGCGAAGAAATTGTTTTCGAGTTTTTGTATTCGGTATTTTTCTTTTCTTTTGTGTCCAGCTTTTAACCGGCTTTTGAATTTGAAAGAAAAAATCGATCTAAACTGCTAGGAAAAACCTCCGGAAAAACCCCGTTTTCCGAACCACAAAATGAGTTTTCGATAAAACCGTTGCGGTTTTTCCCATCCCTACTGTGACCTAACTATTAATGGCTCGATTTTCATGAAGCTTTAGATCAGAAATTGAGGGTCACTTTTCAATTTTATAGATGAAAACATACAATTCGTAAAATGTACTTTTATTAACAAATTTGACGGAGCTTTGACTTCTGAGGCATTTGTTGCCCGTGTAATCATAAAGACCTACTTTGATGATTTTTCTGTCCAAAGATATTCAATCACGAGGAGGGGGGACATAAATTTCTCATACATTTTCCCTCCTCCTGCACCCCTCGAAGAAAAAGTGTCAGTTTAAGAGCAGTTTTCCATATCAATTACCTTTGGTAAAAAATTTTTTTATAGGTGTCACCCCTTAAAACCGAATAAAAATTATTTTATGCTGCGCTTTTGACCTACTCACCAAATTTGATGCTTCTAGCTTATGTGGTTTGCGAGAAAACTTGCTATGATGCACGGACGGACGGACGGATGGGCAAACGGGTAGGCAAGCCGCGATTTTAGTATTTAGATATTGATCGAGATAAACACAAATGTATCGAACTTAGGGTCTATGTGTAACCCGTTCTGAATTACCCTCACTAGTGAAAGTCCTTCTAATGACGTTTCAGGTGTTGACTGGTTAACCGCAGCGTTGTCCGAAATAAATTTGTTCCGCAAATTTTGCGCATTGACTTTCATTTGTCAATTGTCCGTATAGGCTTGCACATTGTTGAAAATTTTCTGAAAGTGCTTTGAACGACTCATGCCTTTTGTTTTACAGTATAAATCATGAGGTCATTAGTAAACGCCACTAATGATTGCGATCAACACATGTTAAAATCAAAGCCGTTCAATCGCTTGCAAATGAATATGAAGAAGAGCAGAGGTGCAGCAACTCTTCGTTACTGGAGACCATTCCATTCATAATTAAAAGAAAGATTTCCCATACAACATACTGCACATCATTGGGAAAAGATGTCTGGAGAACTTGTCTTGAAGGAGCTTAAAAATTAATCTATCTTATCGAACCGTATCTAAGGATTTCTCCATACTAATGAAACTGCTCCAAAATATTCTCTACTATTCAGTATTTAGTTTCCAATAGATGTCCGAGGCTACTTTTGTAATTGCATGCATGATCGATTGCCTGGCACGAAATACGAACTGGTTATTCGGCATCAACTCATATTTCGAAATGTATGCATTTAATGCTTGATTAAGTATCACCTCTTCGGTCGCAGCATCGAGTTTGAGCTTCTAATGCTACTGACTATTAGCCCACCCAGCTGTGATGGGTACTAATTGAAAAATTAGGTAATAGTTACATGGTTAAGCGTGATATTGACCATATTGCCTCGGATTCCGTTACGGCCATGGAATGAGATACCCTTACAATAAATCTCAACGCCAAGGTTCAGGTTTGGACTGTTGTGCAATGGATTATGATTATTATAAGTACCACCTCAAACATCGTGCTGATATTACGCAGTAAACAGGTTGGATGACAGCTTTTAAGGCTCGAAGATTCCTTCATTTGCCTTGGCGTTTTTACACTGATTTGGAAAAAATGGATTATTTAACATGTTGTTGAACAATATGCACTAATTTCTAATATGATCCTCAGGCAAATATTGTAGAACTATATTGGTGTACCGTCAATACTACATAATTTTTTGTTGTTTATCCTGCCGAATATGAAATACGAGTATACACAAGTCTTCCTAGTTGACAAAATACTCAAGAAGATTTCCGCTCGGTATGATGTTGGAAGTCAATGTTTCATTGAAATGAAGAATTAATTCGCCATTCAGGCTTACTCGTATTTTAAAATTAGAAAATTTTGTTTCAACGACTTTTGAAGTATTGAGTATATGGGTCCCTCTTCCAGGGCTTTTTTTTTTGTGGTAAGGAGGTGAATGCTATTTATGCACAGAGTGTGGGACTCCCATGCGCGACTGGAGTACCCACTAAACACCTTCCCTGTCAACCTGAGAACCTAGCCTGGAACCGTTTGACACATTACTTCGGGCCAGGTCTCGTTTTGTTACGCCGTGGGGCGCCTTCAAGCAGGGGAATCCCTTTCCTAGCGGGAGGGGAGAGGGGAAAAGGAATTGCCAGAAGAGTGATCCCCCAGCCCCAGCGCCCCCGGCTGCTGTGAGTCCCTTTTATATTTTAGGACTGAACGAGCATAATGTGCCATCTGGTTCAATTTGTCAACCGATTCGAGCATCACCGCAACTATATTATCCGAGGTGAGCTCCCCCGTCTCCCTGTAGAGTTCCCTTCGCAGCCTGGCCCATTTGGTACACGCAAAAAATGTGTGACAGGCATTGTCCTCCTCTCCTGGGCAAAACCGACAATCGGGGGACCGTGACTTACCGATCTTGTGCAGGTAAGACTGAAAACACCCGTGCCCGCTCAAAAGCTGGGTCAGATAAAAGTCAGTCTCACCATGCCTTCGATTTAGCCACGGTCTCACATCCGGGATGAGGCGCGCAGTCCACCTTCCCTTCGTGCAATTCACCCAAGACTGCTGCCAATCGTTGAGTGAGCGCTGTCTCTCTTCGCGGACAACGATCTCCCTCGCATCCTCGTTTTGGCGCAGGTAAATAGCGCGGCGCTCTCTAGCAAGGAGGGCGATAGGCATCATGCCTGCAATCACTCTCACGGCCGAGTCGGAGACTGTTGGATACGAAGATGCAATTCTCAGTGCTCCTCTTCTCTGCACCCTTGCCAAACGTTTCCGGTATACCTCCTTGCTGAGAGCGTCGCCCCATACCTCTGCTCCGTACAGTAGCGCTGACCCTACAGCACTCATCAAGAGGCGTCTTCTTGATGGATTGGGTCCCCCTACGTTGGCCATAAGTCGACTCAGAGCCGATATTCCCGAAGCAGTCTTCTCAGCCGTTGCCCTGATTTGCTCAGAGAAACTCATCTTCGAGTCGATCAGTAGCCCCAGGTACTTCACCGCTGGCTTCAATTGGATTTGTATGTCTCCAATACTGATCATCCTTACTCTAGGGATTCTCTTTTTTGTCAAGATGACCACTTGGGTTTTCTCCAGTGCTAAACTCAGCCCGCGAGCAGTCATCCAGTCCCTCACTCAGCGCATTAGCATACCTAGCCTAAGTTGCGCTTGTTCAACGGTGCGTCCAGCGACCATAGCCGCAACATCATCCGCATAGCCAACCAAGCGCGACTCATCTGGCATCTCAAGTCTCAGTAGCCCGTCGTAAGACACGTTCCACAGGTTCGGACTAAGGATAGATCCCTGGGCAACACCCGATGTAATTTCCATCCTTCGTTGGCCCTGTGTCGTGTCGTAGTACAGGCTTCGGTCCTTAAAGCAGTTCCTCAAAAGCCGCATTAGATATTCTGGTACTTGAAAAGAGTTTTCCAGCGTATCCAGAATATCCACCCATCTAGCGGAGTTGAAGGCGTTCCTGACGTCGAGTGTCACCAACAGGACGATCCGTCGCTTGGTGTGCCTATATGCCTCTGCCTTTTGGACCGCGCTCACCACCTCTGCAATCGCATCAATGGTAGAACGTCCTGCTCTAAAGCCGTACTGCCGAGGAGATAGGTCCCCAGCAGCACGAATCGCGTCAGTGAGTCTTCCCTTGATGAGTTTCTCTAGCACTTTCCCAGCCGTGTCTAGCATGCATAACGGGCGGTATGCAGATGGCGATCCGGGATTTACCTTCCCCTTGCTGATCAGCACGAGCCTCGCCACCTTCCATCGTACCGGGAAAACCCCGTATCGTAGGCAAGCGTTGAATGTGCTGAGCAGCAAGTCAGGACAATGGTGATAGACGAGCCGCAACACCTCAGCTGGAACACCATCTGGACCTGGAGCCTTCCTCATATTCAATGAAAGAACTGTCTCCTCCAGCTCCAGCTGTGTGAAGAGTGGGCACTCTACTGCTGTTTCACCATGGACAGCGTCAACACCGAGGGGATGGGCGGGGAAGAGTCCCCGCACTATCGCGTCCATCTTTTCCGCGTCATGTGTACAAGGATTCCGTAGGGCACCAAGTTTCCCCATGACCAGCTTGTAGCCAAGGCCCCACGGATCCTTGTTCACATTGTCCACTAGGTCTTGCCAGCAGTGAGCCTTGCTACTGTTGATCAGCTTGCGAAGGCATTTCCTGGCCGACTTATATGCTGCCACCTGCTCGCATGCCTCATCAGGGTTCCGCACCCGTTGAGCCTCACGTCGAAGCTTGTGACACTCCCTTCGCTTTTCAGCGATTTCAGTTGACCACCAGCACACTGGGGGCTTGCCGTGCCGGGGTCTTTGACGGGGCATAGAAGCGCAGCAAGCAGTCGTGATGATGCTCATAGTAGAGTTCACCACGTCTTCAGCTGCCCGTTCTTCCGTCCCCTCCGAAGCTCCCTGCAGCGGCTCACCTGCTGTGAGAGCCTTGACAAACCTCTCGACGTCCATCCTTCCGATGTTCCATCCAGTTGTGGAAGGCCGAGAGCACGGACGTCCGGAGACAGCATCACTTATCTCAAGCAGAATGCACTGATGATCACTGGCTGAGTAGTCCTCTAATACTTTCCAGTTGTGTATCCTTCGTACTAAGGACTCCGAGGTGAATGTTACGTCCGGTATGGTTCCTGTTCAGCTCAATTATATTTCTATAATTCAACTTACAAACTTACATTTAAAAAATCTTCAAATTGCAATAAATACCTGTAATTTAAATTCATGTGACAATGCATTCTAAATTTATCCACCAATGCATCAAAATACATTTTTTATTGTGATTCTCACGACAATTTCAGACAAATGACGAAACGTGATCTATCTCAAGTTCACTACCATACCTAGCCAGCGAAATTGTCGTGAGAAAGTTGTATGCACAAAACATAATTGTCAGTATGCCTCCTTCGTACACTCTTTTCTTTTATGTCTGATTTCACCGCATTTGTAACATAGGGAACTCCTATCGGGTCCTTTGCATACTTGTGTGGTGTGACCATAACCAAGGCATTTGAAACATTGAAGAGGCGTTGCTCTTCGCCGTATCCTACAGACAACCCACCCAATTCGTACTTTGGCCTTGTTCAGGAATTGTTCGGCGTCCTTTTCGGTCAAGTCAACTATGGCCATGCGTTGTCCCCTGTTGTTTTCCGGTGTCAGTCTCGCTTTGATCCTTCCCACGCTAGGGAACTCCCTTTTGATGGCCTCTTATACCTCGGCCAGATCCGTCACGCAGTCAATGTCCCGTATTTCGATCGTTGCCATCGGCTCGAGCGGGGCTATAGTTGCGCTTTTGCCGAGGACTTTCTTTACTGCGTCACAGAATGCTTCTTTATTGCCGGCCTCTGCTCCGAATTCGACTAGTATGTTGCCCGACCGCGTTGGTCATACTACTTTAATGGTAGTATTGGTGTCTTCGGGCCTTACGTTTCCCCTGATGTCCCGCAGCACCTCCGCGTAGGATCGGCCATGTTGGGGCTTTACAAGCAGTGCCTGCTGCCGGGGTCTTCGTCGGGGCTTCTGCCTCTCCTGTTTTGCATCAGGTCCTTTTTCTAATTGGACGTCCGTGCGAATTTTATTTTCTGGCTTTTTTTGAAGGAGTTTCTTTGCGGCTTTCTTCGCTCCTTTTAAAGGCACTGTCTGGAACCCCTGATCTGGTGCGCCACGCCCGTCAAGTGCCTCTTCCTTCCTTCTTTTATCCCGATCTCCTTCGATTGGGCTAGACGCCATTCTTTTATTGACTTTTAATGATGGAGCTTTCTGCATGTCGCCTTTAGGTTTTGCCCCAAGCGCCTCTTTAGCCTTCTGTTCATCTTTGGCCCTTAACCAGTTCCTCCGATAGTGCCCTATGCAATCTAGGAGCTCCTCTAGTTCAAGGAGCCCTGCCTTTGCTACTTTGCTAATTTTTGGGGAGTCACATGCAGCTTGTATTCTTTTCAGAACATCTCCCGCTTTTCGAAGTAGTCTTTCTTTTTCGTATCGCTGGGCCGCAATTGTACCTTGCAACCATCCTTGGGAGAGGTTTTCGCGTTCCGTTTCCGAGTGCAGTACTTCCACCACATTTTCAACGTTGGCGGTACAATCACGCGGTGTCTGGTCACTCTTTGCTTTTAGTGCCGTAATCTTCTCGTTTACTTCTGGATTTTTCGTTGTAATGTCGGGATTTGTGACTCTTGCATCGGTTGCTTTAGTAACGATCGCAGCGGTGACAATCGAATTTTCGGTGCTCTTTACGTTATCTTCCACTGCTCGAACACCTGAAGCATCCTGCCGAGTCTCCCGCTTCTCCTTAATAGGACGCTCGGGCGTTCGCATAATTTTTTTGCTGCGCCCAAACGCGTGAGAAGAAGGCTCTTTAATCTTTTTAACCTTGCGATAGCTGGTGGTTCATATCCTTCCATATTGTTTCAATGTTTGATCTTGGGAGCAACTTTCTCAATGCTTTCCAATGTCAGCCTCTCTAACTTCGACAAATTTAGATCTATTTTATCGTTAGTTAGATGCTTGTCATTAAGAACCGTTGGACAAGAGTTACCGCCATTTGAATGTGGACATTGTGCGTGGTGTTTCTGACCAAACCTCCTTTAAAACCCTTTCCAATCTGTTTTTCTAAAATTATTGAACTGGAAGCAGAAAGCTTTTATTATCCCTTGGAGGATTTACTTTCATTGACGTCGGAAAATTGTCGTTTCCTAAGGAAGCAGTTGCAGTTTCCGTTGAACATTGTCAACAATGCGGAGATCCAAATATGAATTTGTCCTCGAGTGTGTTGGGAACTCCAACTCATACAGAATTCAGCTGTATTCAATTTGATTCTCTGTGATCCACGATTTCAACAAAACACCTCTTGGATTATTGTTGACGTTCACCCACGATGTATGCCGGGCTTGAAGGTTGGCAGCATGAATACATATAATAACTATGCAGCCTGTTCAATTTGAGTATATCAAACAAAAAATCGAGCTACTCCATGAATTTGATAATGTTTCTTCCCGTTGCATAGGCTGAGATAACGGTAAATGACGACAGGCCGAATAGGGATATTGGGTTTGTGGTGCTTATGTTGTGTTTTAAGGGGTAGTATGGATGGATTTGGGCTTATGCAGCGGTGTTCAGCATGAGGAGGATTGTATAATAGCAGTACGTAAGTCTGCTTGGAACTTATTATTGGGGTCTTTGCTTAACCAGTTTGTATCCGTTGGCGTTAATGAAGTCGTATTGTTCTTTGTTGACAGTTCATTGTTTTTAAGGACACCGTTCTATGTCATTTGCCAGCGTTTGTCACTGTTAGTGGGTTGTCCGTAAGTTTGTTCCAAATGTGTCTTAATATCTTATGGTCTTCGCGGAAATTCGTTTTGCTTACGCTAGTGCTTATTTTTTATAGTATATTTATTGCAGTGTATCTTGCATGTGTCTGTTTTCCTGCGTTGGTTTTTAGGGTTTTGTAAAATAATTTTACATAACCCTACTAAAATCGTGTCCTGTCTGTCCGTCTGTCTGTCCGTCCGTGTGTCACAGCACTTTTTCTCGCAAACTACTTAAGCTAGAAACATCAAATTTCGTATGCGTGGTGGTGCTCTCCCCAATGAAATCGTATAGGTAACCTTAAACTGAACGATATTCGATATGCAGTCCTACAAATGGTGCCCAAACTTTGTAAGTTTGATGAAAATCGAATGATATACACGGAAGTTACAGCAATTTCTCCAATTTCTCCAATGACAACAACAATAACCCAGGATTTTGGTATTTTATGGACTTTCCATCAAATCAAACTTTTAAATTGAAATTTACTTATTTTATTTTATTGAATTTGAGGGTGCCCTTACGATTTTAATCAAGAAAGTGTAAAATTGACACATTATATTATTCCTAACAAAGTTGAGTGAATTTCGACGTCTGAAGAATTTGTTGTTGTAGTGCTCATAAAGGTCTACATTCATGAGTTTTTTCCATGCGTTGATTCAATTGCTGGCAAATTCAAGTTTTTGTTTTCCATACATATGCACTTTTAGTCCAATTCTTTCTACTCTATAAGTACCGTAAGAAATAAAATTTGTTCTAATTGCAGCTACTATTTAGTAGATATGCTCTGATAACGAGTATTTTTTTTCCGACACTATCCATCACTCCGCTTTTTGTATTGAATTTTCCACGCCTGATTCAGTAAATCCTATTTCTTACAATAATGAGATTATAGTCAATAATTATGTTTATTTGATATCCGCAGGCCAATTCTTTTTTAAAGCCGTCGGGCCTTGCTTTGTTGTGTGAACGTCTGCTCACACAACAAAGCAAGGCCCGACGGCTCATAAACAATTAATTACAGGAAATATAAATAGACGAAATCAAGAACCCTGTATTATGAGGGAGAGATATTTTGACAATAACACAACTAGGTAGAGTCTTTCTAACTGCAACCAAAACTCCACCACTATCAGCCTTGTTAGTAGCAATAAGGTTGCGGTCACATCTATATACAGTATGATCAAGAAACATTTCACTTGTCACAATGTTTCCATTCCGCCAGATCTCGGAGAAGCAAATAATAGAATCATAACTAAGTTGATAGGTGATAAAGAGTTCCTCAAGCGTGGTCCTTAATCCTCGTACATTTTGGTAAAAAATAGAGATACACATTTTTTGAGTGTTTTCTTTTCGTGATCATTGTTTCTAACTTACTGTTTTATGTTTCCTCGGGTTCCCTCAACCTTAGGAAGCCGTTGGGCTCCTTCATACCAGCGGTCCTGAAGTTTTCTTGAGATATTTAGCTTTTCTTTATATATCAAAGTAAAATTTTGCTCACCGATATAAATTTTTATTAAAATACAAAACCATATTGCAATCACGACCTGTGTCCGTCAGTTTGTCACAGAACTTTTTCTCCGAAACTATAGAAGCTGCAGCCAAGAAAATTTATGAAAAGGTCAGGAGTGGTGACTTCTTGAAAGTTCAAGGTTGAAAATTTTTTTCAAAGGGGTTTAGGGGGGTCTCCCCATGTAGGGATTTATCACAATTGGTAATCGAGAAGGGTGTCTTAAAATTGCCCTATCACTACCGTGTGAGGCAGGGGAAGGGAAAATGTACGAACTTTGTCAGTAAAATTGTATCAGTATCATTAAATTGGATCAGCTCAGCCATTTAAGTAGTTCCTTAAAATATCAATAAAATTTATCGACTTTATAGCCATTAGAATTTCCACTGATTACAACAATCATACGATATTTCTCCTAAATGGGTTTTCCATCGAACCAGACACTACATTTTTTTTTACTAAAAAAGTTATTGCATCAAAATTATAAATTATTACAAAGAAATACAAGTTAAAAGTTACAAAATACAAATTAAAAATATAGGTTACACTTACAAAAATACAAGTTAAAAATATAGGACTAGGAAGAGAGGAACATTGATAGATTGGTTTTAAACTGCAGTCTGGATATTGTTGGGTAAAAGCAATGGCTCAGGCTATTTCATATTTTGCAGCATCTATTAATCGGTTCATTTTCACCGTAAATGGTAAGATGTCGACTTCCACCAGCAAACGCAAATGTCTTATAAATCTCACTGGTTCGTTCAAGGATATCCTGTCAATCAGATATTGAATTTAATGGTACTACAGAGGACATCAAATGCAAAGCAAGAGCATGACATAATCCTACGGGAGGCAAGTGAAGATAAATTTAGAATGGACAACCGATATTCATATGAAGGCAAGCTCTGAAAGTTACGTGGGTCATATTGAGATCGTAAAGCAAATAGCAGGAACTGTTTTTGAACAGACTCAAATCTTTCTGTATGAACATCAGAAACAGGATGCCAGACGACACATGCATAATCGAGAATAGGGCGGAATAATGATATGTATAATGTCTTTGTTACCCAAACATTCTGAAATTCTTTAGCACGCTGTTTGATGAAGCCTAACATTTTATAAGCCTTGCAGAGAACCTCATCATAGTGCAAATTAAAACGGAGTTTCTTATCCAAGAAGACACCGAGGTCTACTATGCTGTTTGTTCGGGAAAGATTAGTATTACCGAGGTGATAATCAGCTAATAAAATTGAAGTTCTGCGAGATAAACTAATCACCTGACATTTTTCGAAGTTCAGGTATAGGTGATATGTGTTGGACCATTCAAAAAGAGCATTTCCATAGTATAATTTGAGATCATCCGCATACAACAAATGAGGTACAGGGTTATCCATTTCATGGTTGGGAAAGTATAACCCTGCTATTTGACATTTCTCAAAACTAAATACCATTCAGAGCATGTTTTTTTTAGCTGAAGGTTTGCCATTTAAAAATATGGATCGTTTAACAGTCGAAAAACGCGTTAAAATTATTAAATTTTATTATAAAAATGGTGGTTCTGCTGTATCAACATTTAGGGCTACACAGCAAACAATTTCGAGCACAGTGAGAAAATTTGAAGAGAGTGGATCGGTTATTGATATTGCAAGGCTTGTGCATCATCGCAACATTCGTTCTGCTGAAAATATCGCTGTCGTTACTCAAAGTGTGGAGGAAGACCCGAATTTGTCAATTCCTCGACGTGCTCAACATTTGGGCTTGTCTTACGGCTCATTGTGGCGGATTTTGCATTTGGATTTGTATCTCCATCCCTACAAAATCCAACTCACTCAAGAACTTAAGCCACAACGCAGAATGTATGCGAATTGGGTGATTGAACAACAAGCCATTGATAACGATTTTTCGAGCAAAATTTTCTGTAGTGATGAGGCTCATTTTTCGCTCAGTGGTTAGGTAAATAAACCGAATTGCCGCATATGGGGCTCTCAAAATCCTCAGGTGATCGCAGGAAGGCCTATGCATCCGGAAAAAGTGACCGTTTGGTGTGCATTATGGTCTGGTGGTGTTATTGGCCCGTATTTTTTTTAAAACGATCAAGGAAGAGCCATTACAGTTAATTCTGACGGCTATGGACGGATGTTAACCGATTATTTTTGGAGAGAAATTGAAGATTATGATCTGGAGAACATGTGGTTTCAACAGGACGGAGCCACAAGCTACACAACACAGGCTAATCGAGCACTTTTGCAAGACAAATTTCCAGGACGCGTAATTTCGAGATTCAGTGATGTCGATTGGCCCGCAAGATCCTGTGACCTAAAACCTTTGGATTTCTTTTTATGGGGCTATGCGAAAGATCGAGTTTACGCGAACAATCCTCAAAATCTTGAGCAATTGAAAACCAATATTCGTGAAGTTATGGCCGAGATATTGCCGGAAATGTGCCGAAAAGTCATTGAAAATGACCTCAAAAGGATTAAAGCCTGTAAGAGATCCCGTGGAAGACATTTAAATGGTGTTGTATTTCACGTAAAATGGCAAAGTTTAATCTTAATATTAAACAAAAAATTTTGTTTCCACCTGAATATTTCATGTATTTTCTTTAGCTTTACTTTCCCAAGCGTAAAATGGATAACCCTATATATCCGATAACACATCAGAAAGGTCTGATATAAATGTGCTGAAAAGAAGAGGTCCGAGATGACTGCCTAGAGGTGCACCGGAGTCAACTTGAATTTCTTTGGACATATACCCTTGAAATTTAACGGTTTGAGTCCGGTTTTTGAAGTAAGAGTTTAGCCAGCGGAGCAATGGGCTAGTGATTCCCAAATTGCGCAATTTTTCTGACAGAATCGTATGATTGACGCGATCAAAGGCTTTACTTAAATCATTATAAATTGCTTCAACCTGGTACCCTTTTTCCATTGGGCAAAGTATGTATGAGACCATAACTGTTTGATTGGTGGTTGTGGATCGGTTTTTCCTGAAGCTATGCTGCTGGTCATTGAGACGCTGCTCTATTACGGGCGATATTTTAGAGCATAATATTTTCTCGAATAATTTTGGGATGGGGGATAAAATGGCGATTCCTCTATAATTTTGAACACTCCCTTTGGTTTTTTTTTATGAATTGGTGTCAGGTGAGAAGATTTCCAGTGTATTGGAAATCTTCCGCTTAAGAGTGACTTATTAAAAATGTTGTGGAGAGGTAAAACTAATACTTCACTGCACTGGTGTAGAAAATAAGGCGGAAGTAAATCTGGGCCAGGTCCATGGTTCAGATCAAGTGTTTTAATTCCATTAATGATACATCTTCAGAAACTAAGAGTTCCTGAAGCACTGTTGCAAAAACGGCGTTAGTGTTATCTACACGAGGTGAGGTGTTTGGTAAGGACTACACTGATTGAAAATGATCTGCGAAGAAATTACAGATTTCTTCTGGAACAGAGGAACTGCGGTCTTCATAGGTCATTTGTTTAGGATAACCATGAGCTTTGCGCTTAATATTTACAAAATCAAAGAACTTCTTTGGGTTTTGGATCATGTTTTCGCCAATACAATTAACACACATTGCATAGGCCTCGCGTGACTTCAATCTAAATTCATTATATTCGTTTTAAATTTCATCACTCACATTGGGTTCTTTTTGTATAATTTTGTGGAGCTTATTCCTTCTGTTTCTTAAATTTCGAAGACTACTGTCCAACCATGGCTCAGACAGTTTATTCCTCTTTTTGACTTTAGGTGTATGACTTCCAATGGCGTCAAATATGGTCTGGTAGAATCTACATCTAGCGTCGAAAGCCTACTAGTCCAGTCTACATTGGAAATATAACTCTTAATGCTATCGTAGTCAGCATTACGGAAATCAAATACAATCGAGTTATTGTACGGAAGGCTGTTTGTGTCATCAGAGATGGAATAATCAGCTGAAAGGGCGGAATGGTGAAGGGTATTTTTGAAAAGATTTTCTACATCATTAGTTGGATTAACCACCACCACGTCATAAGCATTCGTGAAAATTAGATCTAACCAATTGCCAGAAGAATTGGGTTGTGTAGCTGCTTGCTGTAAATCATTGCCATACAATGTAGAAACTAGGTTGAAAGCAAAATCGTCTCGAAGATTCAATGGAATGAGACGATTGTCAAGTTCGTCAACTAAAAACTTTTAATTGGGCCTGGTTAGGCCAGTGCTTAGATAGTCTCGATCGTCTCTTCAAATAGATCAACAACTGTCGAGAATCTCTTCGTTACGATGGGAGTCATTCAACCAGGTTTCTGTGAATGCAAGGATACTGTAAGTGCATGATTTAGCGTCAAGAAAAAGTTTGTTGAGTTTGCCTTTCATGCCACTACAGTAGATGTAGTGTTATGTGTTATGGTAGAACATTTTGATGCATTTTGTGGTAGAGCTCTTATTGTGGACGAAAAAATTTATGTGGTTTCTCACGTGACCTTTAGAGTGAGGATATATAATTTGAGGTTACATGAGAAGCGTAAGTTTCAAGATCTTTTTTGGCTTGTTCTGATGTAACACCAAGTTGCTCATGGTATCTACGATATAGTTTTTGTAGAGCATCAACATCTACCGGAAGACCTTCTCTCTGAATCATTACTATTATATTGGCCTTTGTTTTACCATCGATACATGTTGTGTCTGGTGCTTTATGCATGTAAGCTATGTAGAGTCGAACCAACTCATATAATCTGTGCTCACCCAGTCTTGATAGTAGATACCTGCTCTGAAGATCTTTGCTAGAGTTTATTGTCGTTGCTACAATCGGAAGTACGAGTGGGTCTAAAAAGGATTGTTGAATCTCTCGGAATCTTCTCGAAATTTGCAAAATAAACGAATAACAAAAATACATTTAAGATTCAGACCAGTCAATAATTTTAGTCATATTGGAAAAAAATGTTGGCTGGTTAAAATGGAGTCCTTTTAAAGCAAGAATGTATTTGTTGGGCATGTCATAAAAGATATTCTTGAATTAAATCATTCTATTTATCTATATATTGTAGGTTAAGTACAAAACCCTTTTGATATGAGCGTAGTTCTGTCTACCCAACTTGTTGAAAACTAGCAGCAGGAAATTATAAATAGCACCTCTGTATGCAACGATTGCTAGACGTAGGTTGAAACATAGGACTATAGTGAGAC
Organism: Odontomyia ornata; assembly: GCA_963969285.1. Classification (NCBI taxonomy): domain Eukaryota; kingdom Metazoa; phylum Arthropoda; class Insecta; order Diptera; family Stratiomyidae; genus Odontomyia; species Odontomyia ornata. The sequence continues at coordinate 8,689,429 of OZ017738.1, read as the reverse complement.
ATAGCTATATTTTAAAAGCTAGAATTGCCGTTTCTACACGGAAATAGTTAGAACAGTCTACTTGGAAATAACCGTCCGAAAAATGACCTACCAAAATTTGACTTGATTAATCGTTAGGGGGGCATAAAATAAAGTTAATGTTAGATTTCCGAAGTGATCCCCCCCTCTGGTTTTGAGAAAATCCAAAAAAATTGAAACGCGTTTTTTTCGGAATCTATGAGTTTTAGAGAAAAATTTATTGAACAAAACATGTAGAGGACATCGTAAGCTACATTTTATCTCAGGAAGTGAAGTCATCCGAGTTAAATTACAAAAAGTAGGTGGCGCTAAAGTATCAAAAAAGTGATTTTTGGCATTTTCGTTGAAAATAAATAGTTTTTTCACAAAAATATAAATGAGAAAGTTGTTGGTCATAAAATTTGCCACATTTTTTATTCAAACAATTTTTTGTAAAACTTACCGTTCTCGAGCTGGAGGTTGCCGAAGTGTAAAAATGGTACATAAAGCGCCGCGCCGATGCGCATATTCCAAAAATTTCATTTCATCGTTTTATTTTTAGATTAATAGACCATAATGTTTACTTGATATTCTTATTTAGAATCATAATTCTGATAAACAATTAATAATAGTACCCTTTTAGTGCAGCTTGTTGTAAACAGTCTACATTGAGTTAAAACAAATGTAACACAAGATAGTAGTGAAAGATTCACACAAAATGTGCGGACTAATTTTCTTTTAATTAAATATTTGTCCCTATTAATTTATTAATTTCAAAAATAAAAGTTTAGATTTTTTGATTAGTTTTTTGCAAACTTAATTTAACTTTTTGGTCAACATTTTTGCAACATTATCGGTTCTTTTTATAACATAAAGTCATGATTTTAATTAATTGCATGAAATATGTACAATTAAATTTCTTTTTGAAATTATGTAAATCTCTCAAGACAATACAAAATTAGATTTGATCGGTCGCCAGGGAACGACTTGAGAAGGGAAATCCAACTCATCATCTTCAAAGGAAATTGCATCTTCTTCAATGGGTGGTGTGTTGCTACAACTTTCTCCGCTGCAACGCTTACAAGCAATCGAGCAGTGGAGATCTGCCTTCCTACACCCACAGGCTGATCCACAATTGGTGGTATCACAACCACAGGAGATCATCTTTATGAGTTCTTCTGGTGCTGGCTCTTTTACCATCCTTATTGGATCCAATCCTTGAGAAGTTTCTTTCCATCCCCAGATTGTTGGTTAATAATAATTTTCCAACCACGATTGTACTCGAAAGTAAACTCGTCGCTATGAAAATTCGCTGCATCAACCGAAAGTGGAAGAGAACTTAAATTCACTTTTGTTTTCGTCACAGACTGAGTGAATTTCTGGAAGTAAAGTAAAGCAAGTTCTTTTGCCTGGCTGCCGTCCAAAAATTGTTCATCTGTGGTACTTGAATCTCGACTTTTTCCAGTTTTCTTAGTTGATTTTCCGGATTTGACACCACTGTATAAAGCTGTAAACATCTCTTGTCCTGCCGCTTCGATCATGTTAGTGCTGCAAAATGGTTTGTTGAAAATCCTGACTGTAGCTTGTAGATCTTTGTTGTTTTTCAGAACCGAGATAAATTTTTGTTTTCCCAGCAAATATGGAGCAGAAGTAGTATCACATCCACTGAAGGCATGAATGAAAAGTACATGAGGAATCAATTCCGGATGGTTGAAGGATGTGTACGAGTAGACGCGTTCGGGAGTGCTTCCATGTCGTGGTTTTTTAAAGAAAGTCTTCGTTTTTGCGCAACGCGACGAGAAAAACTAGAATGTCTTCTCTAATGATTGTAACAGAGTCGTAATTGGCGGACTCTTTGAGAGCTGTGGTAATTATCAAACGATCTGCATCTTCAAAATCTTGTTCAGTTTCAATACCAACAGCTTGGAGTTCTCTTGTAAGAATACCAATAAGACGATGTTTGTTGTTGTTGTTCGACAAAAAAACTTTCTGCAAAACTGTGATAATAGTTGTTTTGTCAAACTTAATTGAAGGAGAGGTGTATCTGGTAGATCGTCGTAATTTTTCAGCAGACTTTGTGCAAGGCGAATATCCATCGAAGATCACTTTAGTTTTTCCACGAGCAGAATACTTCTGGAGGTAGGTCACGTACCTGGCGCAGATGTCTTTGATTGACATGTTCTTGTCCCACGTCACTTTGTGCAACAAATATCCACCATCAAAACAAAAAGAGGATTATCTCCGAGGTTTGGTTTTGATACAGCTGTGAATTCCTGGTAAAAATCGATTTGGTTCCTTTTCGCATGCCATTTTTGTCGAACAGAGATAATGGGAAAGGCGAAAGCTCGAACGTTAAAAATCTCTTCAATTCATCTGTTGTAGCCTGCAAATTGCCATACGTTGAAAAATTATCGGATCAATGGCAACAACAGTATCATCCACTATAACTTTTGCTGTCATGATTGTCAACGGTTTCACTGCTTTTTTTCGTTCAAACTTTAGCTCGCCAAAGTTGCCAGTCATATTGTTCATCACTTTAATGCCCTCTTCTTCAGCTAGATGACAGTTGATGGTTTCATCGCCTACTACGCCTATGCTGATTGAAACTATTTCTGAGATACTTTGGAACGGATCGTGGCTGGAGAACCGGGAGTCTAACTTTCCAGCATCTTCGTTATCTCTTTCCATTCGTGTTGCTCTGATGATTGGCTGTGAACACCAGCAAATGGCTCGAACTGCTCACAAATATTTATCAAACTGTACATGCTTAAAATCCACTTTGCCGTTTCATTATCCATTATTCCTCTACCTGGTGCTGTCAAACCTCCTCGAGTCTTTGCCAATCGCATTGTTGTTTGTTCGATCGTTTGATCTGGAGATCTTACAGAGAAAAATTTGTCGCTTCTCCTAATTGTACAAAAGCTGCGTTCAGTAAAGTCTTCAAATTCCGTGGGGGTCATCTTGTCCTTTAACGTAGCCATGTATTGCAAATAAAGGTGTGCGGATTTTGCGTAGTTGAAATGTCTACTTGAATGAAAGAACGGCAACATCTTTCGGATTGTAGTTACGTGCAGAGTCCAATTTCCCGTACGTTCGGCTTCAATAAACTGTTTTAGAAGACATGTCATGCGGTAGTATTGAGCCAACAGCTTTGCAGTTGGACCTCTTTGTTCAAATTCAGCAAGTTTTTTTTCGAATAACTTTGCGAACCGATCGATTTCATCATTCTCCACAGCATCAAATATGTCAGTTCTATCGACGGATTCAACAACTTCGTCCAGAGGATTACGCGTTTCCTCGAAAGTTGGCTCGTTTTGATCCAAAGAATCCAAGATTATTTTCGCAAGAGCCAAATTGGTGAGAAGATGCGCTCGAACTGCTCTTGCATACGCTTTTCCCAGAAGGATTTGCAGTATCGATCCGTTTAGAAATAGAAAAGGCGATTTTGGAAAGAAATATGATGAAATGTAGTTTGAACTACCTTCACAAGAAGATGGATGATGTTACCTTAGAAGTTTATTGGCTACATTTAAAAATTGCATCAACAACAATGGGAAGAAAAAGCAGTGTCGAAGAAATTATCAGTAGTGTGCAAAGAGCGTTTGAATGCGAAAAGGATAGGAAAAGACGAATACTCAAAAGCAAGTTCAACGGGTAGCTGAACAAAAAACCAGGAGATAAGCAACAAGGCAGCGTACAAGTAATACCGCAATTTGTCATCAATAAATCCTCGGAAAGTTTTGCGGAGGAACAACTTAATTTTCTAAATTGGGGATTAAATTATGCGTGCAACATTCAGAAACCACCAATGAAGGATATTATTTTGGATATAGAAGCTGGAATTAAATTTATCCGCGATGAAGATAGACAACCCATTCGTACAACAGTCCGTAATTTGTTAACAAAACCGCCATCTAGCAAACACTCGAACGAAGCAAGAATCATAGCGGAACTGAAGAGCAAACCTATTTATTACGTAAAGGCTGACTAAGGCAACACAGTAGTTATAATGGATAGGATTACGTATGATGCACAAGTGAACGAAAAATTAAACAATGGAAATTTTTACGCTCTACGTACTGACCCGTTACACGATTCAATTAAAAGAGTCGAAAAAACGTTAAAGGAATGCCAGCCACTTATTGGAAGTATATCGCATTTGAGAGTATCCAATCCCGTCTTGCCTAGAATCAAATGTCTCCCGAAGATACACAAAGGTGGCAACGAAATGCGGGAGATCATTGCTGCCACAAACGCACCAACTTCAAAAATTGCCAGGTGGTTAACAGAAGAATGCAAAAAACTACCATTTAGGACAAGTGAGAAATCTGTTAAAAACAGGGAGGATCTGCTTGAAAAGCTACAGGAGATTAATGCTGTGAAGGAAGAGGAGATCATGGTCTCCTTTGATGTGAAATTACTTTTTCCAAGTGTTCACGTGAAACAGACCCTAGCCTTGTTAGAAGACTGGCTTTTACAAAAAGACGCATCCTTGGAATGGAAAAAGAGATCGAAAGTGTATTCGAAGTTGGCAACTCTGTGCATGAATGAGAGCTATTTCTCATTTCGAGGAAATTTTTTCAAGACAACCAAAGGAGTTGCCATGCGGAACCCATTGTCACCACTTTTGAGCGATCTTTTCATGGGACACATAGAAAATATCACCGAGGAAAAAGGTTTAGCACTTAGAGTATGGTATCGTTACGTGGATGATATTTTTGCAATCATTGATGCTCACCAAGAAGACATACTGGAACAATTAAACAACATCCATAAAAATATCAAGTTTACAATGGAAAGGGAAAACAATGGAGAGCTACCGTTTCTTGATATGAAAATTATAAGAAATAGCGATTACCTAGAGTTTGATGCATATCGAAAGACGACGCACATACAAAGGACAATACCTAGCAACTCCAATCATTCCTACAACCAAAAAATGGCGGCATACATCACGATGATTAATAGAATGTTATCAATTCCGTTGACAACTGAACGACGCGCCCGAGAAGAGCAATTCATAATTGAAACAGCACAGAAGAATGGGTATACAGCGCGGTTAATCAAAAGCAGTATAAGCAAATTAGATGCGCATCCAAGAAGAAACTCTTTTACGACATTCTTCAAAACACCGGTTCAAAATACGCGGAGAATGAAGCTGATTTACTCTACACATTCACGGAAGCTTCAACAAATACTGAAGACAGCGGGTATCGAAACAGCACACTCGGCACGAATCTACAAATTGGAACAAAAACTAGGGACTACGAAGGACAGTAAACAAAACGATGAACGTAGCGGCATATACAGGATAACATGCCCAGAGTGTGGAAAAATGTACGTGGGCCTAACAAAACGACTGGTGAAGATTCGATTCCACGAGCATATAAGGGAAGCGGAAGTAGCAGCGAAAAAAGGACGAAATGAGGCGAGATCAACGGTTGCAAGACACATTATGGGGAGCACGCATCAAATAGAATGGGACAACGTGGAGACCCTCGAAGAAATCAATGATTGGAGAAGGTTGGATGCAGCGGAAAGTTTGTGGATTTCAAGGATACCGGAAGATTTAAGGCTTAATACGGATCTAGGGAACGCAGTTTGATCGGATCAATATGTTAAAGGCTTGAATGACTCATCTAGTTTATGACACCGTGAAGGATAATAGAGTGGATTAATGTTTTAATTACCTTTCCAAGCAGTAATTTTAATGTTACCTTTTGTAAATTAGTTTGTAATTTAGTAACGATGTATAAATACAAGAATTTTTGGATTATGTTTCAGTAACACGGCACTGAAGAAGGAAATAACTTGATTCCGAAACACATGTCTGCCCGGGTTTTACTAAATATTGGCGTTTTACGGAAAATATTAGAGTTTCTTATTTATTCATTTGAATTTAACGCCAAAAAAGCAGCAACGGAAAAATTCAATATTTTTGAAATTTCAAAGAATTTGCCTTCCGTAACTTGCTCCATGAAACCGTTCCAACTAGGAAATGTAGCATCGCACTTCCATTTTGCATAAGCTAACATCAAGTCCAGTTTTGTCGGCGAAGCTCGATCTAGAGAGAGGTATAGTTCGTCAAGATTTAACACTGAGATTTGTTTTAATCCAGTTGAAGGCTTAGGATCATATGGAACCAATTCGATTTTGCCAATTCGGCTGATCTTCTCTTGCTTAATTCCCTACGTACTGGCTCGTCTTCCTGAATCGCAGTGGCCGGAGTGACGCACTGAATCATTCCCATGATATGCCATGAATTATGCCTGTCTAAGGTATTGATGTTGAAACCCGCGTTATCGACAACCCATTGAGAAAATGCAGAAGGTAAAGGAATAGGCTGATTTTTTTTCCAGATAACAAGCCTCCAAGAGCTGGACTTCGTGATAGGAACAAGAAAAACTAATTGCTGCTAAAGCTTCGACGAGTTCTTTCGATCCGTGATTTTTTTTTCATGTAGCATTCAATAGCGAGAAGAACTTTAGACCGAAAACATCTTCGACGAGCAAGTTGAATGATAGCATGTGCAATAGCTCTTATTTTCTTCTTTTAGGCAGGGATGGAAGCTACTTTCTTACCAGGAAGTATTATTTCTTCAAGCAGAATCCTCATTAACATCGGAACGTCTCTTTCAACTTCGTTCATGAAGGTGGTAGTAGGATGATAGTCTTTTGGATTTGATTTGTAATACTTGCAACGAATTTTTTCTCCGATGACACATGCTATTTCACGAGTAAGTCTTTCTTTTTCAGCTTTCTCATTTTTCTTTCGAGAGGCGTAAAATGCATCTGACAGTAATTTTTGTCCAGCTTCACTTTGGAAAAATATGACATTTCCTTATCCTTATATTCTTGCTGTAGTCTCGTTGTGACAGTTTCTGCAGTAGGCTGATCATCTTCGGGAAGTAGCTGAATGAGATCCTTTACAGCGAATTGACATACATCGCGACTTTCAGCGATGAAGGAAAAGATAGTCTCCATGACTTTACCGACTTTTGTGGTTGGACGCCCAAGTTGTTCGCCACATTCGTTATTCCGTCTTTGAAGATTTGTATAACATTTCTTATGGTACCGAGCTTTTACTTGTACCAAATCAACATCTTTTATCCTATTTCTAATAATCTTACTTTGTTCATCCTTTCGGGGTGTTAAAATCTTCACCAGGGTATCCCGAACAGAAGATCCTTTGACTTCACTAGAGTCTTTCAAGAAGTTTTGTCCTTTGTAGCCGCATAGACAACATACGTTTGGATTGAAGTCTGGGACGGCTGGTTCCGACTCCGATGATGAGCCAGGCTCGGATTCGTCGTTTTCCTCTGCATCCTTTCGAATTCTGGTAAAAAATTACTTATTAAATGAATCGTGTAATGTAAATAGTGAAAGTAAGGGCTGCACAGGTATAAACGTCAGCGTCATTCAAAATTATATGACGTTAAAAATTCGATATACGTACAAGCAACGTCGGATATACATATATTTATTTATTCATTCTCGTTTTAATAATAATTTATATTGCATAAAATACCTTCACCATTTTTGTCGAGCAGCAGCAACCGCAGCACACCGTGCATCTGAATAACGCTTATGGCACTGGATGTGGACCACGACAGGATTGCCTTCAATTTCAAGCGATTCTTGGATGGCAGGATCACCTCTGATTTTGCTTGATCTTATCAACGTTTTTCGCGCTTTCGGCCCCACGGTGCTCTTATCATTCACATCAACACTTTTCTCACAAACGAAACAGACATTCATTTTGAGAGAGCAAAGTTTAGACGACTTTGCTCTTCAAAGCAACTGAAAAATGCACGCTAGTAGGGGATTCGGCAGATGTTAGAAACCGGTCTTTTGTCCAAACTATCCCGACCGGCCCGGCGAAAGTAACAAAGAACCGTTAACTATGCTGCGCTGCATCTTTTCGCCTACAGTTCGAGAACGGTAAGTTTTACAAAAAAATTGTCTGAATAAGAAATGTGGCAAATTTTATGACGAACAACTTCTTCATTTACATTTTTGTGAAAAAACTATTTATTTTCAACGAAAATGCCAAAAAACCATTTTTTTGATACCATAGCGCCACCTCCTTTTTGTAATTTAACTCGGATGACTTCACTTCCATGAGATAAAATGTAGTTTACGATGTCCTCTACATGTTTTGTTCAATGAATTTTTCTCTAAAACCCATAGATTCCGAAAAAAACGCGTTTCAAAATTTTTTGGATTTTCTCAAAACCAGGAGGGGGACCCCCTAACGATTAATCAAGTCAAATTTTGGTACGCCATTTTTTGAACGAACCCTATTTTTTCGTGCTAAATAGACTGTACTAAGTGCGAAAGAATGTTTGAGCTATCCGTAGCTCAACTTATTGAATTTTAAGGTAAAATAACTTAAATTCGAGTATATACTAAATTGTTGGAAAAGCGCCGAAAAAATTTATTGAGATGCCACTTATGTAAGTAATGCGACGTGGATACAGGTATACAACACTATCGACGCTCCCAAAAATAATAAATATAAACCATAAGCACCGTTGTCGTCCTACCAACGACATTGCCCTTTTCTTTTGGAAACAAAGAACTATGAGCATTATACAATTTCTGCGTGGGATTTTAGAGTGGATGATCTTTTCTACTTGTAAAAAATTTGCCTTGTCTTATTCCTTCGACTGATTCATCGCTGACGTCAAAGAGATAATCAATCAAAACCAAAGCAGGATTGGAATCTACAGGATTCTTATTTGAATTTTCTGGCATACAACCCGTCTCTGAAAGCATTCAGCAGATAATCTCTCGTAACTGCTTCCTAACTGGTACTGGATGCTCTTATTTGTTAAGCTGCTGCTGTCGCCGGCTCTATCCGCGAGGATTTTGAAGTCGAACAATGTAGAGCTTAAGGGTTTTGATTCCTTCAATCCCTCCTCGGTCTCTTGTCCAGCGGTAGTCACTGCATTCTTCAGCAAAGAAGTCTCACGGAGCAAGTAGGGCAAGTGAAGGTTGGCATCTGACGCATGGTGCAATGTTCCTAAAGGCATATTGATTAGTGCAAGTTACTCTTGCATGGATTTATTTCTTTCCGCATGCGATAACATTCCCACTCACTGCAATTTCATATGCTCGTTCGTATCTGTAGTGCTGTCTTGGAGGCAAAGATCCTGCGGGCATTTTATCACACTAATTGTGTACAAATGAGCTTCGGCAAGCGGTGCTCCACTTTTTCTCGGAAATTCAAATAAACACCAGGCTCGGCAACAATAGGTGGAGATGTAGCAATTTAGCTCTTCACTTCATCAGCACTTCATTGTTTCTGTTTTCAATGGAGCCTTCTGGTATTTAGGATGAATGCATTATGCCTCTGCCTGCATTTATTGCATTCGTTGCCATACCTCATTGGAGTTCATTTGAATATCGCTCGTTAATAGCTGCGAGAAGGACATGGAGCATGCATACATATACTCGTATATGGCAATGTGTAAATTTGCGCATTGAAGAGGTTCGGCTTGAAGGGTTGAATTCGCCAATATCGATTTGATGAGCAAATCAGCAGGAATAATTGTGAAAAGCGGAACTGGTCATTGGATTGGAAACAGAGCATTCCGCGTGATTGCGCGTATTTCGCCAGCAAAGAGGAATCATTTGTTGATTTCGAGCTGGCGAGGTGCAAGACTGAATATTCAACGGGTCAAGAATAAACAGCAGCCAGGAAGAAAAGGAATGAATATTCAGAAAAATCATGTTCGGAAAACCCCTTGAAGCATTTGAGCTGGCTGAACAACAGTCATCCCGTTCGGAGCTTTTCCTGTCCCATGAAAAGTGCTTCCTTAGCGTTGCGAAAATACAGCGAATGGTTTTCCACATCTTACATGTACACGTACGAACGACGCGTTGTTGTCGAGAATGACAAAGTCCTGCTGACTCAGGTGTGTGTATCTGTACTTAGGCGAATGGTACTAAGAAAAAAGATTTTCCCTTATCTGGAGAAAGATACAAAAGCGAAAGCTGGTAGTGTCTTTGGCGCAAATATCTGAATCCTTGTTTGGGGGACGGTTCCTGGGAACGAAACAGGTCGATGCCTACCTGCTGCTTCTCGGCTGGCTGAGCATAGTACTCGAAATAACCACAGCCGCAGATACATTCTGCCAGTTGCCGCAATCTCCATCAGCTACTATATACGTTGTGTTTGCCATAGATACTCATATTGGCATATGCGAGCATGTTTGTTTTTTCATGCTACATGTGCACATACTTTTAGCGCCGGTTATTTTCAAGTACATAAAAGCACAAACATTGTCTTGGCCATATGAGCACAGTCGGTATGTAGGGCTCTGTAGCTCTGCACAGCTATCGTTTTAATTAAAATAGAGATTGTGCTGTGCAAGCAAAGATTCGCAGCAGTGGAGCGAGAACGCCACAGGAAGAAGCTGCAAAATGGGACATAACTGTATTTACCAAGAAGCTTGTGAGAAGGATTCTAAATATTTCAACTGTAGACGCGTCCAAAGTTCAGGCGAGGATAACAGATTTCGAATTTGCCAGTTGATTGCGATATGAGTCCAGGGTACTTGGCACAAACCGGCAAGTTGGCAAGGGTATCCTACCGCTGTAAGCTGGAGGTCACATTCGAATGGAAGCTATTACCTCATTTCCGGTGTGGTATTGAGTTCTCGTCACCCGCTGTACCTTTCGACCGGTGAACCTGCTCAAGTCAAGCCAAAGGAATGGCATGGCCACGAGTGCCTCCTGAAAATTTCCAAGCTCGGCAGGACTACGAGGCGACGTAAGGAATCGAGGATTCGTTTATGTTTGTCTACTTGTGTGCGAAAACAACAAACCAAGCTTTTGAGAAAGAGACAGCACAGCAGGAGGAGTACACATTTGTCAAAAGTTAAACCGCTATATACATACGGATCTGTTTGCCTCGGCACAGGCACATACAGGCAAACATAAAAACGTATGAAGATAACCAGAAATTGACGCGCGGTATTTCAGCCAGCGTATGAAATGCATTGTGTTTATATACATACATCAGCGTACATCCATGTACTTATATATTAAGGTTATTATATGAGTACGAGTATATACATAAATAGAAACTTTGGCACATGTTCCCATTTCCAATGGAGGTCACAGCACAATGCAGTGGCTATTAAATTTCACTGCTTTTGTCATATTTGCAGAACCAAGATGGCAGACAGATAGTGAGCGTGGAATGGTGGCAACGTGCTGTGCGGATAGACTGCAGTTTCGGCTTTGCGGATAAACAGGACTAAATGCATATAAATAAGACGGAAAGTTTCAAAGCTATGACAGCACCCGTCTCCTTGCACGCTACAGTCATAATCTAGTTTGCGTGCTTGAATGCTTTCCAATTCTTCCAATTTATTTTCGTCGACCGGGTACGTATGGTTTGGGAGTTGAGTGGAAAACAATACGTTTGACGACAAGGACATGGAATCGATACTTTTCACTGGTGGGTTCACTGGTTTGTGGTGAGGTAGACACATTGCGGACGATTGCAACCATTAACATATTGTTGTAAGTTGCTACCTTGATGACGCGTGCTAACGTCATTATCTCGCTCTGATGCATTCTGCCTGATTATACAATATTGGGTCATTTTGTATAGGAATAAGTTCAGCTTTAAGGACACTATGATTTGAGAACTGTAGAAATCTGTTTGTCGATTGGGGAAAATCCGGTGGTTTGGGTTAAAATTTTGACAGTATTTTGCAGTACTTAAGAGCTGTCTGATTGATTACTTCATATAAATGCCCTGGGGACCTTTCAATACTCAAATCATTTCTGATTTTTCATCTTTAAATGCATTCATGTACCCACTTGATCCAACTACTTTATTTGAAAGGTTGTTTGGTGCAACTATATAATTGCATTGAGAATGGGGAGGAAATTTTTGGAAAATTGAAAGACCTGTTCCTAATAAACTACCAGAATCCAACTCTAGCGGCCAATCAAATTAGAGCTGAATTTAAAGGTTCACATAACTCGAAAATGTGTCAAGTATATGTATACCAAAAAGAGCCGAAGCTACTGACATGGAACAATTTACAAACGATAAAGTCATACGTTGCCAAGTGGACTCATCGGTGCCAACGACACAACCAAAAAATAATAAAAAAAACGTCCATAAATTTTAGAATGTACCATTCGCACGTACAAACAGAGTACTACGCCATCTGCAATGCTCGCTCATAAATAATCGGCAAGGAACGTCCCAGGAGTAAAATTCCTCTTCTGTTATCGATTGAAAGACACTTTCTTAATTTTGCCTCATGATTTCTTCCTGGCAAAACACCGCAGAAATGCTCGGAATACTTTCAAAATCCAACGAATTCAGTCTAAGACAACTCGACTCCCTTGTCCTCCTCGACTCAGTCGAATATACTCGTAATCTAAATGATGTCGTGTATGACAGTAGCTGCTGAATTTTTAACCTTCTCGCTGAAAGTCGAAAGTCACCCGCTTTCCCCGAAACCAAGCAGCGACTAGCGCAACCAGCAACAACGGAAAACAAAAAGAAAATATCCTGAATAAATTGTACAAGCAAATTTGATTGCAGCTGCACCGGAAAGCAGAATAGCTACGAGTATTGTCCTTTGAAAGCATGGGAAGTATTTTGCTAGTTATGTCCTCAACAAACAGATAGGCAATACAAAAGCTTTGTAATGTGGGCACGCGTGAAAAAAAGGTAAAATGTTATTACTTTGCTGGCACAACAAAACAAAAAAAAAACAAAAAACTGTTTTCACTTGTACAAGTATTTTATTAAGAAGTAGACGAAGAAGAGTGACTTGAAGGCTGTGTGGTAGTGGTCACTTTGGCAAACTGTTCTACATGCTTGTGCTCGTATGTAAGCATTTACATACGAGTATGTACGAATAAATGTGCTTGTGTAAATATATACCCATCTGTCTATCCGCACAGGACTCCGCTCTCTACGTATTGTTATGTCCTGAGAAAGCTTTTCAAATATTAAGAAAATACTAATAAATAATGGACATAATGGCGTCAGTTTGAGTGAAAATGTTTATGTAAGATCCAGTTCCAATAAGTAATATGGGAACATAGATAAGACAAATAGTTACTGCAGTAAAACAAATTCGGCACAGGAGACAGTAGCGGAATTCCACACAGACGAAGCTTGGTGGGATGCGGATAGGGAATAATAGCTGTCGACTATGTGTGTCCTGGAATTCAATGTCTTGGAAATGAGATAAAACGGAAGAAAACTCACCAGCGTCTGCCAGAACCAGATTAGTAATTGGTAACTGCGTCTTTCGTATTGGTAGACATAAACGTTCAGGATCTCAGCTAGCCTGCTGCTAACACCGTATGCGAGCCGTTATTCGAGCAGAAAACGTTTAGACCGAGAGTTTTTGCAGACTCGGAGGTGGCGAGCGACGGATTACGAAAGAAACGGATGCCCTCAGCGTATACCGACACACGTCATAAGATTTCGCGATATGTTGATTGATCTTAAGTAGAGAACCGAAACTTATGTTGTTAAACTATTCGCTAGTCTTGCTCAAAACCCGCACCGAAATCTGGAGAACTGTCGAATGGCACTTCTTTTGGTCACACACAGTAATCTCAGCAATTTCATTAGTAAAAATAGCTGTCAACGGAAAGGAAGTTAGCACTTGAACCAAAACCATTCATCACTTTCTGGTGAATCTGCCTGACTAAAACCCTCGGCAGAGGATTAGATCCCGGTACCAAGGAGCACAATCGTTTCTTGCACTTTGGATACTAGAGCACCGAAAAGCTTTTAACTTAGTCCTGAAGAAAATTGTTATAGTTACAGGATATCTCGTTTCCCTGCGCGAATATGGCGCATGAATCAATCTAGCACAATCCTTTTTAACTATAGACACTAGGCTAAATGGCTATATCTCGTGTATATGGTAGCGAGGGTGGTAGGGACAAGAGTTTCGATGACGTCAGCATCAAAGCATTCCATGGCGAAAGTATCTACAGCTCTCATGATGAGTGTTCCGTCTCTACGTACTCGTACATGCTCGTATAGGGCTGAGAAAGCTTGCAAGGTTCAAGTATTCACTGGCAGCTTTGCAAACTCGAATCGCAACTTGGAAGTAAAAAGGTTTCAAATTTCTCTCTCTGCACCTTATTATGACTTTCCCCAGGAAAAGTGACGAATCTAATTGAGGCATGTGCTGGTGCGGCGGGAATTCAGTGAACATATGTGAAGGAATGTAAATTATTGTATTACAACGGCGGCGTTTACTTTGCAGGCTTAATATAATTCCATGCGTGTGACTAATTTGCTAAAGCTTTGATAGTTTCGACCTGTACGAGTAGTTGACATTGTGACCTAGCTATTAGCCAATTAAGCGTGCTTAAAAGTTTATTCTGAACGATTAAAGCCATTAAATTTAAATCGATGTAATGGATTACATCTGGAATAATATTCTTCTGCAAAAGTGATTTTCAGGCGCTTGGTGGTCGTTGCTTGTAGAGCAAATTTTACATCAAGCTTACGAAGAAATTCGAAAAGGTAGAGTAACGCAAAACACGGCTAAAGTTTCAAGATATATTGCTCTGTAATTGGTTCACTTTGAATTCTCCAGTTCTCAAAAATTTTAAAAACATTATGAACATATACATTTGTAAGTTGAGTCCAATTCCCTTTGCTGTTACATAAATGAAATCAATAAGTCAAATCATAAATTAGGATAGATTAGACATCCTAACAGGTTAACGTTACTTATGGCTCTCACAATTTTCATGTATATTCAAAATATACTAAAAAACAAAACCCTATTGCAATTGCGACCTGTGTCCGTCTGTCCGTCCGTCCATCCGTCTGTATGTCACAGCACTTTTTCTCCGAATATAGAGGCTACAGCCATGAAACTTTGTAGAAAGGTCAGAAGTGGTGACTTCTTGAAAGTTCAAGGGTGGAAAAATTTTTCAAAGGGGTCAAAATCAAAGTCAAAGTTAAAAGCGCTTTATTTAATACTAATCGTTATAAATTTTAAAAGAATATAAAGCAAAATCCAAACAATAACAATAAAAAACTTAATGGCCCAAATGGCTCTCTAAATTTGTACGTTATCATTAAACACATTTAAAAAAAACTATAGCAAATTCAAATCAATGAAGATTATTACATATTTTTACAATTCAATTGGAAAAAGGAGAAAAAACCAACCAACACTATTCTAAAATTATTTATCATCTCAACACTACAGTGAACTTTGATCCTACACCTAATATGTTTTAACTTAATTCTAATAAATGCAATCAAAAACATTATCTTATACTATAAAAAATCTATAACAATGTTCTTAACCTAAGCGTTAAACCTTATCTCTAACCTAACATAATATAAACCTAACCTATACCTAATTTTTAACATAAATAAATAATAACACTAAATGTAGCAATAATGAGCTGAAACTCAAAAACTAAATAACGAAAAACACCAAAACTGAAAATAAACACGAATAATTTAGACATTGTCATTCAGCCACCAATACCTAGATTGCCCCGTCCCAACTCGATCAGCTTCAACGAATATAGCAAATGAGTATCTCCATTGGAACTGTTGGTCTCGTGAACTCAAATTAGGAGGATATTTTATCTTCTTATCGGTGGCCCGTCGATATATGTGATATATGACTGGGACGCCGTCAGAATCAAAAACATATCGATTCATGTCCAAATACACGAATGCTTCTGGAGGAATGAAGCCAGTAGCGAGGCAAGTCGCTATATACCCGTCTGTAGGGTGGAACGGCTGTGAAATCCAAGGGTTTTCACCCACAGTCACAGATCTTGCGATATGATTCCGAAGAAGCTTCAATATGAAGATTTCGACTCTAGTCACTTCAGCAGTTTGATAAATTCTTCTATTCGATATATAATGTTTCCAATCCGTCTCAGGCTTTCTGTACAAACCAGTACATGCACGAAGATATTTCCTTTCGAAAACTCTTAATTTTTCCATAGTACTAGCACTCTGGTTGTACCAGATCTGACATCCTTATGTCAAAACTGGTCTAACCAGTGTCTTGTAACAGATAATTTTGACCTTTTGATAAATGTATCTGGAATGAAAGAGCTTTCGAAGGGCCATGACTACTTTAAGTGCCTTACTGAGCATGATTTTCACATGTTAAGTATAGTACAGATACTGATCGAGATAAACACCGAGGTATCGAACACAGGATTTATGTGGAACCCGTTCAAGACTACCCTCGCCAGCCATGATGTGGAAATCTTTCCAATTACGTTTCAGGTCTTGACTGACCCCCTGCAGCGTTGTCCGAAACAAGATTGTTCCACACTTTTACGCATTGATTTTCATTCGCCAATTGTCAGTGTACAGCTGTACATCATTGAACATTTTTTGGAGATTGCTCTCAACTATTGTAGCTTTTCGGTCTGCCGTATAGATGATCAGATCATCAGCAAACGCTACCAATGATCGCGTTGGCGAAACGTTAAAATCAATGCCGTTCAATAGCTTGCGAATGAAGATTGAGAAGAGCAGAGGCGCAGTAACTGTTCCCTGCTGTAGACCATTCAAGACCTTGAACTCGCGCATTGTTGTCAGATTTCCATCAGTTACAACAAACGATTTCCCGTATAACATATTGCACATCATGGCGACAAGGTTTCTGGGGAACTTGTCCTGAAGGAGTTTAAAAACTCGTCCATCTAAACACACCGTATCGAAAGCTTTCTCCATATCAATGAGACATGCTCCTACACATTGTCTATCATTTAGATTCCAACAGATGTCTGAGGTTACTTTCGTTATTGCATGTGTGGTCGAATGCCTGGCACGAAAACCAAATTGGCAATACGGCATCAACTCATTTTCCTCAATGTGGGCGTTTAATGCTCTGTTGAGTATCACTTCAAACACCTTGCTGATGTTAGGAAGCAAGCTGATTGGGCGATAGCTTTTCCTTTCTTCAAGATCGAAAATACTTTAGCCCTTTTCCACTCATTTGGGGAATATGAATTGCTCAACATGTTATTGAACAATATGCAATAATTACGAATAGCGACCTCCGGCAAATGTCGGAAAACTACATTTGGAATACCATCAGTACCACATGATTTCTTGTTGTTTATCCTGCGAAATATGAAACACAAGTCTTCATAGCTGACAAAATAATCAATAAGATTCAAGCTCGGTATGAGGTCAGATGTTAATGTTTCATTGAAATGAAGAATTGATTGGCCGTTCAGGCTTGATTTGAAGTCGGAAACTTTTGCTTCAACGACCTCTGAAAATATTTCATTCCCTCTCTCAGGGTTGGTAGATGAACCAATTCAAAATGTGTTCCAATCAGGGCAAGTTTATCCAATCCTTCACAAATCATCCTGTTTCCATTTCTATCCGGAGTCGTACTATCAATTTCGATACCAGCCCTATCGAGGAGATTTATCTCATCACTAGTGACTTCAAGATTCGATTCCTTCACTCGAAACTTCTTGCGGAATATGCTATTCACTGGCAGTTCAGCATCAACTCATATATCTCAATGTGGGCGTTTAATGCTTTGTTCAATATCACTTCAAACACCTTGCAGATGTTAGGCAGCAAGCTGATTGGGTGATAGCTTTTAGGGCTCGAAGATTCTTTTCCGTTCTTCAAGATCGGAAATACCTTAGCCTTTTTCCACTCATTTGGAAAATATGAATTGTTCAACATGTTGTTGAACAATATGCAATATTTGGAGCACCGTCAATACTAAGTCTTCATAGCAGACATAATAATCAATAAGATTCAAGCTCGGTATGAGGTCAGATGTTAATGTTTCATTCAAATGAAGAAGAGATTCGCCGTTCAGGCTTGATTTGAAGTCGGAAACTATTGCTTCAACGACCTCTGAAAGTAGTTGATTCCCTCTCTCAGGGTTTGGTAGATGAATCAACTCAAATTGAGTTCCAATCAGGTCAAGTTTATGCAAACTATCACATATAATCCTGTTTCCATTTCTATCCGGTGTTGTACTATCAACTTCGATATCAGCCCTATTGAGAAGATTTATCTCATAAGTAGCGACGTCAACATGCCTTCACTCGTGACTTCTTGCGGAATAAACTATTCACTTTCATGAAAACACCATCTGGGTCCTGTGGGCTAATACCCCTCAATTTTTCCGCCCATTGATTGCTGACCTCACTCCTGAAGTATAACCGGATTAAGTTCCAGACATTCTTTAGATGTAATTTCAACAAAGCCAACGAGGGATGGTTGTAGTCCAAAAATCGTCGATAAATATTGTTGACACGTGTGAGAAGAAAGCTTTTCAATCTTTTCAACCTTGCGATGGTTGGTGTTTCATATCCTTCCATATTGTTTCGATGTTTTATCTTGGGAACTACTTTCTCAATCCTTTCCAACGTCAGCTTCTCTAACTTCGACAAATAGACATCTTTTTCATCGTTAGTTAGATTCCTGTCATGAGGAACCATTGAGCAAGAGTTGCCACCATCAGAAGGGGGACATTGCTTCTGGTACTCCCAATTAAACGTCTTTTGAAGCTTTTCCCAATCTGTTTTTTTGAAACTCAACCGATGATTTTCATGTTGAACTGGAATGAGGAAGAAATCATCCCTGTGATGATTGATTTCCATTACGATTGCGTTGTGGTCGCTATCATAAGGAAGCACCTGCAGTCTCCGTTGAGGACTATTAAAGCTGAATTCAAGTCTTGCGTCAGCAATGCAAAGGTCCAAATATGAATTTGCCCTAGGGTATGTTGGAAGCTCCGACCCATATAGATTGCACCTGTATTCAATTTGGTTCTCTGTTATCCACGATTTCAGGAGTACACCTCTTGGATTATTGGTGGCGTTCAGCCATGATGTATGCTTGGCGTTCAGGTCACCAGCAAGAATATAATAGTTATGCAGCCTGTTCAATTCGAGTATTTGGAACAAGAAATTGAGCTCCTCCTTGAGCTTGAGAACAGTTCCACCAGTTGCATAGGCAGAGATAACGAAGAGGTTATCCCCACCTGGCAGTGAGATTTTGATAACGGACACTTCAAGAGATTCGAAGCTTTTGAATTCGACTTTTTCAATATTTTGGAAACGATAGGGTCTTCGAACCAATATCCCGGTGCCACCTCCCCCATCACCTGTTACCCTATCGTTTCAACTCAAAATCCTTGAATCTCATGGAGTGCCATGAACTGAGGTGGGTTTCGGTGAGCACGATATCAGGCTTTTGTCTGGCAATGAATTCAAGGAGATAATCACGCCGATGTATAGTAACAATGGAGTTGACGTTGATCGAGATGAGACAAATCCTATCCGTGGGAATGAGGCTGGATGACAAATTATTTTGAGGCATTTGAAAGCCCTAAACGCTGAAAAACAATGTTAATTTTCGAATCTTGTTTATCGATTCGCTCTGATAAGGAATTTAATTGCTGATAAATTTTAAGGAGCAGCTCATTACTGCCACTTACATTATTTATTTTATTTACAGTGTCTGCTGGTCCTCTCGCAGCAAGTGCAAATGACACCCCGGGCTTGACGAAGTTGGTAGGTATCACACTGCGGTGTGCTTGACTTTGTTTTGGAGTGACTTTAACTTTTGCATCTTGATACCGGGGGCATCCTCGATATGATACTGGATGACCAAAGGCACCGCAGTTCACACAATATAGTTTTTCTTTTGGCTCCGCCTGAGCCAATTTGCACTCGCCGGGAGCATGAATGTCTTTGCATTTTACACACCTATATTTCATGGCGCAATTGGCAGCCGAACGCCCGAATCTTTGACACATGTAGCACTGGTTGACCTCACTTTTCTGGAGGCGTTCCCACCTCACCACGCGGAAGTTCAAGTACCGTATTTTTTGCAGGGTACTCGAACTACTTTTGCTGGAAATCTGGACTAAGTAGTGAGGCATGTTTTTGCGCTCCACAATCGATCTTCTCGTTGCAAAGTTTTTAACTGAAATAAATTGTATTTCTGGTGCAACTTCTTGCAGCACCTGAAGGAGATCGACTGTGTCCTCACCACAGTCCAGACCCTTCGATAAAAAGGTTCGGTTCTTTTCGCTTTTCGGGGTGTACGTGAAATGCGGAACATCTCCAGAATTTAAGGCACTTTTTGTTGCCTGGAAATCAACCAGCGACTTAGTGCTTATTGTCAATTTATCGGCATTGACTCTTTTTGTCTGAAAATCTTTTAGCTTATTTTCGGCTGCCAAAAGCCGAACCATATCTTTGCCCGTTTGCCCAAATACATTGATTGGTGGGAAATGAAAATGAACACCTGTGATCTTAAAAATCTGAAAAAATTATCAAGGGAGATATTTATGGGTACGACAATAATAAATACCTGAAAAGTTAAAATTCGTTCAACTTTGTTAATAATAGTATGATCTTCGAATATCACATTTTCTCCAATCAAATCGTCTTTGACATGTTTCTTGATTTTATTCGTTGCTGGTGACCGGATTTTGTAAGTTGAGTACAAAACCCTTCTGACATGAGCGTAGGTCTGTCGACTCAACTTGCTTATTTATTTATTTGAACAAACAAGGTTTACATTTTTACATTCTATTAAAATTCATATCACAGTTTTTTTATTTTTATTTTACAATTTAAATTTGCAGTGAAGGATTAGGAACAGAGGAACTTAGATCAATTGGATTTAAATTGGAATCTAGATATGGTTGGGGAATAAAGATGGCTCATTTTGTTGAACATTTTGACACATCTATTTATCGGCTCATTATCACCATAGATGGTATGATGTTTACTTTCTACGAGCAAAGGTGAATGTCTCGTAAATCTTACTGGCTCGTTTAAGGTTATTTTTTCGATTAGATATTGGACTTTAATGATTCCTCTAAGGACATCACATGCGAAGCAAGAGCATAATGTGGTTCCACGGGAGGCAAGTGCCGTCATATTGAGAAGGGATAGCCGGTTATCGTATGATGGCAAATTATGGAAATTTTTTGGATCATAGAGGGAGCTCAGAGCAAACAGTAGGAATTGTTTCTGAATGGACTCAAACCTCTCTGAGTGAACATCAAAGACCGGATTCCAAATGACACAAGAGTATTCCAGAATTGGGCGCACTAATGATGTGTATAAAGTTTTCGTTACCCACAAGTTCTTAAATTCTTTTGCGCGTCGTTTGATGAAACCTAAAAGCTTATTTGCTTTGCAGAGAACCTCATCGTAGTGCAAATTAAAGCGGAGTTTCTTATCCAAGTGAACACCAAGATCTACAACACTATCAACTCTGGCAAGCTTTGTATCATTAAGGTGATAATCAGATAATAAAATTATACTTTTCCGAGAAAAACTTATCACCTGGCATTTCTCAAAATTCAAATATAGAAGATTTTTGTTTTACCACTCTAATAGAGTATTTATTTTGTCCTGCAGGAACAAAGCATCACTTTGGGATGCTATCACATGATATAATTTGAGATCATCCGCATAAAATAAGTGTGGTATATCGGGTGATACTGTTGCAAATTCCGGCGTACCAACTTCCTCCCATTCGCAACTTCAAATTGCCGCCAAATCTCCATCTTCCTTTGGGCATTTATACCTTTTTCCAATTTTCCTATAGTTTGTACTTCCCCATCATCACAATCCTACCCTTTGCCCTTATTTCCAACTAAAATAATATAATATACACTAATAATTTCAATTTTCCCACTAACAACATTCCATTGATTAATTCCCACTAACAAAACTTCATTCAATACCTTTTCCCTAATAAAACCTAATTCCTTCCTTCATACTAACTAATTCTATTCCCACTAACAAGTTTCATATTTTTATACTAACAAAAATTTATTCATGTTTCCCTTTTAACAAATTTCCACATCTTGCCCATCAAGAAAGAGTTGAAGTTGCTAAACTGATGAATGGAAGATCGACAAGTCATAGCTCCATTGGTTACAGCGCGAGTTCTCGACCGGGGGTCTGCTGGAACCCTGAGTTCAAGTTCCCCCGGGCGCAGGGAAGCACTCTTTTTGGGGTATCGGCAAAATCAATAGCTTCCGTAATGTATATGTGACACTTTGTATTCAATCAAGCGATTCTTGGATGATGTAAATTGCCATATATGCAAATCTATGGATACTATTGTGTTTGTCGATACGGGAAAAAAGATGTGTGGGTAGCGGAATCCTAGTGTATTGAACTTCGATTACGTTACCCAGATGTGGCAGCGGTAATTTAAAAATTAAAGAGATTACGGAATCGGATTGGATGGAAGTGAAAATGCGGGGATTAAGTTGTTGGGATAGGGGCAGTCAGTTTTTGGCTTTTGCAGGAGTGAAATTCGTTGGCGGCTTTGGAGAAAGTTTTTTTTTTGGTAAACTCGAGGAATAAAAGGTGGTTGAAGTCAAGGTGTGAATTTTAATGTATTGATTAAATTCGTTGGGATGAAGTGAACATTTTAAGAGTTAAACAAGGAAACAGTTGAGTGAAGAAAAGATTTTGATAGCAGAACGGTTTCTTCCTAGTGGTTGGATAGAGATGGAGAAGTAATTAGTAGATACAAGTAATGGAAATAAAAACTCAAAACAACAAAGAAAAAAAGGAAACGAGAATTAGATAGAGTGAATTGTGATAAGTGATAGATTTGATCACCTTCTGATCCTAAAGTGAAGTTAGGAATTGTAATTTTCTCATGGGCAATACAAATTTGTATAAAAATAAAACGGTTTACGTATGCAATAAGTGTGAATTACCTGTGGGGGTTGAATTTCCCAACAAACGGAAATATGGACTAACTTATGCGAGTTACTAGATGAAGTTACGATTAATTAAGACGGTTTTAATGGGAAATCACGGGCGAGTTGAAAATTATGATGAAGTGGCCGCTTATCAGCATTTAATGTGTTTGAAAGTAACGTCAATTGAATTTTGCAGTGACCCCACCTCTTTATTTTTGCGTCCTTCGCCGAGCGCTCGGAGATCCACGGAAAAAGAAGAGGGTAAGTAGTAGTTAGTATTTTTTTCCCTGTTTCTTTTGACTATTTTTCTTTTGATTAATATCTTAAAAAAATAATTTGCTTTGCATTAAAAAATTATTGAGGGGTCTGTTTGTTTTTGTTTTGATTGATATATTTCTTTTGTTGGGTTTGAAAAATTTTTTTTAAATCAATAAACGGCCATGTTTTACTAAGTTTTTTAAATTTTTCATTTCTCAAAATGACCTGCCCCTTTCCCATCCTTCTTCCTTTGTGCTAGTTTTGATGTGAGGTGCCTCAGCACGAGCAGAGGGTGTCCCGGAGGTCCCACGACACGACTAAGCGCTAGCCGGCCTCAGTATGCCACCCCGGGCTACACATCCCTCTGCTAATTCTTAATGTCTGCAACTGCGGTGACTCCCGTGGTTGCTACAATACTTCAGAAAGGAAAGCTATAAAAATGTTGAAGAGAAGAAGTCTGAGGTGACTGCCTTGAGGAACACCGAAATATACATGAATTCCGTTTGACACATATCCCTGAAATTTAACGGTTTGAGTCCGATTTTTGAAATACGAGTCCAGCCAATGAAGTAGGGAGTCAGTGATTCCAAATTTATGAGACAAAATCGTATGATTGACACGGTCACAAGCCTTACTAAAGTCAGTAATAATTGCGTCGACCTGGTGTCTGCACAAAGGATGTTAGAGACCAAAACTGTTAAGTTGGCGGTTGTGGATCGATTCTTTCTGAAGCCATGCTGTTGGTCATTGAGACGCTGTTCAATAAAAGATGATATTTTGGAACATACTATTTTTTCAAATAACTTTGGGGTAGTGGATAGTATGGCAATCCATCTATAATTTTCAACGGCTCCTTTTCTTTTGTTTTTATAGATTGGAGTTAAGTAGGAGGATTTCCAGTATGCTGGGAACACGCCGCTTGATACCGATTTGTTGAAAATGATGCAAAGAGGTAAAACTAATTGCTCTCTGCATTGAAATAAAAAATATGGAGGATGTAAATCAAGGCCAGTTCCATGATTAAAATCAAGAGTGTTTCAATTGCGTCGAATATGTCACCCTCTGAAACTGAAATTTCTTGTAGTACAGGCTCACAATCTGTGTCGAGTGGTGGAAAATTATGGAAATTGTTTGCTGAACAGTAAATGATTGAAAATGGTCTGCAAAATAATTACTGATTTCTTCAGGGAGAGTAGAACTGCAGTCTTTAAAGGTCATTTGTTTGGGATAACCATGAGCTTTGCACCTGATGTTCACAAATTCAAAAAATTTATTGGAGTCTTTGATGATTTTTTCACCTATAACATTAACATATACTTCATAGGCCTCGCGCGAATTCGATTGAAATTCTTTTGACAGTTCATCATGCTCTCTTTTAATTTCGTCATTCACATCAGATCTACTTTGCATAATTTTATACAGTTTATTTCTTCTGTTCCTTAAAGATTGGAGATCATTATCCAGCCAGCGCTCTGATAATTTCTCCTTTTTGTTGATTTTAGGAACATGTCTTTCAACGGCGTCAAGAATGTGCTGATAGAATAAATTGAATGCATCATTTATATTTAACGTTGAAAGCATGGCAGTCCAGTCTATATTAAAAATATGCTTTCGAATGCTCTCGAAATCTTCTTCTTCTTCTTTGTAGCACTACAGCCCCTCTTGGGCCTTCGCTTAGAGATAGTTAGAGTATCTCATTTAAATGACCGTATTGATTTGTTCGAACGTCCGTTTGGTCAGTACCGTGCATTTGTGTGCCTGCTCAGCTATGATATGATCTGATTAAATCAGTACATATCACCACTGAGTGAACACTGAACACTCATAGTCAGTCCGAAAAATCCCCTGAACTAAATCACGTCGCTCCCAACGAGATTTGAACCTGGGACCTTCGGCTTATGGGTTCATGCTCTTACCACTAGACCACACAGACTACGCTCTCGAAATCAGCATTGCGAAAATCAAATACAATCACGTTATTATACAAAAGAGTGTTTGTAGCTTCAGCAGTGGAAAAGTGCGGAATGGTAGAGGATGTTTGAGAAAAGATTTTCCACCCCACCGATTGGATTAACCACCAGATCGTCATAAGCATTGGTAAAGATAAGATCTAGCCAATTACCATTGCTATTCGGTATCGGAGCTACTTGCTGTGAATTATTGCCCTAAAATGTAGAAACAAGGTTGTAATCACTGTCGTCCAGAGGATTGACTGAAAGGAGACGATTATCAAGTTCGTCGACTATAGACGTTAAATTGGGTCTATTAAAGTCTCCAAGTATAATAATTTTATCTTCTTCATTAGAAAGGCCAGCAAGTGAAGAAATAACTCCACATGCATCATTGTAAACAACCTTATTGGACTCTGGAGGAATATAAAATGCACCAATGTACCACCTCGTGACAACCCGGTACTTTGATAGTCTCGATCATTCCGATATATAGTCCAACTACTATCGAGAATCTCTTCATTTCGAAAGGAGTTATTCAACCAAGTTTCCGTTAGAGCAAGGACAGTAAAAGGGCATAATTTAGCGTCAAGAAAAAGTTTGCTGAGTTTACTTCTCATACCACCACAGTTATGGTAGAACATTTTGATGCATTTGGAGGAAGTATTTTTATTGCGGACGAAAAAATTTGTGATGCTGTTCTCGTGTCCTTTGAAGTGAAGAAATATGATTTGAGGTTACATGTGAAGCATAAGTCTCAAAATCTTTTTATGCTTGTCCTGGATTGATACTCAGTTGCTCGTGATATTTAAAATATAATTTGCGAAGAGCATCTAATTCTATAGGAAGACCTTTTTTTTGCATCAATACTTTAAGATTGGTCTTCGTTTTACCATAAATGCATGTTGTATCTGGCGCTTTATGCATGTAGGCCAGGTAGAGTCGAACAAACCCATATATTTTATGTTCTCGCAGTCTTGATAAGAGATACCTACTTTCAAGATCGTTACTAGAGTTAATTGTTGCTTTTACAGCTGGAGGCAAGAGAGGGTCTAAAAAGGACTCCTTTTTGGCTAACGAGTTATTTGATCTGCTAGGTAACTGAATTGATCCTGGTGTGGATGAAATTTGAAGACCATCACTTACGAAATTGGGATATTTGGGTTGCGATTTCATAGTCTTCAGTTCAGGAGTGGAAATAGAATGCTCATGAGAAGAACCAACACTACCTCTCGGTTGGTTACTATGAAAAACAGTACTGTTTGCCACTAGACTACCATTTGAAGGATCTGAAGGATTTACAGTTTTATTAGTAATCTTTGAGTGAATTTTATAAGTCATGTTAGTATTGGTATTTTTATCATTAGTGGGAGCTATTATTATACTATTCATAGATTTACTTGGTTGATGCTTGATGTAAGCAGCCTTATGTGATTTCAACTTTTTGAAGATCATTCCATTCCAGTTGACAGTATCGTTTTCAGATTGATGGTTGGAGAAAAGCCAGGCATATTTATGTGGGATTGAAGCCTTGATCAAACGCTTACGCTTATTCCCCTTTGATACGTCCTCAACTCTGCAACCTTTGAGCATGAGGCTTTTCTCCAAAAACTTTCGAACTCCAGCGGCGCTAATATTTTTTGGTGCTTTTTGTAGGAAGAATGATTCATAATTTGCTTCAGTAGCTATTTTGGCGTTAATTGCTTCTAACATTTGGAGCCTTACATTCCATTCATCCACTGACCAAAACGTGCCTAGCTTGAAGACGCGTTTTACGACTTCTGGAGCTTGAATTGATGCTTTCGGTTCTGGACATCTTGAATTTAGACCGTTTGCATCACTCTCCACTGGGAATGTGTAGTGTACTTCACGCTGCTCCTGTAATTTATTTTCTAGGGAATCAAACTTTTTCTCAATATTTGCCAGTTTTGTTAACATTTCCGGTTGTTGCAATGAATCTTTCTGGTCGGATAGTTTTTTGGTGATGTTTGTTAACATATCACTCAACATTTTTCTATGGTAATCTTCTTTACGGCAGTCTTCCTTGCACGATGGTTGGATGGTTATAATTTGCTCTTTCATCATCTTCTTCTCCTTTGTAGCACTACAGCCCCTCTCGGGCCTTCGCTTAGAGATAGTTAGAGTATCTCATTTTCATGACCTTCATAGAGATCAACTAATTATCGAACATCTCAAGAGCTTTAAATATTTTCTTATCGCTCTTTGATAGGTTAGTGGCTAGTTTGTCGAAGCTACTAGCCATTTCAACAAGGTTCTCATCATTCGCTCGAGATTCCGATTGCAGCCGCACGATTAATTGATCATTCTCTTCCATTAGATTATCGATGTCATACATGTATTTCATTTAATGCTCGAAATTCTGACAATCAGAGCAAATGAAATGTTCCTCTAGATAAGGATGATACCAGTCCCTCGGTGCATCCATGCAGGCGCCATGCAGTTTGCGGTTGCAAAAGCCCTTGCAGATCACATATTTGAAGGTATTGTTGAACGCGATGCAATTTTCTACAATAGTTCAGAGAATGTTTAATGTTTAATGGCTTATTCGCATAGAACACGCTATAACGCAGCGCTCAGGGAGCACGCGTTCTACTCGGCGTTCAGCAATATAGCTACATCACACACAGCATTATTCGTGCGGGCGATATATTATTCTGTGTGTTTCCGCAGTAGGTGGAGTAGTTCTGATGAGAAGGAAGTTCTGCTTCTTCTAGCTATAATTGGAAGTGAAAGGAAGAAATGGTGTTGGGTGCACCCAATCAATAAAAAGAGCGAAGAATTTGGTGAGTACCACCATCTGTGTCGAGAGCTGCGCTCACATGAAGATAATTGTGCTCCAAGCTCCTTCATTTCCATTTTTGTGAAGAGAGCAGCAAGTTCCATCTTCATCAGTGCTTGTGTCGCTGGCTGGAATTTTCTGAACGTGTCAGCATAACTTGAAAACAAGTGGTCTATGCCATCAAACTCACGTCTTGCAGGCTTATTTTGCAAATAATGAAGGACTTTGTCCACGGCCATTATAGTGGGTGCATCATGTTGGGCCTTAAGTCCAACTTTCTTTTGTTTTGGTGGAGACGGAGGTGGCATTGATGTTTGTGTAGATGCTGAAAATATTAGAGGTTCATGTTCCTCAGCTTCATTTACAGGTTCAGGAGTATCATTTTAAGGTTCAGGAGTATCAACAAATGTGGAGTCTTCGATTGTGTTACTTTATACTTTATATATTATATTACTTTCAGTGGGATGGGCTCGAAGAGTATCATCAAAAAATTGCATTTGTTGACTTCATTACCACTTTTGGTACTTTTTTGCCTGCCCCGTTATAACTTTCGCACTTTTCTTGTACCTCATATAATTGTTCCGAAAACTTTTCCATTTGGTTTTGGCTGCATCACCTAATTTAAAAACTAGATTAATAGTTCCAAGTTTACATTACTTCAAAATTAAAAAATAATATGTATTTAATAGGTATTCTTTATTTTGCAGATATTTGGCTACGGGTGACAGTTACCGAACCATCGCGTTTTCTTTTCGTTTGGGACATTCAACTGTTTCTTACAGTGTGAGAGACGTTTGTCGGGCAATTTGGAACGTTTTACAGCCAATATATGCTTTCTCCCACGACATAGACGTGGAAAGAAGCTGAGGAAGGTTTTTCAGCACGATGGGGTTTTCCTAACTGCGTTCGAAGCATTGATGGAAAGCACATTAAACTTAAATGCCCCAACAAGAGTGGATCTGAATATTACTGCTATAAACATTTTTTCTCGCTTGTCCTTCTGGCAGTGGTGGACCCATTCTACAAGTTCATAGTAGTTGACATTGGAAGTTATGGACGACAACAGTGCTATATTTGAGAATTCCGCTTTCTACCGGCAGTCTATTGTTGGAAGAAATATTCTCCCTCCAGAGCCATTACCTGACACAAATACTCCAACTCCTCATGTCATTGTCGGTGATGAAGGATTCGCACTTCAAACGTCCGTAATGAGGCCGTATCCAAAAGCTATAATGACCAATCCAAAAAAAAATATTTCAATGCACAAACCAGTCGAGCCCAAAGACATATAAACAAATGGACGAGCAACGAGAATCTGTGTACTCGTGCATGTGAGAAGCAAATTTGCCACATAAATAAGTTATAAATAACTTACGCTCTCGAAACTATATGATTCCCTCTGCTTCTCCTTCCCCTTTTTTCCAGACAGGTTTTTCTTTTCTCTCTTCAGAAGAATCGCTTCCCCCACTGACACCCGCGCACACCAACGAAATTTCATTTCAGTTTGAGTATAAACAACAAACAACTCTCACGGAAACTCGAACGTCAAAGCAAAAGAAAATCGAAAAGAGCGCGAACCACGCGGGAAAATGATGTGTCAAAGTGGATGGAAATTTCATAAATTTTTAATTAAAACAGTGAATTAAAGTTCCGATTACGTACGCGCGATCTTTAAAATTAAAAACTTTTTAAATGTGAACGTGTTTCGCCGTGGATAGAGTGCTAAATTAAAAGCATATCGCCTCAAACCTCAACTTCACACAACTTTAGCGCAGGTTGCCAATTGCTTCGGCTCTCACGACCGGTTGCGGATCCAGTACTCTCTATATCTATGGTCGAGCCCGTCGTGTCGTGGGAAATGCATTTGGCACATTGGCCATAAAATGCCGCATATTTTTGAGACCAATAGAAACATGTACCAATACTGCAGATTGCGTAGTTAAAGCTGCTACCTGTTTGCAAAACTACAGGGTGCGTACGGTATTTGAGGACAACTTGAGAGTAAAATTAATTAGCTTGTATTTTTAACAAAATTTAATGAAATTGCAGGAATTTTTAATACAAGATTAAATTAATATATGACTATAAAGTTATTCAATAACATCGCCATTAGCAGCAATAACCTCTTCGATCCGGGTCCGGGAACGATTACATGCCCAAATCAAATGCTCTTTGTTCATATTGACCATAACGGCATTAGCAGCAGTCTTTAGCGAAGAAGTCGGTGTTATGAGGTCGCTTATTGGTCTCACGCTCAACTACGCTCCATACGTAATAATCCAAAAGATTAAGGTCTGGAGCGCTAGGTGGCCATAGGTTCGGTGTTATGTGGTCATGAAAATTTTCGGCCATACAATCTTGTGTCGCCATCGCTTAATGTGAAGGAGCAGGGTCTTGTTGAAAAATGTATGGTCTGCCTCCGCTTACATTGTCCATCCGTCTCCAAAACCTCGATGTATGCAGCAGAGTTCACTCGAAGTCCTTGAGTAAAAAAGTGTGCTGGCATAAGATGTCCTTCATTGCTGACAACACCCAAAACCACAATAGTGGCTGGAAATTTTGCGTGCATAACAACAGGAAGCTCCGTAGGATTTCAACAAAGCCATCTCTCATTTCTGCGATTGGTTTTTTGATCTTGGTCAAAATATTGGGCGCCTTAGAGTGTTTGATTTTGTTTAAAAGACGTTTTGATCGGAGAACTCTCTGTTCCCGCGTTCGTTCCAATATGAACTGTCCTCAGCGCATCACGTAAGACTTATACCGAAGGTCTTCATGGACAACTCTACGAATAAAGCGCTCAGAAACATGAAGCTCACTCGCAAGGACCCTAATTGATTTTGAAGGCTCCTCGTCTATGCTCACTTGCACTTGCTCTAAAAATTCTGCAGATCCGACAGTGTCAGAACGTTGTTCGTGCTTTTTGCGTTTTGCAACCGATTCTGTATCGCCTCCTGATGCTTCCACTTCATGATGAATTATACACGAATGAACGGGCGCAATTAAGAAAATTAGAGATCTCTCAATCTGTATAGTTTGCACATATAGCGACGATGACAGCATGTCTCTTCATTTCTTGAGTGATGTTGTAGTCCGCCATTTCTTATCTGAAAAGGAAAAAAAAATAAAAAAAATTTCGCGAAGTTATACTCACATTTATGCATATCCTCAAATACCGTACGCACCCTGTGTATTATAATCAAAAAGGATGTTAATATACAATATTCAGCCAATGACATTAATGCCATTGAGCCTATACAAGTGCTCGTACCAACAAATGCAACTAATCGAAGATCAACTAATGCTGCGATTCAAGTCCGTGAAAGTTTTGCTTACTTTGCCAGTAGATAATAATTTTATAAGGGATTGTTATATAAAGTTATGCTACGTAGTAGTGATGCCGGAAATTTAATCAAGCGAATAAAAAAATAAATAATTTTTAATTATGGTTCTTTGTATTTTACTTACAGACGAATAGACTGACCCAATTTCAATACGGTTTCGAAAATTTTCTTTTACATAACCCTAAAAAGACATGTAATTCTCAGCTCTTCAGCAATAATATTCCATGCCTCCGTTTTCTTCACAATATTTTTGTTTAAATTATGACTTGCGTCATATAAATCAACAAACTTTCTTACTTCCTCTATTAATTTCTCGGTTTCTCCCCACATCTTTACTCGTGGAAATTCAGTAACGCGCGTTCTTTTTGTAATTTTATACAAAACAAATATATAACGCCATGTTCCTTAAAGTTGCGCTGAGTCATAACGCCATTGGTGTGACAGGATTGATGTAAACTTGTGTCATACAAACGTATCGCCGTAACGCGATGTTACAGTAATGCTTAGCGCCGCATTATAACGCGCTCTATGCGAATAAGCCTCAATGATACACCGACAATGGGCGAATGAAAATTAATGCGCAGAAGTGTAAAACAATTTTTTTTCGGACCACGCTGCAGTGGGCCAGTCAAGACGTGAAACGTAATTGGAAGGATTTTGATATTACGGCTGGTGGGAGTAGTTAAGCATGGGTCCCACATAAATCCTGTGTTCTATACCTCGGGTTCATCTCGATCAGTATCCGTACTACACTGAACATGTCAAAATCATGCTCAGTAAAGCAATAAAAGTAGTCATGGCCCTTCGACGACTCTTTCATTCCAGATACATTGATCAAAAGGTCGAAGTTATCTGTTACGAGATCCTGGTTGGACCAGTTGTGACATATGGATGTCAGATCTGGTACAACCAGAGTGCTAGTACAATGGAAAGATTAAGAGTTTTCGAAAGGAAATAACTTCGTACATGTACTGGTTTATACAGAACGCCTGAGACGGATTGAAAGCACTGTTTATGAAATAAAATAATTTATGAAACTGCTAAAGTGTCGAGAGTCGATACCTTCATATTGAGGCTTCTTCGGAATCATATCGCAAGAAATGTAACTGTGGGCGAAAACTCCTGGATTTCAAAGCCGTCCCACCCTACAGACGGGTATATTGCGACTTGCCTCGCTACTAGCTTCATTCCTCCTTTTGGTTCTGACGGTGTCCCAATCATATATCACATATATAGACAGGCTACGGATAAGAAGGTAAAATATCCTCCGAATTTGAGTTCACGAGACCAACAATTCCAATGCAGATACTCGTTTGCAAGATTCGTTGGGGTTGGTTGAGGAATAGATTTTAATATATAGTATATGTGATGTTTATCATATTAGGTTTAGAGATAAGCTTTTAACGTTTATGTTAGAAATATGTGTGTAGTCACACAAGCAAACTGCAAGAAAACCTTCTTAACCCCTGTCCGAAATTTTAGTTGCAGATTTAGTCAAAAAAAAAAGATTTCATACTTCCATTCATAATTTTAATTTATGAAATAGTATTTTTTCTTATTATTATTATAAAATATAATTTTATGAGATTTAACTTTTATTACTATTTAAAATCTTTTTTCTTTACTTCGGTTAATTTTTTGTTCTTAAAATTCGTTAAGATCATTTAAAGACCGGGTAGTGAACTCAAAAGTTTAAATTAAAACAATTCCCAACCATTCACCCTTTTAACTCCAATACATTATCATTCTCCTGCGGAATCGTGCTCCCAAGGAAAATTACATTTGCTTAGGACGGGAGATCGTGAAGAACCCCGGACGAATTGGCGAAATTTCGTTCGATGGGACGGTTTTGCGATTCGATAAGTTTTGTGGCCATTTGATTCGGTGCCGTGTGAAGTGGATTAACATCACATGTTAGTGAATGATTGTTGGGAAGTTCTTACGAACATATTAAAAGTTGAGGTTCCATAAAGGCAACTGTGGTGTAGTGAATCGTACGGTTTCAAGACACGGAAACGACAAACGTTTCCCGAGTGCTTTCCATACAAGTGTGTGTAAATGTTGACTGTCGTGCCGTCAGTATTTATTCGAATTGTTGAATTTGTTTTGTGAACACGGGCAGTGAATTAACCTAACAAATTGAGGCTAGTTTCTTAGTAAACTTGAATTCTAATTGTTCCCTTTAATGAACGGAGTACTGTACTGTGATTGCTACGATTAAGACAGGAATACCAAAATTGAAGTGTCCGAGTATGCAGCACTGCGAGGCAAATTCATCAGAAACTTTTGACTGAATCATATAAAGTTTATTTACAAATAGCTCTTCAAACTCGGTGAGTCTTGATGTTAATGGAGACACTTTGGAATGCATTGTAGTTACAGCCACGCTTTCAAAGAGAATGGTGAGTGATCGTTTTTAATTCGATTTTGCTGTAGGATATCATTGGGAGAAGTCCTAAGCGAAAATGTTCATATCCGAAATCGTCAATTCAGGAGCCGTAATTTATTAATATCCACGTGATCGGATTGGCACGCTTTACTAAGGAAATAAATCAATATCAACGTCTCGTGGATTTTTCACGACCTTAGCCCAAACTCGCTTCAGGTTCTTGCATTGCGATGAATGCTTCGTATTGTGGTCTTGGCTGACAGATAGGGTCTTCTCAAAATCTAGCATGGCACAACAGCGCAATTAGTGAGAAGGGGGTAGTTAATCATACATGTATAACCTTACCAAGTACATGTATTAAAGCGAAGCATTTGCTGGATTTCATAGCTATAACTAGAGTTCGATTTTATTACAAAACCTAAAACAGAACACACGAACGATAATTGCAAACAAAGAAATTAAACTACTACTACGGATGGCAAAATGAAATCATTTCCTAATGCAGTTATAATTATTTTAATTTTTCCTATTTTCTTGTAAGAACGAATGTATTTAAAGCCTATTTAAGATTGATTTTTATATAGAAGAGGACGATTAGAAATAATACAAACAATCAACTGTGTAATAATAATAATAATAATTGTAAGAAATCATTCGTTGAAACCGAACTCTCACAGTTGCAATGGAAAATGTGTGAGCAATCTATTTGGCAAGAAGAGATTTCATATCGCAGTTAAATAATTTCCTTTATGTCAAAATATTGATGATTTACACATGACTCATAATCGTTAAATTTTCAATAACACATTTGAAGTTTCACAATTTGGAGCATGATTGACATCATTCGCGGTTTATATTAAAAACGGATGTAAGGCTTCCTTGAAATGCTCAATCGTTAGAGAGCTAACCTTTTGAAATTTCTTTAATCAAGTATCTCCAAGCTAAAAGGCACAAAAAGTTTGTAATTATCTTAAGCGGTAAATCGAGTTACACATTAATTTTGAAAATCAGGCAAAAATTGTTATCGCAGGCCTACTAATTCACACTCCCAATTTGCTGGACAATTTGTTACGATGGTATAAATTCAAAATGTTGGTTTTCAATGAAAAAAGTAAACAATAGATGCTTAGCTCTCTTACTTTACCGGATGTTAAATCTAATGTATTTCTTTCACCACACATACAATTTTCTTGATTCGATTTTAGTATATGGTTCATTTAATGTGTAAACTATATATAAATATTTCTGCTTATATGAATGCAATGCATTATTAAATTTATACCTTCGGTCTTTCCATTTCGTTCTACCTGCCCGGGTATAGGACCCGCATCGATGGCAGGCTCCTCCGCTAATATGGGCTAGCCATCGGGCGTGCTTTTTCTTTCTTTTCGCTTAACAGGGGCTCTTGCCGGGCTAGGTGGCCTTCCGCTCGCATGCCCATTTATGGTATAGTGTTATGTGATTCCCTCACATGATACTATGACATAAATTTTCCACGTTTATATTTTTCATTTAAAGGAAAAATTCATTCAAATTAAGTTTGTATGAGTTTTTTAACTTAAATGAAAAATATGGCCACGCTTACATTCGGATCTTGATCCAGTTGGGAGGGTACTACCATCAAGATGCCCCTCTCTTATTTGTGGGCCATAAGTCTCGTCGATAACGATAAAGCCATCTTAAGTTCATCTGTTTTCCCCAGGCACAGTTTTCCTTCTGTCAGCAATATTCTTTGACCCTTAGTAGGTTACCTTCTCGATTTTTTTGTCCCCAAAATTCGTGGATGCGAAATATTTTTGTAGTGTGTCCTTGTGCTGGGGAAAATAATCCACCCCATGACATCACAATCACGTGTCCAAAGCATAGACCAATCTCAGCGGACCTTAGCATCCTCTTCCGCATAAGCAGCAGAATATAGCTGCAGCCCAGCTGCAGCCCTTCACGGACAATTTTCCATGCCTTTTTCACTACATATTGCGAAAGTATCTTTTTAGGATAAGATAAAGTTTTTGATTGAATTTGATTAGAATAAGGTGATAACATATAAGGTATAGAATAAAAGAACTCCGCCTTAGACGGTCCCTAGCACGTTTGAGAAAGGAGGAGGGTACCCCTTGTTTCCTCAACCCGCAGCTTCCATGATTCCTCACCCCAAGCCCCTAATTAAATGGTTGCAAATGTTCTCGGGGTCGCACATTGGGTTTACTGGTTCTCCAATGATGGGACATTAAACGCCGAGAAATGCTAATAACTGTAAATACATCTACAGCTCTGCTACTGAATCCTGCTTACACCTCCTTTTTGGGGACGTAAGAGGGTGAAGACGAATCTTCTGCACCTGCTAACGGAAGTTAAGTAATAACCATGCTACCAGACTTGACGTTGGGTGACGGGCTAACTCTCCATCCCTAGAAAACCCTAAAATGTTTCAAAACCTGCAGAAGAGCCTCGGAATGGATTGGACTCATGGCAACTACCTCGCAATCGGAAAAGGGACTATGGCATTGGATCCTGGAATGTCAGGTCACTTAATTATCCTGGCGCTGTTAAGGATCTTTTACAATAGTTTACAATAGGCCAGTCAATATCAATTAAAAATACTGTCAGTCCAGGAAACGGCCTGGACTGGAAATGATATTCAAGACATGAGATCGCATACAATATTCAAAAGTGAGAAGCCTACTCATCGGGGAACGACTGGAGGATTTAGCCTCCACGATGAAACAAATGACAACGGCCAGCGCCTGATTAACTTTGCATGTAGCAGAAATCTATTCATAGTTTCGACTTGCTTCCCACATTGACGCATTCATCAAATTACCTCGGAATCATCGGACTGAAACACACAAAACCAGATCGATCATGTTCTGATCCAACAACGTTGGGCCTCGAGCATACTTGACGTCCGTACATACCGAGGAGCCAATAATAACTCAGTTCATTACTTGATCAAATTGACCTATCAAAGTCGTTTATCAAAGGAATATTCAGCAAAGACCAGCCTGCTGCAAAAATTTTACATCAAAAGGCTCCAAAAGGCGTCTGTGGCCAAAAATTTCACTTAGACTCTCAACAAACAGCTGCCTTCCATCTTATCAAACGCATCGTTAAAAGCGGACAACGAGCTCTGCATGGAAGTGAAAGTGGCTATTAAGATCGTGGCAGAACAAACGGTCGGATATCAAGCCTGGTGCAAGAGAAATAATTGGTTCGATGATGAGTGCCAGAATGCGTTAGACAAAAAGAATCAGGCGACGAAGAGAGAACACTATGAAAATCTCAGAAGAGTAGCAAATAAGGTAATTAGGATTAAGAAAAGAAAACACTATGAAGACCAATTGAGAAGTATAGATGTAAGTTTAGCGAGTAACAACACAAGACTAGCATGCAAAGTAGTGAAAAGCCTGAAACGCGGCTATCACCCCAAAACCACGCTTTGTCGTGATGACATTGACAATATCATCGCTGACGTAACCACGACTAAGGAAAGATGGGCATCATATTTCAAGGACCTCCTTAATACCCCACACAGCTCCAAAACATCGAAATCTATAGATGTTCTTGGAGTTACTTCCATCATTAAAACCCAAAAGAATAATAAAGCGCCGGGCATTTATGAGATTCCAGTGGAGCTCATCAAATATGGTGGCAGCGGTGTTCATAAAGCTATTCACATAGTAATCTAGCACATTTGGCAACAAGAACATATGCCGAAAGAGTGGAGCCAATCAATTATATTCCACATCCACAAAAAAGGTGACAAGCTACAGTGCGAAAATTATAGAGGCATATCACTACTTTGTATGGCGTACAAAATATTTTCAAAGATTTTAGAAAACAAGATCGGATCATACGCCAACAGCATTATTGGGGATTATCAAGGTGGTTTTAGGGCAGGTAGATCGACAAAAGGCCAATTGTTCACCGTACTTGAAAAATGCTGGGAGTTGAACATAGATGTGCACCAAATTTTCGTTGACTTTAAGCAAGCATACGTTAGTATTGATCCTAATGTACTATACCGAGTAATGCTTTGGTTTGGCATCCCAGCCAAATTGGTCCGTCTTACCAAAATGACAATGATGACGACAACCTCCCAAGGCCGCATCAATAACCAACACACTGATGCCTTTGACACAAATATAGAACTACAGCAGGGAGATGGGCTTGCTGCATTGCTATTCAATTTGGCTCTGGAGTACGTTATAAGGAAGCTACCTGTCGATACACGAGGTACATTACTATAGAAGCCGAGCCAAGTAGTAGCCTATGCGGACGACAACAACATTTTGTCACGGTCATTAACAATTACCAAAGAACTTTTCCTAGAACTCGACAGCGAAGCAAAACTAGTAGGGCTACAAATCAATGAAAATATAACAAAGCTCATGACGAGTACCTGGAGCACACAAAATATCACACTTGGTGAATACAGTATCAAAATTGTTAGCGAATTCGTGTATTTAGGCGCCAAAATAACGAAAACGGGTAATGAAAGAGACGAAATACGCCGAAGAATACAGCTCACAAATGAAATGTTTTATTCAGTTTTGACGATCTGGACGAGCAGCTGCATACACAGGATAACAAAGCTCCAAGCATAAAAATCTGTTATAAGAGCTGTGTTATGCTATGGGTGTGAAACATGGACCCTAACCCAAGCATCCACAAATCTATTGAACGCCTTTGATCGACGGGTCCTGAGGCGAATCGGAGCGAAGCTAGACGGGGACCAATGCCAGATTCGATACAACCATGATCTATATGAAATTTTTGATGAACCGGAGGTCTCAACGATTGTTAGACTGCGGAAGCTGCAATGGGCTGGCCACATGAATCGTATGGACGAGCAACGGGTACCCAAAAATGTATTCGTTGGGAGAACTGAAGGCCGGAGATGAGTGGGGAAACCGAGGAAACGCTTATATGAATAATGTAAGTGGGAATAATGGGCTGCTTCTTAAATTTTACCAACAACTTGAATATCTTCCGGAAAGAATATAGAAACAGCGATTTCGTAATTTAATGTTTAGGTCAACATGGTTCAAAATAAATTGTCATCATTTCACATTCCCACGGATGGGCTCCTTTGATTTATTTGTAAATTGGTGTAACTTGCAAAGCAAATACAAATCCTTTTTTAGGTCTTTGTAAAAATTTTTTTTACAAAGACCTACTAGTTTCGCCTGTCCGTCCGTCTGTCCGTCTGTCCGTCTCTCCGTGCGTCACATCTGATTTCCTCAGAAACTATAGAAGCTAGAATGCTCAAACTTTGTGAAAAGGTCAGAAGTGATGGTCTCTCAAAAGTTAAGGCCTTGACAAAAATTTAAAAAATGTTTAAGGGGGGTCCCCCCTAATAACGAATTGGCCTTTAAAAATTTTTTTTAATCAAAAGTAGTCGAGTGGGGTATCAAATGAAAGGTCTTGATTAGAACTTTTAGAATCTGAAATAAAAAAATAATTTGATGAATTAGGGGGTCCACGGGGAGGCAAAATGTACCCAAAACTTGTGCCCCCCCCCCCCCCTCGCGATTGGACACCTTTCAGCCGAAAAATCTGAAAATTATCACGAATGTGGACCTTTATGAGTACAAGGGCAACAAATACCTTAGAAATCGAAATTCGCTCAACTTTGTTAATAATAGTATGATTTGTAGATTTTACATTTTTGCCCATAAAATCAAAACGGTACCTTTAAACTTCTTGAAATTTTGCGATTATATAGACTGACATAAGGTATATATGTTCACAAAATTTAATTAAGATCGAATCATAATCAAATGAGTTATAGCCATTTCAATTATATGGAATTACAACAACGATAACACGTGTTTATGGTTCATATAGGGTTTTCCAATTAGAGGTGTTATTTTGATATTAAAAGAAAATGCCATTTTTTTAAATAAATGATCGAATGTTTATTTCATTATAAAGAAGAAGATATGCCGTTAATAGCAATAACTAACGTTGGGCAAATAACCACCACGACACGCTTACAGGACCATATCCTCTTCATGAAATTTTCCATAACCAAATCGCAAAGTGGCTGCCCTATGTCCTCGATAGCCTCACGAATTTCATCTTTGAGATCTTGAATTGACGCTGGGCTATTGGCATAGGCCTTCTCTATTACGTGGCTCCAAAGGAAGAAGTCGCAAGGTGTTAAATCAGAAGATCTATTCAAAATAACACCTCTTATTGGAAAGCCCTATATATATTTAAAATTGACTTAGGTACTTTTATTTTCTTTCAATTTTCATGAAAATTTAAGGAATAGTGTTTAACTTGAACATGTTCAATCGGCCGAGCATTGAGAAAAATCATTTAAGCTAGATTAAAATGGCGGCTGCACTGTGCTTATGGAAGAAACTGTGCATCTTTTGTATAAATTTGAAGGATTTCATATCCAAGTACTGGATGAATAGTTCAAGTTATCGATTCACGCCATTAGAAAACTTGTTTCTAACCCTAGGATGTTTACAAAGACCTTCTGGTAGGAGCACTCTCCTGCTTACTCAACTTGTTTCACTTTAAAATTAATACAATATATTCGATTTTGAAATAAAGAACGAGTATATCAAACATGTAGAGTCGATCGCCCATTAATTTTATCTGTTGTGATTAAGCCTAATATCTAGGAAGAGTTATAAACTGTTATTATGACTTCTACACTTACCACTTTCTCCCTCACATAAATTAGGCAGATGATCCTGCAACAAGTTCGTGCTGGTATGTAAATTGATGCTCAACTGTCATTTATATTAAAAGTAGAACACTGTTTTTCAATTTTTGTACCTTCACTCAATTCAAATTAAATTGTTTGTCTATGATTTGCTGAAACACGAAAATCTCTGTAACTTGTCCACTCTCACGGACGCGTATACTCATCCTGAAAAACGAAAAATTTTGTTTTAAGTCGAGTATAATCATAGTTATTGAACGGTGCTGAGTATTTTTCATTTAAATTATTATTTTGGTTTAAATAATCACTAGTCATAATTTTTCACGCATGTTGAGTATACTAGTACTAATACAAAATTTGATAAGGTTTCTGTACGAGTATATTTTTCTGTTCATAACTACGCACAAGGAATATTGAATAAAGCTCCCAAATTAGCTTATAAAAAATATCGTTTATTATCAATTCACAGCAGGTACTTTAATTATGGCTGGTAAGAGATTATATTTCGGTCTTTGGTCGTGCTTTCATGTATACATAGAGCATAATGAAAACAACTATGACAGCAAGCGTTGGCAGAACTACTGACGTAAGCTGCTCTTGAATTTTCAAATTTTCCAGTTTCCTTTCTTTCTTTTGTTTTCTATTTTCTTTCACTTTCCCTTTAAGTTGTCTCATCCTGAAAAGAAAAAAAAAAGGCAAAGACTAAGTATGACACTATAGAAACTGCTGAGCGAATTTGAATATAGACTCAAGCATTCACACATTTAGAAATAAATGAGAAAGATATAAAACTTCAAATCAATTTTTTTTTTAATTTACAGGCCAAGTTTAACGCATAGAGAGATTAAATATTGATAGATCCCGAAATAAGTTAAAAAAAAGTCTTCTAAAAACAATTATAAAAACTTTTTTCACGAGAAACAAATAAAAAAAATTTTCCGTACATTTTGCCTCCCTCTGGGCCACCTGATGTAAAAAAATGACTTTTTGCGTCAAATTTTAAAAGTTCTAATCAGGATCTTCATTTGATACCCACTGGGCTATCTTTGATAAAGTAAATTTTTTAAGGGACACTTAGTTATAAGGGGTTAGTCCACGTGGTTTAGTGATTAGAGCACTCATCCCGAAAGCCGAAGGTCCCTGGTTCGACTCTCATTGGCGGCAACGAGATTTAGTTTGAGTGATTCTTCGGACGGACTCTAAGCCTGTTCAGTTAT
The DNA here is from genome assembly GCA_963969285.1 of Odontomyia ornata. Lineage (NCBI taxonomy): Eukaryota > Metazoa > Arthropoda > Insecta > Diptera > Stratiomyidae > Odontomyia > Odontomyia ornata. The sequence continues at coordinate 8,648,073 of OZ017738.1, read as the reverse complement.
GATACGTCCTGGTTTAAAATCAGAACGCATCGCAGGTGGGTGGAGGGACACACGGCCAAAGCGTGATACTGACCATATTACCTTGTGGAGGGCTGACACATTCGATCATAATGAGACGCTATAACATCACCAACTGAAGACCCGAAAGGGCCTGCAGTGCTACAGTTTTTTTAAAGTTATAAGGGGCGTTTTTTGAAATGTTTGATGAGTTCTGCACTTTTGAAAGACCTTCAGTTCTGACATTTTCACAAAGTTTGAACTTTGTACATAGCTTCTATAGTTTCCGTGGAAACTTGCTTGATGCACGGACAGACGAAGACAGGATGCGAAACTATTAGGTCTTTGAACAAATTTTTTACAAAGCCCTAAAAAGATTATATTTGTCATCAAAAAATTGCAGCCAATTTCAGAAACCATACAATATAGGTAGCAGCTATGCAAATATTTTTTCAGTATTGCTCTGAGCAAGATATACGCAGACCTCATTACTCATACCTGTAAGATAGATTTAAACGATTAAACGATAAAATTAAACGCGTGTTAAATTTTAATTAATTGAACTACATAAGAACGTCCCGTCAAGGCAGCGTCAAGCTATCGACTAATTTACGAAACATGTAATAGAAATATACAATAGTAAATTAGTCGATAGCCTGATGGTGTTTTGATAGGGTGGAACGCGTTGCGGTCATGTGTAATTCAACCTAAAATACATGAATAATAAACTGATCAAAATTTAACAAACGTTTAATTTTATAGGGTTTTCCAATAAGAGGTGTTATTTTGAATAGATCACCTTGCGACTTCTTCCTTTGGGGCCACGTGAAAGAGAAGGTCTACGCCAACAGCCCAGCGTCGATTCAAGACCACAAGGATGGAATTCGTGAGGCTATCGAGGACATAGGACAGCCACTTTGCGATTTGGTTATGGAAAATTTCATGAAAAGGATATGGTCCTATAAGCGTGGTCACTATTAATGGCGTACCTTCCTCTTTATAATAAAATAAACATCCGATCATTTATATTAAAAAATGGCAGAGTTTCTTTTAATATCAAAATAACACCTCTTTGGAAAACCCTATATTATTTAATCATGAAGAAGTGCAAGTAAGTGCCGTACCTTTTTTAAAAAATTTTAAATGATCAAATTCACAATTAACTATGGGTTAACTCATTTTAGATGCGATGATAAATTTGTTTTCTTGAAAATTAGTTGGGCTTGCTTTGTTATATGAGCAGACGCGTTTCGACTCCTTTGAGATATCTTCAATGTCTAAAGGCCCGACGGCTGTTTTTTTTGGGACATCAAATAAACAAAACAATTGACTGCAATGAAATATTTTTACGAAATGTGTTGTCATCTATCACTTTGAATTTTACTTTAACATACTGAATTGGCAGTACCGCGCTTGCCCGGTGCACTGATGATTATTGGTCAAGCCTTAAAAAAACTGCACTGCAGTAGATCGTCATAAGAAATAGCTTTGGCATTGCAGTCTTCTGCTGTTAACACAAGGTCAATCTCCTAGCATATCGCACCCTCACTATAACATAGAATATACTCGCACAATATCGAGGCAACAAATCGGGATGATACGCATTCTGCGTTTTCCGTAATTTAAGATTCACTGATTCAGAAACTTACTTTGTTAATTATCTGATCTTGAAGCGCGACACTACGAGTATATCACGGATTTCCAGACGTGGCACAGTTCAATGTTCATACACGAGTATGTAGAAAAGATAGAATTGGTGAACGAACCTTTCTGCTTACGGTTCAGCAACCACGAATTAAATTAGACTGCCACGCAAGTTAACTGTTTTCGTGTACCTACATAAGTCAAAGTATCTAAAGCACAACACAATCTGCCAGATACAACCAGTCCGCATGCTCACAAGATATTCAACGTGCTTGTGGTTAAAGTTTCCACTTGCTTCATACTAAAAGCAAGTTTCGTATGTGTTTCTTTCAAACTTGGAAAACGGTTTTAATAGATAAGAAGAATCTGTTATCATCCTTCAATGAAGCTATCATTCCTATGCCTAATCAAAAATAAACAACATGATTTTCTGCATCAACTATTGCACATAAATTAATTATTTAAATAATATTTAGACATGTATAGTAAAGGAAAAGTATGACATAAAATTCCAGGTAGCGCTGATTCCTAACAGAATGCACGATGAATATAACCACCCATGAATGTTTCCATGTCCATTGTGAACTTTATATTTGCATCCTCAACATTCTGAAAATACGTTTGAAATCTTTGCCATCAATAAAATGAACGTAAGATGCCTACGAATAGAAATTATATTTAAATGAAGTAAACATTATAAACCCCTCTTCCATATTGCTGAATTGTCGAATATCGGCTTGACTTCGGCGCTTTCAAAGTTCATTTGAATGTTCGTGAAAGCTTTCGTATTCAGCTAAAAAAATATTGGAGTTGTCATGGATTTTCGGTAAGTTGCTGACGTTGAATTTTGGACGAATCTGTAGTGTTTGAAGCAAAACTGACGATAGATACAAGCCATATGGTAGCAATTTGCATATGTATTAGTCGGCCTACTATGGACAAGCTTCCGGTAGCTGTCACCCAACTGCGGCATTAGCAAATGCTTATATTTCGTCATATATACTATTTTCCGAATAAAAAACGTGCGGAGCGCATTCCGTGCATGCTATAAATTCACCTTGTATAGCTCATTGTGCTCCTAAACTTTCCAAGACGAGCAAATGAAGCACACGTTTTGCACCTTCGACTGATAGTTCAGCGTTGAGATGTAAACAAACTCCTATAAATTCACTTTGGAAGGCGATAAAAACTAAACGGGTATAAGAACTGAAATAATTTTCACTTCACTAAGAGCGCTATTGTGTTCTCCGCGGATCATCTGGATTTCAATGTAGAAATCCGTCTCTAAACCGTACAAAACCTCGAATTTTCGTTGGCACCTCCACAATTCTTCATATAACGCCATGTAAGTTAGCCAGCAAAGTCGGCCTACTAATGGTCATGTGTGTGGTAGTAAGCGCTACTGCCATATGGCTTGTATCTATCGTCAGTTTTGGTTTGAAGTTTTCCACAAAGCTCGGTTGTAATCGTTATTTTAAATAGGCAGAAAATATTTTCCAGCTGTTTGGTATGGAATTTGCAGCTTCGCAAACATAAACCGTTCCTATGGTTTATACACTACATAATTACATTGCTAATAAATATGTAGAACTTTTATGTTGTTCGACAACTTCAAGTTTAGTCTTCACGTTCTATTTCTGTGTGATAACATGGGTAACTTCAAAATAGACTATAATGATAAAAATACATATATACTCCCTAAGATAATCTACAATCGCAAAAGCTACTTTTTACATACAACCTGATTTGATTGAAATGATTATTGACAGCGAATAAAATACATTCAGAATTAAAGATTTTGTAACGAATTTCTTCCCAAGTTATTGTGCGAAATGACAAATTCAACACGGTGAAATGAAAGAACATTTTAGGTCTTTTTTAACAAAGACCTACTAGTTTCACGACCTGTCTGTCCGTGCGTCACAGCAAATTTCCTCGGAAACTATAACAGCTAGAATGCCAAACTTTGTGGAAAGGTCAGATATGATGGTCTCTCAAAAGTTGAGGTCTTAAGAAAAATTTAAAATTTTTTTAAGTCGGTGTAATGATTTTATGTCTACGTCCGAACGCGGAACCGACCTCTCATCGGTTCTAGACGTTAAGTCTGAGTAGTGCCAACGAAAGGTACCAACCGGTCAACCAATCCGTGCACCGTAATCCATTCACGCGGTGGCTGCTTGTCGGCCAGCTAGATCGGAGAGGATTTCGGTCGCGGGTCTCCGAATGGGTTACGCTCACTTACAATATTCAGCCACCTATGCATGCCCGTTTCCAAACGCGCTACAAAACAAAACCATACGGAGAGGAAACCTACTTTACGTTACTCCGTATTTCTTCCTATAACCAGTCAAAAGACAAAGATCTAATCTTTACTTCGCGTTCCCGAATTTCCGACGCGGTACCGAAAAATACACTACGTTAACGTAATTCCGAAAAAAAGCTACGCTAAAAAAAATCAAAATCAACTAAGGTACCGCGTACCGCGCGCAACGTGAAACCGACCTCAGCGAATTTTCTCAAACCCTACCCTCGCGACGGCATACCTACCCTGCACCTCGTTTCCCGCTGAGGTCGGTTTCGCGTTGCGCGCGGTACGCGGTACCTTAGTTGATTTTGATTTTTCTTTAGCGTAGCTTTTTTCGGAATTACAATTATTTGAGCTCCATCAAAATGACTGCTGAAATGTGCTTATGAAAGAAACTCAGTATCTTTTGCATAAATTGGAACGATTTCCTATCCAAGTACTGGATGAATAATTCAAATTATCGGTTCATACTACTAGAACATTTGTTTCAAACCCTGGGGTGGTTACAAAGACCTTCTGGTAGGAGCATTCTCCTGCTTATTCAACTTGTTTCTAATTTAATCTAGGCAATAAAACATAAACATGATATTATTCTTTTTGAGAATAAGAAAATTTGCTTTTAATATTATATTGTTTCCTTATTGGAAATGGATTTGCTATATAGACACACAGAAGTATGTCCCCCAATTTCGGTGACGTACCCGTGCGTATATTTAACATACACGACTTATTTCAAGCTAGTTTGGACCCCATCACAGCTCGAAAACTATTTAATTTGCAAAATTAAGACTTTTTTAAAATCCATCAAACGAAACTGGAGTCAAAGCTCAAAGCCAAATTCAAAAGCGCTTTATTTCATTAATCATTATAAACTTTATAAGACCATAAAGCAAGTTTCAAGACATTGAAATAACTACACTGATGGCCCAAAGGAGTCGAAACTCGTCTACTCATACGACGAAGCGAAATAAAATAAAAGCCCACGAGACACTCTAAATTTAAATAATATGGAAATTGGAAAAATTAGTTCAAAAGAACAATACATACCTCCATCAAATTAGAATTATAACATATTATCAACTAATTGAAGAACAAGTTGAGTAAGCAGGAGAGTGCTCCTACCAGAAGGTCTTTGTAAACATCCTAGGGTTAGAAGCAAGTTTTCTAATGGCGTGAATCGATAACTTGAATTATTCATCCAATACTTAGATATGAAATCGTTCAAATTTATACAAAAGATGCACAGTTTCTTCCATAAGCACAGTGCAGCCGCCATTTTAATCTAGCTTAATAGAGTAATAGAGTAATAGAAAAGGCCTATGCCAATAGCCCAGCGTCAATTCAAGATCTCAAAGATGAAATTCGTGAGGCTATCGAGGACATAGGGCAGCCACTTTGCGATTTGGTTATGGAAAATTTCATGAAGAGGATACGGTCCTGTAAGCGTGTATTTGCCCAATGTTAGTTATTGCTATTAACGGCATATCTTCTTCTTTATAATGAACTAAACATCCGATCATTTATTTTAAAAAATGACATTTTTCTTTTAATATCAAAATAACACCTCTAATTGGAAAACCCTATATGAACCATAAACACGTGTTATCGTTGTTGGCTATAACTCATTTGATTATTATACGATCTTAATTAAATTTTGTGAACATATATATCTTATGTCAGTCTATATAATCGCAAAATTTCAAGAAGTTTAAAGGTACCGTTTTGATTTTATGGGCAAAAATGTAAAATCTACAAATCATACTATTATTAACAAAGTTGAGCGAATTTTGATTTCTAAGGTATTTGTTGGCCTTGTACTCATAAAGCTCCACATTCGTGATAATTTTCAGATTTTTCGGCTGAAAGGTGTCCAATCGCGAGGGGGGGACACAAATTTTGGGTACATTTTGCCTCCCCGTGGACCCCCTAATTCATCAAATTATTTTTTTATTTCAGATTCTAAAAGTTCTAATCAAGACCTTTCATTTGATACCCCACTCGACTACCTTTGATTAAAAAAAATTTTTAAGGGCCAATTCGTTCATAGGGGGGACCCCTCTTAAACATTTTTTAAATTTTTGTCAAGGCCTTAGCTTTTGAGAGACCATCACTTCTGACCTTTTCACAAAGTTTGAGCATTCTAGCTTCTATAGTTTCAGAGGAAATCAGCTGTGACGCACGGACAGACGGACAGACGGGCAGACGGACGGACGGACAGACAGGTCGCGAAACTAGTAGGTCTTTGTAAAAAATTTTTTTACAAAGACCTAAAAAAAACGCGAAAAATCAACAAACTCTATTGAAACTCAAATATACAAAGTAAATAACGGGATCATGGACGCTTAGCTTATCTTTAATACGATTTAACCCTTAAAAAAGATTTAAAAAAAACCCAAAAAGAATTCAAAAATAACAATAACGACGATGCAACCAGCGGCTGCAGCCACGATGTAAACAGCACATCGGGAATGGCACTAACGATGACAAAAACGACGAACCACCCAATGACAGTGAAGATGGACGAAAACGGAGATTAATAGATGGTCTGGTCCTGACCATAGTATACTCAAATAGTAGCCACACCTTTCATTTACCCTGTGTTGCACACTTTTTGAATTTTCCCAGGGGCACGTCAGCTGATCCGGGGCATGACAGCTGATCCCATGTTTCGCGCGCTCAAGAAACAAAGCAAAATGCAAATAAAATTTCCGACGCACGTGTTCTTTTACGCATTTCAGAACATAGGAGTGCTGCCAAATCCTAGCAAAAAACTAAAAGATTGCATGGAACGAATTTGTTTTTCTGCAATGTTATTGATTTTTTAGCTCTGGTAGCCCTGAAATCTCTCATCGAAGCATATGTTTTTATTCGCGCCATTCCTCGCATCAGCGTTTACCATCTACCTGCTACCGAAGATTTATGGCTCGCTGTTCGGCTTGTGTTCGAATTTTTCCGGAGGGTTGATGGAGTGTGGTTACTAGTTGAGTATACTATGGTCCAGACTGAGATTCCTGCGGCGTTCGGGCGCAGCAAAAAAAAAATGTTGACGCACCAGATGTTCGAGCGGTGGAAGAAAATATAAAGATGGTCACTGCTGCGATTGCTACCAAAGCGGCTAAAGCACAGGTCGTAAATCCTGAAATAATAAAGAACCATCCTGAAGTCAACGAGGAGATTACGGCAAGAAAAGAAACGAGTGACCACGCAAATAAAGCGAAAATGTGTGATTTCATCGCCAACATCGAAAAGGTGGCGGAAAAAGAAGCCGATAACCTCTCCCAAGGCGTGCCGCACAGTTACTATTGCCGCCCAGCAACATGAAGAAGAAAGGCTTTTCCGAAAAGCGGGAGTTGTTCTAAAAAGAGTACAATCTGCATGCGACTCGCCAAAAATAACGAAAGCAGTAAAGATTGGCCTCCTTGAACTAGAGGAGCTCTTAGACCGCATAGGACATTATCAGAGGAGCTGGTTAAAGGCCGAACAGGACCAGAAAGCCGAAGAAGAGCAAAAGGCTAAAGAAGCGCCAGGGGCAAAATCTAGAGGGCGCGTGCAGATAGCTCCACAATCAAAAATCAATAAAAGAATGGCGTCTAGCCCAATTTAAGGAGATCGGGATAAAAGAAGGAAGCCAGGGGCACATGATGGGCGCGGAACACCAGATCAAGGATTCCTTACAGTGCTTACAAAAGGAGTGAAGAAAGCCGCTAAGAAACTTCTTCAAAAAGTGTCAGAAAGTTAAGTTCGCATGGACGCCCAACAAGGAAAAAGACCCGATGCGAAACAGGAGAGAAAGAAGCCCCAACGAAGACCTAGGCAGCAGGCACTGCTCATGAAACCCCAAGATGGTCGATCCTATGCAGAGGTGCTGCGGGACATCAGGGAAAACGTAAGGTCCGAAGACACTAACACTGCCATTAAAGCAGTAACACGAACGCGGTCTGGCAACATACTGGTCAAATTCGGAGTGGACGTCGAGAATATGGAAGCATACTGTGTGTCCTCGGCAAAAGCGCAGCTATGGCCTCACTCAAGCCGATGGCAACGATCGAAATAAGAGACATCGACTGCGTGACAGATCTTGCCGAGGTAGAAGAGGCCATCAAATGGGAGTTCCCTAGCGTGGGCTGCGTTAAAGCCAGGCTGACGCTAGAAAACCATAGAGGACAACGCATGGCAATAATTGACGACCGAAATGGACGCCGAACAATTTCGAAATAAGGGCAAAATCCGAATAGGGTGGATTGTCTGTAGAATACGCCTCTTTAATGTTTCAAATGCCTTGACTATGGTCACACCACACAAGTATGCAAAGGACCCGATAGGAGTTCCCTATGTTACAAATGCGGTGAAATGGGACAAAAAAGAGTGTACAAAAGTGGCGGTGTATTCTTTGCAAGCATGCTGATCCAAGACATGATTTTGGACACGTCTTGGGATCAGGAAAATGGCAAAATCAGAACTTAAATGACCTGCATCCTACAGCTAAGCCTACGCTGCAGCTCAACTGCACAAAACCTGCTTGAGTAGTTTGCGGGGGACATGACAGTTGACTGAGTGAGCAACACCATAATAAAAGCTCAGTATCATGGGATCCTGATGAAACTGGTACTGCCGTCATCTGGGCTCGAAATAGTGATTTCCAGGTGGATAGCTGTAAAAGGGGATGGTTTCGTGTAGGTTCGGTGCTCAGGCACCACCTTTCAAAGTGTGTACCTAACGCCGAACGAATCGATATCATCTTTCCAAGCCAAGCTTAATGCTTTAGGGGGCGCTGTCTTGAACGCAGACGGGAATGTGCTCGTTGGGGGGGACTTCAACGCTAAAGCAATCGAATGGGGTATGCTTCAAACAGATTCACGAGGAAAACGAATCCTTGAAATGGCGGCCAGATGGCGCTCTTGGTACTAAACACCGGAAATACGCCGACTTTTCACCATATTGGATGTGAAGGACCTATACAGAACGTGACATGCACCTCGGTGTCCTTAGTACAAATACAATTGGAGAGTATTAGAAGACTACTCAGCCAGTGATCATCATTGTGATCATCTATGCCCCGTCAATAGATAGTGATAGTGCAGGCACTCTTCCTCGCCCATCCCGTCCATGTTGACGTTGTCCTTGGTGAAACAGCAGTCAAGTGTCCACTCTTCACACAGCCGGAATTGGAAGAGGCAGTCCTTTCGCTGAAAGTGAGGAAGGCTCCAGGTCCAAATGGTGTTACAGCTGAGGTATTGCAGCTTATCTATCACCATTGTCCTGAGTTACTGCTCAGCACATTCAACGCTTGCCTACGGGAAGGGGTTTTTCAGGTACAATGGAAGGTGGCAAGACTCGTGCTGATCTGCAAGGGGAAGGTAAATACTGAATCGCCGTCTTCATACCGCTCAGTATGCATGCTAGACATGGCTGGGAAATTGCTAGAGAAACTCATCAAGGGAAGACTCACTGACACGATTCATGCGGCTGGAAACCTATCTCTTCTCCAGTACGGCTTTAGAGTAGGACGTTCTACCATTGATGTGATTGCAGAGGTGGTGAGCGCGGTTCGGAAGGCAAAGGCACATAGTTACACCAAGCGACACATCGCCCTGTTGTCGACACTCGAGGTAAGGAACGCCTTCAACTCCACTAGATGGGTGGATATTCTGGATACGTTGGAAAACTCTTTTCAAGTTCCAGAACATCTAATGCGGCTTTTGAGGAACTACCTGAAGAACCGAAGCCTGCTCTAAGAAATGACACAGGGCCAACGAAGGATGGAAATTACATCGGGTGAGGCCCACGGGTCTATTCTTGGTCCAGACCTATGGAATGTGTCTTACGATGGGCTACTGAGACTGGAGATGCCAAATGAATCGCACTTGATCGGCTCTGTGGATGACGTTGTGGCTCTGGTCAATAGACGCACCATTGAACAAGCGCAACTTAGCCAAGGTATGCTAATGCGCTGAGTGAGGGACTGGATGACTGCTCGCAGGCTCAGTTTAGCGCTGGAGAAACCCGAAGTGGTCATCTTGACAAAAAAAAGAATCTCTAGAGCAAGGATGATCAGTATTGGAGACTTACGAATCGAACCCAAGCCACCGGTGAAGTACCTGGGGCTACTGATCATCTCGAAGATGAGTTTCTCTGAGCAAAACAGGGTAACAGCTGAGAAGGTTGCTTCGGGAGTATCGGCTCTGAATCGACTTATGGGGGAGCCCAGCTCATCAAGAAGACGCATCCTGATGAGTGCTGTAGGGTCAGTTCTACAGTAGGAAGCAGAAGTATGGGGTGACGCTCTCAGTAAGGAGGTATACCGAAAACGGTTGGCACAGGTAGATCTTCGTATCCGACAGTCTCTGATTTGGCAGTGGGAGTTATTGCAGTCGTAACATCTGTCACCCTCCTTGCTAGAGAGTGCCGCGCTATTTACCTGTGCCAAAACGAGGAAACAAGGAGAGACAGCACTCGCTCAACGATTGGAAGCAGTCTTGGTTGAATTGCACGTAGCGACGGTGGACTGCGCGCCTCATCCTGGAAGGCATGGTGAGACTGACTTCTATCTGACGCAGCTTTTGAGCGGGCATGGGTGTTTTCAGTGTTACCTGCACAAGATTGGTAAGTCATGGTCCCCCGATTGTCAGTTTTGCCCAGAGAGGGAAGACAATGCCTGCCACACATTTTTGCGTGCACAAAATGAGTCTAGCTGCCAAGATACCTCTACAGGGAGACGGGAGAGCTCACCCCGGTAGCATAGTCGTGATAATGCTTGAATCGGTTGACAAATGGAACCAGGTCTCACATTATGTTCGGGCAGTCCTAAAAGATTAAAGGGACTCGCTGCAACCGGAGGCGTCGGGGCTGGGGGTTCGCTTTTCTAGCACTTTCTCTTTCCCTCTCCCCTTCCGCTACGAGAGGGGTCCACCAGCTTGAAGGCACCTCACGGGGTAAAAAAACGAGACCTGGCCCGAAGTAATGTGTCAAACGGGCCCAGGCTATGTTCTCAGGTTGGCTGAGGAGGTGTTTAGCATGTAGCTCAGTCGCCTTCTTGCGAGCATGGGAGTCCCACACTCTGTGCATAAATGGCATTCACCTCCCAAACACACACAAAAAAATACGATTTAACTTAATTTTAATCGGTTCTAATCAAACATTTTATCATATTTATCATTGACCCAAATCATAGACACTTAATTTTGAATATTATTAAAAAATCAAAAAATTTAATGACTTGTCAAAAAAGAAATTATTATAGCTTCTAAAATAACTGATGAAAACAAATGAATCACGTGCACTTGCACTCCAGTAAAAAGTAATTTCATTTTTCCATACACACGACTGATCATATAGCAAACTTGGAATAATTTAATATACCTAATTGCGGTTGAAAGCAGAAACGAGTCGTTATCGAATATCCAACAATTTATTCAGAGGAACAAAGGGAGGAAATCTTTAACGGATAGGGTTTCTCGACGCGCGTCGTATCAAAACAAATTTCTATCAAAACAAATTTCTTTTTCTTTTTCAAAACAAAGTGTCATTAACACTTTCACTTTAATAATCAAGCCAATTGCTTTGATTTGGCTGGATTATTACGCTTGCTGCCTTCTTTTCATCCAGACCTGGCATCGCATCATGTTTGAGCTTCAATCTAGCTAGATATCATCATCATTGTGAACCCCCTTCCAGTTTTGTAAGGATTTCTGGAAAGCTCTATGGACAGCGTGTGATGTCGAACCATGCCAAGCAATCTGCTCAGCTGAACTTCACCAATCATTTAAATAAAGGATCTAGAAGGAAAGCGTAAGAGCAGTTGAAATTATATTCTACAATCATACCGTCCTGCAGATCGTCAATGAAAAGTTTGGCAGTCATGATAGGTTCATATATCCATAACTGGTGACCCCAAGGCAAAACACGCCAACTCCCCAACTTAATTAAGGGTGAACAAGATACACTCAGTGCTACTAGCACCCGGCTAAACAGGAAGGTTTCACAAATTCAACATTTGGTGCTCCGATTTTTGGTACCACTACTTTTACAGCTTTGGAGCAGTAGCAAAATCAACTCCAAGTTTATTTGGCGGCTTCAATACTGCAACCACTTCAGCTTCCACTGCATAAGGTAGATAACGAAACAACCACAACTCCTGCACTTAGCTCTAGTAGATTTGGATCAACAATTTTAGAAAGACTCGGACCTACAAGTGAACTGACAGCAAGCACAGCTCCTACATTGCGGATTTTGAAACAACAATTACTCTAGTAAGCTCAGCAGCAAATCCAGCAACAGAAACATAAGAAAAAAATGCAAGTTAGTTTAATTTTTTTCATTTTATTTCATATTTAATTAACAGTATATAAATTAAATATAAAATAAAATGAAAAAATTGAATTAACTTGCATATTTCTTCTATACCCAATACTTTATACATTCTACATTTACGTTCTCTTATATTCTTATTACTTTCCCGCCGTTTTTTTTTTATACTTTCCCGTAGACATTTTTATGAGTTCTACCAATTAACCATCGCTAATGAGAATAATGGACATGGCCGTAGCCATCATGCTTTAGCAGTTAAAGCACTAGCATTCTGGTCGACTGAGCCAGAGTTGTCGTTCGACCAGATTGAAGTCCAATTTGCTACCTTTGGCATGACTGTTAACCTATCTAGACATCGAGTCATGTTGGCCACGTTAAATTTAAATGATCTGGTTGTGGCCAATGATATAGTCAATAATCCTGATCAGTGTTCCCGTCTGACCATTTTCTACGTGCCCTTACAATTTTCTCAATAGCAATTCAATCATCGTGAATTCAATTCTCACAACCAGAACTCTGGGCATTAACTTCGCAGTTGGGTTCTCGGCTTTCGTCTTTAGAGCAAAAGGTCACAGACTTGACGAAACAAATGGCACTAATTTTAAAAAAACTGAAAAGTGCAACTTTTGGTTCTTCTAAATCTACTGGCACACGAACACGCTCACATTCTGCACGTCGTTCTTTTAAAACTTCTAATACCCAATATAACATTTGTTGGTGACTATCGGGGCAATCAATCTGTCTGCTCTATCGAGCCAAAAACTAAACAAACACTCTTCTAAGACGGTAGAAAAGCACGCCCTCTAATCAAGCCGCCACCTTGTGATGCTCGATAGAAGTACACAAGGGAATTTTTTGATTGACACTGGCGCAGAAATTTCAGTTTTATCATCCTAATATCTACCTTCTTCCGGCCTCAGACTTACGGCAGCCAACCACATATCATGAGTTTCCATGGTGCTTTGCAATAGCCGATGTTACTAGACATATTTGAGGCGCAGATTCCTTGTGTCACTATGGGTTAGTTAGTAGTCGACTAGGCGAAGTATATTTTGCTGAGCTCACTCCCCATACTTTCGTCTTCTGGACATTACTCTTCCACTACATTTTGAAATCTTAGAGTTCAACTCCAGTTGTAGCATTTCATGGATGTTAAAATTTCCATTCAGGATTGAAGCGGTGGATTGCTACCTCAGCGAGCAAAACATTAGCGCTCAGCTGGAAGTCCCCTTGCCTAGTGACGCGTAAGCGTGCAAATAGCTAGCGTGCGTGCGGATAGCTTGCATTGCGCACGGTGAGTTCTTTTCACCAGCACAAGGCCCCACTGCAAAAAAGTTCGCGCTTACGAATTTTTCTAGTTCCTTTTGGACGATAAGATTAGGTCCGTTTGACACGTGTCGATAGCCGAAGTAACCAACTTAAGCGCGCGTAAGGTTGGACACGGATCCATCATGGACACCGATTTAACCACAAAAAGAACGGGAAAGCCTGGTGGCAGTGGTCCTCCCTCGCACCATTCCCAATCAGATCAGATATCGAGGAAACGAAGGAAACGTTTTACAATCACCTGGGAAGACTGGTCGACTTATTGCCCACAAATGACACAAAAATAATTCTGGGCGATTTCCACGCTAAGGTTTGGCAATGAGCTATCTCATCGGAGAACGACTAGAGGATATACCCTCCACGATGAAACAAATAACAACGGTCAGCGCTTGATTGACTTTGCATGTAGCAGAAATCTAGTCATACGTTCGAATTGCTTCCCATATTGACGCATTCATAAAATGACCTGGGTATCACTGGATGGCAACACACAAAACCAGATCGATCATGTTCTGATCCAAAAACATTGGGCCTCGAGCATACTTGACGTCCGTACATACCGAGGAGCCAATTGTAACTCAGATCATTACTTGATCAAATTGACGTATCGATGTCGTATGTCAAAGGCATATTTGGCGAAGATCAGCCTGCTGCAAAAATTTGACATTGAATGGCGCTGAACGGCGTCTATGGCCGAAAATTTCATGGAGAACCTCATCAACCAGCTGGCTCCCATCTTATCAGACGCATCGTTAAAAACGAGCAACGATCTCTGAATGGAAGTGAAAGCGGTTATTAGGGAAGTGGCAGAACAGACGATTGGACATCAAGCCCGGCGCAAGAGGAATGATTGGTTCCATGATGAGTGCCAGAATGCGTTAGACAAAAATAATCAGGCGTAAAAAGAATATGTAGGTAGGAAAACCAGGACGAAGACAGAACACTACAAAAATCTCAGAATAGTAGCGAATAAGATCATTAGGATTAAGAAAAGAAAATACTATGACGACCCATTGAGAAGTATAGATGTATGTTTAGCGAGCAATAACACAAGACAAGCATGCAAAGTGAAGAAAAGCCTGAAATGTGGTTATCAGCCCAAAACCACGCTCTGTCGTGATGGCATCGGCAATATCATCGCTGATTAAACCAAGATTAAGGAAAAATGAGCATCATATTTCAAGAACCTCCTCAATCCTCCGCACAGCTCCAGAACATTGGAGCCTAAAGATGTCTGCGGAGAGCGTTCATTGGCCCCACCAACTCTGGATGAAGTTTGTTCCATCATCAAAGCCCAAAAGAATAATAAAACGCCGGGCATTGATGAGATTCCAGTGGAGCTCATCAAATATGGTAGCAGCAATGTTCATCAAGCTATTCACAAAGTCATCCAGCACATTTGGCAACAAGAACATATGCGGTAAGAAGGGAGCCAATCAGTTATATTCCCTATCCACAAAAAAGGTGACAAGCTTACATACAGTGCGAAAATTATAGAGGCATATCACTACTTTTTACGGCGTACAAAATATTTTCAAAGAGCTTAGAAAATAAAATTCGGATCATACACCAACAGTATTATTGGGGAGAATCAAAGTGGTTTTAGGGCAGGCGGATCGACGATAGACCAATTGTTTACAGTGAAGCAATACTTGAAAAGTGCTGGGAGTTCAACACAGACGTTCACCAAATTTTCGTTGACTTTAAGCAAGCATACAACAGTATTGATCGTAACGTACTGTCCCAAATAATGCGTTGATTTGGCATCCTAGCCAAATTAGTCCATCTTACGAAAATGACAATGCCGTCGACGACTTGCCAAGTCCGCATCAATAACCAACTCACTGATGCCTTTGCTATTCAATTTGGCTCTGGAGTACGTCATAAGGAAGCTACCTGTCAATACGCGAGGTACATTACTATTCAAGTCAAGCCAAGTAGTAGCCTATGCGGACAACATAAACATTTTGTCTCGGTCATTAACAACTGCCAAAGAAATCTTCCTGAAGCAAAACTAGTAGGGCTACAAATCAATAAAAATATTACAAAGCTCATGACGCAGTCGAGGAAAAATACCACAAGTACACAAAATATTACTCTTGGCGAATACAGTATCGAAAACGTTAGCGAATTTGTGTATTTAGGCGCCAAAATAGCGAAAACGGGCAATGAAAGAGGCGAAATACGCCAAAGAATACAGCTCGCAAATAAAATATTTTATTCAGTGTTGACAATCTAGAAGAAAACAAATCTGTGATAAGGCCTGTGTTATGCTATGGGTGTGGCACATGGACCCGAACACGAGCATCCGCAAATATATTGAACGCCTTTGAGTGACGGGTCCTGAGGCGAATAACCGGAGCGAAGCTAGACGGGGACCAATGGCGAATTCGATACAACCATGAGATGTATGAAATTCTTGACGAACCGGAGGTCTCAACGATTGTATGACTGCGGAAGCTGCAATGGGCTGGACACATGAATCGTATGGATGAACAACGGATACTCAAAAAGGTATTCATTGGGAGAACTGAAGGCCGGAGATCAGTGGGGAAACCGAGGAAATGCTGGTCTGACTAGGTCGACGAAGACAGGTCATCGCTGCTCGAATTTCGGAATTGGAGGACGCGGTCTATGGACCGAGACAGTTAGAGGCGCTATTTGCAGGAAGCGAAGGCCCGAAAGGGGCTGTAGTGCTAAGAAGAACAAGGAGAAGTAGAGCTTTAACAGTTAATACTTGAAGGCACCATACGATTCTCTGTGAGGACAAGAGTTGTACCGAAAAGTCAATTTGGCTTCAAAAAAGTCCACTCCATAGTAGATGCTATGGCCTTGTTACAAGCCTGTACAATAAGAAGTTGGCGCACCAATAAGCTTGTTGTAGCTTGCTTGATTGATGTAGAGAAAGTTTTTGACTCTGTACGGATCGATGGGGTTCTCTACAAAATGATATATTTTGACTTTCCGGCTCATATTGTAAAAATTATAGATAGCTTCATAAAGGAACGAACTGTCTGTGCATGACTGGCGAAGCTAGGTCAGATCCATTTTGTATTGACTCGGGGGTCCCACAGGGTTCTATATTAGGCCCAGTTCTTTTCAACATATTCACCTTTGGCGTCCCAAGCATAAGATACGAATATAAGCCTGGAATTCAGGTGAATCTATTCGCTGAAAACGTTTTCGTGTGGCCACTTGAGCACAATTTGCGCTTTGCTAAAAAGAAGCTCGAAAAATACTTGGAACCTCTTACTGCATACTACGGAAAATAGGGAATCAAAGTAAATGCAAAGAAAAGTGAATTAATTGTGCTCAAGGACCCCCACAAACATTTTGGCGATCGTGTAAGTGGCATCTGTAACTCCAGAATTAATCAAATGTCAGATGGTGCGCTACTCCAATCAAACAAAGCACTTGGGGGCAGTTTTCGATAGGAAGGTTACCTTCAGTGCTCACTTTGACAATGTTTTGAAAAAAGAGACTTATGCGTACCATCTTCTTATACCTCTTTTCAGGAAACAGCAAGCAAGCGAGTCAAAGTTTTGGCCCATAAAATCCTGATTCATTCGATCATCACATATATGGTGTTGATATGGCAAGAAATTACCAAAACAAATAGGGCAAGATAGGATTAATGGAGCGAAAAATCCTTCAGGCTTGCAGAGACCTATACAGACGGGAGGACGAACGGGCTTATTCCAAGGAAGCGCTATACAAGGAGGCGGTGATGGAACCAATCGAACTATATGCGGGAATGCTGGTGGAATCAGCAATTAGGAGAGCAGTGGAGCACAAGGTGGAAGTAGTTAAGGTAGCAACAAATAATCGTTCAGTGGATGTTTTAAGGTAATTTTAAGCAAATAATGTACTTATTTTTAAGAAGTTCAGTTTTTAGAACTTTATTTCTTTAACGCTAATGAATTTAACACCAGATTTTTTTAAATCTATTAATGTTTGATAATTTTAGGGTGTCAACATTTTAAAGTTTTGTTTTTATTGAAAAAATTTATATTGTAAACTAAATTACAGTTAATGATTATTGAACTACGGGAAAAGCCCTAAGGCACAACCCGTATGAATATTATTAGGCTATGTTATTTATGAATTGTATAAACTTAAAAATTAGAAAAATCACCCAATTAAGAACTTGAACCAGACTTTTTGATGTACATGCCAGTAAAATTTATCTTAATTTGACTCTCTGCTGGTATCTGCATATCATAAGTTGAGTACAAAACTCTTCTGACAGTAGCAAACATTTATCTTCCTGACTTGTTTCTCTTTAAAAAGGACGATTTTTCGACGAAACACGTTTGCTGTGATACTAAAGTTATGAATGAATAAATTATTAAGTATTCTTTTAAAGTCCTTCAATAAATTAAATCAGGATCTAGAGACAATCAGCAGAACTGCTATTGTTATTTAAAGTGGACATTTGAAATGCATCGCCAATTTCTTTAAAAAAAGTTGCTGAAGGTTTAATAGTCCAGAGGTATTACCAACCAGCTGATATCTGTAAAGTCAATAAGCTAATGCACGCGTACGTAAGCATAGTTAAACGGAAAGTACAAAAATGTGCTCCCCTTCGCGATGTCTTTCGTTCCAAGAAATAAACGATTTGAGATTCCGTTGAACTTCGGAAAGGAGGACAATGACAGTTGTGTCAACTTCTCTCACTCTCGCATATTAGCTTGATGAGTCAGGGCTCAGTCAGTTTGCGAAAAACCGCATGGGTAGGAAAGGTATCACAACATCAACATACCATTTCACGTCGTGAATGCTCCTTCTGTTATCCATCCTGCTCAATTCGTGTGCAGCTTCCAGTCAAACGATACTCCCCAAAAAGCTTCCTGATTGACGCATGCGGAATCCTCTGAGCGCTACATTCTGTTCTAGTGGAGCTTCCCAAAGAAACCGGTTGTTTGTTCAATCAAATGTTTTTACATATGCATATGTATTCAATTGTGTAGAGACATGTTTGGGAACAGCCACTGGATGTGTGTATGGCCGCTTATCATGACCTGGAAACTGTTTGGTGGGAGCTTTCGCATATCAGATTGGAACAGGACATATTTCATTGGAATCAATCCTCGCAGTTTCACAAGAATCGAACATTGAGGCTCTCTTACTCCGTTGTTGTGTGCGAAGCCTTGATTTTCAACTTTTCCACATTAGGATCCGCCTGCATAATTCGAAACATATCAATTTTGTGATAATTTTTTAACCGAAAGTATATTTGAACTTTGTTAAAACATAGTAAAAGTATTCAATACCGTTTTTAAGAGTTTAAAAAAATCGAAACATATCGCCAGGCAATCGGGGAATACGTCGCAACTTTCATTTTGTTATTGACCGTTCGAAATGGTAAATTAGTGCGAAATCGGTCGAAAAGGACTCCCCGAGAGTTTGGAAAACTTTTAAGATTACATCTCGAAGAAAAAGTATAGATTTTTCAAGAAACACTAATATTTAATAAACTAATTGGGTGGAAACAGAAGCACTGGAAAGGGTATTAGCTGAGCTCTATTTTTTTCGTGTGCTTGTGTCAGAGTGCCGACGCGCGAGTGTTAGTGACTGAGTACATACATTATACGCCAGGAAAATTTCATATCCTCGTGAATTCTATGGAATGAAGGAATAACAGAATAAGGGACATTTTGGAATCAAACGTTTAGAAAAGGCCGCAAAAAGTAGTGGACATTAAATTCAACACCGCCTGATTCACGCTTTCCTCGCAAAGGAAGTAGGAATGCTAAAAGCAAAAACATGTAAAGTATTGCCTCATCGAATCAGGTGTGGCGATTGTGTCAGTATGTGTTGAATGTATACAGTATCTACGTATATCGGTTCACGGTGTTTTTGTAACTGGCACGATTTGGATTGACTTAGAAAAGACTTGACAAATCACACCCAAGCGGTTTTGAGACTGTGCGATCGTGTTGTGTGTGAAGCGGGCATGTTGGCGGCAGCAAGACTGACAAACCAGTGAAGTTGAAGAAGCTGTCAGTTTTTCAAATTTTTTTTGTGCAGGCGGATTGGTCAATCCAGGAAACCATATCAATGTGAGTTGAGCTATTTGAATTTATTAGTTGAACGCTGCGATCGTCCTCATAAGTTTGTATACAAGGACTATTTACAATAAGTATTTTTGATGCATTTCTACACTGAGAATAATATTGTTTCTACATGTCAAAATAACGAATACTCGTATAATATGAAAAAATAACTAATACTCGTATAATGACCTATAAAGAAAAACTTTCAAAAAATTTTGTCATAATTATATCTTGCGAATTCGAAGTTGATATGCTTTTGGGGTTCGCTGTATTTTTGTATGACTTAAAGCCCCTCATTTATGGGTTTGGTATATATATATATATAGAAAGATTTGGAATCCATCCATCAACTAGAATGCACTAAATGCAGTCATAAGCTAGCAAATTAGTGTTCTTAACCTTAATAGAATGAGCTTTCCTAATTATTATTTGATGTCTTCAGAATAGAGTCATGTTTCGAAATTATGTAGGCAGAAATTGACTGGAATTATAGTTTTGGATTCCAAGTAATACATCATCCGATATGAATAGAGACCAACCAATGCATGTATATTTGTCTCAGAATGTTTCTTCGAAAACCCTTAAAAACTATTGTACTAATGCTTATTCCAGGGCCAAATTACACAATTGTATTGTGCATGTCAAAAGCATTCATTGAAAATTCTTCGCTCATAGTTACATCTACTAATTTGTCCTTCAAATAACATATACTTGAAGTCAAAACCTCAAATGTTTATTAAATCAAATTTCATGAATAATAAGGTCAAAATCCTTACTTGAAAATCCCGAAAATAATTTTCATTTTTTTAAAGAGGTTGACTGCTCCTACGTCAATAGAGAGGAAAAAGTTTTGCACTAAATAGAAGGGGATGCATATGTAAAAGGTGTTTTTTTAGAGGTATAGAATTTTAAGCGGACAACATTTTTTAATGCTACGTATGGTGTGACAGCTGTTATGTGTTTTATGGTTAGTTTGGTTTGCCATTTCATCATAAATAGGATGGAATGGAAGAAAACATTCACCACGTTATTGTCGAGATACAGCCCCAATTATTGATTAGATTAGTCGAAAATTGAGCCTTTCGTTTGGAATTCCTCCACACCAGTCGTGGCGCTCACATGCCCAAAATTATGTTTGAATAAAAATGGCAGGAAATTATCCCGCGAATAGAACCAATTTCATGGAAACGAGAACAATTCATCCGTTTTTTATTTCATTTCAAAATTCTATACTTTAAAAAAAGAACACCTCTGCATACTTTATTATTGCATAAAATGACTTGCGCTAGAATTCACTGGATATTTGGCAACCAGTACTAGTGAAATTCGGTGGACTTTCCTGTCTTGAATAATTGGGAAACTGATAGAAGGTTCGATTACAATTCTGGAAAAATAGAACGTTATTCACAGTAGTCTCCGCTGTTCTCATTTGGTGTCTTACATGCAGAAGAAACTCACATCTCCAATGCGTTTGCCACGTCCATAATGATTAGCGGGGTGCTTCTTCGTAAATAATGCACTCAATATGCTTTGATCAATGGGCGGTTGTGCCAAACTATTACCAATACCTTGCTAGAGTCTGGTTTTAACAAAATCGGGCAAAATTGTCTGACCACTACTTCCAATCGCAATTATCACTGGCCTTTATTCCTCGCATAGACCTACCAGAAGTAGAGTCCCAGTTCATTCCTGTGCCTTGTATTTTATCCGCATACACTAATATTGTGTTGAAAAATTGTTTTATAGATGAGCAATTTCCCAACTTGGTGTTGATGAGTGTACGCAAAAAACTAAACCATTGCATCAATCCATTAGCGTTAAATGCTGTTTTAAGATTCTGTCAAATTTCTTTAGCCTGCAGATTGAACTTGGCTATAATTAACCAACTTCACCATTACAGTTAGCTTGTTCTTTGCGCGCATTTCTACTTCCGCAGGCTTTGTCGGATCGTTCTCCGAGTTTGCATCGTTAATGTAGCTCCACAAAACATGAAGTGCTAACATTCTATATGCTGAAATTTGGCAGCTATCATAGTTTTCGTGACCTTTCCATTCACCCGATTCGTGATAGAATATTCTGTGCGAACATCGTAAATTTTCAGCTTACACTGTACGCGAGTTACACGTTTGTAACAGTCGACAGTCCCAAAAATTTATTGCACCGGGGATTGGAGAGTTGAGAACGATCTGTACGAAAAACTTCAAATCAAACCAACTCGTGGGCACCCATTACCTGATGTGCGTGAATTTTGGGTATGAGGTTAATTAAAACAGGCTTATCGAAATAACTTGCTAATTTTACGGACGGAAAAAAGACCGAGAGAGAGTACATGACATGACAATTCGTTTATGTAGTCCAATCTTCTAAAAATATATGACCAGTGTTCTAAGTTTCAGTTCTAAATTCACAAGTTAATTCATTTAGGGCAATTACGGTAAATATTTTATTTCTTCATGACAGGTGTAAACTCTTCCTGGATTTCGCAAAATAGTCTAATCAATTCAATTAGGCTGGCCTTAAAATGCCAAACGATTCAGAAAAGATTAATTAATTGATTCGTGTGCGCATTTTTTCTATTTGTACAAAAACGAAATTTGCATTGCCTGAATGAGCTTTTGACATCTCTTGGGTAAAAGCATTGTTTTATATGCAAATGTATTTCATTCAAAATACAACACTAACATCAAATCCATATTATTATGTTAGTAGATATGTAGGCAGTCGAGGGGAGTCGTCGAAGGAATCTGCCGTAGAAAGAAATAGAGTTGGAGCATTCACACATATAACAGTATGTGGTGTTTCTTAGGCAAATAATCGGAGCGAAGCTAGACGGAGATCAATGGCAAATTCGATACAACCAAGAGCTGTATGAAATTATTGACGAACCAGAGGTCTTAACTATTATAAGACTACGGAAGCAACGGATCCCCAAAAAGATACTCTTTGAGAGAACTTAGGGCAGGAGATCAGTGGGGAAACCAAGGAAATGCTGGTTTGACTCGGTCGACGAAGACAGTTCATTGCTGCTTGGATTTCAAAATTGGAGGACTTGGTCAATGGACCGAGACAGTTTGAGGAGCTTGTTGCAGGAAGCAAAGGCCCAGGAGGGACTGTAGCGCTACGAAGAAGAAGAAGATGTTCCATATGCTCCTTCATCTATGCACTAATCACTGCTGTGATTGCTTAACTACGGGTATCAAGCAAGAGTTCAATATATCTTTATCGCTAAAATCGATGCTAGGAAATCGCTCTATACATAAACATAAACTAACACATAGGAAAATATTTCAGTGATTTTGATTAAATCTTCAATACTATTTGAAAAATTGCATACAAAGAATTTGTCTCAACCTCCTATTGGTAAAGCAATATTGGTTATACTTTGGCAGCAATCCACTCAAAAATTTCAAGCGCAAAATAGAAGTCTTCTTCTTTTTGGTTTTTCCCTGATGTTATTGATTCTCTTTGTCTGCAGGATTGAAATTACTAACTTAACAATAATTTACTTTAAGTAAAACAGCTTAAAGTAGCAGGAGAGTACTCCTGTCAGAAGCGTTTTGTGATACAATTAGTAAATCAAACTATATGTTCTTCATATCGAAACTTGACTAATAGACAGAGTTCAAAAAATTAAATCTTGGTCATTATATATTTAAATTTTCCCCCATTTTTTCAAGTTTTTTGAACCCGTCGTTTGATTATTCATGATAACACATCAATTTTAAAAACCATTTCTAAAATTTTTAATCAAAGTTTAAAGTGTCTAGGTCCGTTGCTAACGTGTATCTCTCTAGTATCACGTGTTAATGTTATAGTAACTGTTAAATATTTGATAAGCAGTAGGTTAGCTGTTTATTCTTCGACTATTGCGAAATTTTCAGGACACATACTTCTTCGTCTTCTTCTACTTTTTTGTAGTACTACCCCCTATTGGGCTTTCACTTCTTGCAAATAGCGCCTCCAACTGGCTCGCTCCATGGGCCGCGTCCTCCAATTTTGAAATCCGACCAGCGATGAACTGTCCTCTTCGGCCGAGTCAGACCAGCATTTCCTTGGTTTCACCACTGGTCACCGGCCTTCATTTCTCCCAACGAATGCCTTTTTCGGTATCCGCTGTTCGTCCATACAATTCATGTGACCAGCCCATTGCAGCTTCCGCAGTCATACAATCGTTGAGACCTCCAGCTCATCAAAAATTTCATACAGCTCATAGTTGTATTGAATTCGCCATTGGTTCACGTCTAGCTTCGCTCCTATTACTCTCCTCAGGATCCGTCGCTCAAAGGCGTTCAATATATTTGCGGATGCTTGGGTTAGGGTTCATGTTGCACACCAATAGCATACCACAGGTTTTATCACCGATTTGTATACTTGGAGCTTTGTTTTCCTGTATATGCAGCTAGTCTTCAAGATCGTCAATATTGAAAAAAAAAAAAATTTTATTTGCGAGCTGTATTCTTTGGCGTATTTCGTCTCTTTCAGTACTGGTTCTCGTTATTTTGTCGCCTAAATACATATATTTGCTCACATTTTCGATACTGTGTTTGGCAAGTGTGATATTTTGTGTATTTGAGGCGCCGTGAGCTTTGTAATATTTTCATTGAGTTGTAACCCCACTAGTTGCTATCAATACTGTTGTATGCTTGCTTAAAGTCAAAGAAAATTAGGTGTACGTCTATGTTGAACTCACCAAATTTTTCAAGTACCTTCTTGACAGTGAACAATTGGTCTATTGCCGATCTTCCTGCTCTAAAGCTCCCTTGATACTCTCCAATAATTGCCGAATCCGGTTTTATTTTCTGAGATCTTTGAAAGCATTTTGTACGCCGTACAAAGCAGTGATAATGCTCTGGAGCTGTGCGGAGGATTATGGAGGTTGTTGAAATATGATGTCCATCTTCGCTTAATCTTGGTTTCATTAGCGATGACATTGCCGATGTCATCACGACAGTGCGTTGTTTTCGGATGATAACCACGTTTCAGGTATAAGGTTATCCATTTTACGCTTGGGAAAGTAAAGCTAGAGAAAACACATAAAATATTCAGATGAAAACAAAATTTTTTATTCAATATAAAAACTGAACCTTGCCAGTATACGTGAAACACAATATCATCCAAATATCCTCGACAGGACCTTTTACAGACCTCAATCCTTTTGAGGTAATTTTCAATGACTTTTCGGCACATTTCCGGCAATATCTCGGCCATAACTTCACGAATATTGGTTTTCAATTGCTCAAGATTTTGAGGATTGTTCCCGTAAACACGATCTTACGCATAGCCCCATAAAAAGAAATCCAAAGGTGTTAGGTCGCAGGATCTTGCCGACCAATTGACATCATTCAACCTTGAAATTACGCGTCCTGGAAATTTCTCTTGCAAAAGTGCTCGATTAGCCTTTGCTGTGTGGCTTGTGGCTCCGTTCTGTTAGAACCACATGTTCTCCAGATCATAATCTTCAATTTCTCTCCAAAAATAATCGGTTAACATCCGCCCATAGCGGTTAGAATTGACTGTAATGGCGCTACCTTGATCGTTAAAAAAAAATACAGGCCAATAACACCACCAGACCATAATGCACACCAAACGGTCACTTTTTCCGGATTCAATGGCCTTTTTGCGATCACCTGAGGATTTTGAGAGCCCCATATGCAGCAATTCTGTTTATTTAGGTAACCACTGAGCGAAAAATGAGCCTCATCACTACAGAAAATCTTGTTCGAAAAATCGTTATCAATGGCTTGTTGTTCAATGACCCAATTCGCATACATTCTGCGTTGTGTATGGTCTTGAGCTTAAGTTCTTGAGTGAGTTGGATTTTGTAGGGATGGAGATGCAAACCCAAATGTGAAATCCGCCACAATGAGCCGTAAGACAAGCCCAAATGTTGAGCACGTCGAGGAATCGACAAATTCAGGTGTTCCTCCACACTTTGAGCAACGACAGCGATATTTTCAGCAGAACGAATGTTGCAATGATGCACAGGCCGTACAATATCAATAATCGGTCCAGTCTCTTCAAATTTTCTCACTGTGCTCGAAATTGTTTGCTGTGTAGGTCGATTATGTCGACCGTAATCGGCTCGTAAAGCCCTAAATGTTGATACAGCAGAATCACCATTTTTATAGTAAAATTTAATAATTTTAACGCGTTTTTCGACAGTCAAACGATCCAGATTTTTAAATGGCAAATCTTTAGCTAAAAAAAACACGCTTTGAATGATATTTAGTTTTGAGAAATGTCAAATGGCAGGATTATACTTTCCCAATCACGAAATGGATAACTCTGTATTTCACTACTTTACATGCTTGGCTTGTGCTGTTGTTCGCTAAACTTACATCCATACTTCTCAATTGGTCGTCATAGAATTTTCTTTTCTTAATCCTAATTATCTTATTCGCTACTTTTCTGAGATTGGCATTGTGTTCTTTCTTCTAGGGATTGCAATCCGGCACCAATTTCAATCCAGCCGGATCCGTCCAGATCCGGCCGGACTTGTAACTCCAAAACAACTTTCAACAATATAAAAGATTTTTAAGTGAGTGTATGATAAAATTATAAAAAAGCTAATTTGTTTGTTCGAAATCGACTTTATTTTCTCAGTAAAAATTCAGCGACGAGTACAAATAAAGTTAAAAATAAAAAATTTAATAATTAGTGTTACTCAGTATATTCTTTATATTAGTAATGATAAAAATTTTAATTCAGTCTTACTCGATTTCAAAAAGAACATCACTGAAAATTATCTTACAACTTACTTTTTGCTATTAACTTATATTACCTAAACTATTTTAATCAATTTTCTAATTTCTTCACGCTAAGCAGTCTTACTGTCATCGATTTGTTTAATGAATGGCACAATAATCACAATATCAAATATTTTTCAATACACTCACTTTAAACAAGTATTTTGGGTAAGGCCCTTTCAGCTTCTACACTTGTGGGGTTTATTTTTAACAGATAGTCGTAAATGTAAGATAAATATTGCCCTCAAACTCCTTCATTTTCATACGCTGTCATTTCCTTCTTCAGTACTTTCTCAAAATCGATCTCTTTGTTGATATTGATGATATAGGTTTTCGCTTCCTGCTGGATTTGCATTTATAGATCTTGCTGTTTGTAATGTCATATCATTTTTCAATGAATATGAGTCTGAATTGTTATCTGCCAAATTTAATCTTATCGTCTGGGTTGTCGTTAGAGGTTTCATTTTGAATAACTCTCTCATATATTTGTTTCATTTCTAGTCGTATATTTTCTCTTGGGCGTAGTAAATGAACTATCGGCTTGTCTTGCATAGTCGTCGTATTTTTTTGGATTTTGCAAATAAATTAAGATCCCTGTTACAATAGTGAGGCTTTCTTTTATCCTCGGACGCAGTGCTTCAGATAATTCAGTACTTAAAATTATGTCTTGAGCAACCAACTTCTCTAAAACAAATTTTAGTGTTGTTTCAGCAGTTAATAGGGTCACATCTCTTTTGCATAAAGTCTCTACAGCCAACTTGAATGGCTGCAAACTGTCAACCAGGTCTTTTATTTTCGACCATTCTAGGTCGCTAAATTTTAGCTGATATCCTGTGTCAATCAAAGCTCTATCGATACATAATTTTAGCTTATAAAATCGTTCTATCATAGCTAAAAGACTGTTCCAACGGGTGCAGCAGTCTAAAATTAGGCTCATTCTTTACCTGTATCTTCTTTTACGTACTTTTGCAGGTACATATTGTATTTTGAAGGCGATCGTTTGAATAATTTCACCACGTTACGCGCCTTTTTTTTTTTTTTTTTTTACCTCCATTCCCTTCCACTCTCTCCATCACACTTTCTTCGTCGCACTACGCTCGTGCGATCTGCACTTCACATTTCGTCGTTTCCTCAGGTGTGCCACCCAGGCAATGTATAACACATCGGTATAAGGGGGCACACAAAAATATGTGAAGTCCTCCGGTTAATCTTGTCTTGTCCATATCGTGATCAGCTCTCAGAGATAAAAAAAAATTATAAATTCGACGCAGTAAAAAAAAACTCTGAGTTAAAAGAATAGCTGTCTCTTCAAGCATCTCGACGATAGGGTCAACAATGCCCTAAGATGCTATGTTGAAATTACTGGACTGATATTATAATAATAGTAGGTGTTTCTCGAGGCATCTCGAAGATACGATCAATAATTGACCTAAGATGCTATGTTTTGAAGTACATCACCGTATCTAGGAATTACCTCAGCTCTGGAAGGATAAGGATTCCGAGGATTCATTGCAATGGTAACTGTTACGCTTTGTTCCTCAAATGTTTCGTTCGTGTCTTCGTTATCTGAATTTGATTCAAAAGGAGAGGTGTTTTGGCGTTCTTCTTCCTTTTCCGTGTTCTTTTTATACAATACGTCGACTACAGCCCATGTGCAAAGCACAGTTGCTGGTAGCAACTCATTAGTCTACCAAATTTGACCATGACGCTGGCGCTGTCAGTTGTCATGCCAATGATACTATAAGAATTAATGCCGAAACTTTTTAGGCGCGTTTGTATCAAGTTGATAGTATGCTCCGCAGTGCACGAACCATGTATCCTAATTAGGCCTTGATTAAAGTGCCTTTCTTTGTTATATACGTTCAAGTTCAAATATCGGTTGTTTTTCTGGGAAGCTCATTCGTCGAAACTTAACGTCTTTTTTTTTTGGTTTAATAAGATTTTGGAACTGAACCATCATGTCAGTTTTAACGGTATTTATGAAGTTTGTTATTATAGACTTTATTGTGTTTGGTGAATTAAGAAGTTGGAATCCGCTTTTTGAAAACAAATATCTTAAATCTGGCGGTGTACTAAATAGACTAAGGGCCACACCGTCTTCACAAACCATTCTGGAGACAATCTTTTCCATCGAGTTTTCCTTTTTGAAAAAGTTGTCAATTGTTTTGAACTTTTTCTTGGGTATTTCTTGCTCACAATTGTTAATATCATCAGTTGAATTATTCTTTGATGTTGATGCTTCAGGATATGAATCTGAATTAGTTAGACCATTTAATTGACTTCCAGAAAGAAGATCAATGCAATGCTTTGTTTTTAAATGTATTCTCAAACCTTTGTAAGAGCCTTTACTGATCTTTAATATGTCAGAACACAGAGAACATTTTGCGGAGTTATCTTTGGCCGTTTTATTAAAATATGCCACATGTTCTTCCCATAGTCCTCATCCATATTCTTCTCGTTCTGGGTTTTTTTCGAAAACGACATATTTTTAAAATATAGTTGTACCTGCCGAACAAATATGATTAAAATGTAAAGCTTTAGCTCAGTCACTCACTCACTAAGTAAAAAAGATATTCCTATTATACAAAATCAAACAAGTTGGGTAGACAGACCTATGCTCATGTAAGAAGGGTTTTGTACTCAACTTACAAAATGCAGTAACCAGTACCTAACGAATAAAATCAAGAAACATTTCAAGTTGAACGAATTTTGACTCCTGAGCTATTTGTTATTGTTGTGCTCATTAATATCTCCCTTGAAAATTTTTTTCAGATTTTTTAGATCACAGGTGTCCATTCGCGAGGGAGGAAACACATTTTTCATGTATTCCCCCCCCCTGTGCCCCCACTAAATCAAAAACTGTCAGTTTAAGAACTGTTTTGAAAAGCTCTCATAAAGAAATTCCATTTGATACTCATATTGGCTACCTTTGACGAAATTTTTTTTTTAGAGACCACTCCCTTGTACTGTAATCATCGATTCATGCCCTATTTTTTCGAATCCTAGAACGGTTACAAAGCCCTTCAGCTAGGAGCTCTCTCCTGCCTCCTCGACTTGTTTCACCTATGAGTATTAATTGTAGGTACTCATCTTCAGTGATTCATTAAATTGAATCAAGTGCTCAAGGCATGCACCTCACACGCTGATATGGGGAAAAATACTCGTAACTCAAAATTATTCAATCATCGCATTTAAAACAGTCACCATTTTGTTTTAGGATTACTGATACCACTAACTGAACCAATTCTCAAAGATATTCATGATACCTATCATTCCTGAAATTTTCATGCAAATCCTAACAAAGCTGTAGTGTCCTAAGTCGGTAAAAACCGCATATTGTTCCATAGCCATATGTTTCCACAGTAATACAGCGCATATTGTTCCATAGTAATACAGGAAAATTCAAATCGCTATAACCTCGTTAAATACCATTCGATCTTTATGATTATGAATCTTTATATTTCAGGACTGATTAACCTTATAAATAGTCATCCGCGTGCTAAATTTTATTGAATTTAAGGGTACCGTTTGGATTTTATTCAAGAAAATGTAAAATCGATAAATCATACTATTACTAACAAAGTTGAGTGAATTTTGACTTCTCATGTATTTGTTGTTGTTGTACTCATTAAGGCCTACATTCATGATTTTGTTCAGATTTTTCGGATGAAAGGTGTCCAATCGCGAGGGGGAGGGGGGGTACGCGAAAAGTTCGAACATTTCCCCTTCTCCTGCCCCCCTCAGTACCGATAAGGCAATTTTAAGACTTGTTTTGAAAAGGTCTCATTGAGGCCTTTCCAACCACACCCTACTCGACCACTAATGGTGAAAATTTTTTTTTGAGGGGTCACCTCCCTATATTGGGAGACCCCCATAAACCCCTTTGAAAAATGTTTTCACCCTTGAACTTTCAAGAAGTCACCACTTCTGACCTTTCTGCAAAGTTTCATTGCTGTAGCCTCCATAGTTTCGGAGAAAAAGTGCTGTGACATACAGACGGACGGACGGACGGACGGACAGACGGACACAGGTCGTGATTGCAA
The DNA here is from genome assembly GCA_963969285.1 of Odontomyia ornata. Lineage (NCBI taxonomy): Eukaryota > Metazoa > Arthropoda > Insecta > Diptera > Stratiomyidae > Odontomyia > Odontomyia ornata. Next base: position 8,617,649 of record OZ017738.1, on the reverse strand, counting down.
TAGGGTTTTGTATTTTAGTACAAAACCCTAAAAATGGAGGCCACTTCAACCATACAATCACTCACGTTTCCAATCAACGACTGAATACGCCGAGCGTGCCCACGAAATCATTGCCTGCGTTACCGTAAGGAGTAGGCTAATTTTTATTATTTTTTTCTCTCCATGTACTCAATTAATTTCTTAATATAACAATTTATATTAATCTTTCGCTTTCGCTGACTCCTCGTAATTGCAACATAATCACAACTTCTGTATCGATTGAACAATAAAAGTAAGTAAATTTGCATACATTAAAGTAAGTAAATTTGCGTACAGCAAAGCAGTAACAAAACTCATTTTTTTATTCGAGTGTGTCGAATAATAACTGATCTGAGATCAAGCGTTGTAGGATAGGTGTAGTGTGGGCTGGTGGATAGGTCATTTGCACGAATAAGCAACATTGAGCGAGCATTTTTCGGAAATATTTGAGTCATGTTTATTTTACCGGATCCGGTATATTTGTACAGGATCCGCCGGATTACAGGATCCGGTTTTCCGGATTGCAATCCCTACTCTCTTTGTCCTGGTTTTTCTAGCTAAGTATTCTTTGTACATCTGGTCCTTTTTGTCCAGCGCATTCTAGCACTCATCATCGAACCAATCATTTCTCTTGCGCCGGGCTTGATGTTAGATCATCTGTCCTTAATATCCGCTTTGACCTTCATCTAGAGCTGGTTGCTTGTCTTTAGCGATGTGTCTAATAAGATGAAATTTTTGGCCACTGGCGCCTTTTGGAGCTTTTCGATGACAAATATTTGTTACGGACTGGTTTTTGCCGAATAACCCTGTGACACACGATATCGATAGGTTAATTTGATCAAGTAATGAGCTAAGCTACAATTGGCTCCTCGGTATGTACGGACGTAATGTATGCTCGAGGCCCAACGTTGTTGGATCAGAACATGTTCGATCTGTTTTTGTGTGTTGCCATCCGGTGATATCCAGGTGATTTTATGAACGCGTCGATGTGGGAAGCAAGTCGAACGTATGACTAGATTTCTGCTACATGCAAAGTCAATCAGGCGCTGGCCGTTATCATTTGTTGCATCGTGAAGGCTATATCCTCCAGTCATTCCCCGATGAGATAGCTCATTGCTAACCTTACCGTTGAAATCATCTAGAATTATTTTTGTATCATATGTAGGCAATGAGTCGGTTAGTCTTTTCAGATGATTGTAGAACGTTTCCTTCGTTTCTTCGTTCTTTTCGTATACTCCCCATCACCTGCATCCCTTAAAGCAAAACTTGTCATCTTAAGACAGTTTTTAATCAAGACCTTTCATTTGATACCCATATTACCTACATGCGATGAAATCTTTTTTAAGGGGCACTCCCCTTTATGGGGAGACCCCCCTCAAATACCTTATAATTTTTTTAGGGTGAAAATTTGAAGAGGGCATCACTTTACATCTACTTACAAAATCTCATGTTTCTAGCTTATGCAGTTTGCGAGAAAAATTGCCGTGACACACGGACGTAAGGACAGACAGACAGGACGCTGATTTAGTAGGGTTTTGTAAAGTTATCGTACAAAACCGTAAAAGTGCAAGGTAGTTAGTTGAAGTCAATTTCATTCATAGAAATAATTATTTGTTTCATTTAACTTCTCGGTGCTTTAAACACTTTTAAAATATTTAAACAAAGTTTCCTGCGAAATTGTTTGACGTATTGTTTTGTTACAAAAATACATGTGGCTGCAAATGATGAGATTGACGATAGCTTGACTTTCTTTTAAGAGTATTCTTTCCATTTGTTTTCATGTGAGTAGGAGAGTATATGAGTTCTTGGAATTTCAAACTTTTCCCATTCTTGAATAAGAATAAAATCTTAGAGAATATTGCTCCATTTTTTGGATGCCATTAGTATCGGTCAAACAATCAGGATTAATAAGATACTCTAAGAAATGTCAGATATGATTGCGTTGATATTACATTTGAAACAAGTTGAGTAAGCAGGAGAGTGCTCCTACCAGAAGGTCTTTGTAAACATCCTAGGGTTAGAAACAAGTTTTCTAATGGCGTGAATCGATAACTTAAACTGTTCATCCAATACTTAGATATGAAATCGTTCAAATTTATACAAAAGATGCACAGTTTCTTCCATAAGCACAGTGCAGCCGCCATTTTAATCTAGCTTAAATGATTTTTCTGAATGCTCGGCCGATTGAATATGTTCAAGTTAAACACTATTCCTTAAATTTTCATGAAAATTGAAAGAAAATAAAAGTGCCTAAGTCAATTTTAAATATATATAGGGTTTTCCAATAAGAGGTGTTATTTTGAATAGATCTTGTGATTTAACACCTTGCGGCTTGTTCCTTTGGAGCCACGTGATAGAGAAGACCTACACCAACAGCCCAGCGCCGAATCAAGATCTCAAAGATTAAATTCCTGAGGCTATCGAGGACATAGGGCAGCCACTTTGCGATTTGGTTATGGAAAATTTCATGAAAAGGATATGGCCCTGTAAGTGTGTCGCAGTGATTATTTTCCTGATGTTTATTTTTGCTATTAACGGCATACCTTTTTCTTTATAGTGAAATAAACATCCGATCTTTTAATATCAAAATAACACCTCTTATTGGAAAACCCTATATTAACCATAAACACGTGTTATTGTTGTTGTAATTCCATATAATTGAAATGGCTATAACTCACTTGATTATGATTCGATCTCAATTAAACTTTGTGAACATATATATCTTATGTCAGTCTATATAATCGCAAAATTTCAAGAAGTTTAAAGGTACCGTTTTGATTTTATGGGCAAAAATGCAAAATCTACAAGTCATACTATTATTAACAAAGTTGAGCGAATTTCGATTTCTAAGGTATTTGTTGCCCTTGTACTCGTTAAGGCCCACGTTCATGATAATTTTCAGATTTTTCGGCTGAAAGGTGTCCAATCGCGAGGGGGGGACACAAATTTTGGGTACATTTTGCCTTCCCGTGGACCCCCTAATTCGTAAAATGATTTTCTTATTTCAGATTCTAAAAGTTGTAATCAACACCTTTCATTTGATACCCCACTCCACTACCTTTGATTAAAAAAAATGTTTAAGGGCCAATTCGTTATTAGGGGGGACCCCCCTTAAAATTTTTGTTAAAGCCGCAACTTTTGAGAGACCATCCTTTCTGACCTTTTCACAAATTTTGAGCATTCTAGCTTCTATAGTTTCAGAGGAAATTAGCTGTGACGCCCGGACAGACAGGTTGCGAAACTAGTAGGTCTTTGTAAAAAAATTTTTTACAAAGACCTAAAAAAGATGGATTATCGTTATCATAGGGCAGCATTTAATTGTTTTTACAATTCAATTAAATATTTGCTATTATATTAAAACAACTGTCCTTTCGCAGTGTGTATGACTCTTGCCATGAAGAATTAAAAATTTTGTCTATCGTAATCATAGCCTCTCTGATTCCTTACAATAACCTCGATTTCATAACCTGAAACAGTTTTTACGTAAGTTTTGCAGATCCTAGTAGAGGGATCAACTGTTAGAATAAGAGCATTGAAGCTACATGAGATTATCTCGAAACATTAAATATGATTGGAGCTAAAAATAAACAAAGATTTCTTCAACTACCCTCGTACTATAATTTACGTATCATATAGCAAATTTCCTAGTTCGAGCAGCTAAAATTGGACAGTTTTGTTCTAATGACATCGTCTTTATCCCTAATTCGTATTATTACTACCTCGTATTATTACTCAACCATTAAACGCATACCAAGCATAAATACCTTCGTTCGCGTGCTTCAAATTTAGAGAAGAGAAAGAGTTGAAATTAGGAGCATATGACAAGTACTCAAATACTGTTGACACTTTTAACCTTTGACATGAATTTCGTAGCCTCGTGGAAGAAACCAGTCTGGTGGGAATGCTACGAAGTTGCGTCCGAAGAAAACCTCCCCGTCCAGTATCTTAGCAATTGCGTGTGTTTCTAACTGGCTAAGCACGCAAGTCTCCCAGCTCATGAAAAATGAAGGAAATCCACGTACGTATGTAGGATAATTTTTTGTTTTGCTCCGTTTTGAAACTATGGCGACGTCTAAGTCCTTATGTAGTTTTGTGACCAACCACCATTCTCGTATTGACTGACTAGTTAATTATCATTCGAGGTTGTTCATAAATAATAAAATGATGTAGCGATTAAAACGCTTGATGTATACAAATTATTACATATAACTAAAGTTGAGTTGGAAAGAGTACTTAAAACAGTTATACAAATTGATCCTTTCAGCTTTGCCACCTGAAAGTATTGGAGATAAATGAATAAATAGTGAAAGAGAAAACGAAGCCTGTAATGTAATTATCAGCAATTGGCCGTTTCGCTTAAAAAATCGATATTCACTATTGTATACTTAAAGGAAGGGGATGTCAGAATATGGTTGATGAATTATAAATATTTGCTGAATAGGTATTTGATTGAAGTAACACTTTTGTCGTAGCCAAAATATATCGAGGATTTAAATTTCATTACTTGTTTTTGCTAAAAGAATTAAATTTCTGGAAACACTCGTTTTACAGTATTCTATAGCCCGGAAGAAAAGTGCACAGTGTCCAAATTTTTTGAAATTGAGGTTTTGACACCATCGAATATAACCCTTTCCGCTCTTTCTAGTGAAATGAAATAAAGGGTGTTTGTAGGGGTGTGCCCTCTTCAAAGTTCAACTACAAAAAATTATATAAGATTTTTAAGGGGGATCTCCCTGAAAAAAAAAATCAAAAAAGGTAGCCGATATGGGTATCAAATTAAAGGTCTTGATAAGAGCTTTTCAAAATAGTTCTTAAACTGATATTTTTTGCTTCGAAGGGCGCACAGGATGGGGAAATGATCGAAATACGGATAAACTATTTTGATCGCCATGAAGTTGATTTTGTTGTAAAGATAATTCTTTGCCATTTTAAGTTAAATATAATTTCGGGCATGTGAGCACCACGACTGGCGCGGCGCGGAGGAAGTCCAATTGAGATGTCCAATTTTTGACTGCTCTAACCAATAATTGTGCCCATATATCGCTAATAACGCGGTAAATGTTGTCTTCCAAATAGTCAAGTGTCTTGGGCTTGTCGGCGTAGATGAGTGATTTGACGTATCCCTACAAGAAATATTCCAGCTGTGTTAAATCACAAGATCCTGCAGGCCAATTCACAGGTCAAAAACGAGAAAGTATGCGCTCATCAAATGCTTCATTCAATAAGTCGATGGGACCACAAGCTGTATGGCAGAGACCCCCTGCATTATGGCAAGTCGATTCTGGAGCGGGGAAGTCATTCATCATGGCTCTATAGTGGTCACCATTGACTGGAATATTATTCCCAATTATTCGACTGGCCCATACAGCACAGCAAACAGTGAATTTCTCTAGACGGAATGGTGATGGGACAACCACCGGTGGTTGTCCATTATTCCAGTGCGGCAGTTTTGTTTATTAACCTAAACAAAATTTTCTTATGAAATTCGGGACCTGCAGCAATTTTTTCTTGGGCCCACACACCATATCTACGTGTTGGCCGGTTGCCGTTCGGCTTCAATTCCGGCAAGAGTTGGATTCTGTAAGCCTGCAAACCAAGACCCTTCTGTCAAATCGTCCATAATTTAGATGGGCACAGGTTAAATTGTTGAGCACGATGTCGAATCGACTCATATGTGTCTGTATCGATACTACCTTCTACAACTGCTATGGTTCCTTCATTACGCACTGGACGACATCTGGATGGATGCGTATTATCAGTGAGGGTAAACGCAGTGCAAAAACGGTCCATGGCTAATCGAATAAATTGTTCTGATGGATGATTATGTTGGCCATAAAATTGATGAATTACGCGATGACATTCTCGAACAGAACCGTTTTTTTCGAAATAAATCCACCCAATTTGCAGGTGTTGCTCAGGCGTCAACCTATCCACGATAAAATGGCAAACCAAATTTACCATAAAACGCATGACAGCTGTCACACCATACGAAATATTATAAAGTGTTGCTAATTTAAAGTTCTATACCTCTAAAAACACCCTTTACTATATCATAGGTTAAATAACAACCGATTAAGACATTTTTGAAAAGCACTATGTTCCTTCATGACACAGAAGAAAACGGCACTGTATGGGCGTATAGTATAACAGTTTTCTCCTACATTTCCACCTCTATAGAAGCATTATTTCAAGAAGATGCATAAATTTTCTAAGCACTATAGCCAGACAATGCTCTTTTACTGTGTGTAAATTAAACTTACTTTACATCTGACTTACTTTTGTAGATAGACCTATGATATATGTCCATCAAAACGGTTCATCTTGATTCGATATTAGTACTATTCATTCTGCTTCTTCTTCGTAGCACTACAGCCCCTTTCGGGCCTTCGCTTCCTACAAACAGCGCTCCCAACTGCCTCGTTCCATTGACCGTGTCCTCCAATTTCGAGATTGGAGCAGCGATAAACTGCCTTCGTCGACCGAGTCAGACCAGCGTTTCCTTGGTTTCCCCACTGATTTCCGGCCTTCAGTTCACCCAACGAATACGTTTTTGGGTATCCGTTGTTCGTCCATACGATGCATGTGTCCAGCTCATAGCAGCTTTCACAGTCTAATAATCGTTGAGACCTTCGGCTCGTCAAAAAAGGCGCCAAAATAACGAAAACCGGTAATGAAAGACACGAAATACGCCGAAGTACTATTCATAAAATTAATATTTTGTAAAGGATTTAAATTTATGTAATGATTACGTGAACTTTTTATAGTGCATATCGTTTTTTATTATTTCCAAGTAATAACGGTCAGTAACAATATAGTCAAAAATGAGTTGGAATGGACAAAACATTGGAACATCACGTGAAAAAATGCTGCTGAATCTTGAAGAACGAAGAAATTAATTAAGGTGATAGCAAATCTTTATATCAGCTGAGAACCAAAAACTACAGTTAAGCAAAAATTACAGTTTTATCCATCTCCGTTTATTGATTTCATTATAGCTTGAATTCTGTTCAAATTTTAAGTTCAACAGCCAGTAACATGAAATAATGTAGGGTCTTCCATTAGAGGCATAACAATTTTGTATCATTATATGAACGCACCCTTAAATTTTTTAATAAAATGTCAAAGTTAAAACATAAGTTACAGTCAACATTTTCACCATCCCAAAGATCACGAAGCAGTAACGTTGGGAGATTATTCAAAATTACGAAATTCTAAGTCGGTGGTCGTAATCAAAAACACCCAAAAAAGAAAAAGAATACAAAAATAACAATAACGACGACGCAGCCAGCGGGTGCAACCACGATGTTAACAGCACCTCGGGAGCCGTTCTAACGATGACAAAAACGACGATTAATACAATGACAGTGAACATGGACGAAAAACGGAGATTAACACACAGCCTGGTCCAGACTGAGATTCCTGCGGTGTTCAGTCGAAGTAAAAAAATGATGCGAACGCCAGAGCGTCCTATAAACGAAAAGCGCAAAACTCTACAGGACGCGCCAAATGATCGAGCAATGGAGGAAAATATAAAAAAATTCGAGAATTCGATGGTCACTGCTATGATCGCTATCGAAGCGATTCAAGCAAGGGTCGTAAACCCCGAAATAATAAATCCTGACGCCAACGAGGAGATTATGGCAGGAAAAGAAACGAGTGACCAGGCAAATAAAGCGACGATGTGTGATTTCATCGCCAACGTCGAAAAGGTGGCAGAAGTACTGTGTTCGGAAAAAGAAGCTGATAAACTCTCCCAAGGACGATGGCCACATTTCCAAGTAATAACGGTCAGTAACAATATAGTCAAAAATGAGTTGGAATGGACAAAACATTGGAACATCACGTGAAAAAATGCTGCTGAATCTTGAAGAACGAAGAAATTAATTAAGGTGATAGCAAATCTTTATATCAGCTGAGAACCAAAAACTACAGTTAAGCAAAAATTACAGTTTTATCCATCTCCGTTTATTGATTTCATTATAGCTTGAATTCTGTTCAAATTTTAAGTTCAACAGCCAGTAACATGAAATAATGTAGGGTCTTCCATTAGAGGCATAACAATTTTGTATCATTATATGAACGCACCCTTAAATTTTTTAATAAAATGTCAAAGTTAAAACATAAGTTACAGTCAACATTTTCACCATCCCAAAGATCACGAAGCAGTAACGTTGGGAGATTATTCAAAATTACGAAATTCTAAGTCGGTGGTCGTAATCAAAAACACCCAAAAAAGAAAAAGAATACAAAAATAACAATAACGACGACGCAGCCAGCGGGTGCAACCACGATGTTAACAGCACCTCGGGAGCCGTTCTAACGATGACAAAAACGACGATTAATACAATGACAGTGAACATGGACGAAAAACGGAGATTAACACACAGCCTGGTCCAGACTGAGATTCCTGCGGTGTTCAGTCGAAGTAAAAAAATGATGCGAACGCCAGAGCGTCCTATAAACGAAAAGCGCAAAACTCTACAGGACGCGCCAAATGATCGAGCAATGGAGGAAAATATAAAAAAATTCGAGAATTCGATGGTCACTGCTATGATCGCTATCGAAGCGATTCAAGCAAGGGTCGTAAACCCCGAAATAATAAATCCTGACGCCAACGAGGAGATTATGGCAGGAAAAGAAACGAGTGACCAGGCAAATAAAGCGACGATGTGTGATTTCATCGCCAACGTCGAAAAGGTGGCAGAAGTACTATGTTCGGAAAAAGAAGCTGATAAACTCTCCCAAGGACGATGGCCACAAAAAAAAATTGCCGCTCAGTGACATGAAGAAGAAAGGTTTTTCCAAAAAGTGGGAGCTATTCTAAAAAGAATACAATCTGCATGCGACTCGCCAAAAATTACCAAAGCAGTAAAGACTGGGCTCCTTGAACTAGAGGATCTCCTAGATTGCATAGGGCATTATCGGAGGAGCTGGTTAAAGGCTGAAGAGGACCAGAAAGCTGAAGAAGAGCAAAAGGCTAAAAAAGCGTCGGAGGCGAAATCTAAAGGGCATGTGCAGATAGCTCAACAATCAAAAATCAATAAAAGGATGGCATCTAGCCCAATTGAATGAGATCGGGATATAAAAAGGAAGGAAGAGGCAATTAATGGGCGCAAAAAACCAGGTCAGGAGTTCCAGACAGTGCTTACAAAAGGAGCGAATATAGCTGCTAAGAAACTCCTTTGAAAAGTGCCCGAAAGTAAAGTTTGCTCAGAAGCTCAACAAGAAAAAAGACGAAGACTCGGCAGCAGGCACTGCTCGTGAAAGCCCGAGATGGTTGATCCTACGCGAAGGTGCTGTGGGACATCAGAGGAAAAGAAAGGCCCGAAGACACTAACAGTGCCATTAAAGCAGTATGACCAACGTTGTCGGGCCACATACTGGTCGAAGAATAGGGAAGCATTCTGCGGCGTAGTAAAGAAAGTCCTCGGCAAGAGCCCAGCTATATCCTCACTTGAACTGATGGCAACGATCGAAATAAGAGACATCGACTGCGCCACAAATCTGGCCGAGGTAGAAAAGGCCATCAAAAAAAAATTCCCTAGCATGGGCAGGATCAAAGCAAGGCTGACGTCAGAAAATCATAGGGAACAAAGCCTGGCCATAATTGACTTGACCGAAAAGGACGCCACCCAATTTCTGAATAAGGGCAAAGTACGAATAGGGTGGGTTGTCTGTTGAATACTGCGATGAACAACACCTCTTCAATTTTCAAATGCCTTGGCTATGGTCACACCACCCGAGTATGCAAAGGACTCGATAGGAGTTCCCTATGTTACAAATGCGGTGAAATGGGACATAACAGAAAAGAGTGTGCGAAGGTCGCACACTGATCCAAGACATGATTTTGGAGACGTCTTGGGATCATGAAAATGCCGGGTTTTCCGAGAAGCCCTAGTGAAGTCAAAATCAGAACTTAAATGTCCCGCATGCTGCAGCTTAACCTTCACCGCAGTTCAACCGCACAAAATCTGCTTGAGCAGTTTGCGAGGGACATAAAAGCAGACATTTTGCAGCTGAATGAGCAACACCATGATAAAAGTTCAGCATCATGGTATCCTGATGAAACTGGTACTATCGCCATCTGGGCTCGAAATAGTGATTTTCAGGCGGAGAGCTGTGGACGTGGGGATGGTTTTGTGTGGGTTCGGTGCGCAGGAACAACCTTCATTAGTGTGTACCAATCGCCGAACGAATAGATATCATCTTTCCAAGCCAAGCTCAATGCTCTGGAGGGCACTTTCTTGAACGCAGACGGTAACGTGCTCGTTGAGGGAGACTTCAACGCTAAAGGAGTCGAATGGAGCATGCCTCAAACAGATCCACGGGGAAAATGAATCCTGAAAATGGTGGCCAGGACGGTGCTTGTCATACTAAACACCGGAAATACGTCAACTATCAGCCGTACTGGCTGCAAAGGAACCATACCAGACATGACATTTGCCTCGGAGTCCTTAGCACGAAGGGTACACAATTGGAGAGTACTGGAGGACACTCAGCCAGTGATCATCAGTGCATTCTGCTTGAGATCAGTGATATTGTCTCCTGACGTCTGTGCTCTTGGCTTTCTACAATTGGATGGAACATCGGCAGGATGGGTATCGGGAGGTTCGTCGAGGTACTTACAGTGGGTGCTCCGCTTCAGGGAGATCCAGAGGGGAGGAAAGAACTAGCAGCTCAAGATGTGGTAAATTCAACTATGAGCATCATTATGACTGCTTGCAAAGCTTCTATGCCCCGTCGAAAGCCCCGGCTCGACAAGCCCCCAGTGTACTGGTGGTCAACTGAAATCGCTGAAAAACTAAGAGAGTATCACAAGCTTCGGCGGGAGGCTCAACGCGCACGGGACTGGGACGAGGCGAACAACTGGGTAGCAGCATTTAAGTCGGCTAGGAAATTTCTTCGCAAATTGATCAACAACAGCAAGGCTCGCTGTTGGTAATAACGAGTGGACAATGTGAGCAAGGAACCGTCAGGCCTTGGCTACAAGCTAGTTATACGGAAGCGTGGTGCCCTACGGAAACCTTGTAGACATGATATGGAAAAGATAGATGAGGTAGTGCGGGCACTTTTTCCCGCCCATCCCGTCCATGTTGACGCTGTCCATGGTGAAACAGCAGTCAAGTGTCCACTCTTCACCCAGCCAAAACTGGAAGAGGCAGTCCTTTCGCTGAAAGCCAAGAAGGCTCCAGATCCAGATGGTGTTACAGCTGAGGTGTTGCGACTTGTCTATCACCATTGCTATGACTTGCTGCTCAGCACTTTCAACGCTTGCCTACGGGATGGGGTTTTCCCGGGGATGAGGCACGTGCTGATCAGCAAGGGGAAGGGAAATCCCGAATCGCCATCTGCATACCACCCATTATGTATGCTAGACACGGCTGGGAAAGTGCTAGAGAAACTCATCAAGGGAAGACTCACTGACGCGATACGTGCTGCTGGGGACCTATCTCCTCGGCAGTACGGCTTTAGAGCAGGACGTTCTACCATTGATGCGATTGTAGAGGTGGTGAGCGCGGTCCGGAAGGCAAAGCCATATAGTCGCACCACGCGACGGATCGTCCTGTTGGTGACACTCGACGTCAGGAACGCCTTCAATTCCCCTGGAAGTTCCAGAATATCTAATGCGGCTTTTGAGGAACTACCTCAAGGACCGAAGCCTGCTCTACGACATGACACATGGCCAACAAAGGATGGAAATCACATCGGGTGTTGCCCAGGGATCTATCCCTGGTCCGGACCTGTGGAACGTGTCTTACGACGGGATACTAACACTGGAGATGCCAAATGAGTCGCGCTAGATCGGCTATGCGGATGATGTTGCGGCTCTGGTCGCTGGAGGCATCGTTGAATAAGCGCAACTTAGGCTAGGAATGCCTATGCACCTAGTGAGAGACTGGATGACTGCTCGCAGGCTCAGTTTAGCACTGGAGAAAACCGAAGTAGTCATCTTGACAAAAAAGAGAATCCCTAGAGTAAGAATGATCAGTATTGGAGATATGCGAATCGAATCAGTGAAGTACCTGGGGCTACTGATCGACGCGAAGATGAGTTTCTCAGAGCAAATCAGAGCAACGGCTGAAAAGACTGCTTCAGGAGTATCGGCTCTGAGTCAACTTATGGCCAACGTAGGGGAACCCAGCCCATCCAGAAAACGCCACTTGATGAGTGCTGTAGGCTCAGTGCTACTGTACGGAGCAGAAGTATGGGGCGACGCTCTCAGCAAGGAGGTATACCCAAAACGTTTGGCGCAGGTACAGAGAAGACGAGCACTGAGGATTGCATCTTTGTATCTGACAGTCTCTGATACGGCGGTGAGAGTTATTGCAGGCGTGATACCCGTCGCTCTCGTTGCTAGAGAGTGCCGCGCTATTTACCTGCACCGAAACGAGGATGCAAGGGAGATGGTTGTCCGCGAGGAGAGACAGCGCTCGCCCAACGATTGGCAGGAGTCTTAGGCGAATCGCACGAAGGAAAGATGGACTGCGCGCCTCATCCCGAAATCGAAGCCATGGCGAGATTGACTTCTATTAAACACAGTTTTTGAGCGGGCATGGGTGTTTTCAGGCAGTCACGCTCCTCCAATTGTTGGTTTTGCCCAGGGGAGAAAGACAATGCCTGCGACACATTTTTCGTGTGCATAAAATGGGTCAGGCTGCAAAGGGACCTCTACAGAGAGATAGAAGAGCTCACCCCGAATAATATAGTCGCGTTAATGCTCGAATCGGCTGACAAATGGAACCAGGTGGCACATTATGTTCGGGCAGTCCTAAAAGATAAAAGAGACTCACAACATCCGGGAGCGTTTGGGCTCTGCGATCGCATTTCTAGCACTTCCTCTTCCCCTCCCGCTAGAAGAGGGATCCCCCAGCTTGAAGGCACCTCTCGGCGTAACAAAACGAGACCTGGCCCTAAGTAATGTGTCAAACGGTTCCAGGCTAGGTTCTCAGGTTGACAGAGGAAGGTTTTTAGTGGGAAGTCCAGTCGCCTTCTTACGAGCATGGGAGTCCCACACACTGTGCGCAAACGCGCATTCATATACCTATCACAAAAAAGCTTCTTCGATTGTGGAATTTTTCAACTTACCGAGATGGCAAAAGGTCATCCAACAAAATTGTCAATATTTCATTGATTGATTTTTGTTGTTAATATAAATAAATTTACTTTGAAAAACATGAACAAAAAACAATAATAATTATCCAACAACCTAATAAGATATTCTCTTGTTATCGAAACATCATATTAATTGCATGTGCTAATTTCATAGTCGATGCACTACAAAAATATGAATAACTTTCTGGCACATCTTCTAAATCAATTAACCGGCGATAAAAATAATAAACATACATGTAGACCTTGAAAAAAGTGCTTATCGTTAAAATAAATCGTGTGAAGTTTAATTGGATTTCCGTATACATACTCGTATCGCTTCTATTGTAATTTAAAACATTTCTACAACGTAATTTTTCCCTTCAAAACATCAATTCTCTCTCAGATATTGCGACACTGTTCTTCCGAAATATTTTTAATCGCGGTCCCGCAAGTTTCAAATTTATTCACCCAATTATTTTTTCCGATATTTTCCGCCCTGTTCATATATGGATAATTACTCTACTTGCACACTAGCACATCTCTTTTCGCCTGAGATATTCTATTTACTCGTACACACGGTCGAGTGGTCTGAGGACGGACTTCGTGGTACAAAGTTAAACTTGAGGTCAAGCAGCCAATTGAAGACTCCGGCAATCAGTCGAGCACCGCGGAGTGGGAGGCTCAAAAGTCAATTGTTATTATCCGAGCCCCCTTTTATGTCGACGCGGTCGCGTAATGACCTTAGACTAATAGATATTAGACGGGAACTAACGCGTCGATCGTTTTATGTAATTAATTTAATCAGCAGCGACTTATATGTTCATAAAAGACACATCAGAACTCAGATACATCCATCTGAACAAATGTGGAAACTTGGCGCAATAATCTCCTAAGAAATTAGAAACAAGTAATCATAGAATTCCAGCATGACAATGTCTTGAGGAAGAAGTTCTTCTTCTTCTTTGTGTTGTATTTGCGCCGAATAGAACATCCGAGCGTCCGAATCGGTGTTTGTGAGTCGACTGTCGTTTCGAGCAATTTACTTGGCATTCATTTTGGCCTGTGGATACAACGGGCAGAACACCTGTCGCTAATGATCTCTGCATATGTTGCGGACTAACGCTCTCGCGTTCAGGTGATTACCACACACATATGTTTCTGATCGGAGGATAGAACGGAAAAGAACTTATTTGAATTTCAACAAGGGCTCGCGGCTTCCTTGCCATTTGTCAGGGAATCTAAGGTAAAATCTTAAAACAAAGGAGAAAATTTGATAAGAGATGTGGAGAATTTTTCATCATTTGATTACTACAACCAGCACTTTGAACTTTGCCTCCTCAAAGTTACTAAATGCTATGAATCAGCCACACTACGTGATACGTTGGCGAGGAAAACAATTAAACACATTTTTGTTGTAGCTACTGACACACCATCTGTCTAAATAAACTCCGACGGGCATGGAATCATTTGAATTTCCCCAACAGCGTTGTTACAGATGAAAAAATTATCTGTAAGGGGAGAAAGTATCTTTTATAGAAATCGAAGTTCGGATTCATGAAACGATTTATATCGGTTGGAATAGCGCTCCGATAAAATTTAATCGGTAAAATATTTTGAATACAATCCATAATTTGTAATGTACCGTAATAAATCATCTTGAAATTGAATTAATTACTTGGTTTTGTATTATTAGCTGATTTCTAAAGAAACGGAGACGAAGGTTATTATTTTCAAATGTACGTTTTTGGACGTTTTAGGGGTTTGTACAAACTAACAAAATCCTACTGAAATCACGTTACAGAAGCTTGTCTTCGAAACTATACGAGTACTTAACACCGAAATTGGCCAGTGAATTAGACGTGATGGCCTAATAAAAGCCTCTCCTCATGGCGGAAGGGGACGCAAATTATTTTTTTAAAAAACTGCATAGTCATGTGGGGTATCAAAAGAAAGGTCTTCCAAAGCAGATCATAAAACGGATGTATCTGCATCAAAAAATGCAAGCAGAATGGGGAAAATTTATAAAAATCATGTGTGTACCCTCCGCGCCGCGATTGGACATCTTTAATCCCAAAACGTGGAAAAAATCATGGTGATATTTCTTTACGACTACAACAAAAACCTTAGAAGCCGAAATTCATTCAAATTGTTTGGTAATGCAGTAAACACCCGGTTTATTCAATACTAATCATTATAAATTTTTCTAAATAATAAAAATACAAAAACTGAATGGCCCAAATGGCTCTCTAAATTTAAATAAATTAAAATTATTACATATTTAATGATTCATTTTGAAAAAAGAGAAAAACACCGACACGCAATATTCAAAAATTACACTGGAAAACAGCATGTCTGTTGAATGAGATTTTTTACATGAATCTGATTAATTTTTCCACGCTGATTTCAAAAATATATGCCGTTTTTATGTAGCAGCTCTAGTTTTGGAGTTACGAAGTGACAGGGTTTTTCATTGAAAACGCACAAAGTTTAAGATTAAAAAATTTATTAAATATATTTATTCTGAATAAAATTTCCTTTGATTGGAGTGAGATTTATTATGAGTACTATTTTGAATGCTCCAACAATAATCAGCCATCATATGTTCATTCCAGTACCCCTGATACCTCTCCTCCATAGTGCGAATATCCTGGTGAAAGCGCTCTCCTTGTTCCTCGCTTAGGTCACCGAGATTTTCACGCACAAAGTTTAAGATTAAAAAATTTATTAAATATATTTATTCTGAATAAAATTTCCTTTGATTGGAGTGAGATTTATTATGAGTACTATTTTGAATGCTCCAACAATAATCAGCCATCATATGTTCATTCCAGTACCCCTGATACCTCTCCTCCATAGTGCGAATATCCTGGTGAAAGCGCTCTCCTTGTTCCTCGCTTAGGTCACCGAGATTTTCAGGAAAATAGTATAGATGGCTGTGAAGGTAGTGAAGCTTAATACTCATGTTGCATCCAAGCCGCTGGAAGTGTATCAGCAACTGTTCAACGTGCTGAATGTAGCCATCAGACTTCCTATTGCCCAAAAAATTTCTCACTACCCAAACAAACTCTTCCCATGCATATTTCTCGACAGCTAGCTTTTCAACCCCAATTTTATATGCAAAGGAGGCAATATAATTCGGTCTCTGGATACCAGTGGAGCATTAATTACATTTTGCTTACCGGGAATCAAAGCCTACCTGGAAGGCCAGTCTCTTTTTGTCCAGTGCTCAGCTTTAGCTCGGCTGTCCCATAAGTATAGGAAGCAGGGATATTTTGTGTAGCCATTTTGTTGGCCCAGAAGAAAATTTACCATTTTCAAATCAACACATAGAACCCAGTTATGTTCCTTGTACTTGATTGTGTCGAGAACTAAAGATATTGTAGGATATTCTTCTTTAACCTTTGTAGAATGAGCAATAGGTAAGGAACCAAGTTTGTTACCATTATGTAAAAGTACACATTTCAAACTTCGTTTTGATGAATCAATGAACAACCGCCACTGATTTGGATTATACTCTTTTAATCCCATTGCAGTCATTAGGCCCGGAATATTAGTACAAAACACAAAATTATTTTTTTTAGTAAAGAAAGAAAGTAAATCCTTTTCCTGTTACGGTAGTACGATATCTTCGTTTCTCTGGTCAACAAATTTCTTTCTTTCAATCGGGAAGCTAAAATTTCTGATGCCGTTTTAGACAGTCCAAGGTCCCTGATCAAGTCATTTAGATCATCTTGATTTAGTGGTCGGGGACCACTAACTGCAGCTGGCGCTTCTTTTTTTTACTTCAACTTACAATACAATTGTTCTAAATTCTCAAAATATTTTTAATTATTATTTTAACCTTACATTTGTCTGGTTATTTACAGTTATCCACAGTTAGTCTGATCTTCTGGTTCCTACAGTCAAGACATCTCTAAAATGGGAAAAGTTCCGGAAATTAGTGTTGAAACGCGATCTGCCATCGTTGTTCTCCACAACGAAGGCAAATTTGAACGTCAGATAGCGAGTCAACTCAAGTTATCGAAGACTTGTGTTCATCGCACTATTGTGCGCTACAAACAAACCGGCAGTAATCAAGATCGTCCGCGCTCTGGGAGACCAAGAGCTACAACTTCTAGTGAAGACAAATTTATTGTGGTGACCAGCAAGCGGAATAGACGTCTGACAGCCCCAGAAATTCGTGTAGATGTCAACAAATCTCGGGAAAAACCTGTGTCAGTGTCTACAGTGCAAAGACGATTGCGAGACGCCAAGTTGTTTGGCCGCGTTGCTGTGCTTAAACCTCTGTTAAAACCGCAGAATAAAAAGAAACGGATGCAATGGGCCCTAACCCATCGAGACTGGACCGAAGAAGACTTCAGAAAAGTTCTTTGGAGTGACGAATCAAAATTTGAAGTGTTCGGGTCAAAAAGAAGAATTTTCGTCCGACGCTCCGCCGAAGAAAAGATGATGCCGCAGTGTGTAGTGCCGACTGTCAAGCATGGTGGCGGATCTGTTATGGTCTGGGGTTGTTTCTCTGGCTATGGGATTGGAAATCTAGTCCAAATCAAAGGCATAATGAAAAAGGAGCAATATAAACAAATTTTGGAGAAAAACGCCATTCCCTCCGGAATAAAGTTAATCGGCCGTGGATTTATTTTCCAACAGGACAATGATCCGAAACATAGTTTGAAATTATGTAGAAGCTATTTAGACAAAAAACAGCCGGAAAAAGTATTAGAAAACATGACCTGGCCACCTCAAAGCCCCGATCTTAATCCCATTGAACTTTTGTGGGAAGAGCTCGATTGAAACGTTCGGGAACAGTGTCCATCTTCACAGCAGGCCATCTGGAATGCATTGGAGGAAAGCTGGAATAATATCTCGCAAGAGACTATAGTTAAATTAATTGCTCGCATGCCTAGATTAGTAAAAGAAGTCATAAAGTACAAAGGAGGATATTTCGACGAAAAATCTGTTTAAACTCTCTTGTGTGTATTTTGTTAAGAACACTGTATTCGTCAAGACTTCTTCTTTTTTTAGTTTTAAATCTTGTGTGTAAAATGATAATAAATCCAGTTTTCCATAAAGTTTTAAATATCTTGACTTTTATTTGTTTTCTGATATTTTTTCATAGTGGTCTCAAACTTTTGACCGGTAGTGTACATGGCTGCTGTGGTGTTGATGTGTCATTAATACTCAAGACTGGTCTTATGGAAGATTTTACGTTTAGATATATCCACTTAGAGCGATTTTTGTGGTTTATTCCGATGATTTTCGTTACACAGAAATAACAGTCGTCATGATGGTTGGATGTTTCACGCAAAATCATAGGAGCTTTGTACTTAAAAGTGGGTCTTTTTTTGTTTGCCCACAGTCGCAAAGATTCAACACAACTTTTGCATACCAAACTTGGCATCCAAGGTTTAGCGTTTAACGGCAACGGAAACCCAAATTAGTCGAAGTATGCCTTTTTCACAACGTCCGACACATTTAAACGAAATTTTTGGAACATATATTCTTCACAAAAAACACAAAAACAATCAGGATTATTTAAACACGTGCTTCTTGAGGAAGACATAATGAAATTTATAAAGGAACTATTAAAGTTACACCGCCATTGATAGAAACTACCGACTACTTATGTAAATTCAAGACGGTACCTGTATCTCGCTAACTAGAGGGGCTACAAAAAATCTGAGGGTAGATTTGAAATTAGCGCACCCAAATTAGTAAACAACAGTAGAAAAACTTCATTCAACAAAAAAAGGTTGATTTTTTTTTCTATGTTATTTATAGTTTCAACACAACAATTAACTTTTATCCTACACCTAATATGTTATAACCTAGTTCTAGTCAAATTCAATCAAAAAACTTTATCTTATACTAATACAATGCTAACACAATATTCCCAACCTACGCATTCAACCTTATCTCTAAACGTAATATGATAAACATAACATAAACCTATCCTATATATTGAAAGCCATCCCCAATTTTTAACACAAATAAACAATAACACTAAATGTAGCAAAAATGAGTTGAAACTCAAAAACGAAGTAACGAATTACACACAAACATAAAATAAACACGAATAACTTCGACATTGTCATTCAGCCGCCAATACCTAGATTGCTCCGTCTCAGCTCAACCAGCCTCAACGAATCTAGCAAATGAGTATCACCATTGGAATTGTTGGTCTTATCGGTGGCGCGTCTATACTAAATATGATATATGATTGGGACGCCGTCAGAATCAAAAACATATCGATTCATGTCCAAATACACGGGAGAAACAAAGCCAGTAGCGATGCTGTAGTGGATTAGGTAGCTGAATGTCCATGAAGGATTGCAGCGATAGTCTGCTGCCTCAACGAAAGAGGATGGTAAGATCCGCCGAGATTGGCCTTGTCTGGGGACGCGTGAATGCGCTGACAGGCTAGCGTTGCGGTGTTGTTGGGTGAGTTCTTTTCCCCTAACAAAAGAACCCACTACAAAAGGAATTTCGCATTCACGAATTAAATATGGAAAAATGCCGATCGACTGGTGTCGAGGCCAGATAACTTACTAAAGATTGCCATGTTTATTCGAAGAACAAATTGGGCCGGGTAAAACGGACAGACTTACAGAGACTTCGTCGTTACCGACGATCCTAATGGCCCACAAGTAAGAGTGGGGCATCCAGATGGTAGCGGTGCCCCTTGCGGTTATAATGGCAGTCTGGAAGAAACATAAACCAGAAGTAGAGTTTCCTTAAGCTCGGTGTTCTCATATAGACCAAAACGCTTCAATTGGTTCGCAAATGCGAGAAGCTATAACATTCCGATTTCAGGTCCAAT
The DNA here is from genome assembly GCA_963969285.1 of Odontomyia ornata. Taxonomy (NCBI): domain Eukaryota; kingdom Metazoa; phylum Arthropoda; class Insecta; order Diptera; family Stratiomyidae; genus Odontomyia; species Odontomyia ornata. The sequence continues at coordinate 8,597,722 of OZ017738.1, read as the reverse complement.
CGTAAAGTCAAAGGCAAAAGAAATAGCTGAACAAGTAGGTTACTCAGGATTTTCAGCGTCCAATGGGTGGCTGGAAAAACGGCGTAAAAGGCACAACATAACTTTTAAGTGAATATCTGGTGTAGCTTCTGATGTAAGTCAAGAAGACGTTGAACAATTTAAGTCGAAGCTACCTTCAATTTTACGTGAGTGCAAGCCAGAAAATATTTACAATGCTGATGAGAGTGGGCTCTTTTTTCGTGCTTTACCTGAGAAATCGCTGGCCTTAAAATCGGAGAAATGTATCGATGGCAGACTGTCGAAAGAAAGACTCACTGTTTTATTTTGTGTCAATATGGCAGGAGAAAAAGAGAAGCTGCTTGTAATCGGCAAAGCAGCCCGTCCCAGAGCTTTCAAAAATCTTTGCATCAATGATTTGCCAGCACACTGGAACTCGTATAGGAAAGCATGGATGACGCGAGACATCATGTCTGAATGGTTGCTTCAATTTGACAGAAAAATTAGGGCTCAGAACAGGAAAATTCTTTTGTTTTTGGATAATGCAGCATCTTATCCTGAAAATTTAAATCTTACCAACATAAACATCATTTTTTACCGGCTAACATAACTGCACTATGTCAGCTTTTAGATCAAGGCATTATACATAATTTCAAGGTGCACTACAGAATCTTAATTTTAAAACACATAATATCGAAAATAGAAACCAGCAAATCAGCATCAGAACTAGCCAAATCTATAAATGTTCTTGAAGCCTTATATTTTATGAAAGCCTCGTTGGATAAAGTTGAAGCAGCAACTAAAAAAACTGCTTTCGAAAAGCGTCATTTATGAATTCTGATACGAGTCTTTTAGAATTTGAAGCCGAGGATGAACTGCCATTGGCAACACTTTTGAGTCTACAAAATGGGATCGTTGCATTAAGGCATCAACATTTGGAGGAATATCTGAACATCAATAAAAATGTTTCCACTGAAGCTGACAACATTGAAATTTTGTGCGATGATCCACTTGACAATATAAGTTCAAGTAGTTTCGAAGACGAGGTGATCGATGAAAAAATCGATCCTATAAATTCATTTGATGAAGCTCTAAAGCAATTGGAACGTTTAAAACATTTCGCAAGAAATGATTATTTAGCATTTCAACACTTGAAAAATGCAGAGAATAATTTTGAGAACGAACAGTTGAAAATGAGACAAACCAAAACTCAACAGACAAAAATTAATCAATTTTTCCAACGCAAGTAACTGTTTCTTATGTTTATTCGTAATATAATTATGTATGTATATCAAAATTCTATAAAAATCATTATATGTAAGAACAAATATGTAAATAAGAAAATAAAACTATGAATTGGAACAGAATGCAGAAATTTCAGCACGCAAAAAACTTACTTTTATTTATTATATTAACGAAGTATGCAGGTAAAATGCGCTTTCATTCGGTGCCTCCCAGCACCGGACACCCCTTACAGCCGGACAAAAAGCTTGGAACCGTGAGTGTCCGGCTATGGGAGGTTTCACTGTATATATATAAATGCATGTAAAAAAATTAAAAGAAAGCAAACGGGTACTTACCCATCCTCCTCGGTGAGCGCTCGTAGATGGGATGGGTGCACCTGTGATTTTTTCAGTTAAGGCTATGTGACTCAGGGATTTGTAAACAATCATCGAAAAAAAAGGTAACTTACAAAATTTGAATCCTGAATTTGCTATTTTTCTGGACAAAATAAAACATAAAACGATAACTGTTCAGATGTACAGTGAGCAGTAGATGAAAGATCTGATTGAAACCGGCTTTAAGTCTTCACAGAAATGATGGTATCTCTAGGTTGTGTCCCGGCATTAGGTTTTTCCATTGCACGAAGGGTAACTTGTATGTGTAGAAAATAAGTCACATTATGGAAAGTATACTCGTGTGCAGCGAATGGAAATTCGCGTCATTGGGAGTAGGGCAGACGTAAAGACGCGATGACAGAAGGCAATATTCACACAGGCGCCACTGTTCAGCATCGACAGAAATACACTTTTCCAAAGTCAATTACCGTTAATTTCTTCCCCTTGAAAGAATTTATATGCCAGTAATATTCACGCACACTCTCAAGTCGATTAGTTTGAAAAGGTGAAACACAAGCGCAAACGCACGATGACGATTTCCTTGAATTCTATAAAAATTTCTTCAGTGGAAACAGCAAACCGCGTTCATTATCGCGATTTCAAATCAGGAATCAAAGGGATTGGACTGATAATTTAGATCCATTCCACTTAAATGCACCAAAATAACTCCCTCGAATTAATATGTTGTTATTTAGATAAAAATCTCAGTAATCCGTGCGATATACGCAAAATACACCGCACCGCGTATAACTGTTGTCAATGCACAACCTCGATTCTCATTATCCGTAACTAAAAAAGGCTCAATAGAACCGCTAGCGATGATAATAGGCAAGATACCGTTCGAAACATACTCTGCGCAACATATTGTCTGGTGAATCTCAATCACAAATTACTTTCGAAGTTTCAATTAGGGATATTTCATATTCCCATAGCATTTACTTTGCTTTTCTTTAAAATTTATTTCAATTCCACAATATTTCTACACTTAAACCAGTCAATCATATAGCACTGAAATCCAGTATTCCAAATAATAGATCCAAGCGAAGGCCGTTTTTCCAATCGGTCGCGATCCGCAAACAGTTAATACTCTTATCGAAAAATTAATCTGATGCGACAATGTCACGCACATATGATAAAACTTGCAAATTACTCTATCCCGTAAGTACTGATAAGAGCCGTTTCCCAAATTCCGTAATCGCAGATCCGAAAAATGCGTCCACCGTTCCACTCGCGACCATCACCAGTCAAATCTCCCTACCAACTCTCCCATCTAATCCTAAAATTGTTTTGCCGTTAGCTGGATCGAGAACGAGTCCCCAGTTAACGTTTATAAACAAGTTTTAAATATTTTCAAGGTTTTTACAATTTGTTTTGTCGGTATAAAGTAATTCAATGTTTTTTTTTTCTTGTTAATTTGCAACTTTTCAATGGTCTTTTGCGGAACTTGCCACTTTATTAGAATTCATTAATTTTTTATTTTATCTATTAGAGCGAATTCGCGGTTGGTAGAAGAATGCAAGTTTTCATATTATTTCTTTGAATAATGGATGTTTTTTCCTATCTATCGAATAGGAGTGATACACCAACAATTTTTATTAAAATCTTCGAAGTAATTTTATTTTTCTCATCAATAAAACGTTTTTTCTCTATTTTTTATGAAGGGATAAAAGGGCCTAAATAAGAAATCGAGATTTTACAAAAAAAAAGAAGTTAGTTTAGGTTCTGGTTTAACGATAAATAAAATCGGTCGTGAACCATTTTTGTTTATAATTGTTTAGATGACCACATTTTCCGCAGATCGTGTTTCTTGCAAAACGGGATAAATAATTAGAATTTTGCAAAAAATATTTGACCTATTGCGCCCGTCTTGTGCACACTTTTAAAGTCTACTTTGACTCCCAGCTATGGGGCATGTTCAAAGAATATTAATAAACGATTTGATGTTTACAATAAACTGAAAAATCATTGAAAAACTACGATTTTAATTTAAAATTCGCTACAACTTTTGCATTAATTATCCGATTTCAATCTACTACCACTCATTTCAAAGACGTTTTATAGCGCACATTTTCACTTTCCCTCACAACTCATATTTTTCCAAATATTTTTTTTTATCTCGAAAAGCCGTCGGGCCTTACTCGTCAGCTTTTCGAGACAAACGAAAATTAGCCTGCGGGCATAAAACAAAGAAAATATTCGACTTTTCCAAATATATCGAAAAACCCGATTTTTCGGAAATTCACCTGCTTACCAACAATTATGCTACAAATTGAAGAGGTCACAAATTTGACAATAATTCTCTTCTACCATATGCTGTACACATTTCAATAATAAAACAGCGGTTGCCTTTTTTCCCGGTACTTTCTATGTACGAGTACATTATGTCAGTCCGAATATAGTGAAAAACCAGCAAGCTGACTATTTGAAATATAAGCAAAAATGCAACGAAGTTCAGATAACGATATTACATTAGATATCAAACATATTCGGGTCAGCTGTTCGTTGAGGGGGAGTTAAAGAGATCACGCATTGATTAAATATTCTAATAAAATCGTTCGATCTATCTTCATCATTGGTGTCATCAAAGAATATCTATCCAAGGTGGGTACTCTTTCGACATTATCTACTCTCTATTTGCTAATTACTATGCAACATATCACACCTCCCTCACATCTTCGTGCAAACTATAAGTTTTACCCTCTCATCAACGAGGGATTATTTCCTTCGCTGAGCTGGAACCCGCGACAACCAGAACGCGGTTCTACGAACACATCCTCCAAATTTATTTGGAAGTGTGGTCGACGCCGAGGGAAAAACATAAACCGATGTACAACAATGAGCCCACAACAGCCGGCAAACACCTGAGCGAATAACTTGGACAAATGCGCAGGTGAATAATCTGCAGAGCAGCCAGTCATGAGTGTACCATGGATGTGGAACTGCGAACGGAAACCTTGTGCCTACTTCATCTATTGAACGGCTGCGCCGGCGAAGCGGTGGCTGAGGAAAATTAGATACTCGTACTTGCAAGCAAGCACTCCCCAGTACATTCACGCCGACAATGTTATTGTTGTGTTTCTTGGTTCCCACCTTTGCATGTTGGTTTTTCTTGCGCTGCTTTTGCCGTTTCTTTGTGGTTTCCGAAGTGAAGCAGAAGAAGGCTATGAAGTGGAGCGGAACGCTGTGTTATGGTTGTCTGCAAGGAAACGACAAAGAAACGGAAAGTTCAACTAAGTCTTGCACTTGAAGTGGTTGAATACGATCAGGAAAAAGACAACATTAGATACGAGTATTTCGGAAAATATTTAAATTGGAATTTTTATTTTGATTCCAAACATTTGCTGGCATTGATTGGGGTTTCCTGATTCAAGTCTTGATTTCATTCTTCTGGAATGTCGATTGTGGTCTTTTCTAGGATTTATGTAACTCGATCTAGTGCAACTAGAATTATTGCAACTTCACTAGGAAAGCTTGAGGAAAAATCGTGTTACCGCCAACAAGCTCAGCTGCATTCAGCCCACATTCATGCCAACCCGCATTCGCGGGCTCAATTATTCCCATCTAGGCGTGAATTCTCAAAGCCACTGTGAATTCAATTTCTTTGTACTTGTATGCAAAATTAGATGAAACCAGTTCTGAGTGCCCATCATAGAACTGCTTGACTTCATTTCTAGCCGAGATGGAGTGTTTCTGTTGATGTAAGAAAGATACATCATCATCATCAGCCCCAGTCACCGCATCTCCATCATCATCGCCGCCACATCACGCTACGTTCCAGATATTAGATCCAACAGTAGCAGATACCTACATTCGCTAGTACGTACATTCTACATGCCAGGGTACTAACTACATGTGCTTCGAGGTCTATTTACTGGAGAAATGTTATGAAGCCGCGCATTGCGGAACATTGGAGGAATGACGTACTCCAGTGATGTCATTTGGATGTGGATGTGCTGGGTTGCTCCGGGGAGCGGGATTACAAGAAGGAAGATTGCATAATCTCGCAAAGAAGCGAAGAAAGAAACCTTGAGAACCAGAGCCCGAGAAGAAGAAGTAATTCAATGGTTTTTGTTGCTGTTGAGCCTCAGGTTCAAAGCAACCAGAAGTGCCGTCAACAGAGAGGTTGCGGTAACAGATTTATTGCTCACCATTGTAGTTCGGCTTTATATCGAAGAACAAAATTTATATAGGCCTAGAATAGAAGAACTGGCGATTTGAGGAATCGAATCGATAGAAATCCAAATAAGACAGATGTTTTTGGTTCCGATTAATGCATCATAAACATTATGTTGAACCGAATTGGCTTCAAAAACTTTGCAGGTGCTTCTTGAATGATAGAGCCGCTGGGCGATTCAGAAGTGGTACTGAAACATTTTTAAAGTTTATAGTTTTCGCTGAAATAATTTGCAGCTGTTGGAAATAAACTAGGCCAAAAACATATATTAAGATGAGAAAGTTTAAATGGTAGCATTGTTCTGAAGCAATCCAACCCAAGAGGAAAGATTTTTTCTTCAGGTGAATCCATTTTAATAAATTATCTTCTCTTCATTGCTTGTTGTTGTTAGAAATATCTTTTATAAAGAGAAGATTTCACTGAGAGGCTCCTAGTCATTCTCCCCTGACAATTTCATCAGTAACACCATTCATTTTTTCACTTCAGCTACTTAATTGATTTCGTTTTCCAAAGGGCGTTATACAATTTGGTGTTCATTCCACGTCTAGCATTCGTTGCATTCAGATTAAGGTTTTAAAAGCTCCTGTTAATATTTTAAAAACTAAATTAATTTTTTTAAACATCAATCGAAAAATAATTTTTTGCTGGAAAATATTTATTGTTTGTGACGTTATAGAGGCAATTGATCTATAGCTTGATATTATCACTGGATCAGCCAAAAACTCTCAAGGCGTACCTTCCCTACTTAACAGGGGGTTGGAGGAACCGGGCGACAATTTCAAAGTAAGGAGAAGTGAACCCCCAAATTGAATTTTTTTCTCCGAAAACCAGTATCTACGATCCACAACTATCGGAACCACAGAATGTGAACCAGGAGAATAGAAGATCTGAAAAGTAAGATTCAGAATGCAACGACAATTGAAAGTTCGTTAGGTTTGCCTTCTTAAGTGAGCAGACGCGTTTCGAATCAAAACGCTATTATCGATTCCCTAGCTGCCCTGTTATATTGGGGCTACGGAAGCTCCATCCACCCACGCAAACTCACCTGAAGACGGGCGTGGGCGCCACTCGTTCGATTCTCCGAGGCTCTCAAGGGGTCACCCGAACGAAAAGACGACTGTCCGGAGTGAAATTAACACTTATACGAGCCAACATTATAAACAAATTTATTGCTTCCTTTTTTATTTGTTGTACTTTTTATTTGATCATACGCCGACGTTTCGCAGCACACGCTTGCTTCTTCGTCAGTGATAAAATAACTAATCTCAAATTTATCTTAAAGCTACTTATATACCTACTACTTTACAGTGGACAGTGGACAGTGGAATCAGATTGGATACTGAGCTTCTTCAGGAAGAACCAGTGATACACTTATTCATTTCATCTTTTTCAAATCCTCTTTCATCATATTCCGAAAGGAGAAAGGATATGGATTGGTACCATAACCACACTCACAACACAAATATTCAAATTAATTATTAATTTCTTTTTTTTTCAATTTTATATATTTTTTAATTTTGTTAGTAATATTATTATTAACAATGATCAAGACACATAATCTAACTATTGGATTGTAGGATAGCACACACATATAACCAATTAGAGGATACGTGATGTTAGTAACTAAAAACAAGAACAAAAAAGAAGAAGAAGAAGCTCTTTTCGTACTAATTTCAAAATTTTACTCTTCTACCAAATTTTGCAACTTCCCAGTCAGCAACTAAAGGCTGCTGGTGTAAGAGAAGTTATTTAATGTTCAAAATCTTAAAGCTTTTTAAATAAAAAAAATAACAAAGAAAAAAAAAACATAAGTTAAATTTAATCAGGATCGCAAAACATGACTTCTCAGATTCTCCAAACCTCAACAGTGTGTTCCCTAAGTAGCTTCTGAAATATTGGAAAGACTTTAACCTTTTTTAACTCAGTTGGTAATGAGTTATATACTTCTATTGCTAATTTAACAGGGTTGCTATGTTTTCTTTTAGTTCGAGCAAACGACAACTTAAGATAATCATTATATCTGGTATTATAAGAATGAATGTCACAGTGTTTGATTAGCTGAACTCCCGATTACATTTCAGAATTAAGTATTCTGAAAATGAATTTAGCTTTTTCCATATATATCATCTGCCTGATACTAAATTTCTTCGTTAGTGGATAAAGGGTAATACTAGGGGTCAGTCTATCCAAGCCATGCATAGCCTTGACAATCTTATTCAGCATTCTATGAATTGAATCAATGTTCGATTCCGAAGTATGACACCAATTCATAGTGCCATAAGTAATCAAAACATGAGCATTATAAATTAAGTTTTTGAAACCAATATCTAAGTAATTTTTACACCTAAACACCCTAGTCCAAATAACCAGTTTCGATTTCAGACTACTAATCTGTTGAGTCCATGACAATCTATCATCTATGATAAGACCTAGGTATTTCCACGATGCTACACGCTCAATACTTTCATTGAACATTTTAATGTCCAACACAATATCTGCTTTGTTTAGTTGTTTAAATAGCATAAACTTGGACTTTTTAATGTTTATAGTTAACTTACTCCCTAACAACTATGACCCGTACTCCCTTAAATCATCATTTTCTTTTCGTTCTAATGCACTAGGAGAGAAATCCGAATATAATAGCAATGTATCATCCGCATAGACAATATATTCGCCCTTCAAATAAGAAAAATAAATATTATAAATGTATAAAATAAATAAAGTTGGACCCAAATGGAACCCTATGTTGATTTTATATTTATCACTCATTTTCTGATTCAAGCAAACAGCAATTGTTCTGTCCTTCAGGAAGCTTTCAAACAATTTCAGAGTGCCTCTTATTCCTAGTTCACTTAAGCATTGAAGCAGAATCGAGTGATCAACAGTGTCGAAGGCCTTCGCTATCTAGTTCGTTGTTGATGAACTGTAAGGCATCAGCAATAGCAGATGTTGTGCTACCTTTCTCAATAAAGCCGTATTGGTTTACAACAAATCCCAAAGAATCTTCAATAAAGCGAATCAGACGTTTATTAATTATTTTTTTAAATACCTTACTCAAAGTACTAGTTAAACTAATAGGTCTATTCAACGCTTGCCTACGGGACGGGGTTTTCCCGGTACGATGGAAGGTGGTGAGGCTCGTGCTGGTCAGCAAGGGGAAGGGAAATCCCGAATCGCCGTCTGCATACCGCCCGTTATGCATGCTAGACACGGCTGGGAAAGTGCTAGAGAAACTCATCAAGGGAAGACTCACTGACGCGATCCGTGCTGCTGGGGACCTATCTCCTAGGCAGTACGGCTTTAGAGCAGGACGTTCTACCATCGATGCGATTGCAGAGGTGGTGAACGCGGTCCAAAAGGCAGAGGCATATAGTCGCACCAAGCGACGGATCGTCCTGTTGGTGACACTCGACGTCAGGAATGCCTTCAACTCCGCTAGATGGGTGGATATTCTGGATCCGCTGGAAAACTCTTTTCAAGTTCCAGAATATCTAATGCGGCTTTTGAGGAACTACCTAAAGGACCGAAGCCTGCTCTACGACACGACACAGGGCCAACGAAGGATGGAAATTACATCGGGTGTTGCCCAGGGATCTATCCTTGGTCCGGACCTGTGGAACGTGTCTTACGACGGGCTACTGAGACTTGAGATGCCAGATGAGTCGCGCTTGGTCGGCTATGCGGATGATGTTGCGGCTCTGGTCGCCGGACGCACCGTTGAACAAGCGCAACTTAGGCTAGGTATGCTAGTGCACCGAGTGAGGGACTGGATGACTGCTCGCGGGCTCAGTTTAGCACTGGAGAAAACCGAAGTGGTCATCTTGACAAAAAAGAGAATCCCTAGAGTAAGGATGATATACAGATCGAATCGAAGCCAGCGGTGAAGTACCTGGGGCTACTGATCGACTCGAAGATGAGTTTCTCTGAGCAAATCAGGGCAACGGCTGAGAAGGCTGCTTCGGGAATATCGGCCCTGAGTCGACTTATGGCCAACGTAGGGGGACCCAGCCCATCAAGAAGACGCCTCTTGATGAGTGCTGTAGGGTCAGTGCTACTGTACGGAGCAGAGGTATGGGGCGACTCTCTCAGCAAGGAGGTATACCGAAAACGATTGGCACAGATACAGAGAAGAAGAGCACTGAGAATTGCATCTTCGTATCCAACAGTCTCCGACTCGGTGGTGAGAGTGATTGCATTACCTGTCGCCCTCCTTGCTAGAGAGCGCCGTGCTATTTGCCTGCGCCGAAACGAGGATGCGAGGGAGATCGTTGTCCACGAGGAGAGACAACGCTCGCTCAACGATTGGCAGCAGTCTTGGAGGAATCACACGAAGGGAAGGTGGACTGCGCGCCTCATCCCGGATGTGAGACCGTGGCTAAATCGAAGGCATGGTGAGACTGACTTCTATCTGACCCAGCTTTTGATTGGGCACGGGTGTTTTCAGTCTTACCAGCACAAGATCGGCAAGTCACGGTCTCCCGATTGTCGGTTTTGCCCAGGAGAGGAGGACAATGCCTTTCACAGCAGCCGGAGGCACTGGAGCTGGGGGATCGCTCTTCTGGCATTTCCTCTTCCCCCCTCCCCTCCCGCTAGGAAAGGGACTCCCCAGCTTGAAGGCGCCCCACGGCGTAACAAAACGAGACCTGGCCCGAAGTAATGTGTCAAACGGTTCCAGGCTAGGTTCTCAGATTGACAGGGGAGGTATTTAGTGGGTAGTCCAAAGGTATCCTCCATGGGAGTCCCACACTGCCAGACTCGGCGGGCATAAATGCCTTCACCTCCCTACCACAAAAAAAAAAAAAAACTAATAGGTCTATAGTTATTAGGGTCATTTACATTGCCTGATTTGAAAACTGGCACAACTATAGCATCCTTAAAGTCTGTAGGAAAGATCCCATTAGATATGAAATTATTAAAGTCGGATACCACATGTGGAGCTATTATATCATTGACGAGTTTTAGATGTTTTGGCGAAATACCATCACTACCAGTCGAAGAGTTCTTTAAAGAGTTAATGCATAAAACTACTTCTTTAGTATTGGTAGGCTCAAGGAATATAGACTTAGAGTTATAAGGAATTTGCTTTCTATCAAAATTTAAAAGATTGAATCTTTGGTCAAGTTCTTCCGCTAATTTTTTTCCAACAGATCCGAAACGGGGTCCAAGTGAATCAACAGAAATATCCGTAATTTGATTCTTAGTCCTGTCAGAGGAGAATAATTCCTTATTTAGAATCTGCCATTTTTTTCTAGAATTTCCGTCAGCAGCATTTATCTGATTGTTTAATACATTTATTTAGCTGATCTAATCAAAGAGTTAACCCTATTCTTTTGTACCTTGTATTTCTGGTTCAATAAAGGATCATCCTGGCAATTTTTAAGTCGTTTAAATAAATCATTCTTCCTCCTAATTTCCCTAAGAATATCACCAGTTAACCAATTATTACTCCTAGTTCGAATCATTCTGATGGAAGTAGCTGCTTCTTTTGCATTTTGCATTATTTTTATTATTTCAGAAATAGATATATAATCATTATAGGCCGTACATTTGCTTCTAACCAATTCAATGAATTTAATTTTATCAAAACTATAAATTTTCTTTTTAACCATAGGAGATAACAATTTTTTAATTCCTCCCAAAGTAATAAATAAAGTGCTATGGTCAAGTTCCGGCCAATCATTATATTTAATACTAAAAGTTGCTAACTACCTGCTTAATGTAGAGACAACATGATCAAGGAGAGAAGCACGATTATCAGTTATTCTAGTTGGAAGGTTATTCATGACTATTGCTCCATTCATAAGTAGCATATCTAAATAGTTTATGCTGCAATTGCTATTTTTATCCAAAATATCTTTATTAGAGTCAGCTACAACCATCAGGTTTCCATAATTCTGGAATATACTGTCCAAATATTCAATTAGCTCATAACTATTTTCATTGGGGGCCTTATAGAATGTACAAATATTGATAACACCTCTATCGCTATCAAGAGAAATAACTAAAGTGTTACAATAACTATCAACCAGTAGAATTTTATGCCTTGTTCTTTCCTTGATGTAAATCGCAGTCCCACCTCCTTGAGAGTGATCTCTGCAATTATATACGGCATTATAACCATCAAGATTATACAGATTGACTTCGTTACTACAAATCCATGCTTCGTTTAAAATTATAACATCCAGATTCTCATGCGAACTACAAAACACCTCAAGATCTATAAACTTATTCCTTAAACTTCGAATATTAGCATAAAATATACTTAAATGGGTGGCAATTCTCATATTTCAGATAAGTAGTTAATCTTCCTCTGGAAAGTTTTAACAGCCTTGAGGTGCTCAGGACAATCTTTATGAGAAGGTGGATGCGAAACATTCTTATTATTCACCAGCAGACAATTCGAGCATTTCGAATCCTGAGATTTACAATCTTTTGTGCTATGATGTTCCGCACAATTGCCACAAACCTCTATCTGACATCTACATCTCAGAGCAGTATGACCGAACTTCTGACACTTATAGCATCTTCTGACCGTCAGCTCTTCTCTGCAGTAGTGAGAGTTGAAGTCAATATTTATGTATGTATCTACCAGTCTCCTAAATAATCCTTCCGGAACTTCAAATATCATCGAAAATTTCTCATTTTTTCTACTTTTCCAGCATTTAACAACTTTCAAAATACCATCAGGTATATTCGGATTAAGGGCCTTAATCTCAGCCAGGAGCTCATCACCGTCAAAAGACCTTTCCAGCCCATGCACTATAAGCCTAGAGTTCAACTCCTTAGTACGCTCCACATAGTACGACTCACCTAGACATTCCTGCAAAGCACCGATAAGATCCTCTGAATTGATTGAGCTCTCAGTCTTGAGAATAATACCCCCATCTGACAATTCCTTCTTATAAGTGATAGGAATTTTAGCAGCTGCAGGTTTAAAAGACTTCTTAATTTGCTGCATTGTATGATCAGCAGATTGTTTAGATTTTGGACGGACTATTACTCCTCCGTTGAATTTGGGCGATCTTTTTGCCGGAGGGTTAGTCAAAGCAGCTGAATACGACACTGGCAGATACGGGCTCTTTTCTGAAATTTGCTTTTGCAAATCAATAATTCTGTGGTTTAGTGTGGAATTGGAGTCGACTAATTCGGCAATTTTTTCAATAATATCACTATTGCCTTCTTTCGCAAGTGGAACTTTGCATTTTATTGCCTTTGCCGCAGAGGCCTTATCACTGGGACAAACCCAGAACACCCACTTGGTAACATTTTTCACGGCATTATAGATTTCATCAGGCATCTGAATGCAGCTGGTATGAAATAACTTGCCACAAACTCCATCACATGTAAAGCAGTTTCCTTCTGCTACGAGCGCAGATCTTTACAAAAAAACCATTCACGCAAATACGTTTTACCTCTTGTCAAATATCCTTCGTACAATAAGTTTCCCATTATATTATCAATACAGGTTTCGCCACTGTTACAACGTACCTGAAGTAGGATGTCTTTTAAAATTTAGCATACCAAAACTTTTGCCGGTTAGAAACGTGTTATTTAAAATATTTTGTTGTTTTGCTGAAAACAGTATTATTTTATTAACTTCATTTCTACCGCATTCAAAGCCTCATGGATGAAAATTTGTTTTCCCAAAAGAACGAATCAATTTTTTCTGTTGGCTTTATATATATCATGGCTTGTTTTATTCAACATACAGCTATGTACCAAATCATATGTCCACCGCAGTAGCTACTTTAAAAAACGTACTTTAAAAAAAAAACAATGAATCGTGTTGTGGAGATAGCGTCCCATTGATGAAAAGCGTCTCACATATTTGCAAGTAAACTTGACTCATATGTGATCGATAATAAATGAAGCACTGTCTAAAGCTTGTCTTCATTTAAGGCGACTTTAATGCTTATCTCATTACACGGAATATACTTCCACCTTTCATTTGGCCACAACGTGTAATTTATTCACCCAACAATTACCATAAGTTATGTAGTGAATCCTTTCTTAAATCTCATAACGAAATGCCAACCGTGTAAGCATAAATTATTGAAAAATATCCTCCAAGATATGGCAGCAAGCGATTTCCCAGGCCCTATATGAAACTTAATTATTTGCCTCTAGATAACTCCTTGCAGTTATCGAAACACAATATTGAGTGAAAATATTCCCAACTACTTGAAAGCATTCAAACTGTTTCAACTCGCATTAAATATTACTGGCAAAGTCATGAAGTCTTCGACTTCCCACTCGCACCGCCCGGGAGCGCCGAGGCCCCGTTTCCCTTAAGTACAGGTGATAAAGTACCTTCCACTGTGCTTGCATTTGTTAAGCTCTAGTGCAAAGCTTCGTAAGAACACACGAGCAAGGAATAATTTATCGACAGACACGTCGGCTGGCCGCCGTGAGGAGCGAGTCCCCGAGTCCTGTCGATGCATGTAAATTATCAACTGGGAAGTGCTCCATATCAACAGCATGTGGAAGTGGTTGCACACGTTTCCAATCCATCTGTTCCGCGTTCTGACTTTTCCCCTTCCGGTTTCGGCTCCATGGCGGCATTAGTACAAACAAATACGTGCCATTGCTTCTCACAGAGCAATTTCTCACGGAACCTGCGCGCCAGAGTGTGGAACCTTTTCGGGTGGATCCACCTCGGAAACAGCTCCCATCAGGAGTACTCCTGCGAATGGGATTGGGGAGGCGCTCGTTAGTCCTTTCACTACACTCATCGCAACTGCACTTTCCTCACTTGCTATTAATAGTGGCGTGGTCGATAGTCGATTGGAGGTGATTTCCCAAGAGTTCTGTACGCGATTAAGTGCCATTAGATCCATTCCCCATGTAGCCGTAGATACTAGATACTTATCCCCGCGGCCCCAAGATCCAATGCCTCACAGCAGAACGCCACAGTACGACACTAGCGCGGAACCCAAGTTGCTGCCAAGTCTTTCGTCCAAGTCAGTCGAATCAAAGACGCTCGAGAGTTGAGTTCGTTCGTATCTAGTATCTGAATCTGCATCTGGAGTCTTGATTCCGTATCGTTATATCGTGACTGAGTCTGGTGTGTTGTGTCTGATAGCACCGCGAACGGTTGGATCAAATTTCTTCGGGGCCCCACAGCCATGGAATACAGGACTGAGGCGCCTTCTACCTTGGAGACACACTCGTCTTGCGGAAGCCTTATTTGAGCGCGCCTGCTCTTCGTCCGAGAGCCTTTCGTCTTCACCGTGTGCCTGGTCGATAGACAAGTAGTGGCCGTGCTCCTGTGACTCGGTTCCATTGACACACAGACACTCTGTTTAGAAGCTGGTGCGAGTAGCCGCGCCGTGATCGAGTCCGTGGAAGATCCTTGCGAGCATTCGCGCTGCAACCCCATCTCCGAGCGCCGTGACCGCTTCACCTGGCGTTACCTGTGCTGAACTTAGTCGGTTATTGGTTCTCTACCACTTTCCGCTGCGGTGTGAGTCGTTCCTTCCGAGCGGTAGTCGGAAGCGGAGTATACTTGTAGTAATCGCGCTCATAGGTCGTAGATTGTGTAACTGGAACGTGGCACGTTGCAACGATTCGAGTAACGAGTTAAAAACAAAGGAAATTAAAAATATATTTAGTGCGGTAACGATTCAATTGTACTCGTAGTAGTCCAAGTTTACTGGCAATCGCTATTCGCCGCGAACTGCGCCAGTGTGAACTTCAGTGCGATCGTGTCGATGTGAAAGAATAGAATTCCAAGTGATACAGTCGTCTGGAAATTTGCGATAGTAGCAGAATATTTTAACGAGAATTTCATTGCGAAAGTACTCCATCGCCGAGTAAAGCGAGCGGAATAAGATAGTTGGCGAAATACGAATAAGTGGCGCGTTTTATCGCAAAGAGGAAATCTGAGCATACAACCGTTAATTCGCAGCAGGGAGTTTTTGGAGCGCGAATTACAAATTTTGGTAATTTTCTAGCTATTTTGTTTGCTTTTCAATTGCCATGGTTTTGAAGTTGCTGAGAGCAAGGACTAACTAGTCGCCGTCCTGTTCGGAATATCCTTTCATGATGAATGCAAACATTCATATTGGCCAAGTGTTTAGGTGAAATGAGAATTTTTTTTGTGCTTGTGCTTTGCTGCCTGATACAATTAAATTCTTTTATATTCAATGCTAATTTCATGGAAAGCTATAAACATTGCAACATCAGCAACTAGCTGAGGTGAAATTCGAAACTTGCATTGCATTGTTTCGGTCCAATGAACAAATAAAACTGATTAACGCGGTCAATGTTTGTGCATTCGGTGGAAAGCTACAACCGTTTCTATTTTCTTGCATAGTATCGAGGAAGTCATCCTTGAATATGAGCAAAATTAGAAGGATGCGTGGTTCGAAGATGTTTGTGCAAGAATTTTGGGGCGTTCTTATTTGTAATTTGTTTGTATTTTAAATCCAACTTCAATAGAACTCTATTTTTTTCATAGTCATGGCTTACAAATTAAAGACTACTAATTTTATTTCTACATCAATATTGAAATTAGAAAGAGCTCAACAGTTATTAAAAAAATAGACAAAATTACTGACTAAAATTTTAAAGCTTTAACCTGCGTTCTAATTATTCTGATAACAACAAATTCAATCCACCCTGAGCATACAAAACCAATTAAAAGAACCAATTAGCGTTCTCTGTACTTAAATTTCTGTTGATGTAGTCACGAATAATAGACATGCATCGAAAAATGACTTAAGACCTCACAAAAATCTATTCATTTGTAGTTGGAAGGTGAATGGCATTTACGGACTGAGTGTGGGACTGCCATGCTCACAAGCAAATGTACCCACTAAACACCTTCTTTATCAACCCGAGAACCCAGCCTGGAACCGTTTGACACATTACTTCAGGCCAGGTCTCATTTTGTTACGGAATCACCAGGCAATTGATCCTCGGCTGCTGCGAGTCCCTTATATCTTTTAGGACTGCCTGAACATAATGTGCCACATGGTTCAAAATGTTAACCAATCCAAGCGAACGAGACTTACCAGTCTGAAAACACCCATGCCTGCACAAAAGCTGCGTCAGGTAGAAGTCAGTCCTACAATGCATTCATTTAAGCATGGTCTCACATCCGGAATAAGGCGCGCAGTCGACCTTTCCTTCCTATTGGAATTTACCTGTATCTGTTTGTCAGTCCCTCCGTCCTCTGCTACACCAGTTTTTTCTTAGAAATAACCCCCAGAGAAATTTTACATCCATCTATCTGTGCGTCACAGCAAGTTTCTCAGAAACTAAACAATTATCAAACTCTGTGAAAAGGTAAAATGTGGTGGGCTTTCAAAAGTTTTTGTCTTATCAAAATTGTCAAAATTTTTAAAGAAGGGCCGCTCCATGTACTGACACGACCCTTGACTTTTTTTCCGAAGGTAGTTGAGTAGGGTATCAATTGAAAGGTTGTAGCCCTGGAGGGCTAAACATATTTTTTCAGCGTAGATTAGTCAATCTGACTAACGTAAATAAAGACTGTTAAAAACTAAGGTTTTTGCTTAAAAATCAGATCATTTGCTCATTTTTAAGAACTATGATCCTTACTTTATACTATAAGATAAAAGAAAATCGTTTCAAATTCAATATTTTTATTAAAAGTTACAAACAAATGTAGCTTTTTACTTTTTCCTGAGACCGATTAAAGCCAGACTTAATAACCTTAAGTGTTTGAAAAAATGACAGGTTTTTTACTTCTGCTAGCTAAATAAACTTTATAAACTATACACAAAACAAAATTCAAAAACTTTGTATTTGTTAGAAACAGTCTACACACATTTCAACTTTATGTTCTTCACACATACTTTTTTGGCACTTTTCACACCGAGACTCAGATTCAAAATCTTTATTTGGTGATTTCTAATTTTTTACATATACGAGTATACAATTCATTAATAACTTAACCAGACAGTGTTCATGCGGATTGTACCTTAGGGCTTTTCCCGGAGTTCAATAATAATTTACTTTAATTAGTTTACAATATTAATTTTTCGGTAAAACAAAACTTTAAAATGTTGACACCCACAACATTATCAAACATTAATAGATTATAAAAAAAAGTTTGCAAAAATAATTTGCTCTAACTAGTTTTAAAATTGATTTCATTGAAAACCAGACATGGTTATTTTTGCCACTCAGAGCTGCTTGACTACACGAAATACTGTAAGAACTTCCTTGCTGGTAAGGACTATCCTGTTGGATGCTTTGAGAACTTCTTAAAGTAGTTGGCCTAAAGGAAGTTGTAGAAGAACCAGCGCATTGGGTCTTCCGGCAATAAGTCCTCATCATTTTCGCTGCTTTCTGCTACTTTTAAACAATCTTCATCTTCACTGCACGTAGAATCCTCGTTACTATGAGTCTGGTTGCCTTTTTCATTTAAAACATGTTCAATCATTAATTACCTTTAAGTGCAAGGAAACAGCTTCACATCACAACTCACAGTTCTTAAAAAAAGCTACGTTATGGCTAGTTATATGACTAACAAGAACTCTATACATAAAAAATTAACACTTATCCGCATGATGCAAACGTTCTTTGAAATTACACATTGACAACTGAGTTGGCACAAAGTATCAAAGCGCTACCTCTACTACTAAGAAGGCTACAGCAAAAAAAGTTCACCACGCTAGTCAAAAAGACCAACATTAGCCGTGTAGGGTTAATAATGACTTTAGAATGTGAAGAATCCTAAATGTTCACTAGGGGACTCAGAAGAGGGTAAAATTTGTGGTCTACAAATAACTGTTCACTGCTGTAGATCATTCAAGACCTTGAAGTTGCGCATCTTCGTCAGATTTCCATCAGTTACAACAAATTGTTTCTCATGTAGCATATTGCACATCATGGCGACAAGGTGTCTGGAGAACTTGTCCTGAAGGAGTTTAAAAATTCGTCCATCTAACCACACAGTATCGAAGGCTTTCTCCATATCAATGAGACACGCTCCAACACATTCTCTATCATTTAGTTTCTAACAGTTATCTGAGGTTACTTTCGTTATCGCATGTATGGTCGGATGCTTGGCTCAAAAACCAAATTGGCAATTCGGCATCAACTCATATTGAGTATCACTTCAAACACCTTGCTGATGTTAGGCAGCAAGCTGATTGGGCGATAGCTTCTAGGGCACGACGATTCTTTTCCTTTCTTCAAGATCGAAAATACCTTGGCATTTTTCCATTTATTTGGGAAATATGAATTGTTCAACATATTGTAGAACAATACGCAATAATTCCTAATACCAACCTCAGGCAAATGTGGGAGAGTTACAGGGTGCATCAGCAAAAGTCCGGAAAGGACACGCAGTTTATAATAATAATTATTTATTACTTATAGACTAACATTTACTATAAAAGTTAGTATTACTTAATTATAGGTATTCTCTTTAAATTTATAATTCAATGTAACCTCCGTTTGCTTTAATCACCACTTAAATTCTCCGCCTGAATCGCGAGCACGTCTTCTTTAACCACTCTCATTGTAAATTGATGAATTCTGCTTCAACAGCGGCCCGTAGGGATGCCACACAAGGATGTCTGGACATTCTTCAGGTGTTAGTAACCCACTCAAGAGCACTCCACAGGTAATAGTCCAGGAGGCTTAAATCTGGAAGTTAGGAGGGAAAAACTGGATTCGTCCCACAGCCTCATTCTTCGGTGAACACAGAAGCACGTGACAGTGGGCAGTTCTTTTTATTTTAGTGACCTCGGACAGCGTATGTTGTACATCTATTACATAGAACGTGTACCGCAGGTCCTTTTCGACGATTCGACGCATGGAAGCCTCACTTACACCCAAGATGGCCGCCATTTTTCTGAGCGAGCTCCCAGGATCCTCCGAAGTGAGGTTTTAGGCCATTCGAACAACTTCCGTGGTCCTAGTCGTCTTCTACTTCGCATGAGTTTTCCTTGCTGACAATTTTCCGCGGCCGCATACTTCTGAGCAATATCGTAAACTGTGGATTTCGGATACCCGAAAAACCTTATAATTTCTGTTCGCGCCCGTTCAGCGCGAATATTTTCCATAACCACCACTCTTCAATTGCATTCCGCACTCGATTGCATTAACTCTGCCATTTAGAATTCCCGCACGAGCGCATATACGTCCACTCAGTTGAAATGACAACAAATGACTGCTGTCATTGAGATCCACTGCATCGACAAATTAATGCGAAGTTTCTTCAGATTTTTCTGATATTTGAAATTCCGTCAATATCACATGATTTCTTGCTATTTATCCTACCGAATATGAAATACAAGTCTTCATAGCTAACAAAATAATTCATAAAATTCAAGCTCGGTATGAGGTCAGATGTTAATTTTTCGTCGATATGAAGAAAAGATTCGCCGTTCATGTTTGATTTAAAGTCTGCTTCAACGATTTCTGAAAATATTTGTTTAATCTCTCTTAGGTTTTGGTAGATGAACTAATTCAAAATGTGTTCCAATCGGGCCAAGGGTCTGCAATTTATCACATATAATCCTGTTTCTATTTCCATCCGGAGCCGTACTATCAATTTCCATATCAGCCCTATCGAGAAGATTTATCTCATCACTCGAAACTGCTTACGGGATAAGCTATTCACTTTCAAGAAAACGCCATCTGGGCCCTGTGGGCTAATACCCTTCAGTTTTCCCGCCTATTGATTGCTGACCTCACTCCTGAAGTATGAAGGTATTAAGTTCCGGACATTCTTCGGGTGTAATTTCAGCAAACCCAACGAGGGTGGTTATAGTCCAAAAATATTGTTGACGCGCGTCAGTCCACCGGCAGGAATATAATAACTATCTTGCCTCTTCAGTTAAAGTATTTCAAACAAGGAAGCTCCTCCTTGAACTTGAGAACGTTTCGACCAGTTGCATAGGCAGAGCGGAGAGGTTATCTCCACCTGGCAGTGAAATTTTGATAACGAATACATCAAGAAATTCAAAGTTTTTGAATTCGACGTCCAGAAAAGGTAGTTTCTCCTCCGACTCCCTTTTGAGAGTAAAACTGTTGTTCTGGTGCGTCGAGTTGATGGCCGTAAGTGATGGTTGTATCTGATCTTCTTTGATTATTGAAAATACATCGTCAACGTAGCGTACCCATCGGTGCGGAAGTGTTCCTTCGTTGTGTAATTGTGCTTCCAAGTTCAACATAAAAATTTCGCTCAAAAAAGGCAATAGAAGATTTCCCGTTGGAGCACCCCGAGTTTGCTTGAAAAATTCTCCCCTAAACTTGAAGTAGCTGCCGCTCATGCAGAGTCTGCCAAGTCTCATGTACAGTTTTGTTTTCGCTTTCGATTTTTCACCAGGTCTTTGCGTTAGAAGCCACTCTTCTAATAACCGTAGAGCTTCTGTTAAAGGAACACTCGGAAAGAGCGCCTTGACGTCGAACGACACCATCTTGTCGTCGAGTTCTAAAGGCCCCCAGGACCAGATTTTTGATATAAACTCTACTGTATTTCCCACTGTGTGTTCGAGTGCTGAACTAGTGTTGAACTTCTTGCTCCTGTTGCTGAATTCGTTAACAAACCACTTTGCAATTTCTGAGTGGGGGCGTTTTCTGCTGATATTCTCTTCCGCATTTTCTGGCCAGGTTTGTGAATCTTTCGGAGACCTATGATTCTTGGTAAAGACGGGTTCATTACTTTCAGGACCCTTCTTTGATCCCGAATCCAAGGTTCACATTCCTTAAATTTTTTTCGACTCATTTAATCGAATCAGTTAGAGGATTGTTTCGAAATTTGAAATATGGACCCGTGTTTATTTTGCGCGCATTCGGTTGTCATAATCCTTCTTGTCCATTATTACTAAGGCGTTACCTTTTTCCGCTTTCATGAAGCAGACCGGTAAACTTTTAAGGTCATTGATCTCACCGTGGTTTGCGACCCTTTTTGTTTGTTTGTTCAGTTCATCAGCCGTGTTGCTTTGCATGATTTAGTTTTTTCTCCACTGTTGGTTCATGCATGCACAATGACGAAGAGAATGAAAACCCTAGAAATATACCTAGTCTTCACTAGCTGTGCCACCAAACTTCAACTTCTATTAGCATCCACAAAGGACTCCATACAACAATGGAGAAAAGCGATATCTACCAAGTAACATGCGGGGAATGCAACGGATGTTACATCGGGCAAACTAGAAGGTCACTAGGCGCAAGAACCAAAGAACACATAAGGGAAGCGGTAAATAAAATAAAGAAGAAAGAAGCGGCAAATTTCAGATCAAAAGTAGCTGAACACATGGTCTCAACAAATCATAACATCACAGCGGATAACGTGAGTATGCTTAGAATGATCAACAATGTGTGGAAACTGAATGTAGCCGAGAGCATTGAAACTGTCAAACACAGCAGGCAGGACATTTGGAATAGCGACCCTGGTAACGGCAATACCTGGCTTTTTAAGAAAACCAAACGATAAATGCCAACTTTGTTTCAAACACCTTGTAAATCTTCAGGTGATTAATGAATGGTTTCGTTCATGAACGGAAGGTAATTAAGGGCTCATTAAGGAAATTCAATAGTAAAACCTGTAGGTTTAAATTAGGGTGAGGTTGTTTGTTTTAGTTTAGTACTGAAGAAGTCCTCAAGTAGTGAACGAAACAATATTGTATACAAGTTTAAATAAATTTTTGGTGGAAATCAAGGGATTTAAATTTTGTTAATTTTTTAAATAATCCGTTGCTCCCCCATACGATTCATGTGGCCAGGCCATTGCAGCTTCCACAGTATAACAATCGTTGAGACCTCCGAGTCATCAAAAATTTCGTACAGCTCATGGTTGTATCGAATTCACCATTGTTTCCCGTCCAGCTTCGCTCCAGTTATTCGCCTCAGAACCTATCCCTCAAAGGCATTCCATATATTTGCGGGTGCTTGGGTTAGGGTCCACGTTTCACACTCATAGCCTAACACAGGTCTTATCACAGATTTGTATAGTTGAAACCTTTGTATGCAGCTGATCTTCAAGATCGTCAAAACTGAATAAAATATTAGTTTTGGAGCTGTATTCCTCGACTTATTTCGTCTCTTTCATTACGGGTTCTCGTTATTTTGGTGCCTAAACACACAAGTTTGCCAAGATTTTCGATTCTGTTTTCAAGTGCCTACTTGACAGTGAACAATTGGCCTATTGTCGATCTACCTGCCCTAAAACCACCTTGAAACTAATAATACTGTTGGTATATGACGCGATTTTATTTTCTAAGATCTTAGAAATATTTTATACGCCATACAAAGTAGTGATATACCTGTATAATTTTTGCACTGAAGCTTGTCACCTTTTTTGTAGATACGGAATATAATTGATTGGCTCAACTCTTTCGGCATATGTTCTTGTTGCCAAGTGTGCTGGATGACTTTGTGAATAGCTTGATGAACACAGCGGCCACCATATTTGATTAGGTCCACTGGAATCTCATCGATGCTCGGCGCTTTATTATTCTTTTGGACTTTGCCTTTGTAGTATACTTCATTCAGAGTTGGTGGGGCCAATGGAAGCTCTCCGGAAACGTCTGCATATTGGCTCCGTTGTTCGGGAGCTGTGCGGAGGATTAAAGAGGTTCTTGAAATATGATGACCATCTTTCCTTAATCTGGGTTTCATCCGCGATGATATTGCCGATGTCATCACGACAGAGCGTGGTTTTGGGCTGATAGACTTACGCTAGACTTACATCTATACTTCTCAATTGGTCGTCACAGTATTTTCTTTTCTTAATTCTAATTATCTTCTTCACTACTCTTCTGAGATTTTCATCGTGTTCTCTCTTCATCCTGATTGTCCTACCTACGTGTTCCTTGAACGCCTGATTCTTTTTGTCTAACGCATTCTGGCACTCATCATGGAACCAATAATTTCTTTTTCGCCGGTCTTGATATCTGATTGTGTGTTCTGCCACGGTCTTAATGGCTGATTTCACTTCCATCTAGTGCTCGTTGCTTGTTTTCAGTAATGCATCTGATAAGATAGTTTTGAATATCTATAATTTAAAAAATAGAATTAGTGTCATCCACAACATATTGATCGTTTTAAAAATAAATTAAGTTATCAAAACTAAATTGAAACGAATGTCAAATTTTTAATTGCTAATGAGTAACCTCAAAATGAACTTTGTTCATATCAACAGACTGTTGAGATATTAAGATGATTTAAATCGAGTTTTGCAAACAAAAATCCCATCAGATTGACTCATACATCCTGAGGTTACTTCTGGCACGCATGATGTTTTTACTGTTGCAGCCTGTGTAGCTCTTAGTGAATATGTCCGTTTCAGTCTCTACCTGAAATTATACGAGCACCATTGTTGTAGCAAATAACTACTGTAACGATTTCCCACAACTCCTCCCTAGGCCTCATCCATCATAAAACTACAATACAGAGATTCGAAAATGCAATATTAACAAACAAGCCTGCAAAATCAAGATGACAAGCACGAATTCGAACTTAAACGGGACCATAAATTGCAGTGTAACCATGTAGCATCATTTGTCGTGAATCTGGCTCTTAATTGACTTATTATTTCGCGAATTAAACCACTTGAACGAATCAGAAGACGGTCTTGTTTACTTGCCAAAGTTTTCTAATCGTTCTCACATTGAGCGCCCATTATTGTTTACAGGTAAAATAAATGGAAGGCCACCGAGAAATTTTTTGAATTCACCTGGATAAAATTTAGCGTGTTATGGCAATGAAATTACCACAGCCTCAAACTATCATTTCTATGTGCGTTTAAACAAATAAATAAGCAAAGGTAGCAATTGTGCAAAGAAACCATAATAGCGCACGACAAATGCTTTTCTAAAATTTGCGGTGACATTGGTGAATGAAAAACCTCAAATTATCTTAGATTTCATTAGCAAACTAACAATAATAGTATGCGAACATTTGCGGCGCTGTAACATGCTCCCTTGTCGATTTCTTGGCATTCTTAAGAGTGAGCGGGTTCCATAGCACTCCCCACAGGCGGATTCAAAGGCCTCGTACTGCTTAATTTGGGTATAAATTTTTCATCTGATGCTTTCCCTCGGGAGCTAGTTTTTCGTTCCGGAAATGACAACTTAACAATTTTCTACATTGACCCTTTCGAATGAATATATTAATGGCGTTTAATTTACATTCAATACACACTCGTAAGGTACAACCTTGAATCAATAAATTGTATTTACTGCAATTGTTATCGGCGCACAAGATTATGTGCAACACCTGTACAGGCAATGTGTTGCAAGAAAGATACACTGACCGAGCAATCGTCGCATGCTGGCTACGAGTATGCAAGTCAAAACCATGTACGTTTGTTTCCGCGGAACCGTCCTGTTTTTCCGTCTTCCATCGTAGTTAGATCTTACCTGTATTTTCCTATTGATAGACACATGTCCCGAATGATTGAGATAAGATTTAGGAGTCGGAATGTGCTTCCCATGGGTCACAGGCAGCAGGCACTGTAGACTCCTTTTGTGGAAAGGTATTTCTCCATGTCAGGTGTCTTAAGCAGCATCCAGGTCTTGAACTGAAGTGGTATTTATTCAGAATCTTTCTTCAAACTCAAGAGTAATTGATTTTTGTATCTTGAGATGTTTTTCATCCCAACCTAAGTAAACAACGGTGTTGCGTATTTTAAGATAAAGTTTGTTGGATTGTTGATTGGCATATTAGCATGGTGTTTTTGAGTGATTTTCCCTACATGATTTTGTTTACTAAGGCAAACACTATCTCATGACGTGAAACTTATTGTGGGAGTGAGCGTATGCCCTACTGTGAAAGGAGCACACTTGCTTCCAACATATGTGTAACATATAGTAAATATAAAATAAAATACGTATGTTTTTTTCCTTAAATAATACTCTAGGACTTTCAACGTGTCCTTCTGCATTAAATTGTTACACAATAGGTATATGTATCTCCTATAATTATGAATCAAAAATATCAATCGAAGGAAAATTTTATCACAAACGTTTTCCCTGTTATTCCAGCCTAGATATCGCTCTCTATCTGGGTCTAGTACCAAAAGCCCCCAAATACACGTCGAAAGGCTATTTTCTGTCTCTTTCTTATGTTTACTGAAAGTAAACAACCGCTCCTTGTTTATTAGGAATAAATAAACACTATATTTTGTGGGAATAAAAAATCGTGCAATAAAATGTTTATTGCT
Source organism: Odontomyia ornata (assembly GCA_963969285.1). Classification (NCBI taxonomy): domain Eukaryota; kingdom Metazoa; phylum Arthropoda; class Insecta; order Diptera; family Stratiomyidae; genus Odontomyia; species Odontomyia ornata. The sequence goes on along the minus strand of OZ017738.1, from coordinate 8,571,786 downwards.
TTGGATTTAAAAAAAATGGCAAAGTACCATATAAATATTACAAATTAATTATTCTTTATAGTCTATACTTTCCATTGCTGTTATTAACTCTTAAGTAACAAAATTTAAGAGTCCCGTTAATGCTTGGCAATTATTAATTTTCTTCCAAGTGCATAGTCCTTACTTATACTCGTATGTATTCAAAAAATACAGGGTAAAGCAGACAAACGCGTGTTTTTCACATCTTAACATCATAACTTCGGTAGTTTTACTCATAGAAAATAAGTTTTACATTTAATACTCGCATGTTTATTGCCTTTTTTGAAAAATATATACATTAATGATGTTCGGAAAATAATATCGTTAAGATGACGTTCTTCTTTGCGCACACAATTTTGGATTCTTTTGTCGATGTTTTGAGCATAGCTCAACTTTTCATCTGGCGTGGCTGTCCAGTTTTTTTGTGGTTGGGAGATGAGGGCCAATTACGTACTGAGTGTTGGGCTCCCATGCTCGCGAGTGACTGGACTACCCAATGAACGCTTCCCCTGTCAACGTGAGAACCCAGCCTGGAACCGTTTGACACATTACTTCAGGCCAGGTCTCGTTTTGTTACGCCGTGAGGCACCTTCAAGCTGGGGGACTCTCCTCTAGCGGGGGGGGGGAGGAGGCGGAATTGCCAAAGCAATCTCCCAGCCCCGACTGCTGTGAGACCCTTTTATCTTTTAGGACTGTCCGAATATAATGTGCCACCTGGTTCCATTTGTCAACCGATCCAAGAATCACCACGATTATACTGTCCGAGGTGACTTATTCTGTCTCCCTGTTGAGATCCCGTCACAGCATGTCCCATTTTTCGCACGAAAAATGTTCCTGTCCTGGGCAAAACCGGTAATCGGGGGACCGTGACACCAATCTTGTGCAGGTAAGACTGAGAACACCCATGCCACTTCACGTATTATTATTTGTGGTGACTTCAATCTTCCTTCCGTAGAATGGGACTTAACATCATCTATTGATATCTTGCCTTCTAATCGACAGTCTGTATTACAGTCTGTATTTTCTTTCTCAATCTTCCCTTAACCAATTAAATTACATTCTAAATATATTTTCGCGTAGCTGCTGCACCTCACTCCTACGTATCTGCTGACCCCTATCATCCCCCTCTGTTGTTGGACATCAGCATAAGCTTTCCAAAAACACTTAAATGCCATCAGCCGCTCAAGTTCAACTTCTGAAAAGCCAATTACAACGCACTGTCGGAATCTTTGAATTCACATGATTGGTTCTTGTTTTTTCACAGCCTTGGTTGCGAAGAAGCTCTTACTAAATTTTATTCCCACCTCGACTCGCTTATCCGCCAATTTACACCCCTATGTAGGTCCAAAAAGAGCTCCGAGCCACCTTGGCTCAACCGTGACATCTTAGGAGCTTTGAAGGTTAAGAATAAACTTCACCAAAAGTTTAGATTGACCGGTGATTCTGACTCCTATAATGAATACTCTAGATCCCGTGCCTCCTCGAAATTATTAATTAAAAGTTCAAGGAAAAATTACTTTACGCACATAAAGCAGTCACTTCATTCCAACCAGTCAAAACCATTCTGGTCATATATTGATCACTTTCCTAGCACCATATATTGGAATGATAAACAAAGTTCAACACTGGAATCCGTTTCCAACTTGTTTGCGGACTTCTTTTCCACTATACCTTCCTCTTCAGCATCTGATTCTTCTTATGATTACCCTCATCATTTTTCGCTGGCTGATAGTGCTCCTGCAGTTAGCCCTGCAGATATCGAGTCCATAATTAATACTCGACACAAGCATTGGTTCTGGACCAGACGGAATTCCAAATGTGTTCGTCAAATCTCAGTCCTCTGCATTAAGTGTTCCTCTGAGTTTTATTTTTACCGCCAGCTTGTCCTTCGGAATTTTTCTCGCTTCTGGAAGATAGACAACATCTTCCCAATTCATAAATCCGGTCCTCTTTCGTGTGTCTCCAACTACCGTCCAATCTCCCTTCTATCGTGTTTCCCGAAGATCCTAGAATGTTTCGTTCATAATCACATTTATGTACTTATATACTCCTCGATATCTCCTGCTCAACATGGCTTTCTTCCAGGTCGGTCGACGACTACAAATCTACTTGAGTTTACTCACATTGTTGGTGAAACCCTGATTTTGCCAAGGCGTTTGATAAAGTAAATCATACCGTACTGTGTAAAAAGCTAAAACAGCATTATACTATATTTCTGGTCGTTTGCTCTCTTGGCTTATCTCATACGTAAACAATCGTTCATATAGAGTAAGTCTCTGTGGAGTGTTATCTCACTCCTTCTACCCACACAGACTGGAGTCCCTCAAGGATCCATCCTGGGGCCGCTTCTATTCCGAATATGCATTAACGACTTGCCCTCTTTAATAGATGCTCCATGTCTTCTCTATGCTGATGTTCTTAAAGTTTTTAAAGTGATTAGATGTATTGATAATTGCATTTCCCTCCAAAATGACCTGAGCGTCCTATGCAACTGGAGTGAATCAAATTTCCTGTCCCTTAATGTGCAAAAATGTAATAAAAAGACTTTCTCTTGAAAACCGACCCCAATCTCATTTCCATATAGCCTACACAATGAGCCCCTATCTGCAGTGACCAAGTTCGTAGACTAAGGGGTGATCTCAGACCCGTGACTCAAGTTCGAAGAGCACATCCTCGACATCATGTCACGTGTTTCTCTGGGTTCCGGATTTGTTCTTCGTCACTCTTGCATCTTTGGAAATATCCTGTCTCCAGCACATCTTTATATAAGAACTGTTCGGCCTATCCTCGAGTATTGTTCCCAAATTTGGACACCGCATTATTAGTACTAAGACTCACTACTGAAATCTGTACAACAGAAGTCTACCCAAATATTATTCTTTAAATTTAAATTCCCGTACCAATCTTATGAAGAAAGACTTTCTTTTCTGCACCTTCCACCGTTATCATCTCGTAGACACTTTCTTGATTAATGTCTCCCATATAAGCTTCAGCATCATCAGTTGCATACAAATGTAAGAGAGTTACTGACAATGCGGACGTCTAATTATCCCCCTACAAATGAAGGATCTTACCAAATTCCATTTGCAAGAACGGAAACATTTTACAATTCACCACTGCTGCGTCTGCCAAAAATCACAATGCTATGGAGTTTGGCCCGTATCCTCCATCTTTAGTAATTTATAAGCATAGACTTAAGAATTTAATTTTAAATACCTAGCCTAGTATATATATTATGTTGTACTTTTCTATTTGTATTGTTTGAACCAATCTTGGAATTGGACTTTAGTCTGTAAGTTGGTCGAAATAAATAAATAAATAAATAAAAACTGGGTCAGATAGAAGTCAGTCTTACCATGCCTTCGATTTAGCTGCGGCCTCACAACCGGGATGGGGCGCGCAGTCTACCGTCCTCTCGTCAAATTCACCTAAGACTGCTGCCAATCGTAAATGAGCACTGTCTCTCCTCGCGGGCGACCGTCTCTCTCGCTTCGATGCAGGTAAATAGCGCGGCGCTCTCCAACGAGGAGGGCAACAGGTATCACGTCTGTAATAACTCTCAATGCCAAGCTTCGCCCCATATCCAAAAAGCGTCTTCTTGATGTGTGGGGTTCCCCTACATTGGCCATAAATCAACTCAGAGCCGATACTCCCAGAGCTGCCTTCTCAGCCATTGCCCTGATTTGCTCAGAAAAACTCATCTTTGAGTCGATCAGTAGCCCTAGTTGCTTAACCGCTGGCTCTGATTTGATTAGTTTGTCTCCAATACGTACACTTTTTTTTTATCAAGATTACCACTTCGGTTTTCTCTAGTGCTAGACTTAACTCACCAGCAGTCATCCAGTCTCTTAGTTGGCGCATTAGCATACCTAGCCTAAGTTGTGCTTATTCAACGGTGAGTCCAGTGACTCATCCGCATAGCCGATCAAATGCGACTCATCTGGTCTGAACCAAGGATAGATCCCTGGGTGAAACCCGATGTAATTTCCATCCTTATTGGATCTGTGTCGTATTGTAAAGCAGTCTTCGGTCTATCAGGTAGTCCCTCAAAAGCAGCATCAGATATTCTGGAGCTTGACAAGGGTCTTCCAGCGTATCCAGAATATCAGTCATCTAGCGGAGTTGAAGGCACGCCTAACGTCAAGTGTCACCAATCGAACAATCCGGCTGTATGCTTCTGCTTTTTGGACCATGCTCACCACCTCTACAATCATATCAGTGGTGGAACGTCCTAGTATAAAGCCATATTTCTAAGAAGAAAGGTCCCCAGCAGCGCGAATCGCGTCAATGAGTCTTCCCTTGATGAATTTATCTAGCTCTTCCCAGCCGTGCATAACGGGCAGTATTCAGGCGGTGATCTGGGATTTCGCTTTCCCTTGCTGATCAGCACGAGCCTCGCCACCTTCCATCGTACCGGGAAAACCCCGTCCCATAGGCAAACGTTGAATGTGCTGCAGCAAGTCAGGACGATGGAGATAGACAAGTTGCAACACCTCAGCTGAAACACCATCTCGGCCTGGAGGCTTCCTTACAATGGTAGGATTGACTCTTACATTTCCGGCTGTCTCAAAAGTGGGCACTCGGTTGCTGTTTCACCGTGAGCAGCGCTAACATGGCGGGGAGGGGCGGTGCCCGCACTATCTCTTCCATCTTTTCTGATTTATGTATGCAAGACGTCCGTAGGGTACCAAGCATTCGCATAACTATTGTAGCTTTTAGCAAAGACCCCACGGATTCTTGTTCAGATTATCCACTAGATCTTGCCAAAAGCAAGCCTTGCTGTTGTCAATCAATTTGCGAAGGCATTTTCTGGCCGGCTTATATGCTGCTATCCGATTGCGTGCCTCGTTGAGCCTCACGCTGAGGCTAGTGACATTCCCTTTACTTTTCAACGATTTCAGTCAAGCACAATGGGGCTTACCGTCCCAGGGTTTTTGACAGGGCATAGAAGCGTTGTAAGCAGTCGTGATGACATACATATTTGAGTTCACCATGTCTTGAGCTGCCAGTTATTCTGTCCCTTGCGAATCACCCTGTAGTGGAGCAGCTGCCCAGAGGATCGCAACGAACTTTTCGACGCCCATCCTTCCGATGTTGTAGAAGGCTGAGAGCAAGGACGTCGGGAGACAACATCACGGATCTCAAGTAGAATGTACTGATGATCGCTGGCAGAATAATCGTCTAATACTCTTCGATTTTGTATCCTCGGTACTAAGGGCTCAGTGGCGAATGTCACATCCAGTATGGTTCCTTTGCAGCCAGTACGACGGAAAGTCGGTACGTTTCCATTGCTTCGTATTACGAGTGCCGTTCTGGCTGCCATGTCTTGGGTTTGGTTTCCCCGCGGATCTGTTAAAGGCATGTCCCATTCGACGATCCCGTTGCCGCCTGCATTCAAGACAGCGCTCTCCGAAGTATTAAGTAAGATGATCGGCGTTCGACACACACTAAAGAAGGTGGTCCCTGAGCACTCAACCCACCCGAAACCATCCCCCCGTCCACAGCCCTCCATCTGGAAATCACTGTTCCGAACGCAGATGGTGGCACTACCAGTTTCATCAGGATACCATGATGCAGAACTTTTATCGTGGTACAGCTCACTTAGCAGCAAAAAGTCGGCTGTTATGCCCCGCGCGAATTGCTGAAGCAGGTTTTGGGTGGTTGGACTGTGGTGTAGATTTATCTGCAGAATACGGGTCTAGAAGTTCTGATTTTACCTTGGCTAGGGCTTCCTGGAAATCCGGCATTTTCCTGATCGCAAGATATGCTCAAAATCCAATCTTTGCAAAGGATACAGTATGCCTCCTTTACACATTCTTTTCTTTTATATCCCATCTCCCCGCATTTGTAGTATATTGGATCCTTTGCATACTTGTGCGGCGTGACCATAGCCAAGGCATTTAAAACATTGAAGAGGCGCTGCACTTCGTTGTATCCTGCAGATAACCTACCCTTTACTTACTTTCTCCTCATTTAGAAATTATTCGGCGTCCTTTTCGGTCAAGTCAATGATGGCCATGCGTTGCTCACTTTGGTTTTCTGGTTTTAGTCTCGCTGTGATCCTGCCCATGCTAGGGAGCTCTCTTTTGATGGCCTCTTCTACCTTAGCCAAGTCCGTGACACAGTCAATGTCTCTTATTTCGATAGTTGTCATCGGCTCAAGCGAGACTATCGTTCCGCTTTGCTGACGACTTTCTTTTCTGCGTCGCAGAATGCTTCTTTATGATTGGCCTCTGCTCCGAATTCGACTAGTATGTGGCCTGACCGCGTTGGTTGTACTGCTTTGATAGCAATGTTGGTGTCTTTAGGCCCTATATTTCCCCCGACATACTGTACCACTTCTGTCTAGGATGAGCCATCTTGGGGTTCTTCGAGCAGTGCCTGTTGCCGGGGCTTCTTTCTCTCCTGTTTCGTATCCGGTCTTTTTCCTTGTTGGGAATCCGTGCGAACTTTATTTTCTGACACTTTTTGAAAGAGTTTCGTTGTGGCTTTCTTCGTTCCTTTTGTCAGCACTATCTGGAGCCCCTGATCTGGCATTCCACGCCCATCAATTGTCTCTTCCTTCTTTGTTTTATCCCGATCTCCTTCGATTGGACTAGACGCCATTCTTTTATTGATGTTTGATGGTAGAGGTATCTGGGAATGCCCTTTGGGCTTAGCCTTCAGCGCTACTTTAGCATTCTGTTCTTCCTCGGCCCTCTGGTGCTTTTCAGTCTGTAAACAGGTAGTCCAGTAATGCCCTATTTGGTCTAGGGGCTCCTCTGGTTCAAGGAGCCCATTCTTTACTTCTTTGCATATTTTTGGCGAGTCGCATGCAGATTTTATTCTTTTTTTCTTCTTCATATCGCTGTACGGCAATTGTACTTTGCGACCTCCTTTCTTGGGAGAGGTTATCGGCTTCCGTTTCCGAAACAGTACTTCCATCACATTTTCGACGGTGGAGATGAAATTACACCAAGGCGCTTTATTTTCCTAGTCACTCCTTTCTTTTCCTGTCACGATCACTTTGTGGACTACAGGATGGTTCGTTATTAAAGTGTTTTCCATTAAGGACAAAAAATTTTATCTTTTAATAAAGTAAAGAAATATTTGAGTTAATGAGCTCAAATTTATTGTGGGTAGTGTAAGTATTACATTTTATGAATTTTGGTCATGAGCCCGTTTACAGCGGTTGATTCTTTGAACCCAATTTTCCATCACCTTGCACACATTTCGACCGGGCCGCTGGCGATTTCGGGTTGGAAGTTATCTTTGAGCTCGTCTAAAGTACCTAGCTTGTCAGCATAGATTATAGCCCCATAAAAAGAAATCCAATGGCGTTAGATCGCATGAGCAAGTCGGCCATGCGACCGGACCATTTCTCAAGATAACAAGCTCACTAAATTTGCCTTTCAATTAATCGATTGTGAGGCGTGCTGTGTGGCTAGCGGCACCATCTAGTTGAAACCACATATCGTTCATGTCAAGTTCATCCAATTCTGGCCACAAATAATTTTCCAACATAACACGATAGCGCTCTCCGTTGACGGTAACATAACGGCATGAAAACCGCACCAAACAGTAATTTTTTGCAAATGAAACGCTGCTTCAAGAAGCACACGTGTGTTTGTTGCTGATTAATAATGCATATTTTGCTTATTAACGAAGCGATTGAGCCAAAAATGAGCTTCATCGCTGAAGATGATTTTTCAATTATATTCGTCATTTTCTTCAAGCTTTGCCAGAGCCCAATTGGATAAGTTTCGAATGATCAAGTGGCTTTAATTCTTGACTCAATTTGATCTTGTAAGCATGTGGCTCTTCGCACAAAATACATCACAATATCGTTTGAGCGATCCATGATTTTGAGAACGACGAGGAATGGACAGATTTGGCTCATTTTGAATCGATGCACTTACTGCTGTGATATTTCCTTCATTTCGAGCGGCAAGACATCTTTTTGGCACCGGATCGTCCAATAGTGAAAATTTGGACTGTAATTTATCCATTATAGCACGCACAGCCTGTTGGTTGGGACGATTATTACAGCCGAGTATTGGAGTAAGCGCTCTTAAAGTTGAGACCACAACTCAGAATTCCGGTAGTAATTTTTATTAGTTTCCAAACGTAGCTGGTTCATGAACTTTACGATGATAAAAATGTTGACTTTAACTAACGTTTTGACATTGACAATTGATTTAAAAAATTTAGAGCTGCATTCATATAAAGATACGAAATTGTTGTCTCTTATCGAAAACCCTATATTTGGTTATTTACGACCATTGCTTTGGTCGCTTCGGTAGCGATCGCGGTAGTAACCATCGAATTTTCGATGGTCTTTATATTTTCCTCCACCACACAAATATCTGGCGGGTCCTGCAGAGTTTCCTGCTCTTCCTGTTTACAACGTCCTGGAATTCGGATCATTTTTTGCTGCGCCAGAACGCCGGAGTAATCCCAGTCTTGACAAGACTGTCTGTTAGTCTCCATTTTTCATCCGTCTTCACTGAAATTGTATTCATCGTCGGTTTTGTCATCGTTAGTACCGCTCCCGATGTGTTGTAAACATCGCGCCTGCAGCCGCTGATTGCATTGGCTTCAAGTTAAACCCACATTCAATGTATAGTCTCCTACGAATAGGTTTTGTCAGACTAGAGTGTTCTTCCTGGTTTGATTCATGAATTTAGTTTTCGTTCCATTAACTCGTAGGCCAATTTGGTTTACTCCAGATTCTAGAAGGACAAATACTTCTTTGGCATCTGAGCTTGACAGTCCATAACATTGACGCTATCAGCATAAGCTACTAGTTATTTTAATTTGAACATCAGTGTATCCTGATGAAGTGTTCCAGCGCAATATTAAAGTTCATTTGGACAAATCCATCCTCTTGGTTCGAATCTAATTCCATTTTGAAGCTGTCCGTTGGTTCCCCATTTACTGTGACCTGGGACACTGTGTTCAGCATCGTGGTTTTGACCATGTGGACTTGTTTCATTGGTACGCCAAAGTCAAGCACTATTTTATACAGGACATTTTTGTTGGCACTGTGGATGCTTATTTGAACTCTATAAAGTGTTAGTGCGCGTTGATGTTATATTGCTAACACTTTTCGAGCACCTAACTAAGAATATTTGGTGTATTGTAAATGGTTAACTTGTAAATGGTTAACTTCGAAAGTAAGTTCCGGATATATCCCATATTGCTTTCATAGCACAGCTTGAATTTTTGCTTTTATTTTGAGACTACTTTATCACTCATAAATAAAAGAGTGATGCTTTCATTTCACATCTTAGTTTGCCTCCCTTTTTGTGTACAGGATAACTTAAACTTCTTCATCAGTCCTCTAATCTTTTCTGGATATCTGTCGGTGGAGAAGGCTACTTAGATGGAGACCCTACTCCTGAACCAGTTCTGTTGGTATTCGATCTATTCAAGGATGTAGTGATTTTAAGATGTTACGTTACAAGTGTCCGTTCAGGACTGCAGGGATGTTCTGCTGCGTCAGCGAGCGAAAGATTTATTGTCTTTGCCTTGCCTGGGGATGTTTGAATGCGCTGGCAAGCTAGCGTTGCAGTGTCGTGGGGCGGGTTCTTTTCTCACAGCGCAAAGGCCCACTACAAATTATTTAAGTCAAAAGCGGAACCGATTGGCTGGTATTAGAGGTACCAATGGCCGAAGCAACCTACCGAAAGGGATTACGACCGAAAAAGCGACGACAAATAACTTATTTACCGCGCGCTATACTCAACTTGATTTCATCCTTGCTAAGGACGATCACGGCCCACAAATAAGAGTGGGGCATCCAAATATTTTTTCATCTATCTTTCGCCAAAACAAAACAATTATTTGGTCTGATTCCATTTTCAAATTTGATTACGATATAATGCCAGAACACAAAAAAAAAATATTGGTTGTCTGTAACGTTTATTTATGGACGATAATTTTATGTGATAACTTCATAAGAAATGATTGATGGAAAATTGCATACTTTTATAAATTGAATTGAATTATAATCACTGAATTGTCATTATTTTGTTTAATACAAAAGAGTCGTTTATATGTCATCATATTTTTAAGTCAAAATTGTAACATAACCTTTTATTTCTGCACTCGCCGAGCAATGCTACTTTTAATAATCAAAGAATAAATATATGACATTATATCGCTCATCAAATTCTTAAAATGCAAGAATTAATTACCTTTTTTGCCACAACTGTTGTTGTAATAAACAATGGTGACTCCATTAACTTTTCACATCACTTTACAAACAGCTGACAAAACAGTTCACGTGTAGGTTGTGAGCTGCCACTGTCTCTCTTCTACTCGAACGCATCGGCCGATGGAGTGGAAGAGAAATAGATGCTTCACAACCCGAACGCTTAGGCCAATTGTGCTGCTGTATCGCTTGTTCCGCGCTTTCGCTTGCACGCTCGGCTCAGGCAGAACATGACAATGAGTCATGCTTTTTTGTGCGTGCAGCCGGCATGGTTGGGATGTCGGTGTCAAAGACTGAACAAAAATCATATGAATCTTAAAACTTGTTGCCATTCCTCTTGTCCTTTGCCACTTGCAGAGGACTTTGTCCATTGGATGGCAATTTAGCCACCACTTAAGAGAACGAGGGTTGGCTTTTTATGGAAGCCCCATGTGAGCTGAAAAAAATCTTTTGAACAGCAGGTTGCCATCTTCCAGCTACCTTTAAAGACGAAACCACGGATACATTTTTTAAAGGTAGCCGGAAGATGGCAACCTCCTGTTCAAAAGAAAAATCATATGTTTCCAAATCTTGAAAGTCAAGCTGTCCGAGAACCCGCTCATTTACTTCCTTGTTTTCTTCTGTTAGCGTTGAGATCAATCCAGCTACGATGGTGATTATCATTTTATAAGTATAAACTGATTCAACAAAATGCCAGTCGTATAATAAATTTGATCGAAAATCCACAAGCATGACAAACACACCCAAAAGTTACGTTGTGACCTAAACTGGTAGTCAACTTTATCTCCACTCTTTTGTTGTGGAGTCATGTGTGGTCAATCGAGATGAGGGTTCCAAAAATAATTTGAGGCAGAAAAGATAAGCCAGCTATCAAATGCATTTTCAAGATTTTTGATGGCAAATCCACAACTGCAAATTCGCACAAAATTTCAACTTCGTTACCGGCCACGGACACTTTGGTCAGATCTAAAAGGGCACGTTTGTAGCGAATTATACCGTTGTTGCTGAAAATTATTTTATTCACCCACTAGTAGCTGTATCACGCAAACACGTTATTTTCTACTCAGTAAACTCAGCCAAGGGATAACAACGAATCCATCCCTACAAACACTCAAGACAACTGCACGCCATATGACAACACAATTTTGAAGCACTTAGGACCTTTGTCTTTGCCCCATTTTATTCCCCGTACTGCTCACGATTCAGGAAAACTTAACAAGCGCTACAGTTTAGCTTCCCGATTATTTGAAGGAATAATATTTATTCCCGACAAGGCCCAAACCTCCACGTACGAATTGTGTTTTCAAAGATTACCTTCAATTTACTTCACACTCAATCACAACAAAATAAAATGAAAATGAAATATCAAACAAATCTTCTCCGAACCGATTAAAATAAGATTACACGAATCAAATCTAAAAGTACACACTTAACGAGGTATCAACAACTGATAGCTTCTCTGGGCTTTACACCAATATCTGCTTGTACATTTCACTATCCACGAGCACGAAGCAATGATAATCACAATCTCCGTTCTAATCTAATGGAAGCTGTGCATCCTGTTGTCTTACCTCATCATCTTCCCTCCCCAATTTCCTTAATTTGTACAGATGCATCTGAAGTCGAAGCTTTGATCAATGCTCTTGATCCTAATATCAGCCCTGGGCCGGATGATTCGCCAAACATATTTGTAAAGTCATTAGCCTCATCGCTTAGTTTTCCTTCATCTCTCCTCTTCAATGTAAGTTTGAGTACTGGTACTTTCCCAAACCCTTGGAAAGCAGCTAATATTGTGCCGTTTTTTAAAAGTGGTGATACTACGTCAGTTTCTAATTATCGCCCTATTTCCCTACTTTCCTGCTTTCCAAAGTTACTTGAGCGGTTGGTTCATAATCGACTCTCAAACCCATTAGCTCCTATTATTGCTCCAGAGCAGCATGGCTTTCTCAAAGGATACTCCACTACCTCTAATTTAATGGAGTTCACAAATAGTATTGCAAAAGCTTTGGATAACCAACTGCAAGTTGATGTGATCTACACAGATTTCTCCAGGGCCTTTGACACTGTGAATCATTTACTTCTTTGTCGTAAGCTTGAAGCTCTTGGCATCTCGGGTGCTCTTCTATCTTAGTTGTCATCTTATCTATCGTGTCGTCCCTGTCGAGTAAGTCTCTCTGGTACTGCGTCTAGTCCTTTTTATCCTTTATCTGGCGTTCCACAAGGTTCAATTCTTGGGCCTCTTCTCTTTCTGTTGTTCATAAATTCCCTTTGTAGTTAATTCCTCTTGCCTTTTGTATGCAGATGAACTTCAAAGTATTTCGAGCAGTCAAATCCCAGCTCCTCCAAAATGATCTGAATGCTCTAAATAAACGGTGTGCTTCAAACTATTTATGTCTTAACACTACTAAATGTCATAAAATGACTTTTTCTCTCAAGGACTGTCCTATTAATTTTAATTATATATTAAATGATGCTTTGCTCTCTGAAGTGTTCAGTCGTAAAGACCTAGGAGTAACTTTTGATCCAAAACTCAAATTTGATGCACATATTTTAAATGTGATTACTAAAGCGTCTAGAGTTTCCGGGTTTATCCTTAGACATGTACATAAATTCAATAGCATCTCTTCTTCTGTCCGCCTATTTGTTTGTCTTGTTCGCACTTTGCTTGAATACTGTTCTGTTATCTGGTCCCCCCGATATTCCTGTCTCGTGACTTCTTTAGAAACTGTCCACGCGTTTTCTTTTCCTTAAGTTTAATTTGCCGTATCAGCCTTATGAAAGTCGTTTATCTTTCGTATCTCTTCCACCCCTAATATCCCGACGAACTTATTTAGACCAATGTTTTTTGTACAAACTCTGCTACTATCAAGTCCCGTTAAATATTTTTTCTGAGCAGCGTTTCCGACAAACATCTCGTTCATCTCGGATGAATTCTTATTTCGCTATCCCATATGCTAGAAATGATTTATATATCCATTCACCAATCTTAAGAATCGTACGAAATCATAATAATCTCGAGCTTGGTCCTTTCCCTTCTTCTAACATAGCATTTAGAAAAAAACTAAGAGACTTACTATCAGTTTAACTTTTAACTATCGACATTTTATTATTCTTTTTCATTTAAATATTGCTGTAATTGTTCTTTGCGTTCCATTTTGTTATTGGATTGTTTAGTCTGTAAGATGGAATAAATAATGAAATAAAATAAATAAGTTAAAAATATATTCATGCATGAAATATGCACAGTATGAACAGGAGCGTACTTTTAAGATGTATTATTGTTTTTCCGATATGGGATATATTAGATAGTTTCGAACTCAAGGCACTGAGAGTTTCATCCGTCTATTCATCTGCACAATATGAAATACACTCCTTCACATGATTAGCGACAGCTAATTATCGATAACTGACACCCAACTCGAATGGAAATTCTTTAATCGCGCAAGTTCCGCGTTGTATCACAATCTTCAACTTTTTAATTCCCACGTTATCCTTAGGGATGCGAAATAATAATCAAGCAAATTTATATGGGATAACCGCACAACTCAATCCATTCCTCATGCATTCACCCCATCTTTTCACGCTTGCGTTTTCCGATCGACTCCTCGTTGTTGCCCAGCGCACAGCTAACCGTTGTCGACGAGATCAGCTTTTTCGTTCTTTTCCTCTTCTCGCGCCGCAATGGGATCCCGTTCAAGTGCAATTCAAAGAGTGTTATCAAATTTTCTGGCTGTGGGACGTTATGTGTACATTTACGTAACCAAATGAAATAGCTGCTGCTATAAAAAATCCCATAGTAGCAAATTTGCTATTTGTCTAGTTAAAGCTGCTCCCAGATAAAAGAGCACTTTTCTTGCTGTTCTGCTTGCTAACTGCAGTGGTAGGTAACTGGGACATGTCTTTCGCTTGCATATGATGCATTTTAATATCTTCGTTAAATTTACCCAAAGTATTTTCATTTTGCGATTGTTTGTTGTTTTCCGTTGCACTCAACGGATAATCGAATAGCATTAAATTAGTCGTTCCATCTAAATCAATTATTGCCATGATGGTTTGGATGATGTTAATGAGGATGTTGTAGCTAATTTTTTGATTAGAGGAGGAAGATGATGATTGGATGAATTTGTGGAGGTATCGCCTGCGATTTGCGATTTGATTTAACTTTACGTGGTCCATGTCATAAAAAACTTGATTTAAATTTTCTATGCAGGCTTCATTCGTGAAAGTCCCTCAAGCAGTTTGCCCAGGCGGACTGCTCGATTATTACAAGGATCCTGCTACCTGGTCTCTGGTTGGTGATAGTAAAATTCTTTTGAAATACCCCATTTTTGGGTTTCCCTTGGTGTTTAAACATTTCGCTTTGTGCATACATATTTTCAGAGGCCTAAACGTTACGATCTATTCTTATAGTAAAAAAATCCTCGGCGTAAATGGGTCCCTCTACCGACATCAATTATTCTTCAAGATCTTTATGTGTTAATTTTGGAAATCTTTCGAAACGGTAATTTCTTCGTATTGTTGTAACTTGTTCAATCTTCGAAAATTGTCTTCTAATTCCAAAATGCACTCAAATGCAGTTCCATTAATATGTAGGCAAGTACCAAAGAAACAAAGCATCTCTTCCTTGAATTAAAGTCTCTATTGAATACAAGTTATATGACTCCAAAAGGATGGATGACAAAGGCCAATTTATCTGACCCTCTTAGTCCCTTCCAAACAAGCCATCATTACCATCAGCTAATAAAAGCAAAATGTTTTCCTCCTTGGAGTGTTAAAACAAATTCCCGGCTACAGTACAACCCAACCATCATTTCCTAATTAATATTCCACCACAATGCAAGAATCGTTCTCATTGTGCAGTCAATCCACCAGCGTCTCCACACTTGTATGCTATTGTACATGCGAACCGAACATGTATCACCATTTCAGGCAGATTGGTGAAAAGAAACCGCTTTTTAAAGGAAAGTACTTAAAATTGAAAACATACGACGTACAAGGATCAGTTGTGCCTACGTTTTTTGTCTTGCCTTACTGGGAATAGAATTCAAAAGGCTTCCCCACACACGGTGCAGTGCTTCGACAAAGCGTCATTTGCCCGCAGCTATTTTCAAGTGCATGCAAAATATATGTGTGAAGTGCAATTACACTGGTATTGGAAAGAAATCGACAGGACTCGCTTAAAGTGATTACGAAAATATTGCAATACATGAATGTACTCGTATAAGCAAAAAATAATAGACATTTAAAATAGGACACAGAAAATTCATTAATTTCCTTTTCGAGCCGGAATGTTGCAGAGTGATCTTTAGAGATAGCAAAGCAGCTTCAGTGGAGGTTTCTAGAAATGGCACGTGGATAAATAGATTCCGCATGTCCTGGTTTCGAATATTATTCAAAAATTCATATTCAAGCGAAAAATCCATTTCTCTGCCAAACATTATCCAAAGCATTCGAAGTAGAAAGGAAACCAACCAGGACTGGCTGCTTTTCAGCTTTTATTTTGACTCAATTTTCAATGCCTTGCAAAAGTATGTTTTTGCATCTTATTTACATTTTTCAGCACGGCGCACTGTAAGATTTCTTGTATTCGGTTCACCACCACCCGGTGCTGCCACCTCTCCTTCACAGTCGAGTAGAATTGAAGGGGCACACTCAGGTGTACTATAGTTTAAATGAGAACCAAGATTTGAGTTTCACTCTTTGTATGAGGATTTGAATACGTCGTGCACGGTGTAAACACGGGAAAACCCTCATCAAAGTCTGTAGCTTTATTACACAAGGAAGTCAGGCTGAATCGAAAAAAAACTTGCATGAAAAGTGCAGAACAGGCAGGTTGCAGAATACGAGTCAAAAGAGAGATGCAGCCACCGGTGGGCTCGATAAAGTGTTTGTTAGATTAACATACGTTCCACCTGCGAACCCCATCACCAACAGCCACCCCAACAACCGGATGGAATCGTGGATTTTCATTTCAGTGCTCCTTTCAGCACTTGCCATACTCTTCCGTGTGTGTTTTCACATACGAGTAAGACGGAGAGTATCAAAGGAAAACTGTAAAAGTAGGATTCGTTCAAGTACCATGTTTTATTGTATTTAAATTAATGTGTATCGGGTTTCAAGTTGTGACTGCAGAATTTTCGCAGGGAAGGTTGCACTTGAAATACGAGCACATGCAAGTTAAAGTGTGAACATTCATTTAAGTTTTCATCGACTTTTCTCCTTTATGGGGATTGTATTTGAATTGATTTCAACTAAAAACAGTCAGGAACATTTATTGCTGTAAAAGCCTAGACAGACATGCGGTATAGAACGTAACATATCAGCTTACCAAGTAACCATGACACACATGCAAATGTAGTCAAAATCTTCTATAAACAGTCAAGTGAAGTTGAATGTCAAAATGAAATGACATGATGAATTTATCTTGTAGCTATGTATACTTTTCAAATATCTTCATGTAAAATTGGTTCGATTATCGTCAAATTGAATAAATTTTTTTGATAATGAGAAATATCAGAAATATCATTTTTCCTGGGAATTTTATCATTGTATCGATACTAGGTTTATACCTGAGTTCCAAACTTGGTGTAAGACGTTTAATGTAGTATATTTGATTCGTACTATATATCGCTTGTCGAGGCTTTATATACTTGATTTTCAGCTACGCTACAGCTACGTTCAATTTAATCTTTATCATTTAACCTTCATTAAAGAAAAGTAAATTCAAATTTTGATGATTTTCCTTAAAACTTATTAGATATTGAAGATCGTTTTGACACCACCGTGTCTTCGTCAGAACGAACGTATAATGGCTAAATCGCGGAATTAATTCTTAAAATTTCTGATAGCAATTGTTTTTCGGTTGTTTACTAACTTACTAAACCCTATTGAAAACATCACTTGTGTGTTCATTCTTCCGTCTGTCTCAGAAGTTTTTCTCCGAAATATGGATCAATAGTGATGTGCTCTTAAAAGTTTGGGTATAAAAAAAATTTAGAAGATTCTTAAGGGGGGTCTCCCCATATAGGCAGGGACCTTTAAATAAATTTACTTACCAAAGGTGCCCATGATAGATGTCAAATAAAGGGCCTTGATGAGAACTTTTCAAAATTTACTGCGTTATTTGCAACAGCATATGTCGAAGGCTGTAGAACTAAAGAGTGCATGGTTCTAAATATGCGGACTCTGGATGCTGGATCAAATAAGACTCCTACTTTGGCCTTGGCTACATCGGGGTTGGCGTTCAACTCCTGACACACTTTTAAAACCTTACAAATTAATGAACTTTAAATTATATGAAGCTGAAGGAAAGTCTAGACCGCAATGTGTTGCCTTTTTCAGAAGAAGAGCTTTATGAATCCATTAAGGACATCACAATCGTCAACCTTAGCGCATAAAGTCGAGGTGTTTAACATGAGTATCCGCTAAGACCTAACCTCACAGTTCCATATATGGGGTTGAATCAAACGTCAACCAACGCTTTGTTATGACCGTGGCAAACACCACAGTCCTTTACCCGGGGCAGCACAATAGGGCCAGCTAGCTCTCAGTCATGCTGTGAGTAGTCCATACAATCCACGTAGCTAGCCCATTGCAGCTTCCGCAGTCTTACAATCGTTGAAGAGACCTTTAGCTCATTAAAAATTTCATACAGCTCATGATTGTATCGAATTCGCCATTGACCTCCGTCTAGCTTCACCCCAATTATTCGCGTCAGGACCCGTGTTTTGGAGGCGTTCAATATACTTGCGGATGCTTAAGTTAGGGTCCATGTTTCGCACCTTTGGCATAGCACAGGTCTTAACACATATTTGTATAATTGGAGCTTTTTTTTCCTGTGTATGCAGCTGGTCTTCAGGATCATCAAAACTGAATAAAATATTTTACTTGCCAGCTATACCTCGTCTCTTTCATTACCGATTCTCGGTATTTTGGCATGTGAATATACAAATTGGCCCACATTTTTGATATTTTTTTCGCCCGTGTACTTGAGTTATTTTCCCTTGACTGCATGAGCTTCATTTTTTTTTCGTAGCACTACAGCGCCTTTCGGGCGTTCGCCTAGAGACAGTTAGAGTTTCTCATTATCATGATCGAATAATATCTTCACTCTACATGGTGAATTGTCGAGTATCACGCTTTGACCGTGTCTCCGTCCACCCAGCTGCGATACGTTCTGATTTTAAACCAGCACGTATCATAACTGACCGGGCTTAAAGTCCATTCGAAGAATCACTCGAACTAAATCTCGTTGCCGCTATCGAGATTCAAACCAGGGACCTTCGGCTTACGGGATGAGTTCTCTGAACACTACACCACGCGGACTACTATGAGCTTTATTTAATTCGTATTAATTTGTAGTCCTACCAGTTTTGCTTCGCTGTCGAGTTTCAGGAAAAAGTTCTTTAGTGGTTGTTAATAACCGTGACAAAATATTGCTGTCATCTGCACAGGCTACCACTTAGTTCGATTTGTATAGTACTTGTAACATACCTCTTGTAAGGTAGCTTTCCTATGACATACTCCAGGGCACAATTGAATAGCTTTAGTCCGATATTTGTGTCAAAGGCGTCGGTAAGTTGGTTATTGATGCGGACTTGGGAGGAGATGGACTTTATTTGCTACAATGTATTATGATCAATACTGTCGTATGCTTGCTTAAAGTCAACGAAAATTTGGTGTACGGCTATGTTAAACTCCTAGCATTTCTCCAGTGCCTGTTTGACTGTAAAAAATGAGCCTATCGTCGATTTGCCTGCTCTTAACCCACCACAATACTCCCCAATGATACTATTGGCGTATGATTTGATTTTATTTTCTAAGATTTTCGAAAATATTTTGTACGACATGCAAAGTAGTGATATGCCTCTACCGTTTTTACAATGTAACTTGTTACCTTTTTTGTGGATAGAGAATTTACTTGATTGGATCCACTCGTTCAGCATACAGTGGCTCACAAAAATCAGCATACAGCATGTAAAAACACGAATATGGTACAGTGGAATAAGAGAGGATGCAATGAAAACGTAAAAGTAGCTTTATTGGCATTTAAAATAAGTTTCATAACATAACAATAAAGGAAATCCGAACACAGAAAGAAATAAGCCATGAAAACTAAAAAAATTCATCCATTGAAAGTCAGCATACACTACGAGCCATGTTTAAAAAAGAACGAAAATGACCAAAAAACGTGAGGTCAATACTTCGTAGGCTCTCCAACAGCCTTAATAACAGCTTTTAAACGCCTTCGCATCGAAAGAACGAGATTTCCGGTAATTTCGGGTGGAATATTTATCCAGGCACACAGCAGAGCAGATTTCAGGGTCTCTTTGCTAGTAATAGTTACACTTACGTCGGGCTCACGAATTCTGCGATCCAATTCCTCTCACAAATGCTCTATAGGGTTTAAATCGGGAGACTGAGGCGGACTGTGAAGCTGGTGAGGGACGTTATACAGCAAGCATTCGTTGACACTTCTAGCTGTATATTCTGGATCATTGCCCTGCTGAAAGATCCAATCGGCTGTAGGCTTAATTTCTGCACTGAAAGTATCAAATTGCCTCGCAATATGTTCAAATACATGTATTGATCCATAGTGCCATCAATAAAATGTAATTGCCCCACACCCGCGGCTGACATACAACCCCATACGAGGACTGACCTTCCACCGTGTTTCACTGTAGGACGCAAATCCTTCTTTGCCAATGCTTCGTTCCACTTCTTCCATACGTATCCGCGCCAGATAGAGCCATAAATATTATACTTGCTCTCGTCACTAAACAGAACTTGATTCCAAAAGCTTCCGTCCTTATTAAGATGCAGGCGAACAAATTCAAGTCTCTTCCTTTCATTCACTGGAGAAATGAAACGTTTTCTGCGCGGAACTCTACCATTATAACCCTAATTACGCAAAAATCGACGCATTGTTTCTGGATTCACTTGCTTTCCTGTTGCCTTTGCAAGTTCAGTGACCATTGCTGGAGCCCTTTTTTGTGGCTCCTTACTTATTTTCCGTAACAAGTCACTCTCGGCTCTATTACTTAAGGATTTCGGTCTATCTGTTCGTTGTTTATTTTGTATTCTCCCTTATCTTTGTATATTAACACAGTAGCAATCTTTATCGCAGTATGACTCATCGCTTAGACTGATTCTTTGGAATTTTCTGTGGTGTATGCTGACTTTTGTTTCCTCATTTTCAGCGGAATTTCTTGTTATTTACTATGTATATGTATGTTCTCATTAATTCTGTGCAAAATAGATTACAATGTCTTCGATATTCCTCTTAAGTTCGTTTTTCATCCGTCTTTTCATTTTCCTGTTACCTTTATATTGTCAATTCCGCGTTTTTAAGCGGTGTATGCTGACTTTTGTGAGCAACTGTATGTGTTATTGCCACATGTGCTAGAAGGCTTTGTGGAAGGCTTTCTGAACACCAGTGCCGCTATATTTTATAAGCTCCAATGGAATCTCATCGATGCCCGGCGCTTATTATTCTTTTGGGCTTTGATGGTGGAACAAACTTCATTCAGAGTTGGTGGGGCCAATGGAAGCTCTCCGGGAGTATCTATAGGCTTCGATGCTCTGGAGCTGTGTGGAGGATTAAGGAAGTTCTTCAAATGTGATACTCATCTTCCTTTAATCCTGTTTTCATCGTTGATTATATTACCAATGTTATCACGGCAGAGCGTGGTCTTGGGCTGAAAACCTCGTTTCATGCTTTTGACGACTTTGTATTCTTGTCTTGTGCTATTGCTTGCAAGACTTACATCGGAACTTTCGAACAGGTCGTCGTAGTATTTTCATTTTTTAATTCTATTAATCTTATTTTCTACTCTGATGAATTTTTAATAGTGTTCTCTCTTCGACCTGGTTTTCCTACCTAAATATTGTTTATACAGCTGATTCTGACGATAGCACTCATTATCAAACCAATCATTCCTCTTGCTCCTAGCTTGACGTCTGATAGCCTGTTTTGCCACAACCTTAATTTTTTCTTTTCTCTTCCATTCAGAGCTCGCTACTTGTTTTCAGCGATGTATTTGATACGATGGGAGGTAGCTGGTTGTCAAGGGTCTATCTGAGTTTTTTACACCCCAGACGCTGTTAGCCTTTCGATGTCGAATTTTTATAGAAGCATACAAAATCGATAGGTCAATGTGATCAAGTAATTATCTGAGTTACGGAGGTCAAGTATGCTCGAGGCCTAAAGTTGTTGGATTAGAACATGGACAATTTGGTTTTATGTGCTGCCATCCGGTGATAACAACGTCATTTTATGTACGTATCGATGTGGGAAGCAAATCGAACGTATGACTAGATTGTTGGTGCATGCAAAGTCAATCAGGTGCTGACCGTAGTCATTTGCTTCATCGTTGAGGCTGTACCCCTCAGTCATTCCCCGAGGAGATAACTCGTTGCCAACATTAGTTTTGAAGTCACTCAGAATTATTTTTCTGTCGTTTTTAGGCAATGAGTCGACTAGTCTTTGCAAGTGATTTCCTTCGTCGCTTTCTTCGATCTGAGCGTGTACGTTTATCAGCCAGACTTTGAAGAATTTCGCTTATATACGAATCGCACACAACCGTTCATTGATTGCCTTAAAATCAATTACATGCAATTTGAACTCCCTATCCACAATAAAGGCCACTCTGAATTCACGATGTTCAATAGGTCTTCCACTTTTGAACATTGTGTACAATCTTATATCTTGAATATTACTTCCAATTCAGTTCGTTTCCGTGATTGCCAGTAAGTATAAGTTTGTATTAACTGGCATGTTGTTTATATTGACTGGCATGTCGTAAAAGCTCCCTAACAGCATTTGGTTTGTTCAGTGATCTGACTTTCACGGGTTGAATGTCATAGTCCTTTTTTCGGTCGCGAAGTCTTGGCCGTAGGTCCAATCCATTCCGAGGTTCTGTTGCAAGTTTCGAAACAATTGCGGGTTTCCTGAAACGGGGAGTTATCGCTGAACCTCCATTCTGACAGCATGGTTATTATTATGAATTCCTTTATCAGGCATGGAAGACTCGCCATCATCCTCTTTCATGAACACAAAGATGGTGTAATTAGGATTCAGTAGTAGATATGCTGGTGTATTTGCAGTTATTGGCGTTTTTCGACATTTAGTGTCCCATAATTGGGGAACCAGTGAACTCAAAGTTTGACCCCGAAACCATTTACTATCATTTGGTCGTGGGGTTGAGCATGAGAAATCGTTAGAGCATCGGGGGATCCCTCCTCCTTTCTCACCCAGGCTTAGGGCCATCTACGATGGAGTAAGGATGTATGATACCTGAACAAAAATCAATCGTTTACACAGCATTAATTTCCCGGGTATGTAATGCTTTTTCTTCGCCCGCCTTTTAATAATTTATTTATTTCTTTATTTATTTATTTAAATTCCATTTAACAGATAAAACATAATTTAATTACAAAATGGAACAAAACAAACAGAAAAGAAAATTAATGAAAATTAGAATTAAGTATTAAAGTTAATATAAAAAAGAAATTCAATGGTACTAACAATAATAAATATGCAACACACAAAAAAAAATAAAGTCAAAATTCACTCCAGTTGTGTTTTAAGAATCAGGCTTCTTAATCTCAATTTAAAAACTAGGTATGAGTTGGAAAAAGGGTCAAGCTGAAGCTTATCATGATTCCTTACCATTCGTATAATGGGAGGATGAAAATATAAATTTGTACGGGCATCCGGTGGCACGAAAAAATTGTTTGCCCGAGAAGAACGCGATGATTAACGAAAAAGTAAGTCTGCAAACAATGTTAATGAAATTTGATTGTGGCAGATTTGGTACAGAAAACACTGATCTAGATACATGCGACGGGATGACAGAGTAGGCAAACGTAAGAAGAATAAACGACAGTCATAGGGTTGATATAGGATTTTGAATTTGTAAAACAAGACACGAGTAAATTCACGCTGGACATTCTCGAACGAGTCAATGAGGCAGGAGTGTCGGGCAGGCCAAACTACAGAGCAATATTCGAGGATAGGACGGACAAGACAGATAAACAATCGGACGGGGGTAGATATATTGTTAAATTTATGAGCATACCTGAAAATAAGTCCCAATATTTTCGACTCTCTAGTAGTCACGATTAGATTGTGTGCATCAACATTGAGCTTAGGATCAAAAATAACGCCAAGGTCCTTAGCAGAGCTCACAGTAACGAGTGGGACTTCATTCAACATAGAGGTGAACGTCAGCGGAGAGTGATTTAGATTAAAAGTCATTTTATAGCATTTGGCAACATCAAGCCAGAGGTAGTTAGACGGACACCAGTTACTTAGTACAATCAGGTCCATCTGAAGATATTGACGATCTTGTACAGACCTGATAGCTCGAAAGACTTTAAAATCATCGGCATAAAATAGGCGATTGGAGGCAATAACCGAAGGAAGATCATTTATAAACAATAGGACTAGGAGGGGACCTAAAATGGAACCTTGAGGAACACCAGAGGACGGAAATAGTTCCACAGTAACTAACACAACACATACGAGAAGACAAGTAGGAGTCCATTCATAATAAGAGAGGGTCCGCAACCCCAAAAGTTTTCAGTTTGTATCAGAGGACTTGATGGTTGACCGTGTCAAACGCCTTCGAGAAGTCAGTGAAGATGACATCAACCTGCAATCGATTGTCTAAGGCCTTGGCAATGAAATTGGCGAATTCAATTAAATTTGAGGTTGTTGAGCGACCTTTGAGAAACCCATGTTGTTCCTTCGACAAGATAGGGGTCAATCAAACTGAAAGCCGGTTATGTACCAGACGCTCGAGTAATTTTGGGAAACAGGAAATTAAGGAAATAGGACGGTAATTGGACACAGAAGAAAGATCACCACATTTAAGAATAGGAACAACGTTTGCTTTTTGCAATAAGTAGGGAAAATACCAGTCTTTAGACTGAGGTTGAAGAGAAAAGCCAGAGGGATACAAAGTGAAGACGCTAATGACCACAAAAATATTCGGTAAGCCATCAGGACCAGGTGATATATTAGGATTAAGTGTATTAATGAGGGATTCAACTTCGACATGGTCAGTGAAAAGTAAAGAAATGTCAATGGAGTGAAGTACGGGTGTATTAACAGGATCGGAGACATGAGAAGAAGGAATAAAAGTTGATGAGCAGAACTGAGAGAACAAGTTGGAAATATCCTGTGGAGAAGAGCTAACTATATTATTCCAGCGGACAGAAGGAGGGACAGAAGAGAAGGACTTGAAGGATCTAATGTATGACCAGAATGGTTTCGTATTACTCGCCATGAGGGAACTCTCCAAGCTACTGTCTTGTTTCGTGATTTCCCGAAGGAAATCTAAACCGACCTCTCATAAGTTATAGACCTGAAGTCTTGGAATATCCCACCGGACTGTACCCGATAGGTCAACAAGGTGGCTACTGGCAGGGTAGCTAGTTCAAAGAGCAAACGCTTGATTTGAAACTCAGTAAAACCTTTCATCAAGCCGATCCTACTTTACTTTACTTAATTTTCATATCTTTCCGACCGTATGTCCACCCAAATGAGAGAAACATCAATCAAAATCACGCGTTTCCGATTATTCACCAAAGTGGTGCCAGAACTAAACTACTCGAATTCAAAACCGAATCAATCTAATCTAACTAAAAACGCAAAGCTATGTTTCGACTCCGCTTACCGAACCGACAGCTCTTGAACTATCCAAATCCTACCCCATTGGCGTCATGTTCACCTTCGGTCTTCTTTTAAGGGGTTTTGTAAAATAATCTTACAAAACCCTACTAAAATCGCGTCCTGTCTGTCCGTCCGTGTGTCACAGGACTTTTTCTCGCAAACTACCTAAGCTAGACACATCAAATCTTCAAAGTTCAACTACAAAAAATTTTTATAAGGCATTTAAGGGGGTCTCCTCATATAGCCATCAGAGGTAGCCGATATGAATATCAAATGAAAGGTCTTCATGAGAACTTTTCAAAACAGCTCTTAAATTGACACGTTTTGCTTCAAGGGGCGCACAGGGAGGGAAATACACGGGGGAAAATATCCGAAATGGCAATTCAGGAATCGGTTCGCGTGAAATTCATCCGAACGAAATATCTGCAAATGGTACATAGAAAATGCGAAAATCGAACCACGGTCGCGCTTGTTCACTGGTCACTTTTCACTCAGCTGTTTTTTGGCAACCACAAAAATTCACTGGTATGAATGCTAATTATCCTTTACGTTGATTTTCCGCGTTCGCTTACCGCCGGATGATATAAAATTCTGAGAAATCGTGACCATGAAAAGGAACAACACCCCGTCGCTGTGAAATCAAACCGACATACATACATATCTGCAAAATGCATATTTTTCACCTGGGCACTTTAAAGTTTTCGCATGTGATATTTTCCTTTTGGCGTCCGTTTGGTTAACCTCAAAGCAATTTTATGCATGAATGAAATTTAGACAAATACTGCTTATTGAGGTAGTAGTTGCAAATAAATCGAAATTGCTTAAATTATAAGAAATATGCAGATGTGCCAGTATGACTTTAAAATCAGTGTAATATTTGCTTTTGTGTCACTGTGGCTTCTTCTTTTGAAACCTGTTTTAGGTAGAAATAAATGATAATATTGTCAATGAAAAAATAATTTATTGCTTCGCAATTTTTTTTAAACAAAAATTAACATAATATTGTTTTTTCCTTTGCTGGTAACTGCAAAGTTTCACAAATTTTCAAAGAAATCCGAATAAATTGACGGTATTATCCCGTCCGTAGCTAACTTTAAGACACCCTTTTTCTTCTTCTCATCAATGGTAAGTCTCTTGAAATGAGTTTGCATCAGAACAGGATTCACGCTCTCATTTCTCCGCTTATTCCTTTTCTTCGCCTCCTCCCAGGCATGTGATCCGTAGGATGTTTTGAAGAAAAAGTTGCCGTCGTTTTTAATTACTTTAAACATTCGAATGTCCAATATGGGTAAAATTACTTGGGAGTCCTTCAGAGCTTTTATGTCAAAAAAGTCCTGATGGCTCAACTCATGAACCAGGTAAGGCTTGCCACTTTTCTTTGCCGTTTTCATGGCTATGGCATATTGGGAAGGTAAGTATATCGGTCCACTTCGGAGTGCTCTTTTAACTTATTTTTCAATTGTTGAGTGAGCTGAATCCCCTTCGTTTTGTGTGTGGCCCTTTACTAAAAATTTATGTGAGATAGATTTTATGTTTATCAATGTTGTAACAGCATATTTGTACATTGCCATCATATAATTATTTTTTTGTTGTCCACAACAATTACCACTGTAAAAGACGACGTCTACTGGACAGTCAGCTTTGTCATTTAAATGGTGCAAATATTTCAGCATACAGCTCCCAATCTCAATCACGCCTCTTTTTCCCTGTGTCTCATCCCAAGTGTAACAGTTTACCATTTTGTCGCCCTTCAGTTCAGCAATTGTTAAATTGTAAACGGCTAGCTTTGAAATGTAGTAGTAGGAAGACGCCTCCCCCTGCGGACATGACAGCACTGCCTGTAGGTCATATACTGGTACGACGGTTGAATCTGTGGTTTTCTTGTCATTCTGCTTTTCTAGTCTAGACAAGTCTTTTTCCAGAATATGATTCTCATATTCCGTCGTAGTTTGTTTTGTGTTTTGGTAAATGAGACAAACATCACACTGATCTTTCTTCGGTGTAAAAAAAAGAAAGATTGTATGACTTAAAAATAGCTCTGTATTGGCAGTAGCTGATTCCTGCAAGGTTGGACTCTTTTCTTTCCTTGAGATAATCTCGGTGGAGTTCAGCGATTGATTTTCCACCAGCGATATACTCCCGAGAACTTTGAGATCTGCTGTAATGACTTGGAATTCTGGGAATTTTTCCGGTGTGAGCCTTTGCACTTTTCACGAGTTCTATATCTAACTTTCGATCCTTTCCATGCCTGCCTCTCATTTCCAAGCTTAGAACACCTGTACTTTTGTCAATTTTTTCAAGGGCTGTACGAATAGCTCTGTCTTATAGGTCGAAAGTGTTTTTAAAAAATTTTTTGCACATCAGTATTTTTTTCCCATCTTTCGTTGTCGAGTATGATTGATTAGAGCCCCTTTCCCTTGTTCGATTCAATGTAATCCTCTGATACTTGGGGACAACTGCCTGTGTGCTATCTTTTAAGAACTCTCGCCCATTCCCCAAAACATTGCAAAAATCTCTTTTCGATAGTTCTCATTAATTTGTTCAGTGCACTTGAGTTTACAGTTGTTGCAGGGAGGCTTCATGCTTCGTTTGTTCACTCTTCCTCGAGTTTTAGACTCGTATTCCTCACCGCAGTTTCGCATCTTCTTTGCCAACGTTCTTTTATTAAATTTGCCTCTTATCCTCCTTCTTGTAATTGGTTCTTTTGTATTTTCAATCGCAGTCGCCGGTTCATCTCTACTTGCACTGTCACTTCCAGAGCTAGAATGTAATGCATTATAATCGGGGTCGACTTCATCGTCATCAGAATTATGAAATGGGTTTTAATCTTCCTCGTCAGTAAAGTCCATTTTAATATTCTTGTTGATTTTGTAGCTTTCAGTCCCCAATATTTGACCCGTAACAATATCATCAGACAAAACAGACTTCTGAGCTTCCCGTGCCATTTGTTCTTCTACGACTTCTGCCGGATCCACCGCAGTCAAGTCAGTCATCGTTGGTGCAGGAACTTCACATTCTAAAATTTAAGAAAATATATATGTATCTTTAAGCCACCAATGATCATGCAAATGTCGAACAGTATTGATTTATATCAATCAAAATGGCAAAAGCATGAACTTACCAGTCGGAGGGGAAATCTGGTTTTCAGTCACTCCTTGTATTGGTTCACATTCCAACCATTCATTATTAGAGAATTCTTGTAGCTCAGTCAAATCAGTCTTGCTCGTTTTGGGAACATTTTCAGTAGTGCTTTCTGTATCCATAAATAATGTTGGAAGCAACGGATCAGGCAGCTTATTAACCCAAGCTTTCACATCCATTAGCCCTATAGGAACTTCTGCTAGATCTATAGTAGACAGTCGAGCGTTCGTTGATGAAGTAATTTCATATCCTAAAAATAGTTATTATAGATTTAGGGGGAAAAGTTTGAAAATGATGAGCAATGAGTGAGTGAGTTCTTCCTATATTAGTATAGACCACACCAATGCTTATGCAAGTAACCAACAGTACTGATTTATTTAAATCAAACGACAAAACCTAAACTTACTAGCAGGAGGGGAAATGTGGTTTTCAGTCTCTAATTGTATATCAGTCTTGCTAGTCGTAGGAACATCTTCAGCACTGCGTTCTAAATTGTTTCGTGTCGGAGGCAAAGCATCTGGTGGAATCACTTGCCACCGTCTTTGACTTTTCATCGCAAGTTTTAATATCAATGCTGTACATTTTTGCTTTCAAAAAAGCAATGACGAAAAAAATTAAAGTATCTAACTACAAGGGTCGATTTTAAGCCTAGTAAAGTGTGAAAAATCTTGCATAATAATACGTAATAATAAAAAAAACCGGCATATCTTCAAAAACATCACATGAAACTTTGTTTTGATACAATTCAAACTGAATCATTGGAACACATTTCGGTTTTAATTAACACTTTGCTTTATTCACCGGGAGAAAATTTACCAAGAAACCGACTTATTGGCATATATGCCGGTTTGCTTTAGTTGAGGCTGCTATAAACGTATTAATTTTAAGTGCAAACTGGGTTATCTGCCAATAAGTCATTTCTGGGTAGTAATTAAAAATATACTATTGTGAGATGATTCAGTATTACTTACATGATGGACGTCTTTTCTCCTTGAAGATTTTGAAGCGACTGATTTATTGCCCAATAGATCAGTCTTCTGATACACAAAATGGCTGTCCCCGCGTAAATACATACCGGCCAAACGCCATCTGGCTGATTTTTATTCAACTATACGATATGCCAGTTCGACATAAAAATCGACGTGAGAAAAGGGAATTTTTTGACACCAGTAACGCAAAAACTCAATTTTTGCAAATATGCCGGTTTGATTTAACAGCGACGACTCGTTGAAATATACAGCACTATCAAAGTGTCAGACCCAGCTGACATCACACAGTCAGCCGATGACACGTACCCACTTTCGGAAGGATCACTCGGAAGACATTCGTCATTCACACGAATGGGTTCAATGATGTTTCATCACTTTGTTCGCAACTCGTGTAAGAGTGACAGATCTCTTCCAGGTATCACTCGAAAGTATTGAAGGAAAGTGGCCCAGGAGGGTTGGACCAGTTTTGCGCTCGGAAAATTTTAAAACATGTTTATGTAAAAGAAAATCCATCATTAATTATGCTGTAAAAAGACAAAATTTAAGATTAGCCACTTTTGTACAATAAAACAGATCAAAAGTAAGCAATTAGTGGTAATAGCTCAGTTTTGAAATATTTGTGGCTTGGGCCACTATTGCGCTAACTCATATGTTATCCCGAAAAGGTTCTATTTCACCGATGATAAAAGTTGTATGTTATTATCGCTGGAATACAAAGCAAATAATTTTATACTCGTATTGTTTACTTAAATGAAATCCTCGTCAAATAGCAAAATATACAGAATTGATTTTCTTGGACCCTGATAACCATAAATTGTGAATAAAACAACGGTTTCTTTTCCATCATTAATATTGTACTTGCGCATCACTCACATACAAGCATACGTACATATGTACGTAACCTGCAATCTCTAAGATGACCAATCGACAATGACTACGGTTTTGGTAGCTTAATGATACTGTAATTCAACTAGAAGCAACAACTATTCAAGACGTGGGAAATCCCTGAAACAATTGAACTATTTAAATACCAACCAACCATCTTGCTCTACATTTTGCAGAAAGAAAATTTTTATTTGCATCCATCATCATTAACTGTGCGCGCCAGATTCTCGGGAATCTTGTGAGGGTCGACTTTTCCTCAAAACAACACTATGTACTTCCTCAGCATTGTTAAATGGGCAGTGGTGCTGTTTGTTGCGTTTTTTTTATTAATTTCACTCAGCAATGCTTGTGTGGAGTTAGAAGTTAAAAGATAATAGAGTTGAATTAGCCGCGAATACACGATAGAATTTCATTAGATTGACTACGTCAGTTGGGTGGAATTCTGTTAACGCACGCTTGCATCCACAATATGAGTACAGAATGCAGATACGAAGTGATTGTTGGCGAAGCTCGAACCGTTTTAGGTTTCCCCGTACGTAGGCTTTTTCCTGTTCAGCTAGACAAGCATTCCAGTTACTTTCTAATTAAATGCATGTTCACATACTCAAAAGGCTCTTCCGAGGCGAGCCACGCTGAGCTGCGTGCCATTGAGCGGGGCCAAACTGAAAGAGTATCTACGACTTTGTACTTACATCCACTACCGACTCCTCGTCAAAAGAACATCGTTTCATTGCTCGTTCCGTTTTGTGATTTTCGTGGCTAGTTTTGATGACTGCTCGTATGAACAATAAATGTATGAAGCTTATGGAATTGCAATAAAAAATATGATGAGCGATGCGCGCACTAGAACGAGCTGTTTTTAATTTCATTTCACAGTCCAACTGAAACTGAGACTGGTCTGATTCTAGAAAATTCTCCGCGATAGGTTTCCGCGCCAATGCCCAAAGAAGAAAGAAGATCCAAAGTTGCCAGTTCATTGTGGAAACTTAATGAGTTCAATTATCTTTCATTTGGTCTTGCAGAGGAAACGCTTGATGGTTAATTTCTGTATAAAACATAAATTTCTGAATCACAACGCTCGACTGACTGGTGAATAATCTTTATTTTTCTTGATACAGTTACATACAATCATAGACGGGTATGTATCCGTAGAACCATGTGTGCTAGCCACGATTAATCCATACATGCTCAATGTGCTGTGTAGCAGATCGTTAATAATAGAAACCTGAAATGCATGAATTACTCAAGTGCTAACCACTGAATGGATATTTTGATCTCTCCACAATGAGCACTCACGTGTTCGTATGGCTATGCAAAAATTCCCAACAGATTAGAATCCAAAGTTCTTTAAAGTATATTTTCACCGTTATCATTCGCTTTAGAATCAAATAAAATTTGAATAACACTAATTATCCACGCCTGCTACTTTGAGGTGATTAAAAGTAACGATTTCAGTACTTCTTATGGAATCATCCCTGGATAATCAACAATTTGTAACTGATCAGTTACAAATAGGATTGAAGCGCAATTCAATGAACGGAGGGAAAGGGTTTTCAATTATTTTAATTGAAATAATCAAAATCACTCCCCATTCGTTAAGAATTAAACTACTCATTTGGCAAATCAGATTTGATACTAGCTACAAAATGGAAAAAATGGTACTTCTGAATCATTAAAAATACACTCATGTCAGAAGGGGTTTGTTATCAACATCTCAGAAATGCAGTCACCAGCAAATAATAAAGTGAAGAAATATGTCAAAGAGATGTGCACGTTTAAAAGAAAATCCATTGTTTTTCTATCTTCAACGGTCGCCACTTTGTTGCAAACCAACAAAAATCGCTCAAATCATGAACTCCCAAAAATTTTAATGTTATTGTCCTCATTTGAAAATTTCAAGAAGATCGAATCAAAACTTCAGTGATTGATTTGATGGAAACTCCATAACCTACCAAAATCATGTGTTATTGTTGTTGTAATTGGAGAAATTTCAAATGGCTATAACTTCCGTGTGTATCATTCAATTTTCATCAAAGTTGCAGAGCATACGGACCTTTTTCAAGACTACGTAAATATCGAATTTCGTTGAGTTTAAAGGTATCTATACGATTTTATTGGGGTAAATGTGAAATTCGAATATCATACTATTATTAACAAAGTTGAGCGAATTTTGATTTCTAAGATATTTGTTGTTGTTGTACTCATAAATACCTACCTCCATAATTGATTTCTAAGATATTTGTTGTTGTTGTACTCATAAATACCTACCTCCATTTTTTTTCAGATCACACGTGTCCAATCGTGAGAGGGGGACACAAATTTTTCGTATATTTCCCCTCCCTGTGCGCTCCTTGAAGCAAAAAGTGTCAATTTAAGACCTGTTTTCAAAAGACCCATAGCAGCTACCTTTGATAAAATTTTTTTTCGGGGGCCACTCCCCAATATCGGGAAACCTCCTTAAATACCTTATAATATTTTTTTTGTAGTTGAACTTTGAAGAGAGCACCACTTTACGCTTACATACAAAATTTGATGTTTCTAGCTTAAGTAGTTTCCGAGAAAAAGTGCTGTGACACACGGACGGACGGACAGTCGGACGGACAGACATGACGCAATTTTAGTAGGGTTTTGTAAAATTATTTTAGAAAACCCTTTAAAAGAAAACTCATTAACAACTGCCAAAGAACTCTTCCTGAAACTCGACAGCGAAGCAAAACTAGTAGGGCTACAAATCAACGAAAATAAAACAAAGTTCATGACGCAGACGAGGAAAAATACCTCAAATACACAAAATATCACACTTGGCGAATACAGTATCGAAAATGTTAGCGAATTTGTTTATTTAGGCGCCAAAATAACGAAAACGGGCAATGAAAGAGACGAAATACGCCGAAGAATACAGCTCGCGAATAAAATGTTCTATTCAGTATTGACGATTTTGAAGACCAGCTGCATACACAGGAAAACAAAGCTCCAAGTATACAAATCTGTGATAAGACCTGTGTTATGCTATGGGTGTGAAACATGGACCCTAACCCAAGCATCCGCAAATATATTGAACGCCTTTGAGCAAAGCTAGACTGGGACCAATGGCGAATTCGATACAACCATGAGCTGTATGACATTTTTGACGAACCGGAAGTCTCAAGGACTGTAAGACTGCGGAAGCTGCAATGTGCTGGACATAATATCCATCCATCTGGCGGACATGAAAGCGTCACGATCGTGGCGTGAAGAGCAACTAGAAGAACGATCCTTCGACGGAATTTCTGTGCGCCTCTGCATGCTGGACCGCACTTATGACTTCTCCGATTGCGCCAATAGTAGAGCTACCTGTTCTGAAGCCATACTGCTTTGGATATGGATCCCTAGCGGCGGAGATCACATCAAACTAGTTTTTCGAGTATTTTCCGGGCAGTGTCTAGCATACGAGGTGTGACAATTAAGTAATGAGACTGATTTTATTGTGGTAAACTTGCGACCTTGAAATTCCCTTCCCCTTCTTCGGCATCCTTCCTCTCTCCATTGATATATTTACCATTGCTCTAACTTGTTTAGTTCGCCTGCTGTGTCATGTTGACTAGACGTGTGTTGGTGGTGTTCGTCACAAAATTGGAGAAACGAGATCAAGAGCAACGCGTCACGATAAAACTTTTCGCCAGATTGTGCGAACCAAACGTACACTAAAATTGTAAAAGGGCATGTTGATAGTGCTCTTAGTCGCGCCCAGGTGTTTCGATCGCATAAAGAGTTTAAAGAGGGGGCGTGAAAGCGCGGAAGACGAGGCGCGGAGCGGGAGACCAGTCGAGGTGCGGACTGACGCGAATGCGCAGCGTGTGCGTGCCTTGATTCGTGAAGATCGGCGTTTAACAGTTCGAATGTTGGCCTCAAAACTGGGTATGAACCGTGAAACAGTCAGACAAATTTTAACCGACGATTTCGGGATGAAAAAGATGTGCGCGAAGATGGTTCCAAAGAACCACACCGCCCTCGGCGTGCCCCAGTATTTGGCCTCTAAAGGGATCGCCGTGTTGCAACAGCCGCCTTATTCACCCGATATGTCACCTTGTGACTTTTTTTGTTCCCTAGAACAAAATCTGTGGTAAAAGGAACCCATTTTGAGTCGATTACGGACATCCAGGCGGCCGTGACGAGGGTACTTGCGGATATCCCAGTCGAAGCATTCCAGACATGTTACGAAGCATGGAAAACGCGCTAGAATCGTTGTATAGCTGCCCAAGGGGACTACTTTGACGGGGATGGCAAAGTTGTAGAATAATTTTTAAATATACGGTTTTCATGGAATCAGTATCATTACTTAATTGGCACACCTCGTACATAGCCGTCGATATGCAGAAGGTGAGTCGCGATTCCCATTACATTAGCTAATTAGGGCACGCCTCACCACTATTGGAGAACTATCGATAATGCACACCATCAATAGTATTGGATAGTTTACTGTATAAATATCGATAGTTGTCGATAGTTTTTAAAAATTTTGAAAATCCTCTAAAAACATTATTTCTTTAAAAAAATGGGTACAAAGCAAACAAAATCAGTTACTACAATATTTTTCTTTAGATAAACCAAGAATTTTGATTGACAAAAGTAAGCATATTAACATTTTTAAGGTTTGATTCTTGAACGACGGTCTGAAATAATTTGCCCTATCTTGCTGAATATCCTCTCTGAAGGTACGGATGTTGCTGGGCAGGTAAGAAATTTCTTAGCAAGTTTTTGCAAAACCTGAAATCTCGCACTATTTACGTATAAAAATTAAAATTTCCGATGAACGAAGCTTTCCTTTTTCATTCGAAGGTCCAAAATAGTTGTCAGTTTAGGGAATGTTCTTTCTTCATGAGGAAATAGTCTTTTTTCCATTTCTGATCGAATTACTTTAAGAAGCGTATTCCCTTCGAAAAGGGACGTAATGTTTATTTATTTATTTATTCATGTCAGAAATCAACTTACAGACTAGTAGTCCAATTACAAGTCAATTAATACAAAATTTAAAATATCAACATATGAATTCAAAATATGGCAGAAATTAAAGAAAAAAGATCACAATACGATATTAAAAATTAAGATTTAAACGAATATTTATAAATTTGATTTTTCAAAGAAGTTTTGAATACGCCAAGATATTGTGGTAGAGAACCAAGACTTCGCTGGTTGTGCATACGAGGTATGCGTAGAAAAGGAGAGTGGAAGAAGGTGTTGTTAGTACGTGCATACGGAACCTGAAATTGAAGCGAGGATCGATTAGGGCGAGCCGCGTCGAATGTATTTATTTGCCTGCATAAATTTTGAGGTAAAAGGCAATAATGAAGCTTGAACAAACGACATTCGTCAAGGAAAGATCACCTGGA
The DNA here is from genome assembly GCA_963969285.1 of Odontomyia ornata. NCBI lineage: Eukaryota > Metazoa > Arthropoda > Insecta > Diptera > Stratiomyidae > Odontomyia > Odontomyia ornata. The sequence continues at coordinate 8,536,512 of OZ017738.1, read as the reverse complement.
CTCAAGGGTAGGAAGGTTCAAAGTATGAAGTCAGTCATCATATAAATTTGAAGAATAGAGACCTGGTGAATCTGCGTTGAACTGACTCAACAGCATCGATGAGCTTCCTGTGGTACGGACTCCAAATTTGGGAGCAGTACTTCAAATGACTGCGTACTAGTGAGAAGTAAAGACACATACAGGATGTGATATGTTGAAATGACGAAGCGGATCGTAAAATAAATCCAGTTAAGCGAGAGGCTCTCTTAATAATTAGAGCAATGTGGAGATCAAACTTCAGTTTACAATCGAAAAGCACACGAAGATCCTTGAAGGAGGCTACATTACTCAAAGGGATACTAACAAGCCTATATGTTGAGAGAAGAGAACATTTTTTACAGGAGAATGTCATCTGATGGCATTTGGAAACATTCAAGGAGAGGTGGTTTGATTCACACCAGTCACTAAGACGCTGAAGATCGGTTTGAAGGATATCCACATCTAAAAGGGAATCAATAACTCGAAGAATCTTGAAGTCATCAGCATAAAGAAGACAGGGGGATGTGATAACAGAAGGTAGATCATTGATAAAAAGTAAAAATAGTATGGGGCCAAGTATTGAACCTTGCGGAACTCCCGAGCTCGGGTGAAATGAAAAAGAGAAGCAAGAGTTAAAAGTGACTACACATTGACGATTCAGGACATAAGAGAGAAGCCAGGAATAGAGGCAACTAGGAACATTGAACCCTAAAAGTTTCTCAAATAGGAGAGGGTGATCCACTGAATCAAGGGCTTTAGAAAAATCCGTAAAAATAACGTCCACTTGTTGTTGTTGATCGAGGGCAGCTGCAATATTAAAAAAAGAAAGTAAATTTGTAAGGGTAGATCTACCTCTGACAAAACCATGCTGTTGATCTGCTAAAGATGGGAGGACAAGTGGATACAGCAAGTCAAAAACTATCTTTTCAAGAATTTTACTAAAACAAGGAAGAAGGGAAATAGGACGAAAGTTTGAGACGATGTTACGATCACCAGATTTGAAAATAGGAAAAATGTGGGCAATTTTTCCATTGGGCAGGGAAAACCCCACAGGATAAACTCAAGTTAAAAATAATTGAAAGGGGAACACAAAGCGAAGAAGATAAAGATTTTGCTAGAAAATTTGGAATGCCATCAGGGCCCACACTGGTGCTGTTGTCAAGATTATTTAAGAGTTGCTCAACCTGCAAGGGGTTTGTACGAAAATTAGTAGAGGAAAAAGCGCAAGAAGATTGGTTGAAGGAGGGGGAATGTTAGGCCTACCAAAAAAGGAAGAAAAGTAAGAAGCAAAGAGTTCAAAAGATTCTTGAGGAGAAGACGATGTTACGCCATCTAGACTAAAATTATCAGGGGCATGATGAGAGGTCCTTAAAGATTTAACGTATGACCAGAACGCACGAGTTTGATTCAAGGTTAACGAAGTTTCAATGTGGTTAACATATGCATGAAGTGCAGAAGTGGCAATTTCTTGGCCGTGGCACGACGCTTTTTAAATTTAACGAGGTCAATTGGAAGACCACTGGATAAGAATTTTCTCGGGCAGCATCTTTAGCTTTAATTGCAGTGGCAACATCTGCATTAAACCAAGGAGCATCTTTAGGTCTTCTTGCTGGACACACAGGAGTAAATTGCGAGATTAAGGATGAAAGAAACATATAGAGCTTATCAACACAATCTTCAATGTGGAGATTGCTGAAGAAGGAATACCAATTCACGGCATTAAGGTTAGCTTCCATGCTCGACAAATTGGCTTTTAAAAAATTAAAGCGGAAGGTGAGGAATTCTTCGAAAAACGAGTAGATGAGATTGCAAGCTCAATAGAGAGTGGTGGATGGTGGGGATCAGGTTTGACAAAGGATGAGAGTGCCACCGATGCGGACAGAGAAGAAGGTGGCAAGTTGGAAAGAACAAGATCAAGCAATTTGTTATTGGCATTGGGAAAAGTGTTATATTGGGTGCAAGAACAGAGGGAAATAAAAGAAGAAAGACCAAAAGACACGCTACCGCCAGAAACTATGGAGACATACAAATCATTCCAAACAATAGAGGGCAAATTGAAGTCACCACAGACCAATATAGGGGAAGAAGGGAAACGAGCATTAATGTAGCTCGAGAATTCTGCAAAGAATCGTTCGTAAACAATAGCAGGACTCTTACAAGAGATATACACAGATGATACGAGGAAGGAAAGAGAGTCAGATAGCGAGACTAGCACAATCATACACTCAACAGGTGAAGATGGAGTGAAATCATCACAGGATTTGCTGGTAAGGGAAACATTTATACCCACTAGAACGCCTCCACCGTCAAACACCAGTAGCATCATGGTCTCTATCTCTGCGGAAGACTAAATAGTTCGGAAATAGCTCACTATTACCAATGTCATCGGTCAGCCATGTTTCCTTTAGACAGGTGATATTATAGGGAAAAAGGATGAAAGAAATGCGAAATTCAGTAGTCTTAGTCCTCAGGCCACGAACATTTTGGTTATAGCAAGTTAAGAATGAATTACTGGGCCTAAGAGATGTTTCTTCTGGAGCGAAAGGACACAGGATATTTCCGCTTACGAATTGGAGAGAACTTTTTGACCAATACGCCAGGTGGCCAAAATTCCTTATCAAGCAAGATACTTAGATCAGCTGGAACAGTAATTTTAAAAGATGCAATCAATCTGTTCGTCTTTCCATCAGGCGTAAGGTTGGTGCACTGGAGCAAATCAGGACTAAAGTTCAGTTTGTAGTTTATATGAGCGATGATGTCTTCGACTGGCGTGCTATATTCTAATCTCGAGAGAAATATTTGTAGCGGGGGGGATATACCACGCAGGGGGCGCCAGGTTTCATCGCAGTAATGTTTGTCGTCATATCACCTCCAAGTGAGGAACCCCGGCTGGCAGATGTAGATCCTGGTGAGCCTACATTTCTTATCAACAATTCGGTATCAGCATTACCTTGAGTTACAAATCTTCTAACAGAGGTTTCAGGTGGGCATGAAGACTTTGGGTTTGACCCGATACCAACTAACCGTTGCGGTGTTATAGAAGCCGGCTGCAGAAGTTCAGGTTGCTGCTGATTAGATGTATATTGTAGATGTTTCGGTTGTGCTTGTTGCTGTAGTTGTCGTACATGATGTTGCTTTTGAGAACCGGTTATAGTTGCTGGTGAGGTTTCTTTGGAATGGTTCCCTTGCTGGCATTAACCACAGCATACACATCAGATCTCTTGGCAGCAGAAGTTGGCGATAGTGCAGGAGGATTGTTCACAGGGCAATTCCTATCGTTGATGGAAGGAGTACATACTTTGCTGCGAATTTCTTGTACAATTTTCGACTGCTCTTTTAATACTCTGAGCGTGTCTGAGATTGTCACTCCGCGACAGTCATTACATCGAAAGAAAATATTTGAGTCGAATTTCGCCCGGATGTCATAAAAGGATGCAGGGGTGCCTAGGCATTTAAGATAGAAAGACTTCGCACAATATCCATCACACTCAATAAATTTGGCTCGTAATGATTCGGGTTCATTGCACTTTTGACATTTAATAACGTATGTTGGAGAACTTACAGCCATTTATAACGAAGTAAAACAAAGAAACTCGTAGGCAAAAATAAATAAATCAAATTAATTGCGCGAGGGTATTTGCAAAAACAAAAATAACAAAAATCACAAAAAGTCCGAACCTGCTTAATTTGAATAAATTTTTTCAGGTTAAAAGTATTTATTAAATTTTTCGTGTTTCTAAGGTTAACAGTTTCTAGGATTAAGTAATGAAAATTAAAAAATTAAATATTAAAAGCGAATATTGCCTCCCACTAGGCGTATTTTGGTAATAAAAAATTTTTGAAAGATTGAAAGCACTTGAAAGTACAAGTGTTATTATAAATTGCGAAAACTATTGGAATTATTAGCGACATTGTTGTATAGTTTCCTGATATTTTATTTGTAGCCTCATCAAATGAATTGAACATTAAAACCATGTTATTTATTATTGTAGTTTCCTCGAGAGTCAGGCCGCCAGAAGCTTCAGGCAATTTTGATAACACTACAGTTAAAGTTTCATTAACCGTGCTAGTTGATTTGCATATGGTTGTGATGATATAAAGTGCCATCATAATATATATATATATACGTACAAATCATCATCCGCTCAAAAATGTTGCCATTTAATGAAAATTAAAAAGATTATGCTCGCAAGTGAACTCGAACTCATAATCTCAGTGAACTTCAAATTCGATGTCTGGCGTTCTATCACCCACATTATGCAACAGTTGATGTTGGGTAGGTGAGTAATTGCACCAGTTGCTGACATTCCTATCACCCATCAGAGATTAGATAATCAAGCTCTAATTGATGCAATGCGATAAAATGCTTGCATCAATAACATTGTAATGGCCTAGTGATACACTTGAATTGGTAGAAGCGTAATGAAGTAAGGAGATTTTAATCATTGTATGATTGTTGTTCCATTGCAATGAATAAATGGGAACAATAATAACATAAAACAACGCGACGTCGAGATTGCCTTCTCCCGACGTCGCGTCCTTCTTGTCCAAGAAAACCTTGATTAACCTGTTTGCGGCCGGCAGCAAGCTGAATCGTCTAAACTCGCCCAATGGATGCACTGTTTGCGAGTCAAACTTCTAATATTTATTGTTTACATAATGCCATGCTAAAGGAATAAAATTGCAGGCGCGCGTGGCCCTTTGTACCATGATATGTATATGGGATAGGGTGGGTCACTTTAGTATGTTGTAAAAAATACTTTTCTGTTGACTTCTAGTAGTAAGAAAAATGTATCAAATGGTTACATATATGAACTAACTTCAGACCTTTGTTTTAGTTAATACAGTGCAACCAAACGACTAAATGATTGCAATAATATTTCATCCCATGACAATTTATTATTGCTATTAGAATCCATAATAAAAAAAATATTTTTTCACCCTATGGCAAAATTTCTCTTTGCCTTTATGGACCTTATGTCCAATGTTTAATACGTTGAAAAAGAACTTAGAATGTAAACATATGTAAACACTGCCTTCTGTAGAAAAATCAGTCACTTCATTCTTTTTAGTAAAAGTGTGATATGGTTTGCTTGTTTTGCGTGGAGTCCAAAAGTGTTCTTCAATAAGGATAGTTGTGTGATCTGTGGTCAATTTGTTCTTGGATCAGATACTTTAAAAAATTATTTTGGTAAGTAAAACTGTCGTCAGTTTGTTCATTTCCACTGATTAAAACTTAATTTGGGCTATTCGTTTTCGTCTATTTTAATTGCATAATCCTCATTTTTGTTCATACGCTATTCCTTACCTTTGCTGTCAGGATATTTCCACGTTGATGTTCAACCATGAAATGATTTACTTGTCCCTTATTTTAATGTATAGTACTCGTATGTGTTAGTAAATGTTAGCAGATACCTCTCTTGAGCATCACGCAAAAGTGATGGCATTTACAGCAAATAAGCCCACTCCCTTCTCGTCTACAAATACCGGTCTAACCGGTCTATGCACTACATTGTGAAGCGTCTTGTAATTCAAGCCAATCAGGCGAAGAAGACTTACGACTTATTGAGGATGAATTGAGTTACTATTGTTTCAAAGCTCCACCTTTTCAAATTGACATTTTTCAAATAAAATTGTTCTCTATGTTTGTATTTCAATATTATTTCAGGTGTAAATTATAAATATAGCCATGTCTGACTCTACTTCGAAGTCCTTCGTTTGGCAGCATTTCATAAAAGAAAACGACGAAACTGTAAAATGTATTAAATGCAAGAGCATATTAAAGTGTAAAGGTTGGTCAACAAGTCGCTTGCTTCGACATTTACATGTAAAACATAATGTAACAAAAGGTACTCAATCTGATTTGTCAACATCAGGTTGTAGTGAAACCAACAAAAGAAAGAAAGGTAGTGATGACCAAACTAAATGCACTAAACAAAAAAAGTCACTCCTTACATATTTCCTTCCCGCTCATAGAGAAACACTGGGGGAAATAGTTAGTAAGCTCGTTTGCCTCGATGGATTCACGGTGAATGCAATTACAAAAAGTAACTTCATAAGGAATTCGTTACGTGACAAAGGATTTGCATTACCTCAAAACCCTAGCGACGTAATGAAGCTTATATACAAACAATATGACCTAATGAGAAGTCAAGTAATAATCGAAATTTGTTCAAAATTAAACGCAGGACAACGTTGTAGTTTGGCGCTGGACGAATATACATCGCTCAAAAACCGACGATATTTAAATGTAAACTTCCATTTTAATGAACTAAAGTTCTTTAATTTGGGAATGATGAGAATAAGTGGACTCTTTTCGTCGGAAAATTGTGTTGATATGGTGAGGAATAAGTTGAAGGAATTCAAAATTTCTATTGAAACCCATATAGTTGCATGTGTTACTGATGGTGCAATTATGAACTGCGAGTATCACTTATACTATGCTCACGCTATACATCTGGCTGTGTGTGATGTTCTTTATAAAAAAAGAGTAGATTTTGAAGAGACTCCTAGAGAAATAAATATATCACAGATAGAAGAAGATGGTATTTTACAAAATTATGTCAAAGCACAGTTTGGGCATGAAAACTTAGATACTAAAACACGTTGCAATAGCTTGTTAGATATGCTTGAACGATTTTTAGATATAAGATCAGCAATTTCTAAGGCGTTAATTGATATCAAAGTGCCCATGACTTTGACTCACGAAGAGTTAGAAACGTTGAGTGTCATTGCAGCTTGCTTAAAGCCTTTCAAAATTAGGTTAGAAAAACTGGGTGATCGAAGTGCAACTTTGTTAACTGCGGAAGGAGTGTTTTCTTTCATTTTAGATGAGTTAAATCAACAAAATACAGAATTTTCCAAGCACATGAAATGCTCTCTGATCCAACGAATAAATGAAAGGCGCCCGAAAAGCTTAGTTGGGCTAATGCAGTATCTAAATTGTGGCAAAAAATATAATGCTACTGCAATTGTTGATCTACCATGTTCACCAACTAAAAGCGCGTTGATTCAACAAGGTAAAAAAATAATAACGAGGCTTTTTTGCGTGGAGGGTGAACCATCGTCAAACTCTTCATTTTCCGAAGAAGACAGCTCAGAAAATGAAGTAACACTAACTCTGAGCGAAAGATTGGAGAAGGCTATTCAGTCAAAAACAAGAATTCAACGTTCTGGCAATATCAAAAGTAGCTCCAGCTTCAGCAAGATTATAAAGCAAGAATTTCTGTTGTATGAGTCTACCGAAAATCAATCCTCTAACATAATTAAATTGGGTGAAGCTCTGAAAACTATACCGCCAACATCAATAGAAGCTGAAAGAGCCTTTTCTGCGGCAGGATTGTTTGTATCAAAACTTAGAACGAGACTTAGTGATAAAAGTATAGATCGCTTATGTTTCCTGAAGTCGTATTTGCAAAATGTCTAATTATTTTCATTTTATTTGCTTTAACGTCATTAAATATACATACATATGAAAAACATTACATTTTTTAAATATTTTTATTTAAAATATTATTTATTTATTTATTTATTTATTTACAATTCCATTTAACAGATTAAATTAAATCCAATTACAAAATGGAAAAAAGACAAGCAGAAACAAGTAAGAATGAAAACTTAAATTAAGCAAAGAAAAATAAGGAAGATTAAATAATATTAATATTGAAAAATTAGGCATTATTGTCTATTAAACTATAAAAAGGTTAATATGAAATTAACAGGCTTAAAAATGAAGTTAAACCGCAAAAAAAGAAAAGGAAAAAAAAAAAAAATCAACAAGTCGAACTATTCAAAATGAGTTGTAAGGACGAGGTTTCTTAGTCTTATTTTGAATGCAAAATAGGAATCAGAAAAAGGACCAAGCTCAAGTTTATTATGTTTCCTTAACATTCGCACAACGGGAGAATGAAAGTATAAATTCGTACGGGCAAAGGGCACCTCGAACAAAGTGTTTAATCGAGAAGGACGCGTTGATTGACGGAAGTGTAAGTGTAAGTGTTATCATTCATAGCACTGTGTACAGCTTATTTTAATTTAATTTTTCATAATTTTAGGCATAAATATACACACATACATATGTACATAATATAATATTGTAGTTTTATAATCTTCAGAAAATTAAATTTATGAAAAGGAATGACTTTGTTTTTCAATTTCGATATATTTCCGGTTTCCGGGTTACTGGTAGCTATTATTTTCAAATCTTTTACTTTCCCGGGAATCTCTGGAATGACTTTTACTTTCCCGGGATTTCCCGGGAAGAAGAAAAGGCCGGGAATTCAGAAATCCTATACCATACGGCACTGTAGAATCATTCTGAGAATATAAGGGCGGCGAAAGAGCTGACGTGCATGCAAGGAATGGAGCATATATTGGATATGTTCCGTTAGCAGATATAACAAAACCTATACACGCATTGATGGATATGCTAAAAGAGAAGCTGACAACTTCGGTCGAAGCGAGATAGAAACGATAATAAAAGAAAGAGATGGACCGATAATAAAAGAAACTCTATCGAAGCGTATGATGAAAGGAAAGCTAATTTCATCATCAAGCTACCAAGATCACTCTGTGTACTGTATGTATACCGGCCCCTGTCCAGTAGGAGCACATGCCTATTGACCAGAAATTGTAACAAGTGACTTATGCAGATGCTATGGGCGACAGGTAAAAGGGACGATAGAGCATCTCCTAGGCAATTGCTTAGAGAAGATGGAATGTGCTCGAGGTAATTTGAACGGATCCTCTAAATGTGGTATGAGGAAAACCCTAAAGTCCACATTGGCTGCTGGTACGTTTCAGCTTAAACAGGAAACTTCTACTGCAACCAGAGCGCTGTCATATCGAGTACGAGAATCGAGTCGCATCGCTATAAACCCTTAGGGTCTATGTAAATAATAGGCTGCCTCAAAAACCTACCTAACCTACTATTATGATTCAACATATTAAAATTCAACCCTAACGCTACAATCAAATCATCAATCAATAGTTGTCATTGTTCTCACAATACCCAAGTTCTATCTTACTGAATGGAGCTAAATATGCTAATTAGTGACATACCGATTGCATCACCACATATACTGACGAAGAAGTGGATTTTTATAATGAAGAGTAATCCTCACTTCCCTCAAAAGGTCATTTTTTGAACTATCCGTATTTCTAGAACGTTAGATAAAACAGCATTTCCCACATGACGGGGTGGAATGTCATGTTTCCCTAGAAATACAGTTCAACCTTGTTAAGAATTCTAGGAGTTTGTCGAGTGGTAATTGATGATTTTAACGGCGATTGGCTTTTATTTAAGATTCATACTGCAGCATGAGGCTTCTTATTAATTATCATAGCTAGTGCTCAAACTTGAGCTTGATAAAAGATGTAACTGCACATCTAATTCTCACATTCTCCACCAACCAGAGAAATCAATAATCACCAGCTTTTTGAAGGCTATATTCATCGCTTTGTTAGGAAGCATTTTTCACGGACACATTAACTGGGAAAACACAACAGAATTATCCAAACCCATAATTAGGTGAAGTTGCGCTTCACTACACCCAGCAACTAGATAATTGTAATGCATGAAGAGAAGCCTTCAGTGGAAATAATAATTAATACAAGCCAACGACGCACTAACAATAGTTGCTGGGAGACCGCTTCGTTGAGCCAAGGTTAAGATAAGCACCAAATGCTAAAGCAGGCACAACGTTCGGGTGATATCTCAGAAGTGTGTTTCGGGAGCAATGCGATAAATTGGTGCACTCAATCAGTGCTAGAAGTTGATAGCCAGCGCGAATTTGTCATTGCATAGTTTGGCTGGCTTTGAATTAATAACTCAATTAATCTGTCTTCAGAATCAGCTAATTATCCAAGAGTAGTTCATCGAACCGCAGATGGTCGGAGAACTTTTAATAGTTCCGCACTACTGCAGATTGCATTGGAACGGTCTCGTCCATCTACGGCGGTCGATCTAATGCATCTTCAGCGTCTGTTCCCTATTAAAATTACATTACAGTCAAAGCAAATCATATTTGCATTAGCGACTCTAATTGAAACTTATTGTCGATGATGATGTTCGAAGCCCTTTCTTGTCGGTTCACAGGCAATCTTCCCATCGTTCGCCAGAATCAAATCACCTGCACTTCCGTCGTATATCCTGATACGGAAAAGTATTCGCTGCTGAATAGTACACCGTGCGGGGCTACTCGTCGCAAGTATGAGTACAACACCAAGAAATGGATTTTCTGGCAGAAAGATTAATTTCTGTATTCATATCAACTTTTGATGGAAATCGCATTCAAAAATGAAGATGCCGCAGTGCATCCCCGCACACACACGCTCACGTACCAGCCTGCAGGCGCACAGAAGCCAAATGCAGTTTTCCTAGTTGGCTGCCGAAGACATTTTTATTTGAATATAATTTTTAAAGTGCCCGGAAAATCTGCTTGATAGCAAATTTAAATTGTTGGGTTTGTCGGTTACGAAACTAACGAAATTATGTGCATATGTTATGCCCGTATTGGTGCAGGCACTGTCGCTGGCTCATATGCAGGATTTGAAATTTTTTCGGGACTACATCCTCAAAGCTCTCGTCGAGCACGTGCATGCGGAAGGAGGCAAATTGAAATTCACTATACAATAATTGGGTGGATGTTGAATGGGACGGTTGTTGTATAAGCGCAGGATGAGCAACGTGTGTGGTATGGAGATGCAGAAAATAAATTAAAAGATTCCTGTCATAGCCTGAGATGATGCATTTTGATTAGTCGGTTGACTACCCTAATTTAATAGTTTACGGATGATCCCAAAGATGTAGTTTCGATTCTGTATACAATTTTGTGAAGTAGAAATATAGTAGATTTACTGTATACGGCATTTATTATGGCAATTATAATCAGTTATAATGTTCGTTTGCGATATGATATTAATAAAAATCTTTTTCTTTAACAGAGCATGCAACACAAAACGGAAAAAGCCAATGAAATCAGTTAAATTCATCAGAATATAGTAAGGCTGACCAACTTCTTGTCAACTCGCAGGAAAATCATTATTCTTAACCATATTTTCAAAACCCATCACCATTTCGTCGATCGCGATTAAACGGAGGCCAACGCTGCCGCAAACGCCAGCAAGTGCCCAACCGGTATTGTCACCAAAACGACAGTGCCCTACTGTGACGCAGTTCTCAGCAGCCGCAGTTGCAGCAACAGCCTTGCAACAAACCACAGTCGCTTCACCGCAAATCCAACTACAACCGCTAAGTCATCAATTACAACAACATCAACACCAACTGGTCAAGGCAACTGTCGTACCCACAGTCAATCCGATCACAGCCGGTTTCAATACGTTGATGCAACAGCAGCAAACCCAACTTGTTCCAACGACACTGATAAGCAATACTACAAAAACTAATTGTCCCAACATCAACAATAATCTCAGCACTATCACCAACAATAATACGATTACCAACAATAACGCAAACACCAACAGTGCTAAAAGTATGGAGAACCAAATGGCTCTGCCCAGTCTAGGACTTTCACAAAGCATGGATTCAGTGAATACAGCGAGTAATGAGGAAGAGGTAAGCTACCTACTATTATTCTGCTTTTATTAAATTTATCTTAAGGTGAAGTTCCTTCGGCTGCGTAGCTCACGTACCATTTTCTTTCTGGCCAATAATACCCCTGCTCAGCGAGCCATCTCGACCTCCCGATTCTCCTAAAGGTGGAAGTGGTATGTTTCTGTATGCTTTATCTTTATTTGGCAAACCAATTTCATTTCGGGATAATTTTCGCCTTTGCTCATCAACCTGGTCCCCCTAATTTACCCCTAAGATTTTCTCCATAGTGGAGAGAAGGACGGTTACTCCTTGGTGCTTTAGCCATTGTGACTGCCTTTGCAAGAGTATTTTAGGTAGCACCTGTTGTTTCCTCTTCATCATCGTTTATGGCATACCTCTGATTCGGGCCTTTGCCTCCAGTAGTAGTCGCATCCAATTGTCGCACCTCTGTGACCTCGTTCACTAATTGAAAATTGAAAGTAGTATATGCTGTTGGTATCGATTGACTGATTCCCATCGTTTCGTCGGTTTCCCAAATGAAGGCCTCCTTTGCGCTCTACCTTTCAACGTTCATCAGGGGAGCCTGTGCTCTTCCATTCTCCACTGGTTCTACCCACTGCAGTTTGCGTAGCTTTCCACATGAGCATACAGGTGCGACGTCATAAAATCTATACAAGTCGTCCTTGCAACGAAGTCTCCACTCTGCTTCATACTTTACTAGTCCATATATACTCCTTAGCACTTTGCGTTCGAATACAACCAGGGCCTTTTCGGAAAAATTTGTAAGAGTCCAAGTTTCTCTTCCATACAGCAGCACATATCTTCCATTTTCCTTTTCGTAAAGCAATTATTCTCTTTAAGAGGTATCCATCTGAACGAAGGGGGCAGATCCCTAATGAAAACCGTTTTATTCACGCTATCTGCATATTGTGTTGTGGTTACTTCTTGCTTAAATTTCCTTATAATTTTTTATACTTACCCATTTCTAAAATTGCCGCTACACCATGCCAACCGAACAACGAAAGTGGCTCCTGGGCGAGAAAACAGCGAGGAAGATTACCAAGCGGAATCGCCCCCGAGCTAATCATGGAAGATAGAGTGAAGTGTACTGTTGATCTCTTCTAACCATACAAGCCCCCAAGGATGGATGAAATCAGACAGGATATGTTGCAAAATTCAATTGATCCTGTTTTTCCTTGGTTCATTGTAGTTTTTAAAGGTTGCCTCAAACTTAACTATATGGCAAAGACTTGAAGATAATCCTGATTAGCTTTAATACCAAAGGCTATAAGTCTAATAGATTAACGCCTAATCAACCTAGTGTCTTTTATGTCGAAAAAAGAAAGAAAGTTGGTGGGCTACAAATGGAGACCATTGAACAAAGACCCAAACGTCAGACTGCTATACTAAAGGAAAATATGTAGAAACAGCAATCCGTGCTGTTGCTGGAGCCATTTAGAGGGAGCTTATAATGTGACATCCGAGGCCATAGTTTCAAAAATGAACGGAACCACCATGGAATGGATCCCTCACTTTTGAAAGGTAGGCACGTATGATCAAAGTGGACAAGTACTTGCATCGTAGAACAGTGGTCTCCCCATTGCTCTGAATGTGTACTTCAAACGTCATGTGTTAAGCCGTGACATTGTGAGGAATAAAGAGGAATGCCTGTGCTAGCGATGTTATATCACTAGCCTCGATTAAATGCAATGCTCGCGGAGCTTACTTCTTATGATTTACGAAAAATCAGAGAGGGGACGACTACCAGAAGACTAAGATCAACTCAGGACTAACCGTGCTGGTCCTGTTTTCTAAAAAGAATCAGCCGCTAGTCTTTGGCCTGCCAAAGAAAGAAAGAAAAGCTGAAATTAAAGAGCCATGCCCAGCCATCATCCTAGATTTGAAGGGGAGAACGGATTCCAAAGAGGGATGACTTTCATTGATTTATTGATTAAAAAAGAAACAAGTTGGGTAAACAGGCCTACGCTCATGTCAGAAGGGTTTTGTATTCAATTTACAAAATGCAGTCACCAGATCGAATCAAATCAAGAAACATGTCAAAGACGATTTTATTGGAGAAAATATGAAATACGAAGATCATACTATTATTAACAAAGTTGAACGAATTCCGACTTCTAAGGTTTTTGGTATTCTTATACTCATAAATATCTCCCTTGATAATTATTTCAGATGTCCATCCGCGACGGAGGAAACACATTTTTCATGTATTTCCCCCCTGTTCCCCCACTGAAGCAAAAACTGACAGTTTAACAACTGTTTTGAAAAGCTCCCATGAAAACTTTCATTTCGTACTCATATCGGCTACGTTTGATGAATTTTTTTTTTTCAGAGGCCACTCTCCTGTACTGTTATCATCGATTAGTGGCCAATTTTTTCGAATCCTAGAATGGTTACAAAACCCCTTTGCTAGGAGCTCTCTCCCACCTCCTTGACTTGTTTCACTTATGAGCATTAATTGTAGGTGCTCATCTTCAGTCATTCATTAAATTGAATCAAGTGTTCAAAGCATGCACCTTAAACGTTGAAGTTGGGAAAAAATAACTCAAAATTATTCAATCTTCGCATTTAAAACAGCCACTATTTTACGATTATTATTACGATTACTGATACCACTAGTTGAACCGATTCTCAAAGATATACATGACACCTATCATCCCTGAAATTTTCATGCAAATCCTAGCAAAACTGTAGTATCTGGGTCGGTAAAAAGCGCATGTTGTTCCATAGTCATATGTTGCCATAGTAATAAATGCAGCACATACGAGTATTGTTCCATAGTAATACAGGAAAATTCAAACCGCTATAACTTCGCTAAATATGATCCAATCTTTATGAAACTTTCAGGATAGATTTATCTTATAAATAGACATCTGTGTACTGAACTTCATTGAATTTAGGGGTACCGTTAAGATTTTATTCAAGAAAACATAAAATCGATAAATCATACTATTACTAACAAAGTTGAGTGAATTGCGACTTCTCACGTATTTGTTGTTGTTGTACTCACCAAGGCCTACATTCTTGATTTTTTTCAGATTTTTCGGATCACAGGTGTCGAATCGCGAGGGGTGGGACACAAATTTTTCGTGTATTTCCCCTCCCTGTGCGCCCCTCGAAGCAAATTTTGCCAAACTAAGACCTGTTTTGAAAAGTTCTCATCTTAGACCTTTCATTTGATATCCATATCGGCTACCTTCAATGAAATTTTTTTTTCGGGGGGTCACTCTCCTATATGGGGAGACCCCCCTTAAATATCTTATAAAATTTTTTTGTAGTTGAACTTTGAAGAGATTACCACTTTACACCCACACACAAAATTTGATGTTTCTAGCTTCAGTAGTTTCCGAGAAAAACTGCTGTGACACACGGACGGACGGACGGACGGACATACGGACAGACTGGTGGCGAAACTAGCAGGGTTTTGTTAAATTATTTTACAAAACCCTAAAAAGAATTAATATTATGCCAACTTATCGGAACGTTTGAGTTATGAAATCAAGAAGAAACGGCCGCATTTGTTTGAAAAGAAAGTATTGTTTCATCAAGACAATGCACCAGATCACACATCAGCTATTTCAATGGCCAAAAGCAATGAGTTAAAGTTCGAATTACTTCCTCATGCATCGTACTCGCCACACTTAGACCCCTCGGATTATATTCTTTTTGAGGCTTGAAAAAATGGCTCGGTGGTCGAAGATTTTCCAACAGAGAAGAGTCGACAATTAGTGGCTATATCTAGGAGCAATTTAACATTGCTGGGGAAAGTATTTTGAGCTTAAAGGAGACTATATTGAGAAATAAAGATACATTTCCAAACTTTTTGTGTTTTCTGCGTTAGTTCGAATACTTTTTGGACCACGCAACGCAAGTATTCCAGCTTTGTGTAACGTGTAACGCAAGCATTTTAGCCTGGGCCCAAGGGGTTTGAGCAGGTGCTACTCAGCGCTCCTGTCACTCACAAACATGCCTCTTTTTTCAACTTTTCCAATAAAGACAAGAAAGCAATGACTGTTCCTTTGTTCCAGGTGGAACGTAATGGACCCATGTTTCATCTATGGTTAAAAATCGACGCAAAAGTTCAGCTTCAATCCTCTCAAACATTGCCAAACACTCAATGGAAACATCTTCACGGTGCTGTTTTTGATTCATTATGAGCAAACGCGGCAATCCTTCTTGTGTACGAATTTCGCATCTCTGAATATTCAGTGAAAATGCGTTATACAGCACCTTTTGAAATGTTAACCATATCTACCAACTCGCACATTTTCAATCGATGGTCGTCGAATACCAGTTCGTGGATTTTCTTCACCATTTCTAGCCTCTTCATTTGGTCGACCACTGCGATGTTCGTCTTCGCAGGTTATACGGCCTGGTTTGAACTCTGCCACACAACATTTTACTATTGTAAACGAAGCAAGAGACTCCCCCAGAGAAGAGTCTAGCTTGGATTTTATATGGGTTGGACTGAGAGCTTCCAAATAAAAATATTGTATCACATAACAATGACATTTTTTTCTATTTTTACAAATACACTGGTTATATTCACTATTGATGGCTGCGAAATAAATACTAAATTACGTAGCGTTTTCAACCTTTAAACATAGCCTTTACACGGTAGATAGTTTTTAACAACATAATCGTTTTGTGGTCATTCTGACACCACTCAATAATAAAAAGAATCCCAAAGTCAATAAATACATAAACTTTATTTTATAATTATAATAATCGACGCGCACAATATGGGGGCCGATAGAAGGAAGGACGTTGAGCGTTCGTGTAGGTGTGAAAAAAGAAGTTATCGCTCTTTTCTTAAAACGATTACAGCGCTTCGTTACGGTAACGGTGGAATTCTGTACAACACCTCAGCTGTTGTTGTCTTGTCGCTACAGTACTCCCTCCTGAATGGCTTTGACGTTTGTAAATATCAATATGAAATTGTCATGAAATATTATTTGTCGAATGTCACTTTGCTTGTTCGATTTTTAGCTTTCGGTCCAGTATACGTTCTTGGAGACTATATCACTGAATTAGCAGTGCATTCAAAATATGCGGGTTTGAAACGCTCAACGTTGACATTAATTTCTTTCCTGCTGATTACCAATTTAAATGCTTTGTGTGTTCTTTCCAGAGCTTTATATGATCCGTCATATGAAGGCTCCAAAGGTTTTCTCACGCGGTCTATACGCAAAATACATGTGAGCACGTTGCGAGATCTTGGTGCACGAATGCTTTCCGCTTGTCGTGGCGCGATGCAGGTGTTGCGCGGACTTCTTTCATATGCTCGCGGAACTTTTGAACATACAGTTTTGGATCTGCTTGCATATCTTTCTCGAAAAAGAATTCTCCGGGTATTCGTAGCGTTGTGTAGTGAATAAAAGTTGTTCAAGATGTCCGTAAAGGACTGCAGCGATGTTCTGCTGCCTCGGCAGAGGAAGGTGTCGGTTTCTGCCGAGAATGCCCTCGTCTGGAGACGCGTGAATGCGCTGGCAGGCTAGTATTGCGGTGTCGTGGGGCGGGTTCGTTTCCCCAGCACGAGGACCCACTACAAAAAAAATTTCGCATTCACGAATTGCTTGCAGAGATCAAGAGGACGACCGAAGTCGCAAATCTGTAGATAACCTCCACGAAGGAATTACGACTTGTTGCGAGAACAAGTGCAACCTGACAAGAAAGACTAACTTGGGGTTGACCTCGTCTTTACCCAAATACATTCAGGGCCCACAAATGAAAGAGGGGCAACCGGGTGGTGGTGGAGCCCCTTCATGCCCACCCAACCGCAATAAATCCAATGTTAAATCGTTGAGGTGGCCAGATATTCCCCTTCTGAGTGGAAAACTCATACAACTTGAATTATATGAGCTTTCCCATCAGAAGGGGAGTACCCCGGTGACCAATTTATGTCATAGAATTATACAATTGAATTGCATAACTCTATGCCATAAAAAGGCACTTGGCTTGGGCCACTCATTCACTCATTCACTACAGTTGTCCCGTAGACAAATTCTGGAAATATTGCTCCGATGTCTTCTTTAATGCTAGTGCGAAGTCCTAGCAAGACTGTTGGTAAAACGTCCATTAACTTATGGTTATAATGGCAGCTTTAAGTGATCGCTGTCAACGCTCCGCCATGCCGTTTGCTGCAGGATGATATGCAGTTATTCGAACTTTTTTACAGCCCACTAAATGAGTCAGTGATTGAAAAATGAGGGATTCAAACTGTAATCCCTGGTCCGATGTTAGCAAAGTAGGTGCTCCAAAGCGGGTTATCAAGTTGCAGTGGAAAGCAGCAGTAACTTCTTCAGCAGTTATTGTCTTTAACGAAACCGCTTCGGGCCACCTTGTGAAGCGATCAATCATTGTCAAAACATATGAATATCGTTTCGAAAGTTTTAAAGGTCCAACGATGTCGATGTGGACATGACTGAATCTCGCGTCAGGAGTTTCTATCTGCCCAAGTGGAGGTCTGGCATACCTACCTATTTTGCTGCGCTGGCATGCAAGGCATGTACGAGCCCAACCCAATATATCTTTCGACATACAAGGTCATACATATTTCTTAGCTATTGCTTTCTTCGTTGAACGTCAGCTGGGATGAGAAAGGTTATGCGTTAGCTCAAATACCTTCTTCTTTAGTATTTTTGGAACGTATGGTCGAATCTCGTTCGTTGAAACCTCACAATAGATCGATGTATCATCGCCGGTCAATCTTATTTTCCGAAAGTTGATGCTTCAGTTATCCTGGAGTAGATATTTTAATTCTTCATCATCCTCCTGAGCTTTTGCCAAATCCTCAACAGTGATTATTACTGGTATGGAGATACTGTCAATTTGCGATAGTGCATCCGCTGCTGCGTTTTCTTTTCCAGTGATGTGAATGATGTTTGTGGAAAACTGACCAATGAAATTTAACCGTCTTAGTTTACATGGAGATGCTTTGTCAGACTTCTGGTTAAACGCGTAAGTGATCGGCTTGTGGTCTGTTTTGATGATAATCGGGCGTCCCTCGATCATATGGTGAAAATATTTTAACTGCGCTATAAATCGCTTGCAGTTCACGGTCGTAAATGCTATATTCACATTGCGTTTTGGTGCATTTTTTTTTTAAAGGAATCCGAGAGGTTCCCAAGAATTATCGTTTGATTGCTCAAGGACTGCTCCCATTGCCGTATCGGATGCATCGGAGTTGATCGCAAGAGTAAGTGTTCGATGGGATGCCGTTTATATTCTCGAAAAGACGAATCCGCTTGTGGATTCCATATTATGGGTCGTTTGTCTTCTTTCGTTGCTCCAATCAGATATTCGTGTAGAGGTGCTTGAACAGATGCTTCATTTTTAGCGGTTTTCTGTAAAAATTGATTGCTCCTAGGAATCTTCGGAGCTCCAATATGGTTGATGGCTTTTTAAAGTTTAATATCATTTCTACGCGGCCAGGAAGAGGTTTTATACCGTTTTTATCGATAAGGTAACCCAGAAATTGTACGGTTGAAACGCCAAATGTGCATTTGCTTATGTTGATCGGCAATCCATACTCCTTAAATCTGTTACACACAAGTTTCAAATGTTCACGGTGTTTATCGTTGGACTTGGATGCGATGAGAATGTCGTCGATATATACATAACAAAAATTTAGACCACGTAGAGCGTTATCAATGTATCGTTGGAATGTCTGCGCGGCGTTGCGAAGTCCAAACGTCATTACATTAAACTCGTACAGTCCGAACGGTGTTCTCACTGCTGTTTTGGGAATATCTTCCGGTGCTACTGGAATTTGGTTAGTATACCCTCATTAACTCCAAGGTTGAAAACACGGTTCATCCGGCAAGGTTGTGAGCGAAATCACTAATGTGATCTACAGGGTACCGGTCTGGCATAGTAGCAGCATTGAGGTGGCGATAATCCCCGCAAAGTCTCCATTGTCCAGATTTTTTAGGCACCATATGTAATGGGCTTGCCCTCGGGCTGCTCGAAGGCTGGTAAATTCTTTTTTGAAGCATATATTTAAATTCGGCCTTTGCTTCACGCAACTTTTCTGGAGGTAAGCGTGTTGCTTTTTTAGCGACCGGTGGTCCTTGCGTTAAATCCCATGTGCAGCAACCTTTTGGGTATCGATGACGATTGTGACAACGGCGAAATCTTGAAGGATGTCTTTATAATTTACGTCTTTGTTTACTTCTACTTGGCCCATCCGTACATAGTATTGTCGTGACCAGATTGGTTTTACGGTCCATTAATTTTTTCCTGCGTGGGTCGACTATTGAACCGAAATGTTGGAAGAAACCAATTCCGATTATTGGTTTCCGTACGTCTGCAACCATAAGTTTCCATTTAAATGGTTCGTAATCCGAAATTTAAAGAAATAATCCTGTGGCCGTAGGTTTTGATTGGTGTATGGATTGCAGCATACACTTAGAACTTCGTGGTAATATTCTGATTTTTGTTTCGTAGAAGGACTGACACGTCAGCTCCAGTGTCAATAAGAAATCGGTTTCTACTTTGTTGGTCGTGAATTATAAGTCGGCGATTATTATGTGGTTGGTCATCCTCACTCGCCACAATTTGAGACGACGAAATTAGTTTCCCGCTTTGGCTTTTTCTTCGACTGACATGGTTGTCGACAATTTCTGGCGCGTTGTCCAAAGTGTTTATGGTTAAAGCAGTATCGGCCGTCTGATCTAGACTTTGATTGTTCCACCGTACTGCGAGACGTTGATTTTGATCAAGATCGCGTCCGGAGCTCCAGGAGGTCAATACGACCCAATATTTGTTATAACACTTCGCTATTTTCCGGTAGCTGCTCTAAAAGAAGCAATCGTAACATGGCGTTTGTCACCTGTTGTCCTCCAGTGTTCGAAGATGCTCCAGGCAATGTGATGGCTTCCTTCCGTACAGATTTTGTCCTTGAAATAAGCGTCTCAGCTTCGATTCGTTGGACTCTGCGAACGCTGCTAATATACGCTCCTTAACAGCAATATATTTGTTTTCCAACGGTGGGTTTCTTGCGATAGGAATGTTATACGGTAATATTTCTGGCTTGGCGTATTGTATCACGTACTTGAATTTTGTTTCATCCTGCGTGATGCCATGCGTGCGGAATGTGGCTTCTACTTGTTCGAACCAAAACTCGGGCTCCAGTTTCAAAAATGTCGGGAATTTTGTTATTTGCCCGGCTTCTACAAAAAGATTCGCACTTTTTGAAGGTCTGTACGCAATGGGCCGTAAATTAACACCAGGACCCTTTGAAGTTTTCGAGGTTTCCACGGTATCACTTGGTCCGGTAGACATTTTCGACAATTAATGGCGTCACTAAGAATTTTGTTTGAGTCAATACTCGAAAGATTCAATATCACGTCAGCAATTCACTACTGTGGGGATTCTGACACCATTCAATAATAAAAAGGATCCCAATGGCAATGAATATATAAACTTTATACAATAAGCGACGGGCACAATATGGGGGCCGGTAGAAGGAAGGACGTTGAGCGTTCGTGTACGAGTGAAAAAAGAAGTTATTGCTTTTTCTTAACACGACTAAAGCACTTCGTTACGGTAGCGGTGAAATTCTGTACGACACCTCAGCTGTTATTGTCTTGTCGCTACAGTTTTTGAGCAACTGCGGCCATCTATACGTTAAGTCGGGAACTTTTGGGACCACCTTCAATAAACACGTATGCGAAACTTAAAGTTGCAGATGCAAATGTGACTCTGCCTCTCAGAGTTGCTTATAATCCATGCCTAAGGAAATAGCGTTATCGGCCTTCCAATCGGCATTGAGATTGACTACATTTTCCCTACCAATGTGTTCGATAGAAGGTTTTTAGTTACGTTCTTAGCAGTGGAAGGTGAAGCTCATTCATAGAAGGCTGAAATACGAATAATGGCGAGTGTGCAGCAATAAAGTCCAAGCTGATTATTAACATGTTTGCCAATGATTGACTATTGCAACATTCTCCAAGCGGAGACTTTTGCGATACAAAGGATGACGGAATGAGCACGAAAAGCAGAAGAAAGGAAAAGATTACAATTAACTCAGAAGCATTGTGGTCATGTTGCAGTGAACTGGGTGTATTAAAAATATCCGTAAAGGACTGCAGTTATGGTCTGCTACCTCAGCGAGAGAGTTTGGGGCTGTTCGCCGAGATTGGCCTTGTCTGAGGACGTTTGAATGCGCTGGCAGGCTAGCAACAAGGACCAACTTCAAAAAAATTTCGCATTCACGAATTGACAGATAAAATACGGGTCGACAGGAATCGAGGCCGAGGTAACCTACTAAGGGCTGAAATTGCCAAAGCAAACAACAAACGGGGCCTGGAGAAAACAGACGGGACTTGGGAAGACTTCGCCTTTACCGACGATACTTATGGCCCCCAAATAAGAGTGGCGCATCCAGGTGGAAACGGCGAAGTATTAGCACGGTTTATTGCTTATAGCCTATTCGTTGGTTTGACTGTTTCCTTCTAAACGGTGGAGACAAATGAGCTCTTTGGAGTACGGCCGCTCTATTGATTCCATCAATAGTCATAAAGAAATTTTTTTCGCTACTTTCCACCACTAAATCACTGCTGACAGCTAATCTACTCGCTTTTTCCGATTCTCGTGTCAATACACGTTCACTTTTCCGGCCAAGTGCTAAATATCTGCCAAAACCAACAAGAAATAAAAAATGGTTTTAGGCGGAGAGAGGTTGCCACGCGAATCAACAAACTAAACGACATCGACAAGGCAAAACGTACTATATGTGATTTTCGCTTCTGCACCGAAAAATCTCCATAATGTCCAATGGCAAAAAATCACAAACCCTATCTTCTTCGTTGTCCGCACTTCTAAATTTTTATTGAGTCACTACTGCTCCGGGCTTAAGCGCTCGTTCTTCTCAATTTCAACTGCGCACAAATTATTCCTTTCGCTTCCAGCAAATGAATTTTCCATAGAAATGCAAATTCCAACTGTCGATTGGCCTTGCCGTCAAGACGCGATTATGTCGAATCTAGCACCACTTTTTGCTGGTTTATCGTCTTCTAATAATTTTGCCATATCGTCACGACGATACTACTTTTCGTTTGTTCCCATTTCAAGAGAACAAACAAAATTTTATTCGCGACGAAAACGAGCGAATAAACGTTCGATTGAATAAAAATGATTATTTTCGCGATCTTGAGCGAAAAACACAATTTTCCACGCTCGTCCTGGAATTAGAGCTTTTGTTCATCGGCCGTCGAAATTTAATCTTTCGCTTGCTGGCGCAGTTCTCTTGGCGTGCGCTCTGTGTGGCGATCCGTAACAGACTCCCGGATCCGTTCAAGCAGATCTCCTTACATGTCGCGATCAGCCACAGAATGGTTCCTGTCGCAACGGAGTTTCTTGCCGAGCCCACTCATCCATCCAATCTCGTTTTCATTGCGGGAAAATGCGACGTGTTAAGATGCGTTACAAAGGGGTTGCTGAGTCCAAATTTTAATTGTAAATTTAGATAATTATTTTTTAAATTTAGAATTAAAATTGGATCAGCATTATGATGGTTTTCGAGCAAATTGTCTAGGCGACTGCTCGATTACTACAATGTACTATCGATTCAAAAGTAGTTAAAAAATTGTACTATCAAATCAAAAATGGTTTAAAATTTTCACAGAGCGAATGAGCGGATCAGCGTGCAAGAGAGCAATAACCATCAAGCAACCTGCGGTAAGATACATCCCAAAACCTAGACATGCAGCGGTTGACACCCGTAATGATAAGCTAATTAATACAGCTGAAACTAGATGAAAGGGTTCAACTACTTCAGTAATAAAAAGAAAACTGATGTTCTTGTGCAGCTGCCAAGAATAATCTGCTTACAGGATCTATTCCGGATACTGTCTCCTGGGGATGAATGCTTACAGGATGGAAATAAGAAAGAGTGACAGGTGCAAAAACGGTAGGCAACTAAAAGAAAGGGAGATGGTGGAGTTCCTTCTAGAGCTCAGATAGATAATAGATTTAACATTCACGGAGGGGTATGCCACTAAAAAAGGTTTTGTAATACGGATGTTCTTGTAGGTTTTCGTCAAATCTGACAGTTTCATCCGAAAGTTTGACATTTGTCAACGTAAACGTACTCAAAATATTTTGATATACAAGCGCAATTTGTGTTGTTTACCATGAGCTGAAAAAATCAAATTGGCCAAAAATGGAATTAACTCGTGAAAACCTTTGTGGAATGATTTTCTAGTCGGATTATCTCAACAACAGTAATTTGATCGATTCCATTTGACCTTTGGCGATAAAGCACCAACCCTCCAGACAATTTATAACTGTTTTCTTCTTGGAGTGAGCAGACGCGTTTCGACTCGTTTGAGCTATTTTCAGTGGCTTTTCAAGAAAGAAGAAAATTGGCCTGCGGATATCAAGTAAGCAAAATGATTTAAAACTGGTTTAAAGAATTCAAACGTGGACGTCATTCGCTCCCGGATAAATTTCGCGAAAATCATCCAAAAACGGGCGTTGTACCAGAAAACATCGATACCGTACGTGTATTTATCGTACAAGATCGTCATGTGACATACCGTGTGATAGAGGCATCCTTGGACATTTCTTCCCCTGCCATATACTCGATATTGCATGAGGAGTTGGCCGTTAAAAAAAGTTCGTTGCAGTTGGATCCCGCATAGTTTGACAATCGCAAATCTAACAAAAGTTGTTCGCGCACGAGGCATTGCGAAGCAGATGGTTGCCTGTTTCTT
The DNA here is from genome assembly GCA_963969285.1 of Odontomyia ornata. Classification (NCBI taxonomy): domain Eukaryota; kingdom Metazoa; phylum Arthropoda; class Insecta; order Diptera; family Stratiomyidae; genus Odontomyia; species Odontomyia ornata. The sequence continues at coordinate 8,512,203 of OZ017738.1, read as the reverse complement.
CGGCCGAATGGGTTATGTGGCCACTGTTCCGTTTCAGAAATGTAGGACGGTAAATTTGAGTAGTACACGACCATTTTTTTGCCGGCAGTCTTCGGAGGAATACGCTAAACGAACAAGAGAAGAGAAATCACTCTCCATCATAAGCGAGCTCTCACACACAAACATCGAATCGATGGGTTATCCAGTGATTTCTTTTCATGCCCGCAATAAAAAACAAGTTGGGTAGACAGACCTTTGCTCATATCAGAAGGGTTTTGTACTCAACTTACAAAATGCCGTAACCAGCAACGAATAAAATTAAGAAACACGTCATGTTCGAGGATCATACTATTTTTAACTAAGTTGAAAGATTTTTTTAATTCTGAGGTATTTGTTAAAGTTATACCCATAAATATCTCGCTTGATAATTTTTTCTGATTTTTTTAGATCACGGGTGTCCATTCGCGAGGGAGAAAACACATTTTTCATGTATTTCGCCACCCACCCCCCCCCCCCCCCCCCTTCTGTGCCCCACTGAAGCTAAAACTGTCAGTTTAAGAACTGTTTTGAAAAGATCTCATAGAGAACTTTCATTCGATACTCATATCGGCTACCTTTCATGAAATTTTTTTCAGGGGCCACTCCTCTGTACTGTAAGCATCGATTCATGGCCTATTTTGTCGAATCCTAGAATGGCTACAAAGCACTTTTGCTAGGAGCTCTCTCCTGCCTCTTCGACTTGTTTCAATTGTATGTACTCATCCTCATGATACCTATCATTCCCGAAATTTTCATGCAAATCCTAGCAAAGCTGTAGTGTCTAAGTCGGTAAAAAGCGCATATGGCTCCATAGCCATATGTTTCCATAGTAATACAGGGCACATTGTTCCATAGTAATACGGGAAAATTCAAATCGCTATAACTTCGTTAAATACTATTCGATCTTTATGAAACTTTCAGGAAAGATCAATCTTATGAATAGTCATCTGTTTGCTAAATTTTATTGAATTTAAGGGTCCCATTTAGATTTTATTCAAGAAAACATAAAATCGATAAATCATACTATTACTAACAAAGTTGAGTGAATTTCGACTTCTCATGTATTTGTTGTTGTTGTACTCATTAAGGCCTACATTCATGATTTTTTTCAGATTTTTCGGATGGAAGGTGTCCAATCGCGAGGGGGGGTACGCGAAAAGTTCGTACATTTACCCTCCCCCTGCCCCCCTCGGTACTCATAAGGCAATTTTAAGACCTGTTTTGAAAAGATCTCATTGAGACCTTTCCAATGACATCCTACTCGACTACCAATGGTGAAAATTTTTTTTTGAGGGGTCAACTCCCTATATGGGGAGACCCCCCTTAAACCCATTTGAAAAATTTTTACACCCTTGAACTTTCAAGAGGTCACCACTTCTGATCTTTCCACAAAGTTTCATGGCTGTAGCCTCTATAGTTTCGGAGAAAAAGTGCTGTGACATACAGACGGACGGACGGACAGACGGACACAGGTCGTGATTGCAATAGGGTTTTGTATTTTAGTACAAAACCCTAATAAACTGCGTGGTGAACATTTTTCTATGCCCGAAGCAGCTGTTGAAGCATTCGATAGCCATGCTTTGAAGGTATTTAAATTGCATTGAGAAAAGTGCTTCAATAATTGGTTTGAGCGCATGCAAAAGTCCAGTAATGTTCTCGCAGAGCATTTAAAAAAACATTCAAACCAATTTTGATACAAACCAAATGTATTTTCATACTTAAATAAAAAACATTTATAGTGGCTCCTTGTATCTATGCTTTAAATTTTCCGGGTCCACTGATATTCTATACGAAATTTGATTGAAGGTACGATTAAATCTTCACAATGTCAAAAATTTCCAATAAGGTCCTGTATATGCTTACGAACTCAAGCCCCTGTTATCAGGTCAGGTAGGAAACGAAAGACCTCTTCTGTGTTTGGATATGCCTTATTTAACTGTTTCAATTCAGTTTTTTTAGTTTTGTTCAATACGAGGCATTTCTACCTCAGTTCTTAAGTTAGAAATTGGATGATCCAAGCAGTAGTGTATGTGTAGCACGGTCTCATTAAGTTCATGGGTATGATTTCATCTCGATGTTTTTATGAGATATCGCAATATATATGAACTAGGCATTTAGGTGTTAAAATAACAAGAACCGGTAATGAACGAGACGAAATACGCCGAAGTTCTGACGATCTTGAAGACAAGAAGATACCAGAAAAGCAAAACCCCAAGTATATAAATCTGTGATAAGACTATGGGTGTGGCACATGGATCCTAACCCAAGCATCCGCAAACATATTGAGCACCCTCTAGGCAATAAGCTGTAGGAAATTTTTGACGAGCCGGAAGTCTCAATGATTGTAAGATTGTGGACGCTGCAATGGGCTGGCCACTTGAAACGTATGCACGAACAACGGTACCCAAAAAAGTGTTCGTTGAGAGAACTGAAGAGACGAGACCAGTGAAGAAACTGAGGAAACGCTGTTCTGACCCGGTCGACGGTGATAGTTCATCGCTGCTCGGCTTTCGAAATTAGGGGACGCGGTCAATGGACCGGGACAGTTGAAGGCACTTTTGCAGGAAGTGACGGTCCGAGAGAAGATGTAGTGCTATGAATAAGAAGATGAACTAGGTTACTGCTGTCATTTCAATTGCTGGACTTCCGCTCAGTGATTGCCTATCAAACTTTTATTGATACCTCAAAGGTTAGATTTCGAACAGTTAATGCTGATTCAAAAGACTATTTAAAGGACCCTACTCATCATAATCGGTAAAATATAACTCAATTTAACTGATATTTCAAGATTCAAAAAGCTTTACAGAAAATGTGATTTGTGAGGAACATATTATAAATCAACCATATAAGCTGGTAACAACGCAGAAAACAAGCTTTCCTTCCCAATTCATTACAGAATAAACGTTTTATTCTTGATAAATGCACAAATCATTCATGCTAACGAGAACCCATCCCCTGGTTATTCAACTCTTTATATGTCACCTTTGACCTATTGGGAATGCCCGTCGGTATTTCACTCTCTTCCTTCCAGGCTACAATTTGCATTCCAATTTCATTTGCCTTCACGAACAAATACGTCGTTGAAAGTTTATCCATAAAAGTTTCATCGGAAAATGCCATGACTTCTGTAACTTTGCAAAAAAACTTTCTACCCCGTCTTGACAAAATGGTACTCGACACTTGGCACGGTGGAAAACTCCTTTGATAGCGTGCGACTCCTTCCCGGACATCGTCACCAGGCTGCTCGATAATCACGATAACATCAGCTGGCACGAACTCTCCTCCTGCTCCTTCATTACGCTCTACCGAAAAGTAATTTCTTTTGTGAAATGAACATACATAAGTTACTCTTTAACACGACAAAGCTTCTGCTGGCGGTTGGGGACGAAGGCGGGGCTTGGAGCTTTTGGTAATTCGGCGTAAGGCCTACATAAGTACTAACAATAGAGTAGTGAGACGACTTGCAAGGACAAAGTTTGATCAATATTACGAGTATGTACGTTCGTTATTCTTTAATATACAATGCGTGGATTTTTGGGCAGACGGAACCAAGAACTCAGTTGGACGACATCCGTTTGAAATGTTTACATGAGCCCTAAAATATTGTATAAAGCGTAAAACATATCATCAACAGGAAAATGAGGGTGAAATAAAAAACGCATTTAAAGGCCATAAAGGGAGATATTCTATTACAGCGCAACGGGCAGGTGGCATGGCTGGAGGGTACGTAGCCGCTCCGAACACTTGCACTGCCTCCCTCGCGCGCTTTTGCCGGTGGTCGAGTACTTTTATGGGTGCGCAGCGTGTCTGAATCACCTGTATGACATCATCAGGATTTTTTACCGATATGTACGCCATGTACCGCCGCGCTCCGCATACACACACTCCACTCCGCCGCACATGGAGTAGTGACTTCTTGCATGCCTTCTAGGTGTAGTCGGCCACGGCCATCCCGTTTCACGATGCCCATGAATTATCTACTCTTGGGTGGTGAATTTGGACTGATAACTGTTTTCATTCACCATTACCATTGCCTCGCTCGACCGTTAAAAGTAGTTTCCGACTATCTTCCAATTATGCACGCAATATGGCGACATTCGTGCGGGACGACGGTGCTAGCTGGAGGGTGAGTGGCAGGTGGATGAAAAGCTACTGGTATACATTTGTTAATCAATAGAATATTGATAACAACCATACTACGCAACTCTAGTGCTGAGATGGAGAGAGGAATCGAATCAACCATGGGAAAGATATAAATGTTGAATGTTAGCAACCATAAATTTCTTGATTACTTTGCGGCTCTTTTCGCTGTTGTGGCGGTTCATGCTGTACTCGTAATTTTTCATTTATGTCTGCAGTAATGAGAAATGCAATATTTCAATCAGTTTTACATAAATCACTGCATAAAGCCATCGAAACGGAACGACAAACTACTAAGATTGTCTGCAAATCGAATGTATATACAATATAAAATTCATATTGACTCCAATAGAAGCTAAGTTGAGAAGGCTACTGAAGTATTTCGCCAATGGCTGATGCGTAATACATTTTCTGAATATAACTTGATTTTCATATAATTAAATTAATTGGTAAATTATATCATCAATAAACATAATCGAAGTTAAGCCTAAAGTAGGGCGAATATCGATTTGGTCAAAAAAATATTAGGCAATAGAGCGCTTCTGCTAGAAGTTCTCGCAAAAAAAGTAATTCAAACCATGTTTCCCCAATAACAACGATTTAAGCAAAACAAATTACAATGAAGTTATAACCAATTGCTGATTGTCGATTCGTCGTCATTTTCTTCATAATATGTCTCATAACTTCAACAGTTATAATAACATCAATATTGCAAACCTTTTCTTTAATTTTCTGGCAAAACCACACATATCTGTAGGGTCCAAGTGAGTTTGAAACGTGCATTCCATCAAATGTTTTTGTTATTATTTTAAAGTTTTCAAGTGGCTATAACTATGCTCTTGATGATTCAATTGTTATGAAATTTTCAGAGTGCATGCACTAGATATGGGCTCTTGGTGAATTCAAGCGTCTCCATTTGATGTCATAGAAAAAATTAAATATGTATAAGATTGCCCAAGACCAAAAACCAGGACACTTTCCACTTCATGATAGATCACGGTCACTTTATGTGAGGTTTGGGTAAGCACTTCGGTATATCATACACGAGCTGATAAAAAATGTGTTTAATGTTAGTCCCAAAATCATTCCAATTCTCTTTTACTAAGAGAATAAAGTTTTTACAAGTTTTTGGATCGTCTCTACGTGCGGCTCTTGATTTCCGTCGGAACGTGTGAAATTGTTACATAAGGTTGCGAATAGCTATGAATGTTTCCCAAAAAATTTTATTCGTAGCTCCTCTATATCAAAGTCATCAAAAATATGAACCTACCATTCATTGAACTTTGAGATCAGAACTTCTACCACCAAGTCTTCTACGTTTTTCTCAACGAGATTGAACCTTGTTGGTTTAAAAGAGGAGACACACAAAACACACACAAAACGCATATCGAGTATCCGTGTATCGCGAAAATCATGCCACACATCCTGTCCACATAAATATCTGATGTTAAATGTCAAAAAGTAATAATTGAAGTAGGAACAAGTAAGTTGATGCTTTACTTGATGCAAAATAAAATAATTTTTGAAAGATTCTGTGTTCTTGTGAGATATTTTGAAGCACAGTTAAAACTTGTATAAACTTTCCCATCAGAAGGGGAGTACCCCAGTCACCAACTTATGCCATAGAATTATACAATTCGATTGAATAACGCTATGCCATAAAGAGGCACTCTGCTTGGGCCACTCAACCCGCGATGTCACCTGAAACAACGAAGAATTAGTTAGGTACCCGGCGGCTGGCTCACGTTTTTAGGGGGCAGCCTGCCACCGTACCGGGTCCTATACCCGGGCAAAAGGGAAAAAAATGGAAAGACCGATTTTTTAAAAAAATTAGCACTTCATTGTATTATTGGTACTTAAACGTTTACAATTTCCTCCCATATTCAAATTTAACACGGTTCAGGCGTTAAACGTGTTGCCCCTTTTCGTTTATTTTCCGTTAAATTTTAACCAAATAACTTAAACTGTTGCTATTAATTCTTACAGTTCCTTTTGAGAGGTAAAATGTTTAAAAAAAATAAAATTTGAATGTTGAATAAAAATAAATTTGAATATATAAAGTTTGTGTAATTTAAAGCAAAGATATATGTATAAAACTGATCGCAAAAAAAAATATATATATAACAAAATATGCAAAAAAATATAATAATAATAATAATAAAATATAAATATGCAAAGATATATATATATATATATATATATATATATATATATATATATATAACAAAATATGCAAAAATATATGTATCTAACAAAATATGCAAAAAAAAAAATATATATATATATATATATATATATATATATATATATATATATATATATATATATATAACAAAATATGCAAAAATATATGTATCTAACAAAAAATGCAAAAAAAAATATATATATATATAACAAAATATGCAAAAAAAATATATATATAACAAAATAAAAGGGTACTCACCCAAACATCCTCGTCGGGCGCCCGCTGATGAAGTGGGTGGTCCTGAAATTCAAATTTTTCCTTTTAAGGTTGTTACGAGTGCTTATATACAATTTGTTCACTTCCGTTATAGCTACTTTTCGACTACACAACTAGCAAGCCCGTCGGCTGCGTCCTAAAGCAGGCATTTACAACATTGAATGAATGCAAGAAAAAACAGCTGATTAACCCTGTTCGCGTCCAGGCCGACGCTGCTGTTCAATCTTATTTTCGAAAAACAGCTACCCATTTTGCAGGTTTTACGAGTTGATCCGTCTTAATAACTTCCTGGCGCTCTTGCTGTCCGGTAAATGTTATTCTATCGATTATTTAAACAAGTCGTTTGTAGAAATTAATCGTCGCGATTATTTTGACAAGTTGTTTAAAGTAATTATTAGAGTAGAAAATCCATTGCATATCCAGGCTTCCAAAATTTTAACAATAGTATTTACATAAGGGCCCAACACTATTGTTGCAGACAATCAGTCGACTGTTTTTGCGTCGCAGAAAATAGTTCCACTCACTTCCAACCGTCAATCTGCGCCAAAGGCAAATAAGACTTATCACCTGAAGGCGAACACTGTGCTATCGCTGAACTACACGAACCATAAACCGATCACTTAATGGACACGGAATGAAAATCAGATTCGGCTAAACAATTCCTTTGTTTTTTTTTTTTTTTTCGTTGACTGTGATATTCAAAACTCCGACTAAGATATTCACCGCATAGAAAGATAGGAAAGAGTGGCTTATCTGATTTCAATTTCGGAGTATATACGTTAAGGAACAAACAATCTTCAGATCCAACAAAGTCGGATACTATTGGATCATTATGAAATGATTTATTTCTTTCATTCCTGCAATCAAAAGTTGCTTCAGGGAATTTATCTAGAGGAACTGGAGGCTTGAATCTTAGTTTTCCTGTTGGTGGATGTGCATATGGAATGCCTTTAAAAGAATAATATGATCCCCCGTTTGAAAACACTTCTTTCTGTCCAATTACTCCTCCTTGCTTGCAATCCGCCTGTACGGGATCGAGTCCCAATCTCTTCTCCTCACCATGCACGTGGTTCACCCACACAAGAACCGCTCTCGCTCCGTTCGCGTCGCTATAAACTCTCCATCCCTGCAAGCATGCAAATTACAAAAGGAAACCCAAATTATACGCGCCACTATCAAAAATTCACCTTTCATTCCCTTTTTAAAATGTTACGGTTCTCTTTTCCGACCGCCCAAGTCCATTCTACGCCGATACCACCACATGCGCGCCCTGTCAAAATCTCGAATCGTCCCAGATTAATCTTAAAGGGCTGCGTTCGTTGTGATAAAATTGGAGGGAAATTGATGTCCCATACAATTTGTACAAAGCAGCTGGTTTTTCGTTTGATTAGTTGAATTTCCTTTAACCCTTTGCCGGCGCCGGCAAGATACGAGACCAAGCTGTATCTGACGCTATAAGTTCAACGCCAACCTTTGTTTTTTACCAACAGCCACCATGATACTCCCTGAAAGGCCGCAACCAATCAGCTGACCATCTGAAGATGGGGCTCATTAGCTGCCCGTGGTACCTGAGTATGGCTCCAGGGTTGAGGTTCGCAGCAATGAGTTGATCTCTGATTTTTTCACAGTAGGATTCTTCACATGGAACATGTCAACCGGGAGTTCTTATATTTCAACGGGTTATTAGCAAGACATTTAGCCAATCGCTGCCCCAGTATATCCAGGGGTTTCAAATTCCGACGTGGTCATCACACTCTCCTTCATAGAGAAGAAGATCCTTCCAAGGTAGCGCAATCTGCATATCTTCAAAATAATGCCCGGTATCCAAATACAACAATCCCGTCTCCATCGCTATATTGTGCTAATCATGCTATGGCCAAGAAGTCCTGTTAGCCACCACCATAATCATGTTTGCAAGCCCCTTTGCTGGTATGCAACTTCGCGCTTTTCTAGATCAAGGCGCTCAAACTAGTTTGATGATGGAAGCATCCATCCAACATCTGCAACTATCATAACGGCATCACAAAGTGAACGTCATCAGAATCGGAAGTGAACAACAACCATCGAAAAGATTAGTGCGGATAAAAATCTTGAACCAAACACATTCGCACAGCTCGTTTCGACTAAGGCACTAGTGCTCAACACAATCACCGATCCTTTGCCTCGCAACAGATAATCGAGGTCTTCTTCCACAATTAGCAGGGCTTCAACTCGCCGACCCACATTTCGGCTACTCCGGAAATATCGACACTCTGTTAAGAATGGATGTGTGCGTACAGCTTCTCACCGTAAAGTTCAAAAGAAGCGGACCACTTGTTTTATTAAAAGACCCGTCCTATCAAGCCTACTGATCACGTACAGAAAAAATGCTCTGTAAACTGCCAACTCAAAAAGTTTGGGAGATGAAAGACATCCCAAATGCTAAGCATGTATCCGATGACGATGAACATGCAATTACCGTTATACGGTGTGACTTCTGTTCAACGTCAACAACCCTGATGACTGCCTTGGACCATCAAGGCCAGAAGCGTTTGCAAGTTTTACATAGTTTGAGAAAAAGGAACCCAAGAAGATGCCTCTTGATGAGTGCTGTAGGGTCAGTTCTACTGTACGGAGCAGAAATATAGGGTGATGCTCTCAGTAAGGTGATGTACTGAAAACACTTGACACAGTTACCGAAAAGAGGAGCACTGAGGATTGCATCTTCATATCTGACAGACTCTGATTCGGCGGTGAGAGTTATTGCAGCGTGATACCTGTTGCCCTCCTTACTAGAGAGTGTCGCGCTATTTACCAGCGTCCAAGCAAGAACGTGAGGGAGATACAGCGCTCACTCAACGATTGATAGCGGTCTTGGGTGAATAGTACGAAGGGAAGATGGGCTGCGCACCTCATCTCGGATCTTAGACCGTTGCTAAATCGAAGGCATGGTAAGACTGACTTCTCTCTGACCCCGTTTTTGAGCGGGCATGGGTGTCTTCAGTCTTACCTGCACAAGATTGGAAAGTGACGGTCCCCGATTGACGGCTTATCCCAGGAGAAGAAGACCACGCCTGCCCCACATTTTTTGGGTATAATAAATGGGACAGGCTGCAACTGGGCCTCCACAGGGAGACGAGAGAGCTCGCCCCCGTATAGGATAGTCACGGTAATGCTTGGATCGGGTAGTCCTGAAAGATGAAAGGAACTCGCAACAGTCGGGGCTGGGGGATTGCTTATCCAGCAGTTTGCCTTCCTCTTCTCTCGCTAAAGAAGGGGTTCCCCAGCTTGAAGACACTTCACGGCGTAGCAAAATATGACCTGGCCCGAAGTAATGTGTCAAACGTTTCCAGGCTAGGTTCCCAAGTTAACAGGTGAGGTTTTTAATGTGTAAATGGCATTCACGTCCCAACCACAAAAAAATATTTGCGTGTAAAATAAAATGTGGTTAATAATCGTCCATTTTGGCTTTCAGTTTTTTATGATCAAAAAACACCAAAAAATTTTAGACCCATACAAACAGTTTTTTTAATTATAAAAATTTCAGGTGGGGCGTGACACATTCCAGTTTATCATTTAAGAGACAAAAATGAAAGTGTCTCTTTCCAGGGTTAAAAACAGATCGCGGAATTTAGAAATTTAAGAAGAAAACTCTTCTTGCCTTCGGCGATGATTTTATGAGAAAGTTTAAAGCTAATCTAAATTTAAGAAGCCTCATATCACCTAATTATTTGGAATTCTGTATTTTTGTTTTAGCTATTTGGCAAACTTTGTTAATTAGGAAACTGAAATACAATTCTTGTCAAGTAAATGCGAAAGCATGAGCAGTTACTTTTAAATTACCTTGAAGCACACTGGCATCAACTTCTTGAGCAACAGTACTGTTAAGATTTGAAACATGTTCCATTCAATGACCCTTTATTTGGTTTGAAAGTCTTAAAATCGTTGAACCACGAATTTGCCTCAACGCAGAGTAGGATAAGGAGATACGAGTATATAACTTATCCCACATCCTTAACATTTTTCATATTGTGCAAGTTTACTCACAAATGTCAATGATTATTCTACCATCAAATTACCTTTATTCAAGGATGGTTCAACTCAATCAAGCTTCTACTCTGTAACTACTTTTAGACGTCATGGATGCCCTTTTGTGAGAGTTTCATAAAACAACTCTTACATCATGTTCACCTTGGAGCATCCCACTTCATTCCTAATCTTTCCTCACATCGTCCTTTCCCGGAAATCTGAATCCTGATGCTTTATTACTGAACAGCTGGACTCCAGAAATTTCCGCATTAGAAATTTACACAATCTCCAGCATATTGCTTGAATTCTTCAACGCTCATTGATAGCTTCATTGACATAATTTAAAATATTTAAAAATTTATAGAGTTTTCCTCAAAATACATTCGTCCTCAAGTCGGACATGAACGCTGACTCATACGCTACGATGAAGAAGAACAGGAAGTGATATATGTGGATGTGCTCAGCCTTAAAAACTTTTTCTCCATTTTAAACTGAATAAGCTCTGGAAAACGATTTCGCACACATGCCTGCTCACGTTCGACACACAACATAACCGCCACTGCCTCCTCCCAAGCCGACCGCGACGCTTAAGGATTTTTCTTTCGCAGACATGCACTTGAGTACATTCCGCTCAGGTGGAAATGTACCTTCGTTGAATGAAAGTAACATTTGCCTTCAGATAACGAAGTCTACCTACCTGTGTGGCACAAGAAAATGGTTGCATAAAGGATATGGGTTATATGCGGACGGTGCACTCATGAATTTTTGAAGGAGTCTTTTCCATCCAACCCTTTCTTATTTCGTGCGGAATAGTCAAGCATTTTATGGCCGTCCTGTTTGCTTTCTTTCTGAGCCGGACGATAATTTAAAGGGAATCGGGGATGGGGGGGTGCATGCATCCACGTCGACCACTGCCATCTGCTAAATTATTTCGGAGCTTGCCGTTTGCTACCGCTACCAGGATGAGTTCCAAAATGGCGCATTTTATGCAGTAACAAATCGTCAAACAGACATGTTCAATGCTCGTATATTGCCTGCAGCGCTTAAAAAGTATTAATGAAACGGTAGACAAGACCAGTTTGTTTGAATTAAATGTGTATAATCTGTTAAAGATAAATCATTTGAAATTCTGGGAAGAGCTGTATACCTTTCCTTCGAATTTAATATAATACGTTATCAACAACTCTTAGGCAGAGAAGTTTAGGTTTTTAGAAGAAATCAAAGGAAGCTTCATTTATTCCTTTAAAGGCTATTCCAGTATTGGAAAAGAAAGTTCTCCAGGATTCTATCAAACTTTCGAGCCCAAAATTGCATTCATTTAAATTCGTCCAAAGAAAGATTCATTTAAATCTCTATCAAATCCGGCACTTGGTCTGGAATCGAACCCGTATATCATAGGTCAGAAGGCCAAAGTGGTCACACCAAGCCGCCAATCATCTATTATAATTATAAACTAAATCGTCTACAAACGATAACTTCCAATCTTCGATTGTTGTACCAGTTATTATGTGCAATACTGATTTCTTTAGTAACTTGCATATTTTTTTATATATAGTTTTGACCAAGAGTCATTACCATCAAACGTTTTGAACCTGTACTCGTCGCAACTGGATAGACTCTTAGTCCCTTAGAATAACAACAGGAGCTAATTTATTTCGTTTGATTAAATTTCATCCAGCGTATCGCTAGGTGACATAACACTCAAACTGTTTTATAAGGATGTTTACCTCTCGTGCTGAGAAACTTTCAAAAAGAAATATAAAATCATAGTATTGATGAAGGCATGAAAGGTCATAGCGAATTTGAAGTATCGTAGACAGATCACGGTCATTCATGACCACCAATCTGTGGTCATTACAATCCCACAAAAAGACTTTAAGTGCTTTTTCTCTGGCTTCCAACCAAATGACTGATATTGCAATATAAATAATGTACAGCGGCACAACTTATTGCAGTGGTCCTTGAACTAGGGTGGATCTGGGTCATGAGGAAATGTTGGTTCAGGCCTGCTGATTCCCAAGAATATCGACTATACCATCAACCAACAATCTCATAATCAGGAATTTTAGGATCTTGCTCCTACAAGAGTGGAATGGAAAGCCAGACTACCAACAGATTCTATAGAAATTCATACGGATGGCTCTAAAGTTAACTTTAAAGTAGACAGTCGTATATACAGTGAAACTTCTCATAGCCGGACACTCATGGTGCCTGTCTTTTTGCCTGGCTACGAGAGGTATCCGCTTGTAGGTGGTATCGACCAAAATTCAGAAAAAAGACGTGTGTTGAAGATGTATGAATACATATACAATAAAAAGCTGATTTCAATAATAATCACTTCGTATTTATTGCTATTGGTATGCAAAAAAAAGAACTTATATTTACAAGGATATGTATCATATTTTTTTGGAGTTCTAGTAGTATCATATAACACTAGAATATATGTACAGTAGAAAAACTAAATTTTAGTTGGAATAGAAAAATTAGTCGATTTCCGATTGGTCAAGCATACTATGTTTCCATTTAAATTCCTGATTCTCAATCTGAACAACCGCATCTTTTAAAATCTTGAAAAGTTACGTAGTCGTTCTTTTGCAAATTTTTTTAAACGAACAATTCGCTTAAGAATCTCTTCGTATAAATTTATTGGATCTGAATCTTGAGCGACCTCTCCGCCGGAATCACTCTCGTCGATAATGTCCGTCATGTCAACTTACAAAAGGCCCTGATTTGTTTGTATGCACGCTGCGTTTGTAAAACAGAGTTTGATAGTTGTTGTGTCAACTTTGTCCCACGGGGTTTTGATGAAGTAAAAATCTTCAAGAACATTGATAGTTTTTGCTAGTTCTAAGGCTGACTTAGTGGTGTCGATTTTCGAAATTGTATGTTTAAAGATAAAGCATCTATAGTGTTCCTTAAAATTTTGAATTATCCCTTGGTCAAGGATTGACATCCTAATGTTGTATTCGCCGGTAAAAAATGATGGTAACGTTAGTCAAATTTAAATATTCGAGTGAAACGCTGCCATATCCGGAAACAAAATAACTTTTCTTTTTTGAAATTATTGTAGCCATGAACAAATTGCGTCACGCGTCATCCACGCTTTTTTGTCCGACTTTCATTTGGCTGGCAAATCTTGGTGGCCAAGTTTTTTTAATATATAAGGTTTCTTTTTAAAAATGCAATAAAGTGAACAAAAATCTAATTTTTTTCTTATATTTTGGCTTTATTCGCAAGAACAAACCTTCTTGTTAGTTGTGAAATACAATTTCATTCATATGGCTTCCACGGCTGGCGTGACAGTGGGACATCCTCTCAGCCCATATTCTCAAAGTCATTATTGATGGTTTCGGGCCCTATTTGAGCAATGGTTCACAGCGCTCCATTAAAAGAAGTCCAACGGTGTCAAATCGCAGCTTTGAGGCGGCCAACTGACATAGCCAAGGTGGCTGATTACACGATTTCCGAATTTTGTTCGCAAAAGATCGATCATTTGATGAGCTGTATGGCATGGTGCGCCATCTCGTTGAAATCAAATGTCAGTCAAATCCAAATCCTTAATCTCTGGCCACAAAAAGTCAGTTATCATGCCTCTGTAGCGCTCCCCGTTGACCAACACAGCATTTCCAGCCTCATTTCAAAGAAAGACGGTCCAATGCTGCCACCACTCCAGCATTCACACCACACTGTCACTCACTAAGACTGCATTGGCTTCTCGGCAGTCACATATAGGTTTTCCGAGCACCAGATGCGGCAGTTTTGTTTGTTCACAAAGCCACCGAAATGAATATGTGCCTCATCAGAAAAGATGATTTTTTGGGGAAAATGGGCATCTAGTTCGAGCTCCTCTTATGACCAAACTGCGAAGCGATAACGAAGTGGATGGTCATTTGGCTTCAATTTCTGAGCCATTTGGATCTTGTAAGCAAATAGTCTGAGGTCTTTGTGCAAAATTCTTCTGAGACTCATTCGAACAATGTTGAGTTGCTGCGATTAATGGCGGGTTGATGTTTTCGAATTGAGTCGCACACTCTCGGCTACAGCAGCCACATTTCCCGGAGTGCTTACCGTACGAGTACGGGGGCCGTGAATACTGCCCACTAGCATATCTATCTCACGAACTTTCTTCACAAATTTGCATACAGTAGGCGCAGTGGATACCCCATTTTGGCCAAAAGTTCTTTTGAAAAAACGTACTGTTTGCGCGACACAGCACTCACTTTGGAAATAAGATTTAAATATTTCCCAACGTTATTCAAGCATAAATCGATTCATTTTGTTCTGCGAAAGGTTAATACTGACTCACTAACATAATTTTGAGCGGGAAACAGCTGTCAGTGTCAAAATAACATGTGATTTAAAAAGAAACTACTATATGGCCCACCCGGTATTAGGATGGAACTAGAAGCATTTCCTTTGTTTCTGCCATATTTGTGCAGAATAAAATTGTCAGCTTTTCTTTCTACAGTTTCCCCCACCTCATTTTTCCGATTTTAAGGCGAACATTTTATCGGGTAAAGCACGGAAAAAGGGGCCACTCTCACCGGCGTTATCAACATTTTCGGAATTTCACCGAATTAGCATGGGGGGTAATTTTGCCCTGAACTGGTCGACATTTACTTGAGACACATCTGAAGCCTCACTAGTTATGCACTTGAACAAGGTATTGTGTGTGTTCTCGAACGATAAATTCGATGCAGACAATCCGCAATATCGCAATCAGCCGGCAATTTGCTTTTCCTTGGATTTAATCATCGGTCCAAAAAAAAAGTGCTAGTCTGTAACCTTGACAAGCCAATCAAAGCAGATTTCATCGATTTGTCACCCTTTAGTCTTAAGGAAATGTTCCGCAATTTCTGTGGCCGGAGTTTTCCTAATACCTAACCTGTCAAAAAGAAAAATCTAGCCTGAGTCATCTTACTAAAACGCAACAAATTACCTTTTGCTTATTTCTTGAACTGACAGTTTCTCTTTTAACAAAATGTTTTTTTCACTTATCGAAATAACGTTTTTTCTTAGATCTTTTCTGATATATATTGGGTTGTCCGATAATTAATGTCGCTTTTTTCATGTTTTTCAAAGTAAATTTATTTATGTTAACAGCAAACATTGATCACTTATATATTGACCATTTTGTTCGATGACCTTTTGTCATCTTTCAGTATGTTAAAAATTCAACGTTCGAAGATGTCTTGGTTTTTAGAAGCGAAGAACTGGGCCAACTCATTCTTAACAGCCTGGTCGGAATCAAAAGTTCTACCATTCAAATGGTTTTGAAGGGGGCGAAACAAATTATAGTCTAATGGTGCTAAGTCAGGGCTATAGAGTAGATGTCGGCTCAGTTCCCAATTGAGCTTCTTTAATTTTTGACGGGTTATCAAAGAGGTATGGGGTCTAGCGTTATCATGACGGAACATCACGCCTTTGTGATTGGCCGGTTCAGGGCGTTTTTTCTTGATTTATATACGAGGACGGTCCGATAAGTACTTAGCCTTAGCGCGACTAAGGGAGGAAAGATTCACTATCGTGTAGTTTGCTCTCGTAGAGGGCTACTGTCAATATTTCAGCCGAATCAGACTCGTAGTTTTGTTTTGACCATGTGTGGAAAGGGGGCGTGTCCACGAAATTTAGCAAAATGGAGAAAGAGCAATATCGGTTATTGATTCGATTCTTGTTTTCGGAAGGGAAATCGCGCAAAGAAATCAAAAAGCACTAAAGTTCTGTGTACGGTAACTCTACCTAGTTTAACGAGTTTCAACATAGTCGCACGTCGGTTTTTGATTAACCACGCCTAGGTACCCCAAACACCGCCACCACGGACGATAACGTGACGAAAATCCACGAGCTCGTATTGTCAGAGCGTCGATTGAAGGCACGCGAGATAGTTGAGACTGTAGGCATCTCAAAAAACTGCGGGAGGCACATACTGCATGATACTTTGGCCATGAGAAAGCTGTCGGCGCGATGGGTACCGCGTTTGCTCACTCCGGAC
Source organism: Odontomyia ornata (assembly GCA_963969285.1). Classification (NCBI taxonomy): domain Eukaryota; kingdom Metazoa; phylum Arthropoda; class Insecta; order Diptera; family Stratiomyidae; genus Odontomyia; species Odontomyia ornata. The sequence goes on along the minus strand of OZ017738.1, from coordinate 8,495,584 downwards.
AACAAACGGACTTCAGAGAAATGTTAAGCGCAATCTGACGGAGTTTCTGCGTCGATTCGTGACCATCGACGAAACATGGCTCCACTGGTACACACTAGAGGCCAAGGAGGAGCAGTTGAAACAGTGGACTTCATCCGGCAAACGTACTCCAAAGAAGTCAAAGACTGTCCTATCGACCGGAAAGGTGATGGCCACCGTCTTCTGAGATTGACAAGGTGCAATTCAATCATTGATCTTTCACTTCATTCCTGCATTGATTCTTCTTCTTCTTCTTCGTAGCACTACAGCCCCTCTCGAGACTTCGCTTCCTGCAAATAGTGCCTCCAACTGTCTCGGTCGATTGACCGCGTCCTCCGATTTCGAAATTCAAGTAGCGATGAACTGTCTTCTTCTACCGAGTCAGATCAGCGTTTCCTCAGTTTCCCCACTGGTCTCCGGCCTTCAGTTCTCCCAACGAATACCTTTTTGGGTATCCGTTGTTCGTCCATACGATTCATGTGTCCAGCCCATTGAAACTTCCGCAATCTTACAATCGTTGAGGCCTCCGGTTCGTCAAATTTTCATACACCTCATAGTTGCATTGAACTCGCCATTGGTCCCCGTCTAGCTTCGCTCCGATTATTCGCCTCAGGACCCGCCTCTCAAAGACGTTCAATATATTGGATACTCTAAAAAGTATTGAGCGTTTTTTGTTATTTTTAGATTAAATATTTCTTTTATTTAAAATAGATTTCATTCAAGTACATATTGTCCATTATTATCTACGACTTTTGCCATTTCTTGGGTAGAGCCATTATTCCATCTGTGTAGAACTTCTGTGGTTTATCGGCGAAAAACTTGGCCAAGTGATTTTCAGAGTCCCTTTTTAAAGTGAATTTCTTTTCGTTAAAGAAGTTTTCCAAGTACCTGTTTGACGTAAACAATTGGTCTATTGTCGATCTACCTGCTCTAAAACCACCTTGATACTCCACAACAATACTGTTGGCGTTTCATCTGATTTTATTTTCTAAGATTTTTGAAAATATTTTGTTTGCCGTACAAAGTAATGTTATACCTTTCATAATTTTCGCATTGTAACTTGTCACCTTTTTTGTGAATAGGGAATATGATTGATGACTCTTTCGGCATTGATTACCCTTTTAAAATTGATTTAGTGCATTCCGTTGCCATTGTGTTTTACCTTATCGTTCTGTCCCTAATTTTTTAGGGTTTCGTAACATAGATTTATAAAATCCTACTATCTGTACATTTGTCCAACCGTCCGTCTGCCCGTGTGTCACAGCAATTTTTCTCGCAAACTGCTTAAGCTACGAACATCAAATTTTGTATGTCTGTTAGGTGTAAAGTGATGTTCTCTTCAAAATTCAACTACAAAAAATGTTATAAGGTATTTAAGGGGGGCCTTCAAATGAAAGGTCTTGATGATAGCTTTTCAAAACAGGTCTTAAACTGAAAATGTTTTGCTTCGAGGATCGCACAGGGAGGGAAAATATACGAAAAATTTATGTCCCCCCTTGCAATAGGATACCTGTGATCTGAAAAATTAAAAAAAAATTGTGGAGGTAGGTGTTTATGAGCACAATAACAACAAACACCTTAGAAGTCAAAATTCGCTCAACTTTGTTAATACAATCGTATATGTAAATTGAAACCCAACAAAATTCGATATTTCAGTAGTCTTATAAAAGGCCCTCATTCTATGTAAGTTTGATGAAAATCGAATGATATAAACGGAAGTTATAGGCATTTGAAATTTCTCCAATTATAACAACAAAACTTTCCATCGAATCAGACACTGCAGTTTTGATTTGATCTTCTTAAAATTTTCAAATGAAATCGATAACATAAATATTTTTGTGAATTTATGATTTGAGTCATTTGGTTATTTTGCAACAAAATGGCGACCGTTTAAAATAGAGAAACAACGGATTTTCTTTTAAATGTGCACATCTCTTGACATGTTTCTTGACGTTATTCGTTGCTGGTGACTGGATTTCGGAGAAGTTGGGTACTAAACCCTTCTGACATGAGCGTAGGTCTGTCTACCCAATTTGTTTATGTTCATATGTTATAATTTTATATTTACAACGGGAGTAATGTTTTATCATTAAGAGAAAAATTAAACAAGCAACGATTCCCAAGTTCCCAAGTTTGAGCTTCAGATGCTGCCGTTGGACTGTCACCCCAGCTAGCTGTGATGGGTACTAATTGAAAAATTAAGTGATAATCACATTTGTTGAGCGTGATATGGATCATATCACCTCGAATTCCGTTATGGTCATGGAATGAGATACCCTAACAATAAATCTCAACGCCAAGGTTCGAATTTGGACTGTTGTGCGATGGATTATTATTATTATCATTATTAATTTTAGGATACGTCGGCGACTCAGGACAGTTTCAAATTTTCCTAGACGCCTCATCATTTAATTTTTATTTTATTTCTAGATACTATTTAAATCCAAATTTTAATCTGACAACCAAAAACTTCTATCCCACTATAAGTGCCGTTGAAACCCTTAAGATTTTTTTTGTGGTTGTCACAATGTTATATGGTACTACAGGAGCTTTATCTTAGAAGTATGATGGCAAATAAACATCATAACAGCTGTATAGGTTTATAAGTTAATTTTTGGAAAATTTTACTTTTATGCAGGTCACACACATATTAATTTACTGTCTTCAAATCGATAATGCATGATTTGAACTCCCTATCCATAATAAAGGCTATTTCGAATTCTCACTTTCCAGCAGACTTCCCTTATTTGAATAGTTTATGCAAGCTCATGTCATAAATATCGCTTTCAGTCCAATTCGTTTCCTAGACTGCCAGCATATTTAATTTGTATGACTGGTCTATAGCAAAAGCTCCCTAATAGTGCTAGAGTTGTTTAGTGATATGAAGTGCCAGGGTCCAATTCCTGTTCACTTTTTCGGTTTTGCAGTAGACCGAATCCATCCCGAACTCCACCGTGGAAGGTATCAAGCCCGTTTGAGAAAGAAGGAGGAAACTCCTTGTTTCCCTAACCCACAGCTTCCGTAAATTCCTCATCCCAATCCCTCCAAATAAATGGTAGTAAATGTTCTCGGGATCGCACATTGAGCTTACTGGTTCCCCAATAATGGGACAATAAATGCCGAGAAATGCTAATAACTGTAAATTCATCTACAGCTTTGTGACTAAATACTACTTACACCTCCTTTGTGTGGACGTGAGAAGATGAAGGTGAGTCTTCTGCGCCTGATAACAGAATCGAAGTAATAATCATTCCGCCGGAATGGAGGTTGGGCGACGGGCTAACTCCCCGTCCCTGGAAAACCCTAGCAAGCATACGAAAGTATTGATCGTAACATACTGTACCAAATAATCCTTTGCTTTGGCATCCCAGCCAAATTACACAGTCTTACCAAAATTATAATGACGTCGACGAGCTCCCAAGTCCGCATCATTAACCAACTCACCGACTCCTTTGACACAAATATCGGACTAAAGTAGGGAGATGGACTGGCCCCATTGCTATTCAATCTGGCTCTGGAGTACGTCATAAGAAAGCTACCTGTCGATACACGAGGTACATTACTATACAAATCGAGCCAAGTAGTAGCCTATGCGAACAAAGCTCATGACGCAGTCGAGGAAAAATACCGCAAATACCCAAAATATCACACTTGGCGAATACAGTATCAAAAATGTTGGCAAATGTGTGTATTTAGGCGCCAAAATAAGGAGAACCGTTAATGAAAGATATGAAATACGCCGAAGAATACAGCTCGCAAATTAAATATTTTATTTAGTTTTGATGATCTTGAAGACCAGCTGCATACAAAGGAAAACAAAGCTCCAAGTATACAAATCTGTGATAAGACCTGTGTTGTGCTATGGGTATGAAACTGGAGTGATAGTAGGTATTTGAGTATCCGTGAAGGACTGCAGCGAATCTGCTGCCTCAGCGGCGGAAGAGGATGATAAGACCCGCCGAGATTGGCCTTATCTGGGGACGCGTGAATGCGCTGGCAGACTAACGTTGCGGTGTCGTGAGGTGGTTTCTTTCCCCCTAGCACAAAGACCCACTACAAAACTATTTCGCATTCACAATTTAGACAGGGTCGAATGCCGGACGACTGGTGTCGAGGCCGAGGTAACCTACTAAGGGTTGAAATGTTTGTTCGTAGAACCAATTGGGCCGAACAAAAACGCACGAACTGGCGGAGACTTCGTCGTCACTGAGGTTCCTTATGGCCCACAAATAAGAGTAGGGAATCCAGATGGAGGTGGTGCCCCCTCGCATCCTCCCAACCGGATCAAGATCCAAACGTAGACGTGGCCATACATTTCGCATTTGAGTGGAAAACTCATACAGATATAATTTGCATGAACTTTCAAATCAAAAGAGAACCAATTTATGTTATAGAATTATGTGATCGAATCACATAACCCTATACGCAAGCGGGAGGCCACTCTACCCGGCAAGAGCCCCTGTTAAGCGACAAAAAAAGGAAGAGCGCGCCCAATAGCTACCCCATATGAACGGAAAAGCCTGCCATCGATGCGGGTCCTTTACCCGGTCAGGTATAACGTCATGGAAAGACCGAGGGTGTAGTTTAATAATCCATTGTATTTTTTCCGTTAATTAATACAGCATGAATGTTAAGTTAGTACTACTTTTATATATAGACTTTTAAATAAACGATTCCACAGAAAAACAATATTGCGCATGATCAAGATAAATTTTTCCAATTGTTCACTTGAAAATTTCTTAAAATTTGGGAAATTGTAATCTTACGACAATTCGATTGATTTAAAAAAATTAATTCACGAATAAAATTTAAAACTCCCCTTTTTTATGTTACGTGCAGAGTTGACCAATGTTGGTTAGTTCGGTTTTTATTTGATGCAAGAAAAAATAAACGATGGATTGCAATGAATTTAAGAAAAACAATTCTAGAAAAATAACCAACTAGTCGTCTAAATAAAAATGTCACAAATATTGGTACTTTGACTTTTGTTCGTATAAATGATATTCATTCAAATCTGTATGGTACGAAATTATGAAGAAAACGTTGTTTTTATCAACTATTTCATCACGCGTAGGGTCTATAACTGCTATCAAATCCAAATCATTTTTATCGGGGATTCATAAACTACTTCTTCCGTTAAAGAGTCAAGATAATAATCAACCTTACCACAACGAAGGTCGCAATTCGTAATATTATCCTCCTTTGCATTGTACATAGCGTCCTCAATTACACTTCTGGTACGTAACGCTACTCCAGAAGGCTTCTTTTTGTGGATCTTCGGCATAATTTTGTTGAGGGACTTGCAGCCGCTTTATTGAAGTCACTAGGATAATATCACGCGCGATAAGACGTTCTTTGAACTTTACGATCAACATTCCCCCATTGTTGCGTTCTAACAGTAGTACTTGCGCTCTGATCCTTCCTCAATTCATTTTACCCGAGTACGAGTATGCACCATACAAACACAGAATGGATTCCATGAAAGTGTTCTGTGTACCTCTATAAAGGTGCTATTTTGTTTGTATTTGTTTACTAACGAAGTGTTTACAATTTGCACAATATCTTTATAAAATAATCTATACACTCCACCGTTAGTTTAAATTTCCAATGGATACAAGTACCGCTGCAATTCGACGAACAGTATAACTTGCCATGGTGACATTCCCGGCCCCCGTCCTTGCGGTTTCCCAGATCTCCCGTCGACTCGTTTTTCTTCTCGCGTCGCGAAGTGACCGCCGTGAAGGTGCATTCCAGCCTCCCCATCCATTCAAATCTTTTCTTTCTTTCCCTTTCTCCCGTGTCGCTACCGGTACACATCCAATCAGCTGCCCACTCAGCCGAACTCGAATGCATTCCATGATGTAATACACCGTTAGGTTGCACTAAATCAGTGGTCCCATATCCTAAATTTTAATGGGCGGATTTAAATTTTTTCAAGAAAATTGATTAAGTAAAGAAAAATGACAAAGATTCTAAATAGTAATGATAGTTAAATCTCATGAAGAATATAGTTAAAGAAAACGTTTAAAATTTGATATAGAGGAAAATTGATATAAAGTTACATTTAATATAAAGGAAAATTGAAACAAAATTACATTTAATAATAATAATAAGAAAAAAAATTATTCTACAAATTACGATTACAAGGGAAATAATTACATTAAAATTTTGGATAGGAGATAGAAAGGTTTTCGAGCAGTTTGCTTGTATGACTGCTCAATTACTACAAAACATGGGCCGCGTAACCCAAGCATCCGTAAATGTATTGAACGCCTTTGAGCGACGGGTCTTGAGGCGAATAATAGGAGCGAAGCTAGACGGGTGGATTCGATACAACCATAAGCTGTATGAAATTTTTGACTAGCCGGAGGTCTCAATGATTGTAAGACTGCGGAAGCTGCAAATGGCTGGCCACATGAATCATATGGACGAACAACAGATACACAAAAAGGTATTCGTTGGAAGAACTGAAGGCCTGAGAACAGTAGAGAAACAGAGGAACCGCTGGTCTGCCTCAGTCAACGAAGATAGTTCATCGCTGCTCGGACCTCGAAATTGGAGGACATGGTCAATGGACCGAGACAGTGGAGGCGCTATTTGGAGGGGCTGTAGTGCTACGAAGTAGAGAAGGAGAAGAATCCATCCCGAGGTTGTTGCAGGTTTCGAAACATTTTTGGGTTTCCCAGAGCCTGGAAGCTAGCCCGTGATCAAACCTTCGTTCCGGTGGCGTAGTTATTACTATCCAATCCGTTATCGGGCGCGGAAAGCTCCTACGGAAGCCTTTTACAATAAGTAAAAATATCCAACGACCGACCACCACAAGAAGGTGTAAATAAGATCTGGTAACAGAGGTGTCGGTAGAATTACAGTTATTAATATTTCTCGACATTTAATGCCAGTTGACCCAATGTGCGCCACCGAGACAATTCGCTATCACTAAGTCGGGTTTCGTTCCACAATTCTCGAATGTTCCAATTTTAACTGCGTCCCATGTTAACTTCCTTTGTATACTTGAGCACACTTCTCCTGATCAAATTAAGGCTCAACCAGATCTTAATTTTTGACTTTTTCAGTTTAATAATTTTCATTTAGTCTTGAAATTGTTCACATGAGCATTTTCAGTATACAATGGAAATGTAAAAGAATTGTCGGTATAGAATCATACAAATACTAATTGCCAGTATCATTAAGCCGCACCTTATCATTTGTAGAATTTTTTATCGGAGCCTCCAATCCCAGTTCGGTTGGTTCCAAGACAATCGCGAGCCGTTCCTCGTCCGCTTCTGTGGGCCGCAGGAAATCATTATAAACGGACGCGCTTGAGCGAATATAAACACGACAACTATATTTAAGTCGATTTGCGTTGTTCCATCCATTTCCTGTCCCACATGACCGCCAAACAATAGAATGACAGTCGCGATGATGACTCCAATCGCAATTTTCCGATTCTAATCTCCAGCAATTAGATTCTGTGAGTGGATAAACTAAAAGGCGTATTAGGATCTCGCGAACCGTGAAATTTCGGTCAGGCAATGTGATATGTCATATTACGAGTGCCTACACCGCATGCCCGTACTCGATAGATGCTCGTATGACGTGCGAGTACATAGATGTGATGTAAAACGTAAAACACAATACGATAACAACAACAAGACATCAAGATCTCTGAAGGTCATGTTAACCGACTTAGAATACGAGAATGGAAGTGTCGGATTACCCACCAGATGTTACGTCAGTGAATGCGAGATGGTAAGAGATATCTTAGAATGAGATTTAACCCTTGCATGCGGGCTGAGTGGCGGGAGCTCGGGCAAATGTTACCACACTCGCAAACGGTTATATCAAGTGTTTCCTCAACGTCAACCATCCAAGCATTCCTGCAATAAAAACGTATCGTAGCTTTGGAAACGTGCAAGGAGACCTTGCATAACTCTTCTCGGAATGAGCCTCAATGCTAATCTTTCTCGAAAAGTGTTCCGAATTCTTCCAGTTTCAAGTAATTCGGGGAAGAACTTTCGCTTATTTTCCTTCTTCTGGTACCCATGCATGCGCTAAGCTTTTTTGATTGGTGAAATGATCCACAATGGAAACGGCAGCGATGGCCAACAATGCTTGCGAGACTCACGGCTCAGGTAAACAATGTGCACTTATGTCGCGTTTACATGCATTATACTTATACCAAATAGGAAAGAATAACGTCGTTACCATACTCGTATCGTGTTTAACAATGTAACGGATGTTGGAAGACAACCAGCCCAAAGTCATTCGGGAACAATTCTGGGAAGGAATCACGGTTGGCTGAGCACGTTGCCAGCAAAAAGCCAGCACCGCACTCGACACAATCAACTCAACACGCACAATTTAAACTCCGCCATAAACACAATTGCAATCTTTTTCTAATTTTATACTCTCTGGTTTTTTCCATTAATTTTGATATAATTCGTGATGAATAATCATGACAAACGCCGCGAAAGTGCGCTCATCGTTACTAAGCGATGAAGTATCGCGATCCAGCGGCATGAAGAAAAACTGTAGCAGCACCTGGACCTAAACGGAATCTGGGTTGGCTCAACTGAGATTCGCGGGTATTCCAGCGGCTAGGCTCGTCTTCTGCGTATCTTCTTGGTTTCAAAGTTTTGACTCGTGGTTTTTTCTACATTAAGCTGCGTTTTAATTGTCTCAAGAAATTTATTTCCATCAATACCAGGTTGAGTCTATTCGGAACGGATTCGTGGGTATAAGAATGGCGGCGAGCAGGGGAGTAATGATGGAATGCGTTATGGTCCGCTGCATGCATGCTCGAACTGTTGTTAAACGCTTTCAATTTGAAGCGAAATTATAAATATATTTATTAGGCAGCGAAAGTACTGTTCTCCGAATAAAAATGCGCGCTGAAAGCACGAAACTGGAAAATATTGCTCTCAGGTAATGATCTAGAGCTCAACAAATCATTTGCTTAATGGAGAGAAGTCAAATGGGTCATACACTCAATTTTATTAAGGTTAAGTTTATCTACAGCTTAGCGCGAATGATAGTTACAACGGGTTCCGTTTGCATTAAAACTTGATTGTACTTTTGGCTGCATCCGTCAAGCTTTGAGGCCCAATTATTGCAAGCACAAAAAGAACATAATTTCCAACGGCGTGATTAAACGAATTGGTGGATTGGAAAGTGGATTTCCCCTAATTTCCCTCCATTAAATGTGGATTATTATTGTTTACATTGCTAACATTATTAGCCTTCAGCTTTTCGAAGCCAGGCTGGTTTTTTCTGATATATAAGTTTTTGCCTATCTGGGTGGAGCCTACAATTGTTTTAAGTCTGGGCAAACAATAGTTTCATATTATATTGTACATCTTAAAGTCGCAGCCATTGATAAAGATAAATTCCGAATTGAAAGTGGAAGGATTTTAGCTCTAAGGCTGCCACGTGTAATGTTTTTGGGATGTTTAAAGTCTGTTAATGACAGCAGCGATGGAATGCTGCTCCAGCGAGCTAATGGCCTGGGCTCGCTAGTGTCCTTGCCTGGCGACATGGGTTGCACCCAAATCTGCATTTGGCTTCGAGAAAAACTGAACATTCTATAATTCAAGGACCACCAACCATCACAAAGTCTTACGTGATACAAATGGAAGAATGACATCAAGGACATTCGAACATGATCCCTTTTAGATTAGAATGAACTTTGATTCGATTTCTTGTCTGCAACTTAACGATTACTTATTATTAGTAAATATTATAAAGAAATTCAAATTACAGTGTAGCTAGAAACAAAAACTTAAGCGCTAGCAGCAATGGCCTTTGGCTTATTAGATATGAAACCAAAATTGGTTGTTTGATTCATTGGCGTTTTCTCTTCAAAATATGTTCATGTGTTAATTTTGTGTGACCTAGCCTTATTCGGATGTAATTTCGGAGTTGCTGTGTGACGGTTTTGCTTAGTAGAATTATTGGTTGCCCAAAAGGGTTGACCGATTTGTAGTAATGTTGTTCTATTCTGTTGCTACGGTACTATTTATGTGCTTGTCTATTGCTCTATAAATATCTTTTATGGGCAGTAGGAATAGGAGTTTTGTGTACGTATTTTGCCGCATTATCAGCATACTCCATCCACGCGGTCCATTGACCGCGTCCTCCGATTTCAAAATCCAAGCAGCAATGAACTGTCTTCGTCGACCGAGTCAGACCATCCTGTCCTCGGTTTCCCCACTGCTCTCCGCCCTACAGTTCTCGCAACGAATACCTTTTTGGGTATCTGTTGTTCGTCCATACGATTCATGTGGCCAGCCCACTGTAGCTTTCGCAGTCTTACAATCGTTGAGACCTCCGGCTCGTCAAAAATTTCATGTAGCTTCACTCCAATTATTCGCCTCAGAACCAGTCAAGATTCAAAATTCAAGATCTTTATTTGGTGATTTTTAAATTTTTTTTACATATATACAATTCATTAATAGCTCAACGTAACAATATACATGCGGGTTGTGCCTTAGGGCTTTTCCCGGGGTTCAATAATAATTTACTTTAGTTAGATTACAAAATTTTCAATTAATTTTGACACCCACAACATTATCAAACATTAATAGATTATAAAAAGAAGTTTGTAAAAATAATTCGCTCTAACAACTACAGTTTTAAAAATTGATTTCTTTAAAATTAAATACATTTTTTCCTTAAGACTACATTAAAACTACTCATTCGCTGCGTCCATTGAGTGATTGTCCGTTGCTCTCCTGACAACTCCCGCCTTGTGCTCCTTGGTGCTCCTGATTCTCGATTCCACCAGCTTTTCTGCATACGATTTTATTGGCTCCATTCCTATCTCCTAGTACAGCACCTCGTTCAGGTAAGACCGTCCAACCTCCCATCCGTATAGGCCTGTGCAAGCCCGAAGGATTTTTCGCTCCACTAATCCTTTCTTGCCCCATTTGATTCTCTGAGCTCCAATCCATACCATCACCGCATATGTGATGATCGGACGCTTGGTGGCTATTGAATGTGTCCGGAAATGTGGTCTAAGAAGATGGTACGCATAAGTCACTTATTTCAAAATATCAACGTGAGCACTTTTTTAGGTAAATTTCTCGAGAGAAATTTACCTATTGCGGAGAGTATCATATATATATATATATATATATATATATATATATATATATATATATATATATATATATATATATATATATATATATATATATATATATATATATATGGGATATAACGAATATGACCACGCTAGATGTTGCGATTTTGCTCCGATTCTCACCAAATTCTCAGGGAAAGTGTATTGGGTAAATATCTCGGTTAAGTTCGTTAACCAGCTATATCGGCCTGGCAAAAACAAAATGGCGGCCATTTTACATGAAAAATCGTGATTTCTATATAGCGCCGATTTGCATGAAATTTGGTATAAAGGTTTACTGATGTATGTGATGAATCTCACAATAAAAAATTCAAAGTGGGTACGGCAGAAACAAAATGGCGGCCGCTCAAAAGTCGAAAAACGTGCAAAATTTTGTTGTTGTAATAGTGGTCAAAGCTTTCAACAGATTTTCATGAAATTCGGCAATCAGATAGAAATTTTAAATATCTAAAGAATTACGTGAAAAAACTGGAGGTCAGGTCACAAAAACCGAAATGGCGGCCAGTTGAAGCTCAAAACTTCACAGGCCGACGTATATGAAACTTGGTTTCAAGATAGGCATTACTTAGATCTACAGATTTTGATATTTTGGTGATCATGCATGTGCAAATTTCAAAATGGCGGTGTTAAACCACCGCCATTTTGAAATTTATGCGTTTTTTCAGGTTTTTGTGGCCCTCTAGCGGTCATATTTTCCAGCGCATTTTGATGAAACTTTCGCTTATGGATCTCTGTACTATGTTCTTGTATTATGCAGAAAATTATTAAAATTGAATGAAAAATAAAAAAGTCGAAAATTTAAAACCCATTATTTTTAACTGCCATTTTCACTAAAAATTGAATTATTTTGCCCTGTCTAGAGTGAAACTCCGATTTGAACGAGATTTGGCACATTGATTGATGAGGTCCTAGCCCATAAAGATTTAAAATAGTCCAAAATCAAATGCATGCATTCAAAATGGCGGCCCCCAAAGGTCAGGAAGCAAGCGCAATTCGCTATTTTAGTAGCAACTGAAATAATGAATTTTTTTCATGGAAACGTTTTAAATGACTTATCTTGAAAGTATTTATAAATCAGACTATTTTTTAAGTATTGTAAAATATTTTTAACAATACCCTCAAAAATTATGAAATTGTGACTTGTCTGTCTGTCCGTCCGTTTGTTCGTGCGTCACAAGTTTTCTCGCAAACCACATGAGCTAGAATGAGGAAATTTTCTACGTAGGTCAAAAGTGGTGCCTCTTGAAATTTGCAGTGTAAGAAAATATTTCAACGTGTTAAAGGGGGTCTCCCCATACAGGGGGTGACATAAACATTTTTTTATTTCTGTAGTCCTCTAGCAGCCAAGTTTCTCAACAGATTCCGATAAAACCTGAAATTATAAGTTATTATGGCAAGTTAATTTAATTTAATTATGCAAATCGGATGACAAATAAAAAATTCGAAAATTTACAGCTTTATATTTTTAGCAGCCGTTTTCAATAAAAATTCAAAATGACGGCCCCTGGTGGTTCAGAAAAGAATCGAAAATGTATATTTTAATGGCAATGCAAGTGCTGATTAAACTTTTATGGAAATCTTTTGAAATTAACTATTTGAGCTTTTTAAGCCAAAAAGTTATCACCTTTGTGTGGTAACCGCAGTGAAATGTATAAACGGCAAATGCGAGAAGGGCGAAACCAGTATAAGTATGTTTATAACAATTTATTACCCGCCGATTTTCAATATGTGATCCATACGTGTGCAACTCAATTTAATTAGCAAAATATTTGCGCCTCTCTGCAGGGTCTCCAAATATGAACGGCGGCATATTCTTTTTGTTAATAAAGACCCATGTAGTGCCACAAAAATTGCAGTAAGAAGTCCTGTAGTAGGCAGGCCAAATTCTTTTTCGAAACCTTACGCTACATACGAGAAATTTACCTTTCCGGCTGGTGCTGCCAACGGGGATTTTTGTTGTTGTAGGGAAGTGAATGCCATTTATGCACAGCGTGGGACTCCCATGCTCCCAAGAAGGCGACTTGACTATCCACTAAACACCTCCCCTGTCAACCTGAGAACCCTGCCTGGAACCGTTTGACACATTACTTCGGGCCAGGTCTCGTTTTGTAACGCCGTGAGGTGCCTTCAAGCTGGGGGATCCCTTTCCTAGCGGGAGCGGAGAGGGAAAGAGGAAGTGCCAGAAAAGCGATCCCCCACCCCCAGCTGCTGTGAGTCCCTTCAATATTTAAGGACTGTCCGAGCATAATGTGCCTCTTGGTTCCATTTGTCAACCGATTCGAGCATCACCGCGACTAAATTATCCGGGGTAAGCTCTCGTCTCCCTGTAGAGTTCCCTTTGCAGCCTAACCCATTTTCTACACGCGAAAAATGTGTCGCAGGCATTGTGCTCGTCTCCTGGGCAAAACCGACAATCAGGAGACCGCGACTTACCAATCTTGGGCAGGTAAGACTGAAAACACCCATGCCCGCTCAAAAGCTGCGTCAGATAGAAATCAGTCTTACCAGGCCTTCGATTTAGCCACGGTCTCACATCCAGGATGAGGCGCGCAGTCCACCTTCCCTTCGTGCAATTGACCCAAGACTGCTGCCAATCGTTGAGCGAGCGCTGTCTCTCCTCACGGACAATCATCTCCCTCGCATCCTCGTTTCAGCGCAGATAAAAAGCGCGGCACTCTTTAGCAAGGAGGGCGACAGGCATCACGCCTGCAATAACTCCCACTGCCGGATCAGAGACTATCCGATACGAAGACGCAATTCTCAGTGCTCCTCTTCTCTGTATCTGTGCCAAGCGTTTCCGGTATACCTCCTTGCTGAGAGCGTCGCCCCATACTTCTGCTCCGTACAGTAGCACTGACCCTACAGCACTCATCAAGAGGCGTCTTGGTGACGGGCTGGGTCCCCCTACGTTGGCCATAAGTCGACTCAAAGCCGATGTTCCCCAAGCAGCCTTCTCAGCCGTTGCCCTGATTTGTTCAGAGAAACTCATCTTCGAGTCGATCAGCAGCCCCAGGTACTTCAGCGCTGGCTTCGATTCGATTCGTGTATCTCCAATACTGATCATCCTTACTCTAGGGATTCTCTTTTTTGCCAAGATCACCACTACCGTTTTCTCCAGTGCTAAACTGAGCCCGCGAGCAGTCATCCAGTCCCTCAATCGGCGCATTAGCATACCTAGCCTAAGTTGCGCTTGTTCAACGGTGCGTCCAGCGACCAGAGCCGCAACATCATCCGCATAGCCAACCAAGCGCGACTCACCTGGCATCTCAAGTCTCAGTAGCCCGTCGTAAGACACGTTCCACAGGTCGGGACCAGGAATAGATCCCTGGGCAACACCCGATGTAATTTCCATCCTTCGTTGGCCCTGTGTCGTGTCGTAGAGCAGGCTTCGGTCCTTAAGGCAGTTCCTCAAAAGCCGCATTAGATATTCTGGAACTTGAAAAGAGTTTTCCAGCGTATCCAGAATATCCATCCATCTAGCGGAGTTGAAGGAGTTCCTGACATCGAGTGTCACCAACAGGACGATCCGTCGCTTGGTGCGACTATATGCCTCTGCCTTCTGGACCGTGTTCACCACCTCTGCAATTGCATCAATGGTAGAACGTCCTGCTCTAAAGCCATACTGCCGAGTAGATAGGTTCCCAGCAGCACAAATTGTGTCAGTGAGTCTTCCCTTGATGAGTTTCTCTAGCACTTTCCCAGCCGTGTCTAGCATGCATAACGGGCGGTATGCAGACGGCGATCCGAGATTCCCCTTCCCCTTGCTGATCAGCACGAGCCTCGCCATCTTCCATCGTACCGGGAAAACCCCGTCCCGTAGGCAAGCGTTGAATGTGCTGAGCAGCAAGCCAGGATAATGGTGAAAGACGAGCCACACGAGCCGGAACAACATCTGGACCTGGAGCCTTCCTCGCTTTCAATGAAAGGACTGCTTCCCCCAGTTCTGGCTGCGTGAAGAGTGGACACTTGACTGCTGTTTCACCATGGACAGCGTCAGCACGGGCAGGATGGGCGGGGAAGAGTGTCCGCACTATCGCGTCCATCTTTTTCGCGTCATGTATACAAGGCTTCCGTAGGGCACCAAGCTTCCGCATAACTAGCTTGTAGCCAAGGCCCCACGGGTCCTTGTTCACATTGTCCACTAGGTCTTGCCAGCAGCGGGCCTTGCTATTGTTACCTAGATTGCCTAGAGCAGTGCACCATCTGCCTGCTCAACTTAATCCTGGAGTCACAGATGCCTCTTGCACGCTAAAGTCAAAAGAAAATTGAAGTTATTGTGGAAGTCCGTGACCACAATTAATTCACTTTTCTTTGCATTCACCTTGATTCCCGATTTCCGGTAATATGCAGTAAGAGATTCCAAATATTTTTGGAGCCGCATTCTAGCAAAGCGCCAATTCTGATGACCATATAACAAGTCGTCAGCGAAGAGCTTCACCTGGATTCCGGGCTTATATTCATCTCTTACGCCCCGGGCGTCAGAGGTGAATATGTTGAAAAGAAATGGGCCTGATATAGAGATCGGTGGGACCTCCGAGTCAATACAAAATGGGTCTGACCTAGCTCCACCAGCCACCGCAAAGTCTTTTCGTCCCCTCATGAAGCTGCCTATAATTTTTACAATGTGGGCCGGAAAGCCAAGATTTATTATAGTGTAGAGAGGCTCATTAATCCATACAGAGTCAGAGGCGTTCTCCACATCGATCAGAAAGCTACTACAAGCTTATTGTTGCGCCAGCTTGTCGTTATATCAGCTTGGAACATGGCCATAGCATCCACCGTAGAGTGAGCTTTTTTTTGAAGCCAAATTGTCTTTTCGGTACAACCCTTGCCCCGGCAGAGAATCGTATGATGCCTTCAAGTATTACCCTTTCAAGCAGCTTACCAGTATTTGAAAGCAGCGAAATCGGACGAGTATCGACTACGTCAGTACTGCCCGACTTCTTGGGTATTGCGAATATTTTTGCACATTTCAATTGCTGAGGGAAGTAGCAAATGTTAATGTAGTTATTCAAAATGATCGCGAGGAGAACAAAGAAAACATGAGGAAGCCTTTTAAGCATATAATTGGAGATTCCATTAGCCCCTGCTGATTTTTAGGGTTTTGTAAAATAATTTTACAAAACCCTACTAGTTTCGCGACCAGTCTGTCCGTCTGTCCGTCCGTCCGTCCGTCCGTATGTCACAGCAGTTTTTCTCGGAAACTACTTAAGCTAGAAACATCAAATTTTGTGCGTAGGTGTGAAGTGGTGATCTCTTCAAAGTTCAACTACAAAAAAATTTTATAAGGTATTTAAGGGAGGTCTCCCCATATAGGAGAGTGACCCCCGAAAAAAAATTTCATTTATGGTAGCCGATATGGGTATCAAATGAAAGGTCTTGATGATAACTTTTCAAAACAGGTTTTAGTTTGGCAAAATTTGCTTCGAAGGGCGCACAGGGAGGGGAAATACACGAAAAATTTGTGTCCCCCCCCTCGCGATTGGACACCTGTGATCTGAAAAATCTGAAAAAAATCAAGATTGTAGGCCTTGATATGCACAACAACAACAAATACGTCAGAAGTCGCAATTCACTCAACTTTGTTAGTAATAGTATGATTTATCGATTTTATGTTTTCTTGAATAAAATCTTAACGGTACCCTTAAATTCAATGAAACACAGATGACTATTTATAAGATTGATCTATCCTGAAAGTTTCATAAAGATTGAATCATATTTAGCCAAGTTATACCGGTTTGAATTTTCCTGTATTACTATGGAACAATATGCGCTGCATGTATTACTATGGCAACATATGGCTATGGAACAACATGCGCTTTTTACCGACTCAGACACTACCGTTTTGCTAGGATTTGCATGAAAATTTCAGGAATGATAGGTGTCATGAATAACTTTGAGAATCAGTTCAGCTAGTGGTATCAGTAATCGTAAAACAAAATAGTGGCTGTTTTAAATGTGAAGATTGAATAATTTTGAGTTATTTTTTCCCAACTTCAATGTTTAAGGTGCATGCTTTGAACACTTGATTCAATTGAATGAATGACTGAAGATGGGTACCTACAATTAATGCTCATAAATGAGACAAGTCAAGGAGGTGGGAGAGAGCTCCTAGCAAAAGGGTTTTGTAACCATTCTAGGATTCGAAAAAATTGGCCATGAACCGATGATTTCAGTACAGGAGAGTGGCCCCTGAAATAAAAATTCATCAAACGTAGCCGATATGAGTATGAAATGAAAGTTTTCATGGGAGCTTTTCAAAACAGTTGTTAAACTGTCAGTTTTTGCTTCAGTGGGGGCACGGGGGGGAAATACATGAAAAATGTGTTTCCTCCGTCGCGGATGGACATCTGAAATAATTATCAAGGGAGATGTTTATGAGTATAACAATAACAAAAACCTCAGAAGTCGAAATTCGTTCAACTTTGTTAAAAATAGTATGATCTTCGTATTTCATATTTTCTCCAATAAAATCGTCTTTGATGTTTTTCTTGATTTGATTCGATCTGGTGACTGCATTTTGTAAATTGAATACAAAACCCTTCTGACATGAGCGTAGGTCTGTTTACCCAACTTGTTTGGAATTTTGCTCCAGTGCCAACAAATTGAGTCTCTCAGGACTTACAAATACACCATGGGCAGTAGGTGCGTCAGAGGAATTTGAAACAGAGAACCTGGTCAAGCACAATGGATCATTTTCCCTGTCGAAATTCGTTGTGCTTTCTCTCCTTGAAGAACTTTCGCAAAATGTTTTGCGATAGAGTCAGCGATGGCTTTGTCATCTATGAGCATGGATCCATCATAAGTACGGAAACCGGGCAGCCTTTTCCTGCCAGTTACCCTATTGATATGAGGAAACATACTGGGACCTGGTTTGGTACTTTCTAGGGCCTGTTCAAATCTATCGGTAGTAAAAGCCGTGGTTCTACTCGAGATCATTCGCTTTAGAGACGTAATCACTAGATGAATACGTTCATATTCCCAGCTGACCATATTTAAATTGCGGTGGTAGATTCTTACGAGTAGCTTTCTAAGCCGACTGCGTCTACGATGAAGCTCCAAGAAGTCTTCTGGTAAATCTCGATAAAAGTAATTCGTCGAGGATTTCTTAATGGAGATCTTTGAGATGACTGTATCCAGGATTGAATTTATATATGCGACTACCTCATCAATTTTAGAAATAGAAAGATTCTTCGATGTATTGATCGAAATTCCCTTTGATTTTCCGTCAAGGTCAGCACTTACTGCTGCCCAATCGATTCGCTTGTATAGAATGAAATGTTTAAGATCTGCAACCTCAAGTTTCCCACCCTTTTTGACTCTTAAGGTCTGTTCAACCAAAATATGGTCAGACTCGGCGTCAAGAACTCTACACTCGAAATTTCTCCAACTGTGGAAGAGATTTACTAGATTGGCAGACACAATGAAGAAGTCAATAATAGACGAGCTTCGGCGGAAGGTAACCTCTTTCGGGGAAATCAGTATCAGATCCATATTTAATTGAACCCAGTTAGAGATAGCTGTTCCGTCGCCATTAGATGCAATATTTCCCCATGAGGAATGCTTCGCATTGAAATTACCTCCCATGGCATAGAACTCGAGTTTTTTGCACATAGTAAGCACTGTTTCCAAGTCGTCAATGAGTTCCCTCACTTAGTATCTATGTCGAACATAGATCCTTACGAACGCAAAGGTGCACCCTCCCAGCATGGAGCTTATTATTTCTACTTCAATACATTTCAGACTTGGAAGGCAGTACCTGTGGACTTTCAGGTGATCTTTATGAGCCATTGCAACTTCAAGATTTCCCTCTGGATCATCACGCCTGATGATCTTGTATTTTCTCTGATGCACTCTGTGTCTTTCTTTGTGTTTTGTTTCCGACATAAACAAGAAGTCTGGTGTATGGGCGTTCAAGTATTCTTGAGCAAAATTTCTTTTATAGCGTGGAGCTAGTGAACATATGTTGAGGATGGAGAGTTTAATGGAATTCATCACAACAACCGACTTTGAAGGCGAATTCTAAGTACGCAGCTTTTTTCCACTAAGGTAAGTGAGCTTTTTGTAGTGGGAGGATAAAAGAGTCCACTTTTCGAATAAAATTGTTGGCAGTCAGTGCTTAAAACCGTATTCCGGTCATTCTGCGACTGCTGGGGTTCCTGCATTGATTGCTGTTTTTGTTGCCAAATAGACTGCAGTGCAGGCTGCTTCTTTGCACCTTGCAAAAGGCTAGAGTGCGAGACCCCTTCACGTACACTATTTTTTTATAGAGGCGGTGATGAAATCCCTCCTTTCCTCTTTTTTCTTTTGGAGATTCTTCCTCCTCTCTTCAACTTCTTTTGCTTTAGGACAACCTCTGATACTCTCAGAGTGCCCCCTAGCATTGCAGTTTACACAGAAGATCTCGTCTTTTTTTCGTCCTTCGAGATTGGACATCCAATAGACTTATCGTTACACCCGCTTTTTACTCCACGAGAGCCACTATGGCCCTCAGGGAATTTGGGGTGCTCCGGCGGGGCTTATGGACCCGGTTAGCTCGTCCGGAGACGGGCGTGGGGTGCCACTCGCTTGTCCCTCAAGGCCCCAAATAGCCGCCAAGCGAGAATGCGGCTAGCCGGATTAATCACGACGCTATTCGCCCGAAACCCTATCTAACAAGCACACTCTGACTTTCACTCCAACTCTACACCTGCATAACCGTACTCCTCTACTTCTTCCTAGCACTAACCTTCGCCGGGACCACTACACCACCCCCGAACACTCTGATTTTCGATATCACTAGTCTCACTTAATTTTAATACACTTTTACTTCGACTTGCCTTTCCAAGCCGCACTCGTTACAATCCGTAATCTGAAAAAAAGGATTTTCACCGTTCTTGTCCTAAAGACGTAAATTTCTCCCACAAAGCGTTAATTCGTTTCAAAGAAAATACGACTATTTAAAATTTACAAAACACAACTCCAATTCGTAAATTCAATATAATTTAACATTTGATGCACTGAAATCAACAAGAAAACTTACTTCTACTGTGTACCTACAATGGGCCCCTTCGATGATTGTATCCGTTGTTGCACTTTGTAATCTTTCCTCCAACGTCTGGGCTTTGCTCGTCGTTTCAATCTTAATCTCCCTTCGCTTCGATCTCAATCTCCCTTTTCTTCCGCAATTGCTGATTCTGCTGTCGTACACTGATGATTTCCGCTGCGCTTCAAATTACCTCCGCATTTGTTGCTATTTCTCAGCTGCTTTGTCGCACACGATGAGAAAGGAAAAAAGAGGAGGCGCGTCATTCATCGCGCGCTTTTATAGCCTCCTCCTAACGGCTATGGTTCCGCTCTTCGGTCATCCACCTCTCCAGCAGGGTAATTCCTTTCTGCCGCCACTTGGTCTCCGCTCCCCTCTAGTGGTGAGCACTCCAAGTGCGGCTGAATCAGCTGAACATAATTCACTGAAAGTTTGGCATTTGCTTTATTTCTATTTCGTATTTGTTTACCTTTTTCTAATATCATTCCATTCACTGCTTCTTGATTTCGTGGTTATTCAAAGTAAAATCAGCAAATAACGGAGGCTGCGAGAAAAGTTACAGTAAACACAAAACAAATGTCCTCCTTGCAGGACATTAGAAATTCATAAAACGCGGAAAAGATTTTAACGAAACTTTCCTACCGACTAATTTTCTTGTTTCATGTCTCAAGTTGAATGATAATAAAGTGCTATTTCAAGATCAAGGGTATTTTGTATGTTTGTTTGGTTTTTTGTTTATGTGTGTTTTTATCGACTTTATTTAAAAACGCTCATAGAAAAATATTACTTTAGTTTGCATACGAAAAATATATTATGGTGTATAGACTTTTCAGTGTTTTCTTATCATGCTCCTTGGCTTTGGATTTAGTTAGCAACCAAAAGGTGCTGATAGAGTCCAGCATTGGAATAGAAGGAATTGTGACCATCCATTAACTTGGAGTCTTGGCTAGCTCCGGGAGAACTAATGGGAGTGCTTTGAGTAGAAGATCCAGCGCCTTGACTAGAAGTGTTGTTGTTTGTTGATGTTGGGGTGTTAAAATGGCTCGTTCTGCAAGCCCAAGCCAGTGGATTGGGCGACAAGGAGCGCGAGGGTGAAGCTGGTCCAATGGGACCAAAGTGATTGCTCGTTGGTCCGTGGGAATGATGTAGTTGTTGTTGCATTGCTCTTTGTTTGATGTAGTTGGAAAATTCCGTTGGTGACATCCTGTAAGAACTATTAGTCCTTGCCTTTTCGAAATAGCCACACTTAGTTGATGTGTATGTTTATAGTGAAACGTTGCCCCCTTGATGTAATAATTTCGAGCATCATATAGTTTATAGTCACTGGTGTCGAAAGATTCGGATTTTGGTATATCAACATTAGGAGCGGTACGTGCATTGTAGGAATCATTTATTGTCAGCCACAATCGCTGTTGCATAGTCCAAATGTAAAACCGCCTGTTCTTCGCCCCCGATATACAAGTCTGTTGGCATAAATCTGTGCATCTTTCGCTTATCAAATATTTCTACGTCGTTCTTAGGATCAAGATATCGAAGGAAGTACCAGGAACTATCCACAATAGTATCCAATGTATCTGTTTCTCTTCCCGCTTCAGTATTCCCACGTTTCGGCCATGTTACATGATTATCCACTCCATCGTCTCATTCAATTGTGTCCTTCTCGGTAATAAAACAGGCAAGTCTCGTTCATTCACTGGAACAGAACCACATGATCCGCAATGTATGATTGGAATTGGTGTACCCCAATATCTCTGACGTGAAATTAGCCAGTCTTGCAATTTTGAACTCACAGGGTATCCACCCATTTTGAGATTTTCTCTTACTGTGTTCAAATCTTGACTAGATCTTTCGGCTGGCACCGAGTCACGCGAATGCTACGATAGTGTTCGGGATGAGGTAATACTGGTGCCCTTCGGTTTTATCCGTAACATTTTGCCGCTTGTCGCATTTTACGCATCAAACTTCAAGTTCGCAGTTAGCAGCGACGTGGCCAAATCTTTGGCAATTAAAACACTGAGAAGTCCAATTTTTCTGTATTGTATCTTCAGGTACAGTAGGAATTTTATATCGATTGCTTTCTTCACTTCAGAGTCCGGTTTGAACTGGACTGAGAAGGATTAAAGCGTCCTCTTTTTCCTCCTAGAGGTTATAGTGGAGAACCTTTTTGCTGAAAGGATATCTTCTCCGAGATGTTCTTTCAGCTTAGCCACGACATCATTTTTGTCGTAAGAGCTGTGCACGCCTTTAAGGAGAGTCATTTTTCTCTCTCCTGGAAGGAAGTAGATGTAGCAAGCCACCTTAGCACACTTCAGAAAGTTAAAAAAGCTGGTATGATCCTCAGCCGTTTTAGGGTGGAGCGAAGTTCGCGAGGGACTGTTCATCGTCAAATTGAACTTGGGCTCCTTTTCAGAGTTTCATGCGCATGCCCTTTTGACGCTATCCCTGAAAGTCTTCAGGTCAAGCCTATAGCACACTATAGGAGGCACCCTCTCTTTTTTGGTGGCAGCCACGCTTGGCTGCATTTCCCTTTATTTCCCTCAAAGCCCGGCCTTCCAGCCGGCATGGATATGGTCCCCGAGAAACTAGCGGAAGCTATTTTTGCCACCTTTTTCAGCTGGGAAAATGCCGCTCGCTCACTTCAAGGGTCTTCGATACCTTTGAAGTAGGCTCCTGCATTGGAGACCCTATTGGCCTCTTTCTGGCTTCCGGCTTTACGATAGCCTCCACCTCGACCTAGAACTTCAAACCTCGTCCATCTCCATGTCACTGGACACTTCCGGCACTTGCACTTGCATCTTGCAACTAGTAAGCAAGTCGAGAATAAACTCCTCAATCTCAGAGCACAGTCTCAGCTGTTCTAACACCGACGGAGGACTGGAGACTAGATCTCGAGAGCAAAAATGAACATGTCGACCTGTGACACGGGCACTCTCCTATACAAGCGCCGTCTAGTCACGGGGAGAGCTCTCAGGCATATATACATTTGAGACTCTAGTCTTGAGACAACTCTAGAGGCCACTTTGGTCTCAAATGGAGGCTTAGCATAACAAGTTAAAAGCGTCGGCATCAATATTTCGAAATTAAAAATTCTGAAGATCTTTAAATATTGTTATTTGGTTGCTATGGATCATTTGAACAATGTTTCTTGAAAATGATGCGATAAAATTTTATATTATAAATTTTTGTGGATTGCTTAAAAATTTTATCAGGCAGAGGGTTCTTCTTCCTCTTCTTCGTAGCGCTACAGCCCCTCTCGGGCGTTCGCTTCCTGCAACAAGCGCCTCCAACTGTCTCGATCCATTGACCACGTCCTCCAATTTTGAAATCCCAAGAGGGAGGAACTGCCTTCGTCGACCGAGCCAGACCATCGTTTCCTCGGTTTCCAAACTGTTCTCCGCCCTTAAGTTCCCTCAACGAATACCTTTTTGGGATATACATACGACTTGCGTGGCCAGCTCGTTACAGCTCCCGCGGTCTTAAAACCGTTGGGACCTCTGGCTCGTCAGAAAGTTCAGCCAGCTCATGGTTGCGTCGAAATTGTCATTGGTCCCCATCCAGCTTCTCTCCGATTATTCACCTCAGAAGACGTCTCTCTATTATTTTATTGATATAAATGTATCAGTGCTAATATTTGTAAATAACGTTTCTAAAACAGGAAATAATTCATAGTAAAATGATCAACTTTTTATAAAAAAACATGTTCGTTTCTAATTATTTTTCCACGACTGTTTGTAACATAAAATAAATAGGTATGAAAACTTTATCAAAAACAAAGATAATTTTAGAATGTATAATATCCATTTATATTTTCCGATGAAAACAATAGCGGCCTTGATTCCCCGTGAGATAACATTACCCTGCTGATTCCGCTAAACAACCCCCGTCCCAACCTTATAATGAATTTTCTTCCACAGACTCCATTCCCGCAAATTGTGTAGTTTGTTCTCAGCTAGAAAAACTGACAAAAAAAATTCAAAAAAAAGACAAACGGCATTAAGTAAGCTGAAACCCTACAATGCTTTCACTTTTCCCACCCACCATAATCATTTCACCTATTTCCCTTTCAATTCAACTTTATTTCCTGCTCATTGAGATTGGCATTCTATCTGGAAATCAAGTCCACCTACAATTTGTCATACTCGTAAAGCTTCCGAATTTGCCGCGCTGAGAAGTTCCCAATGGTTGTCCCCTATTCATGGGACTATCAAATTTGGGGAATGATGCTCGTGATAGCCTTTATTGCACGCCAGATGCGTGAAAGTATGGCTTTCCACATATGCTCATAAATTTATCGTATCGTAATCTTTTGGTCAACAGATGTGAAAGAGTTATCCGACATAAAAGATACTCCTACAGCGGCAACCATTAACACGACACATTGAGCTTTTGATGAATCAAGGTCTTCTATTGGATGTCACTTAGGAAGTTTTTTCATTGGACTTTATTACCCGACCTTTCTCCACGGCCCAACGCATAGGGACAGGCGTGCTGATATATGAATTCTAACACATTGTTCGAATTAGGGGCATTTGTGAATGTTGAATGGCGAAACTCGCAACTGTGGCAATATTTTACTTGAATGCGATAAAAAGTCGATATTATTGTTAATGGTGTAAGTCAACGAGTATTTCCGCCAACTGGGGGGATGCAGGGCGGAAGAGAAATTTTTATCAAAGTTTCCCGCTACCAGTACTAATACCATTAACACTGAAATCCAGTATTTGTGTTGGTTTGCGAATACGATGGATTTGTTATTGTTGATAAGTATTCCGAAAGAATTAAACAATGAGCAATAAAATAAAAACAATGGAGCACATTTCTGACTCCATAGAATTCTCGAAAATTTATGATAATGCTAACGAAATGAGAATATGTTACGCCATTTGCACTTCATAATACTGATATACTGTGTGTCGAGAATTTGTCAAGCATTAAATCTTGTCTCATTTATTGCACTTAGCCAATTGCATAGATTTCATATTCGAACATCCCGAAATGGGTCGACACTCGTTTGTGATCGAAAATACCGCGGATTGTAGAATGTGCGTTTGACATCCAATAAATATTTAATTTGCAGTCATTTCGCAAGAACGATGATGAATTAATCACATCCCCCGGTCACCGCCAATGTTCGTTCTGGCTCTCTGGCTCTTTCCTCGCGAGCACATCTCAAATCCAATACCACCCGGCGGCGTCGAAAAGTATCTAAATCTTGCAAATACGAGAAAATGCAATCAATTTCGGAGGTGCAGGCAGCGCTAAGCCCGCACTGAGCACTCATTACTTTCTAGGATCGACCTTGTGATCATTTATCTCACTTTCATCGAAGTTTAACATGTAGTTGGCAAGTGTACGGCGAACGCCGCGTAGAAAAAGAACTCACCATGAAAATGGAAGTCTATGGCTAAACCGAATAGAAAATTATGTATGTTCGCCTTCGTTGCCAGAGCTGAAGCAGAGATGCTGAGCATCCTGTTCAAATGGGCAATAATGTATCTCAATTAATAACTGACACACTGAGACGTCGGTAATGAGTCACACGAATATTATGAAATGTAATTTATGGCCAGAAACACTCACATTGATGCGAAGAAGTGTTGGAACGTTTCTTGAAAATGTCATATTTCATGTTTAAGAATGTTTAGAGGGGGGTAGGGTAAGAGTAATTAGTACCTTTAATTCAGGCGACTGTGATTCTACATAATTTTGTGGTAGAATAAATTAATAGCAAGCATATGGGAAACAAAATTTACAAAATTTGAATCGATACCAGTTTAAAATAATAAGATAGTATGTGGTGATCCGTCAAAGGTTTAGGCCTCATCGAAAGCTTTAAAGGTTTTTAAGGGGCACCCCACATATACTAACGTTACCCTTAACCCTTTACGGCGCAAGAACGTGTTTTTGTTTTTTGTAATTGAAAATATGTTGATGAGCTATATAATAATGGTAAAAATAGTAAAAAAAATTATATGTAAGAAAAGGTATTTGCTTTTGAAAAAAAAATTGAAATGCAGATTTGCATCATGGTGTAAAAACATCTTAATATTCACGAACTGTGGAAAGGACGGAAAAAGTTATTATTTTTACTAAACATAAGGCTACGCCACACTTTTCACATTCCGTTCGGGCTGCTCCAGTACATCCTGGATATTTGCACCGCAGCCTTTTGTCGGGACAAGCAGGCCAGTACCCTAACTGATCCAATCTGATATCTTTTAGCGGGATATGCTGACAAGGCCCTTTTTTGCTTTTTGTCCTGGATGAGTTCTTTTACATCGCTAGTGCGCTTCAGCCGGTTCGTACTTTTATATTTGGCTAAAGTTTCAGCAGCTTCTAGTCGGAAATCAGCAGGATTTAGCACCTTGACATTATTTTCCGTGTCAGCATGAATTCTTCTATACAATAGCCAAGAATTAGTCATGGTCATGTCCAGGAAACGGTAAAAGAGCCTTATAAACCAACGTTCGCCCTGAAGTCTAATTTTAGAATGATCCATTACGGAGTCCATGAGGTCTACACCACCCATGTGCCGATTATATTCTGCCACAATATAGGGCCGTTCAACATTGTTTTATTTCTTTTGCGGACTGTCGAATCTACTTACGCCAGCACAGTTGGATGCTAGATTCACAATTTTATTATTTCTCCAGGCTACCACCGATATGTCAATACCGTTATAACTTGCAACCTGTTTAACAGATGTGCCTCTAGGCTGTTTTTTCGGCTGTTTTTCTTCTGGGAATTTACAGTTCGGGATACAGTTTCTCCGAACGGTGGCCAAAGCTAATACACCACGGCGTGACAAGAATTCAATCAAGGGTAGCGATGTATAGTAATTGTCAATAAACAGTCTATAGTTATGGTTGGAAGGAATCTCTCTGGCAAGTCGGACCATTACATTAGATGAAGCACCTTATTGAGGCTCGTCATCTGCGCATATATTCTCTTAGCCACTGTAAACTTCAAATTTGTAGCCATATACACTTGCACCACAAATCACAAACAGTTTGAAGCCCCACTTGTGGTGTTTGTCTGGCAAATATTATTTAGAGCACTTCGTGCTTTGGTTGAACACATTTGTTCATCAACAGACAATTGTTGTTCTAGAGGCACTTTTCTGAAGTTATGATTCAACTTTTCAGTTATTGGTCTGATTTTATAAAGTCGATCAGAATTTGGCTGATTATACGGTAACATTTTAGAGTTACCATTCAAGTGTAGTACTTACCTCAGAAACTTGAACCATTTCAGCGTCATTATCTCGCGTATGTTGGCATAGCCATATTTCTGTGACCAGTACATTCGAACATTGGGCAGGGCAATAATGGACATGAAGTAAATAATTTCAATACCGTCTTATTTCCGGGCTTGTGACATTTATAGGTTTACTGACATCTTTTTGCACGCTGTACAGATTTGTTTCGTCTCTTATGAGATCCACTATGTCGTCAGTAGTCGTAAATAAGTAAGAAAATACCTGATAAAGCGTCTGCAGTTCCAGTATTTCATTTGGTAACTTGGAAGATTCATTCAGCTCTATGTTTTTAGTTTTCCATATGATGTTTGTTTTGGGATCACATGTGCTTCGTGAAGTTGTGTTGACTTTGGAGCTGGTACTGGGTACTGAAACAGTAGGCGGTATCTCACATGGTTGAACTGTGATGCTTGTACTGGTCTCAGAGCTCCGTAGCAAGATGTCATCTTCCTGATCTTCTAGGTCTCTCTTCGGGTTCCTCATTCGAGTCTTGGCGTAAATGTTGATTTTCCATTTTTTTCGTCGTTGTCTGAAAAGTCTAAGACATCCTCAATATCTTGCCATTGGTTTAGAATGTTTTCCAATTCGACGATTGACAAAGGCCTACAGCCTAAACGTGGAAACCTCAAACTCATATTGGACACGAAAAAAGAAATAAAATATAACAGTTTAGCGCAGTGTTGCATTACTGCATCAAAACGAAATTCGAGACTATCTCTCTAAAAACAATCTGAAACATTTGAGTTGCATGTTCTTAGCAAAAACCAATAACTAATTGTTACTCCGCAGCAATCTCACATCAAAATTTTCAATATAACCACTCAAAAAAAACAACGAAAATTACGCGCGAACAACACAAACCGGTTCTAAGGGATCCGTCACTTGTAGAGGCCAAAAATTACAAAAAACGTCGTCTAGCGCAAACGTGGGGTAACTAACTCAATAGAATGCTTTGCTGTGGATATGCAGTGCTGCGTTGGAAGCTATTTTAAACGTTGCTTTGAACGATTTTGCTAGTTCGAATAGTATGATGCAGATCTGCTACTCAGCGCCGCAAAGGGTTAAAAATTATTTTTTACAAAGCTGATCGAATAAGGTATCAAAAGAAAGGTCCTGATTGGAACTTTTAGAACCCGAATATTAAAACTCAGTTTGTGAAGCAGGTATCCTGACAAAAACACAAATGTTGGTCTTTTTAAGTACAAACACAACAAATATCTCATATATCATAATTCACTCAAGTTTGTTAATAACAGTATGATTATTCAACTTTGTATTTTTCCCCAAAAATTTGCAGTAGAATCCTTAAAATTTTGTAATTATGTACACTGAAATATGGTTCTTCTGTTCATAAAATTTCATTGAAATTGGATCATAGACATGTTAATTATATAGAATTAAAAAAATAATACGCATTAATACTAGATATGTATTATGAAAACTGGGCCCTACAAATTTCTTCGGGTTTTCATAAACATATCAGAAATAAAAGGTTTTTCAATAAGAGGTGTTATTTTGAATAGCCCGCTATTTCGGTAGATGTCACTTTTGAAGCTGTCATTTTTGACATTTGACAAGTAGAAACTACGCCATTCGTAAAAATGGAACAACACTTGCTTCAACAACGCATTCAAATTATTACCAATAACCTAATGCTTTTACCTCAACTATTCTCTGCGAAATGAAAAAGGTAACCAGATTGACGCTGTTTACACGGACTTCACCAAAGCTTTTGATCAAGTCGATCATGGAATTTCGATCTCCAAACTTCTGAAGTTCAGCATCTCTGGGTCCTCACTGAGTTGGATTGCGTCATACCTAAATAATCGAACACAGTTTGTAAAATTCCAGGGCACTTCTTGGAGAAATTATTGCCTCTTCTGGAGTGCCACAAGGTAGCCACCCCTTTTATTCAACATTTTTATTTCCGACTTGTCTGAAATTTTAAGCGACGTACCTCATCTTTTGTATGCTGACGACCTCAAAATAAACCACACCGTCAATTTCGATTCCGAGGTTATTTTTCTGCAAGCCAAAATAAATGCATTATTGAAATGGTGTAACGATAACAGGCTTTATCTAAATATTGGAAAGTGTTATGTTATAAGCTTCTCGAGAAAAAATTCAGTTTTTGAGCACACTTATAACCTGAATGATTCCCCACTTCAAAAAGTTGACCAGATCTCAGACCTGGGCGTTCTGTTGGACAGAAAGTTGAATTTCCATTCTCAATACGATACAATTCTTGCTCGGGCATATAAGCAGCTCGGTTTCATAAAACGTCGCGCCAAAGAATTCAAAAACCTATGGGTCACCAAAACTCTATACACCTCATTTGTTCGCCCCCTCCTTGAATATGGTTGTATTATTTGGAATCCATGCTTTGGGAATCACAGCATCCGCATTGAATCTGTGCAGAAACAGTTTATTCTTTTTGTCTTGCGTGATGCTTATGACCCAAGAGACTTCGCTAACCTGCCACCTTACCAGCAAAGATTAAATATTTTGAATCTTTCCTCGCTCTCATCTCGAAGAACTATCTTAAGTTCTTGCCTTGTTTTGAATGTAATCAATAAGGTAGTAAATGTTGCATCACTATCAAGCAAAATCACGTTCAAGGAAACGATTAAACATACTACGTTCGCTCGTCTGCTTCATAAAGACCAACATAAAACTACCTACGCAGACAACGAGCCAATTAATAGGTATTGCAAGATCTTCAATTCTATGAGTGAACATTACTCTTCTTCTATATCAATACATAACTTCAAAAAAAAAATTCACTGACGGATTAAAATAAGTTAAAATAAGTTATTGTTAAATACACATTTACTTTTTTTTGTGATTTGTTTAGATATAAGTACTTTTTTGTGATTGCTTTGTTTGGCTTATTAAATAAATAAATAAAATTCACTGTAAAAATGGTGAAAATTTGTCAGGGACGGTTCGTAAAACTCGAACATTTTTGGGTCGTTGTGAAGCACCTTGTCGGACCGCAATACAGAAATTTGTGGAAAAATTCGAGCTGTTAAGACAAATCAGTGATTTGCAGAAAAAAACCCGTGCACGTCACTCAAGAACAGCCGAGAATATTGCTGCTGTCGGCGAAAGTGTTGAAGAAAACCTAGGTTTGTCCATTCCTCTTCGTTCTTTAGAATTAGGCATTCCACAAACGTCATTACACCCTATTTTACATAAAGATTTGACTCTTAGGGCTTATAAAGTTCAGTTAACACAAAAACTCAAGCTGGCCGATCATCAACAACGTCGTGTCTTTGCTGATTGGGTCCTTGAAATGCATGAAAATGATCCGGAATTCCGTCGAAAAATCATCTTGAGTAATGAGGCCCATTTCCACCTCGGTGGCTTCGTCACCAAGCGAAATTGTCGCATCTGAAGCTGGAAAACCCCAAGAGTTATTGTTGAAAAGCCTCTCTATCCTCAACGTGTGACTGTTTGGTGCGGTTTATGGTCCGGCGGAGTCATTGGACCTTACTTTTTTGGAAATGAGGCTGGAGCAACAGTTATGGTGAATGGGTTACGCTATCGAGAGATGGTTAATGATTTTTTATGGCTGGAATTGGATGGTATTGATCTGGACAGCGTTTACTTTCAACAAAATGGCACTACGTGCCACACAAGCAACGAAACCATTGATCTTTTACGGGAAAAGTTTCCGGACCGTGTTATCTCTCGAAGAGGTGATCACAATTGGCCACCGCGATCTTGTGATTTAACACTTTGCGACTTCGTCCTTTGAGGCCACGTGAAAGAGAAGGTCTACGCTACCAACCCAGCGTCGATTCAAGACCTCAAAGATGGAATTCGTGAGGCTATCGAGGACATAGGGCAGCCACTTTGCGCGTTGATTAAGAAAAATTTCATGAAAAGGATATGGTCCTGTAAGGGTGTCGTGGTGGTCATTTTCCTGATGTTATTTTCCACTATTAATGGCATACCTTCTTCTTCATAATGAAATAAACATCCGATCATTTATATCAAAATAACACCTCTTATTGGGAAACCCTGTAGTTTTTTATTTAAGTATGTTCAATTGACTGAGAATCCAGCAATATTTTCGAAACTGGAAGGAAATAACGGCTGTTTTGTGTTTATGAAAGGACCCCACGATTTTTCTGATATAATTGAACGATTTCGTTAATGTGCAATGGATTCATAACTCAAGTTTGTGAATTAATTCATCAGCGAAACTGTTTTGAACCGTAGAATTGTTACAAACTCCTTCTAGTATGAGGGCACTCGCTTACACTATTTACATCGTTGTCTTTTTGTCAGATGAGGACAATCACTCAATAATTGGCCGGCTTCACTGCAATTATAGCAAGTTTTTTCTTTTGTGCAGCTACTCACTATATGTCCCGGTAGTTTACAATTGAAACACGTCTTTTGTGGCCGATCATTTAACACTAGTCGTTCCCGTTTATACCCATTACTACGGCGTTGATCAGTAACACTGATAGATTTTAATTCGCGAAGATTCAAGCACTACTTAACCTTTTCTTCCAGATTACTGATTTTATCCGTTTTCTGCGACTAGAGGAAAGAGAACAATTCATCAACCACCATACCGATGATAAAGTATTTGATGATGGCTTCATCTTTTAACTGACCATTGCGACCCTTTTTCCAAATTTCATTTAGAATGTCTTATTTCAAGCAAACTCTCGGATAGCTGGGTCTACGTTTGTACGACAGGGTCACTTCTGTCACACCATTCTTTCGCTGTTTCTCGTAAATTCGCTGTTGCAGCATATAATAGCAATTTGCTAGGCCAAATTATGGTAAACTATGTACCACATCTTGTTCCCATTTCATCGCCTTTGTATTATTAGAGATGCTTGCCTTTTTAGTTGAATTTTCAATGTCAGCCACCGTGGTCGTTGTTGTCGGATGGGCTTTTATACATATCATCGTTGTTTTATTTCCTTCTTTGTCGTTGTCAACAGCGCTTCCAGAAGTGTTTCGTTCATCACTCGTAGAACTTGTCATCACTCGTAGAACTTTCTGGGTCATTGCTGTCATGCACAGGTTAATCTGTTTCTGATGTGCCGAATATTTCAACAAATTCTCGTAATCGATCAGCAAGTTGGCTTTTATGTCCAACTTGAGCGATTCCTCTCGCCTCGCAAGTGGCTTTCAATTCTTTTACCGTCAAATGATCGAAGTCACTCATGTTTATTTCTACACATTTTTATGTCACTCCTTTTTTTTCAACTCACGTTGCTTATAGCTCGTAGTCACCCCACTTCTGAACTGTTGTGATCACTTTTTTGGAAAGGAAACACTGATTTGAGAACAGATATCATTCTTCATTAGCGAAATTTACACCACGTATTCTTGGTTCTATACTATTTACGCTCTTATTGTAGACTAGTTCATCACTCTTTCGCTGTCACTTTTTCAGACATAATTGATGGCCACCTTCAGTGTTGTCACTCACACTTAAAAAGGGTGTTTTTTTAGAGACATAGAACTTTAAGTTGGCAACTCTTTTTAAAGCCACGTTTGGTGTGACAGGTGTCATGCGTTTCAGTATTAGTTTGGTTTGCCATTTCATCATGAATACGTTTGACATCATGCGCAACAATTAAACCTGTGCCCATCCACATTATAGAAGATTTTGCGGAAGGGTCTTAGTTTGCGAGAAATCGAAGCCGAACGCCCACCTGATGTAGCGTATATTCTGTGTGTGGGCCCAAGAACAAATTGCTACAGATCCGGAATTTCATAAGAAAATTTTGTTTAGCGATGAGGCTCATTTCTGGCTGAATAGCTACGTCAATAAATAAAACTGCCACATTTGGAGTGATAAACAACAACAGGCGGTTGTCCAAACACCGTCACTACTGAAGAAAGTCACTTTTTGCTGTGTTTTACGGGCCGGTGGGGCTAGGAATAACATTGCAGTCAATTGTGACCGCTATTGAGCCATGATCAATGACTTTCTTGTTCCGGGATTGACTTGACGATAATGCAAGGGCCCTCTGGTTTGAACAGGATGGTACGACATACCATACAGCTCGTGCAACCATCGACTTTTTAAAAGAAACATTTAATAAGCGCATAATATCTCGTGTTTGACCTGTGGACTGGCCAGCAAGATCATGTGATTTAACACCACTAGACTATTTTTTGAGGGGACACGTCGTCTATGTCGACAAGCTCGAGCCGCTTGGATATTTGGAAGAAAACATTTGACGCGTCATGTGCGAGATACGGCCCCAATTATTGGTAAGAGTAGTCGAAAATCGGACCTCTCGTTTGGACTTCCCCTACGCCAGTCATAGTGCTCACATATATGAAATCATATTTAAATAAAAATGGTAAAAAATTATCTTTCCGAAAAAATCAATTTTATGGCAATCAAAATAATTTATCCGTATTTTATTTAAAAGTTCTATGCCTCTTAAATACACCCTTGACTTTCCTGATACGCCTTAAAGGGTCAAAAAATGTGACAGATTATCCTCCGCTAACTATTTTTCCCACAATATCATGTTAAACTTGATGCACATGATCATACATGTTTGTTATAACTTGACATGATCCTTTCAATTTGGTATTTAAGTCCAACAAGTGTTTTGTGATATCTACCATAAATGAAAGATCTTGCAAAAAAGGTACGTCAGATAATGAGCTGACAGCTTATTCTTTCACTTCCATGAATAAGAGTATTTTTTCTTTGAGTTCCCAAAACTGATCGAGAACCATAAAACACGGAAGCCATCGCACCTCTGTATGAGAAGGTATTCACTTTGTAGCCCACATCAAAATGCAGAAAACGGTCGCTGATTAAAGCTACATGACGTTATAAAGTTTATTATTTTCTGCGCTGACTTTAAAAGGCTTTCCAACTTGATTACTTTTGAGCATAAAACTTTCTGGTGGATTATATAGTACAATGAAAATGATGAAAATCTGGTTTGTCACTCCCCGTTTCTCTGATCTTTGCCTGTAATATTTTAATGACGCCATTGTTTACTCCAGTCATTGAAGGAACTCCGTCGGTTGCAACAGAACACAGTTTTGACAAATCGAATGCAATTTAGATGGAATTTAGATGCATTCCAGTGATTATTCTTAAACATTAATATTTCTATCGACACCACGAAGAAAAACAGCGAGTTGTGCCACTGTTGTGAGTAGAGTTGCCACGAATATTCGGCTACCATTCGGTATTCGGCCTATTCGGCCAGTTTTTTTTTGGTATTCGGTATTCGGCAGAATAATACGTACTATTCGGCCGAATACCAAATCATGGACAATAAAGACACATCATATTAGCCAAGATTTGTATTTATTACCAAATTACAATACATTAATAAGTAAAATTAGTCAGCGGTAAGTTGTGATGGATAAAAACAAGTTTTTCAGCATTTGATGGTAGCAAACAATTACGCTTTTCGTCGTAAATGATACCAGCTTCAGGAAACAACCTCTCACTATACACGCTACTCCCGGGAGCAGAAAGATAAACTTTAGCAAAATTCGAGAGGTTTGGGTATTGTGTTTCGTTTGCTGACCACCACTTGTAAGGATCAGCTTTCCTATCTAGGCGAATTGTTTTCAAATGAAAATCCATCTCATTTGCCACAATATTCTTCTCTACGTTCTCCTCATCATTATTATAACTATTTCGCATATTATCTGTAGCGACTTCCTCAAAGCATTTCCAGAAACTATCGTGTATTTCAAATATCTTATCATTTTCATTCAATTTTTTTTTTCTTACGAAGTGGAGAAGATTCGTCATCGGTACTCCTAGATTCATCATTACAACTTAGTTTTAGAGCTTCTAGAAGAATTTTTTGTCTTGCTCTTTCTGCTTGAACCAGTCCTGGGAAACTTGTTTTGAAGCGTGGATCAAGAAACGTAGCAACCAGATATTTGTTGTTTTCATCAAAGTTAAATCGCTTTTCAAGCTCGGCTTGCAGTGAAGATCTCATTGTCACTAAATTTGGTACTTTCTCAGCTGTCTCTGCCTTTCCCAGATATTTTAATAAAGTAACTGCATGTGGAATCACTTCAGAGATGCAGGAGATACCTGAGCTGGTTATTTTGGTAATCTCTTCGAATGGTTTGAGAAGTTTCATACATTGTTCCATTAGTTCCAATTGAACATGTGTTAAATTATTTAAAGTATCATGATCTGTTATGTACAAGGATACTGCTCGCTTTTGTTCTAATAATCGCTCCTTTAAATAATACGTAGAATTCCAGCGTGTGCTCACATCTTATACTAGTTAGTGGTTAGGCAAGTTAAGCTCTTGTTGAATGGATTTAAGTTTCTGCTCTGCTAAGCCTGAGTGGTTAAAATGAGTAACGATTCGTTTCGCAGCAGCTGCCATCTGTAGTACTTCTGGTTGAGATTTTAGTGACTCCTCTATAGCTCGTTGCAATGAATGAATAAAGCACCTGCCTGAATCATATCCTGCATCTCGCACACCTTTTATCGTATTAGCCCCACTATCATGGACAAGTGAATGGATCTTGCTTTTAGGTATATTCCATCTTTCTGTAATAGCCTCGAGTTCTTTAGCAATATTGGTACCAGAATGTGAGCCGGGAAACGATTTCATAGCTAAAACGCCATGTTCCAAAACGAACTCTGGAGATATCCAGTGCGCAGTGAAGCTCAAAAAGCTCTCGTTATTGTGCTGACATGTCCATATATCAGATGTCAATGATACTGCTGTCGCCTGCAAAATACTGACTTCTATTTTAGACCTAATTCTGTTGTATATATCAGGAACAACTTTCTCGCTCATGTAAGTGCGACCAGGTACTCTATAATGGGGCACAGCTGTTGCCATAAGCCTCTGAAAGCCGACCCTTTCAACAAGTGATAATGGTTCGTTGTCTAAATAAATCATTTCACCAATCAAGTAATGATATTTTATTGATTTCGGATCATGAATGTCCCATAGCAATTTCCTATCTGATGTTTCTTTCAGGGTTAGCTGTCGTTCTCTTGATTACGACGTTCCAGGTACTGCTGGTATCTTGGGATCGGTGGAAGTAGAAGTACCGCCCTTATTGCTGCCACTTGTCGAGGGGACATCAGTTAAAGTAGCGTACTGCTCAGCATGTTTGGTTCTAAGATGGTTTTTTAAAGAAGTTGTAGCTGTAAATAAAAGAAAACTAAAATGAATTACAATTAATGAGTTATTCACTAACATTTTCTATCCACGACAAAAAACGAAGCTGTTAAGTTTTTAAACTAGGATTTAGTTAAATAAGAGAGTTAAATAAGAATAACTTTATTACGTGAAAGAATTAATTGCTATGTGTACACTTATTAGTAGCCTTAAGCAGAGTGTTCACACAATATCGAATCGTGGAAAATGACGGACAGGTCTCAAATCACGTTTCAAGTTTCGTCTAAAACACGAATCATTATTTTTTTTGTAACGAGAAACGTCGAAACGAAATTCAGAAAACGTTCACATTTTGATGAATCGTGAAAAATAACGATTTCGTACGCAATGTGAACAACCAACTGTCATGACGTATCGTTATCGTGTTTTTTGACGAATCGTCAATGACGTAGATCTAGATATCCCGTGTAAACAAGGCATTAAATTAACTTAAGTTTTAACTTACTTGCTTTCTTTCCTTCTCCGCCTCTTGAGAGGCGTTGTTTGTTTTGTAGATCTTGCTGCTACACAACAAACATTTGGCCAATTTATTATTTCCACTATCAATCTCATAATATTGCCATATGGGCGATTTTTTATTAACTGATGTCATTTTTTGACAAACAAACAATTGAAGAAGAACTAACGAACGAACTTTTCTACAAAATTGTAGGTAATGTTTGATTTAATTTATTTTTTTTTTATTGTTCTGACAAAGCGTGCCATGACGTGATTTACTCGCAATTGAAACAAACAGTCAAATGGCCGCACGCCAACCCGCGCACGAGTGAGACAGGTCGCGACGCATCTTGTCGTATTATTTTTTCTTTACGCGCTCGACAATCATGTACTTACTTTGTGCCGAATATTCGGCGCTTCGGCCGACAGCGTTGCAGAATATTCGCTATTCAGTATTTGGCCAAATCACTATCCGTGGCAACTCTAGTTGTGAGTACATAGGTAATGTTTGCTCGCGTAAGTATACATGAGTATGTTGTCTGTGTTCGCTCGCAACACCGTCTCCGGTTGAGCGTCCGAGTCCGAAGGCCCCAGCCAGAGCTCCCTGGTGATTTTGGGAAGTAACCGGTGGTAAGACATTGAATAAATTATATTCATACAAATAATACGATTCTTTTATTTAGTGATACGAGGGTCATTCAACAAGTACTTAGCCTCACCGCCCAATGGCGCTGCTATTACAAAAGAATTTTACGATTGTGCAGTACATTTTTTTAGTAGCCTACTGTCAAAGTTTCAGTCAATTCCCTTCATTAGTTTTGTTTTGATAGCCTTTGGAAGCGAGCGTGTCGGTCAGTTGTACAAAAAATGGAAAAAGAACAATATAGTTCAGTGATTAGATTCTTATTTTTGGAAGGGGAAACGCGCAGCATAATCAAAGATCGCTTGGATGCTGCGTACGGTGACGCTTCTCCTTCGATGGCGACCGTCAAGAATTGGTTCAACGAGTTTGTTCGTGGCCGCACGTCGGTTTTTGGTGAGCCACGCCCAGGTGCCCCGAAAACGGCTGCTACGGAGGGAAACGTTCAAAAAATCGACGATCTCGTGTTTGGCAGACCGTTGATTGAAGGTTCGCGGAGTAGCTGAGACTGTGGGCATCGCAGAAGGAATGGTGCATCATATTCTACACAAAGAACTGGGCATGAAAAAGCTGTCGGCGCGATGGGTGCCGCGTTTGCTCACACCGGAAAACAAGCGCAACCGTGAGACCACACCGGCGACGTGTTTGGCGCTGTTTCGGCGCAATTTGGCGAAGTTCTTGCGTCATTTCGTGACCGTCGACGAAACATGGATTCACTGGTACACACCAGAGACCAAGGAACAGCCGAAACTTAACCCGGCGAACGTGCTCCGAAGAAGGCGAAGACTGTTCGATCGGCCGGAAAGGCAATGGCCACCGTTTTCTGGGATTCACAAGGTGTTATCCACACCGATTACCTCGAGAAGGGTAAAACAATCACGGGGCGCTGCTATGCAGATTTATTGGGCCGATTTAACGTCGAATTGAAGAAAAAGCGGTCCCGCTTGGCGAAGAAAAAGTGCTGTTCCACCACGACAACGCGCCGGCTCACACCTTCGCCGTCGCCATGGCCAAATTGGTCGAATTGCGCTACGAATTGCTGCTCCATCTACCGTACTCTCCAGATTTGACCTCCTGTGACTACTTTTTGTTTCCAAACCTGAAAAAATCACTCGCCGGGAATAATTTTGGGTCGAATGAGGAGGTCATAGCTGCCACGGAGGCCTATTTTGCAGCCCTCGAGAAAATGTATTTTTCGGACGGATTGAAAAAGTTAGAGCATCGCTGGGCCAAGTGTATCGAGCTTGAAGGAGATCATGTGGAAAAATAAATTGCCACCTTTCGCTTTTCTTCTGTAGGCTAAGTACTTGTTGAATGAGCCTTGTATGCGGCTTATCTGATACAAATAAAATAATAGTCTAAAGTCAATTTTATTTTAGCATCATCTATGCCTAGTTCCTAATAGAAGAGCTGTTCTTCTTTTCTATTAGTTAGTAAAGAAATACTTAAAAAAGTTTATTCCAAATCACATCGATCACTTTTTCGATAATCCTTAAAACCATCAAAAACGAGGAAAATACTAGAATATTGATAATCCTTGCATTATTTAATTTAAAAGCAACAATATTTGGTGCTCGTGCTTCAAAAACTAATAACAATCTCAACCAACTTCCACGAACAACATAAAAAGCGTCAATCCTTACTACCGGCTAAAGTTTTTGCCGACTTGTAACAGGAAACTGATGGTGAAACGTTACCAATATCTATCGGAAAAAGTTGAAAATAATGTCTAAGGTCGCACTTAGCCGTTAACGTTCTATTCATCACCAGCATATGTTACCACCCAAAAGCTTTTAGCCTGAGCATGGTGATTCCACAAGTTTCATCTTACAATTAGTTTAGGCCAGCATGTGCTCTTCACAGGCACTGCATTACGTCCCTGGAATATTTAATGCTGCTGTTGGATGTTAACTTATTGGCGATAGTGTGAAGCTCCAGCCATTTTCTTAGGCTGTTTCGGATAGTTCACCTTAAAGTTTGCTCTGCTGAATTGAAATCAAATCAATAATTTGCGTTGGCTACAAAAAATGCATCCCCAGAGAGCTGAGATTTTGTCGCAATGCATTGGGGACTTCCTCTGATTGAAATTTATTTTCCAGCTACCCAACTTTCAACCAGGAGATAAAATTTGATGATAGAGAAATAATCAGGATATCGTTTGTGCGGAGTGCTCTCCAGGAATGGCAGACGACCGAGCTCAAGTAGTATAAAATCTTTGCAATGGCGTGGATGGCACTTGGCAAATAGAGTGGTCTCCGTGTTTGTCCGGGAAGAAACAGAGCCTCGTCCTCATAAAGCGTGTCTTTAAAAGCCTTTACGCCGACTGTAAACCTCGAAACAAGCGGATAATCAACGAAATGTTAACGACGAAGTAAATAAAATTTCCCGCCCTCTAACGATTTCCACTCTATAAAAGTCGCCTAGGATATTTCGGATTCGACTGTATAAGTAATGTGCGCTTATCTGTGCAATAGAGAAAATAACGTTGGAAAACCTGCGAGTGACGAGTGGAGACCCGCGAGCCGCGACCTCGCGGCCTTCAACACAAATGAAAAAGTTTTTATGGAAATTGCTTGATTGATAGCGTGTTTTAGGCTTTTAGTAGAATATTTTCAGCTGACCCATTTCGTTTGTTCTGAACGTAGTAGAGTACGAGTACGTCTCATAACGCAATATGCTAATAAATGGGCATCATCACGGCGACTTTCGCGTGTACACTCCAAACGATTCTATGATTACACGTACGTAGGTATGTGTCGTCGCGCGGGTGGGGCCGGGTCTAATTGAAGTAGCGAACCGGATACATACGCATTTTTTCTACTAATCTGCGAAAATCTTACTTTTATTGCGTGCCATATTTCTCGCTGGAATTACATTTGAATTTTTATATTTTATATCTATTATATTTGTTCTCGTTCTCTTTATTGTGGTCGTATCAAAAACGCGAAACGACGATAATGCAAATATGATTGTGTTGGTGTATAATACGTGTCGAGTATTAACTGCCATTTCAGGCGAATGTGAATCAATCAAGACGAAAGGGAGGAAGTTTGAGGCCTCAGAACAGCCTTTTCATCGATAAAATCGTCAATTCTATCGCGCATTGCAAATGGATGTATGTATCACCTTGTATTAAAAAAAAAGCGTTCAAACATTGGGAAACGTTTGAAAGTCATAAAAAATATCAAAGTACCTCGTAGATGCCTGCATCAAGCTTAATTCGTTCCAAATGCAAAGTTGAGTACATACTCGTATCTTAGAAAGATTCTGATTAGAGGCAGTAATGCAATCAATTTATCTACTACATACTAGCAGTCGTAGATACTTAGTTGTGGATCTGCATATAATTATCCGACGGAGGCGTCTCGTCAGAGTGTACGTATCAAACAATGCATTGCAATTTGTTACGAAGAATAAATGCTAATTGTTGCAAAATCGTTTGGCGTTGAAACAATGACGAAGCAATGGAAGGTGTGAAGTATACTCACGAACAGGAAGACTGTGTCTAACGTGTAAAAGTGACTAATGAGCCTTTAGAAATGATCTTGTTTCGCGTTAACGTATTGGTTTAACAGAAGAAGATTAAAACTTGCATTCCTGGTATATGCGAGTAATAATCTGAAAATTTTTGAATCGATTTTCACAAAAACTCAAAGGATTTTCAGTAGATTTTGACCAATATGTAATTTGCTTTGAGAGCGAATAACTTTTGGGCTTCCATAGGAGTTATGTCGAAATTTACTAAGCAGTAATCCACATATACTGATCACAAACTTATATTTCTGCTCACTAAATACGTTGAAAGTCATGTCCACAACTTATATGGAAACAAGTCGAGTAGGCAGGAGACTGGTCCTAGCAAAAGGGCCTTGTAACTATTCCAGGGTTCCAAATAACTTTTCTGGTGACATGAATCAATAACTTGAATAATGAGAAATCATTCAATTATCAACGGAAAATCAAGAGTTTCTTTCATAAAACCAAAATAGCTGCCATTTCATATCATTTCAAATAAATTTTCTGAATACGCGGCCGATCAAACATATTCAAATAAAACACAATTCTTGAAATTTTCCTGAAAATCGGAAGGAATCGGACGTAATGCCTACGTCAATTTGAAATAGGTGCATGCCATCTGCCACAACAGAATGTGTTTGTGGAGAAATCTCACCTGATTATGATTCGATTTCAATAAAATTTTGTGGGGATAAAGACCTTACGCTTATATATTGTATATTAACCAACTTTCATCTTGGAACATGTTATTTATTGCGCCACTAGTTTTGTTGATTAATTTAATTTACGTTAATAGAATCGTTCAATTATTTTTTTCTTTTGTACTCTCGGCTCTCTTGTGTGAGTTTCCTTTGATGGATAGTCGATTCTGGAAGAATTGACAATTTAAATTGTCAATTCTTCCATTTGGTGAGCAGTTTGACATTTTCCTTTGTGTGAAGTGAGTTAAAACAATCAATTGATGGAAAATTGATCAATTTTTCAGTGTTTGCATTTGTTGTGCGCCTTAATATCAAAACACTTATTCGTGTGCCCATAGATAAGCAATTTTAAATCTCTTTTATATTAAGCTGTACGGATGAGGGTATGAAAT
Organism: Odontomyia ornata; assembly: GCA_963969285.1. Taxonomy (NCBI): domain Eukaryota; kingdom Metazoa; phylum Arthropoda; class Insecta; order Diptera; family Stratiomyidae; genus Odontomyia; species Odontomyia ornata. The sequence goes on along the minus strand of OZ017738.1, from coordinate 8,453,277 downwards.
AATACTCAACGTTTATTTAATGACACAATGAAGTTTATTTAAACAATAATCTTACACTTCAAGTTTTGCTCGATCCGTGCGCGTCGACGTAACGTAGTCGAATCCTCTAGAACTTTTCTTTGTACGTCGCAGTGAGAGAGAATTTACATTTGTACATTGCGGTTGCAAATTCGCGGCGCTACACCACTCCCTCCGAAGTAACATTACTTATGGATGGAATGTCACGATCGGCCGACTATATTTACAAGTAGGAGTGCCGTCTCACACAAACCTAACTGAGTTCGATTCGGGAGGCCTCTTGTCGTTTGCGACTGCGAATGGAGCTACTATTCCGGTTTTAGCCAAAAGCGAATGTAGCTTCCTGCTGGGTGGATATGTTTTCAAACCTGCTGGCGGAGTATTTATCGGTGGTATGGCTATTGGATTTGCTATTCTTGGAGTTGGCGTTTGTGATTCGGCTGGTGTTGATTGTGGTATCATGATATCAGCTGCTGTTGACAATGGTGATGTTGTGGGCAACATGTTATCCGCTGTTGTCCTTTGCGGCGCTTCTCTGCTTGGAACCTTCTCTTTGTGGTGCGACGTGTGTTCACGTACGTCTTCGATAAAGGCGGGTTTGAGGCGTTCGGTGCAAATGTTGGCAATGCACCCATTGATGACGATTGCGCTTTGTGCGGTCCTGAATACGGCTAAGTCAAAGGTCTCTTAACTGCGTCGATTCTCATGAAGACGTGTGAGCAAGTTTTAAGACCTTTGTTTATAAAAAGCGTTTGAGTATTGGGTTGCCATATTGTTGTAAAATGCTTGCGTGACCGTCTCGGCGGTTTGGTTGGTTAGCGGTATTGCCTCGGGCCACCTTGAGAATCGGTCGATTGCTGTAAGGCAGTGTAATGATTTCTTAACTTTTTAATCCAACGCGGAACCGACCTCTCATCGGTTCTAGACGTTAAGTCTGAGTAGTGCCAACGGATGGTACCAACCGGTCAACCAATCCGTGCACCGTAACCCACTCACGCGGTGGCTGCTTGTCGGCCAGCTAGTTCGGAGAGGATTTCGGTCGCGGGTCTCCGAATGGGTTACGCTCAATTACAATATTTTCAGCCACCTGAACACGCCCGTTCTCAAAAAGCGTTACCAAACAAAACCATACGGAGAAGAAACCTGCCTTACGTTACTCCGTATTTCTTCCTATAAACCAGTCAAAGAACAAAAGCTAATTTGTATTTCGCGTTCTCGAATTTTCGACGCGGTACCGAAAAGTATGCTACTCTAACTCAACCCGACAAATGCTACGTTAAGGAAAAATCAAAAACAACAAAGGTACCGCGTACCGCGCGCGATGCGAAACCGACCTCAGCGGATTTGGCGAAACCCTACCCTCGCGACGGCATACCTACCCTGCACTCACTTTCCCGCTGAAACAAAGAGAACCACTGAAAAGGAAAGTCTTTCGTTAGTTAGCAATCCATTTTATTCATTTTTATGCTCAAATTCTATGTTTAAACAGGCTTTACAAATTTATTGCATACAGTAAACACTAAAGTTTCGAGCGCTTAATAACAATCAAGTTTTCCTTTTTTTTTTTTATCCTTAAAAAAATTTGGCCCTAATAACATTAACATGAACTCGCGATTTTTTGAATAAAAGTCCTTATATCGCAAAATATTTTCATGGTCTTGGGCTAACGCTTTATGAATATCAAATAATCGTTAAAACGATAAATTGAACGTACGCAAATGCTTAAAACGCACAAAACAGACGCTGGAATACAGAGGAATTTAAAAAGAAAATTTCATGGTTTGTCTCCTCAAAATTCAATACAAAATGCAAAAAGAAATATGAAATATTCTAAATTTTCCGAAAGTATCACCATGAAAATATCTAATTTTCGAAATAAGCTATTTTTGCAGCCTGACCCTATCCATGGTTCTTATAGAAACTATTTGCTAAGATCGAGACTTGTCAAGTCTGTATAAAAGTAAGTCAAAATATTTGTTTGGTTTTATTCATATGCCATTTAGTTATTTTCGCCTAATATTGATTTATTTGAACTAGTGCCCGTATGAATAAGGAGAGAATAATTAAACATGAAATGACTGTTCACCGCTCAACTATCCTAAAGAATTGGATTTATTTACAATGATATCCCCCCATAGGCCTCTTCCCAAGAAACTTATTGCAACCAACGCTTGAAAACGTTATAAGGTGTGCACGCATAAGATTATAACTTCTTATGGACCTAAAAATTAATCATTGATCACCCATGTAGTCTACGGGGTGCAGAAATATTTTCGCATTTTTCGCTCAAACCTACCTAACATACATGTGTATCTGACTTGTTTTGTTTGAAGGATCATACGACTAATCAATTTATTTTAAATTAAGTTTACAGAAAAATCTGGCTATCAGAAATAACGTACAATTTTGGTCATTTAAAGTAGTGAGTTTTTGTCGGTAATCGATTGGCAGCAAAGGGATTTCGATGATTTTTGTGAGGCTTCAAACTTATCTTCAACACGAAATATCCCAAGTCGTTGGAAACCTATCTCAATTAATTCAACTTGAAGTGTTTATATCATATAGGTCTTCTATTTAAATTTTATCGAGATCCCAATGTTCTAGCCAGTCAATTTTCTGACTAGGCTCAATAATTATAAGTAGTAGTCTGTGGGTTTTGGTAAGTCTTATTAAGAATCAGCTTGTCCGTCGCACTCTTCGCATTTTTCAGTCTACGAGGCTTAGTTTAAATTGTTCAGCCAATGTTTAAATATCTATTCCTAACCACTAATACGAGGCAGTAATGATTTATTTAATTTGGTTTGGACACTTTTCAACAGATATTTTATACACGAATGATCTAAACTTTATAGTTGGCCAACGTCCCTACCTGTGTTGGGAGCATGCGCTAAGAAACTTTCAGCTTTTATGAAATAAGGAACGTCTGACGGCCACGGGCTCTTAGTCTTTAAGCAAAAATAAACAAGATTCCGGCTGACATAATTTCTAGGTATTAACGACGTTACAGGACGGAGCTGTTTAGTGAATTTTTCATAAGTTCTAAGTAGATACTTTAATGACAAGTGCAAATGCACATATGAATAAAATGAGATACAGTATAAAATTGCTTTGTAACGTAGTGGATATCATATGTTTTGAAGAAATATTTGATTAAAGTCTTCATAAATAATTCAAAATTCCAGCACATATTTACGTGAAAATTAACAAATATTTAAATTATGTTGCATGCGTCCTATAGACAAATTACGTATGTTTTAATCATTTTGATCGTTAACCATAAAGTGTCCCTTCCGTTTTGACTTAAATGCTAAAATAATCCTTTTTTTTTTTATCATAATTGCTATGACATATCTTATCCTAAATATATACATTTCCCTTTAAACCCAGCAAACATTCATTTCTACTAGTCTTAAATTAAATTAACTTCCCCTGATATAATTTTCACTAATATTATTTCCTTGCGTCTCAAAATTAATGTCATCAATAATTTTATAAATTTCTTCTTCTAACCTGATCTATCCTCAATGAATTTCTACATTTTCGTATTCTAACCTCACCTCGAAATCGTTGTTAACTGGCATCTCGAATTTTCGAATATATATGAGCAGTCACGTAGCATCTATAGACTATGATGAGTTTGAGCCTCTTTGTTGGTTCTATGCGCATCGTGATGATTTTGTTCGTTTGAATTTGTGATATCAATAACGGTCAACACTTTCAGTTTTAAAAATTTCTACGGGACCATCAAAGCAGGAGGAGATGATACATGCAGTTCTTCATGCAGCAAATTTAAGTCCATCAGAAGATTCGGCTCTGCTTTGATCGTCTGTATGTGCACTCTAGACGTATCTTGTTTGGGCATAAGGTTAACTATCGGTTTTAGATGCCCCTCCCGCTGTACCACCACTACCACGCTTTCTCCTTTATTTTTTGTTAGTTCATATTTTCGTCCCTTTTGAATCCTAAGACTGTGGGGGGATAACGAAAAATACAGTATTTTCCTCCCGCGTGTTTTCTCCCTCGTTGCGTCGGACTGTCAATCTGAACCCCCGACAAAACAGATGTGGACTGGGAGTCGTCGCAACTGACGCGGAATGGAACGCCACATGGCGGCAATGTGCAGTTTTATGCCAGTGGCATAGTGTTTTGGTGGCAACGGTGGGGGGGCATTACCAGATGGATATGCCTCGAAATGTATAGGTGTTTGATTAATATTACGTTTCAAATATTTATATCCACAGATTTAAATATTTGGAAAGAAGAAAAAAAAAAAAATTTTCTGCGCAACGATATCCGCACGAAAGATGAAGTCCGCTTGCACTTCGAGGTCATACCCATCTGGCCGGGTGCAAGGGTTCGGGATCGCAATCACTTCGATTCCCGGGTGTAGGCGTCACATTACAGCAGTATTTATATCCTTGAGACTGGATCAATGGTCCAATAATGTCTAGGTGCACGTGCTGAAATCCTTCCTCGGGCATTGGAAACTCCTGCAATAGATTTTTTTGGTGGCGGCCAACTTTCGATCGCTGACATGGTATACAGCTACGTGCCCATCTTCGAATGTCCCTTTTCATCTCTGTCCAGACGAATTTTTTCGCAATGGATTTGAATGTTGCTCGACCACTTGAATGTGATGGATGAGGAAAGATGTCAAAGACTTTTCTACGCAATCCTGCTGAAACAAACGGCCGAACGTTTGCTAGTGTTCTGCCGACTATTACTTGTAGATTATCACCCATGCTGACACGTTGTAAGATGAGTGACGTGGTATTGCTTTGTAGTAATTCCTGTAGCTCCTTAACCGTCTGTTGTTCACGTGCCCATTCTTCCAGGTCCACTGCAGTTGGTACGGTAATCTCCTCGATTGGCGATAATGTGTCCGCGATGTTATTAACAGTTCCGGCTATGTATCGTATGTCTGTGGAGAACTGCGATATAAAATTTAAATGTTGGAGTTGCCGTGGCGAAGCCTTGTCTGACAGTTACGCGAATGCATGGCTAAACGGTTTGTGGTCTGAGAGGATGTGAAATGGTGCGCCTTCTACGTAGTGGCAAAAATGGCGGATGCTGCTGTATATGGCCAGCAGTTCGCGACCTTAAACGCTATATTTTGTTTCCGCTTTGGATAATTTCCTTTAGAAGAAAGCCAGTGGTAGCCATTTGTTTGCTTGCAGTTGCTCTAGAACCACGCCCACCGCCACGTCTGACGCGCCTGTGGCCAATCTGAGTGGTTTATTTGCCTGAAAGTGAACAAGTAACACAGCGTGGGCCAGGCTGTCTTTGCATTTCTGGAATGCTTCTTCAGCTTCTGCTGTCCACGCGATGGGTGTCTTATCGTTCTTCTCAGATGATGAGAAGACTTTATTTAACGGCGCTTGTAAGCTCGTAGCATTTCGGATGAATTGTCGATAATAATTGATGCATCCCAGGAAACGATGGAGTTCTGCGATTGTCTTGGGTTTTTGTAGTCTCGGATTAACTGAACGCAAGAAGGGGGTGGCGAAATGCCTTGCGCATTGATCAAGTAGCCTAGGTACTCGATCTTTGCTACACCCCACGAGCATTTTGGAACATTAATTCTAGGACCGTTTTCGGCGAGGCGTTCAAAGACCAAGCGAAGGTGCCTCTTGTGTTGTTCTTCTGACTCGGAAGCGACCAGGATGTCGTCGACGTAACAAATACAGAAGTCCAGGCCTTAAACTACTTGGTCTGTGAATCTCTGGAAAGATTGCGCTGCGTTCCGTAGGCCGAACGTCATTGCGGTGAATTCGAATAGGCCGAACGGTGTCGTTACCGCTGTTTTTGGGATGTCCTCTTCATTGACTGGGATGTGATAAAATGCCTTAAGAAGATCGATTTTCGAAAAAATACATTTACCGGCTGAATGTGGCGCATTGGGTAACTATCTGGCACGGTGGCGGCATTTAGTCGTCGTGTAGCTGGTGTTGGGTCTGACACAACAAATTCAACTCAGACCTGCGCAGCAGCTCGTGATGTTTCAAGAAATGCTTGTGTTAATTCAGCTATAACACATCTGAATTCATATGGACTACCATCAATTAGCTGAAAAACATTTTCGTCACTTCATTCAGCATTATCTGCCAATTTAACGACAGTATCTCCTCTAACATCGGAAGATGAAATTCCGTCTCTTTATGGTGTGGTCCCGTCTTTAGAGATCTTCATTTCATGCCTTAGCTACCACACTTCCGCGAAACACCTTAGAAACTATATATATTATCAAAAAATTGTATTGCAGTTGCCGCAAACTCACCTAAGATAACTTAGAGGGCAGAGTGATTGCTTCCTTCAAGCTTACCGTCCTTATAGATTGCGATGAGAAAGTCGTTTCGTGCACTTAGAAGTCGATAAGCTGGAAACTAAATTTAACGACGCTAACACAACTTCCAGCATTTCTTTCTATTATCAATAGAAGAGGCTTAAGAACCAAGCTTGATAAGCTTTTTTTAGCATTAAAACTTAGTGACGATTCATTTATTAGTTTAACTGAAATTTGGCTACATGAACCTATACTAGACGCGGAAATTTCACTCGATTATAATATTTATCACTTTGACCGACATCTAACCATCACTGCCAAAGAAGATGGTGGCGGAGTCTTGATTACTTTTTACACTATTCAAAGCTCTCTTTGTGCTGATTTCTGTTTTCCCGTGTTGTTGATTGTTTTATCGTAAAGGTCTCTCTTCCCCACAACGCCCTTTTATTAATATCTTCCATATACCTAGTAATTCCCCCTTACTGGTGTATGAAACTTTCTTCGATGAGTTTACCCTTCACTCTTCAATTTTAATTTGTATCGATTTCAATCTACGTTCAGTACAATGTTCGTTAGACCTTCCTTTTTCTGTACTATCAGCTGATGCTCCTTCCTGTGCATCTTCTCGTTCCTACCGTTCTGTTAACATTGTCAATTCATCAATTTTCCTAATTCCAATGGTTGGCTACTTGACCTGGTGCTATCCAATCTTCCACTTAACTGCTTAACTGTTTCCTATACCTTAGGTCTTGTAGTCCCACTTGACAGTCACCATCCGCCTCTATCCCTTAACCTCGCAGTTGTTCCAAAGAAAGATTGTAAAAAAGCTCCTATTCCTTAATTTAACTTCTTTAAGTCAGACTATGAAGCTCTTGTCTCTAAACTTTTCTTAGTGGATTGGCAGGTGTTTTTTGGTTATCTGTAGTGGGAGGGGACTTTGCACTCACCTTCACAACTTGATAAAACGTTTTACATTAATCGACCTTTCTCGGACAGGAAAGCTAAAACCTTGACCCAATAGCAAGTACTTTTTGCATTGAAAGCTATAAGCAAGGAACATCGCCATCATAAGCTCCCTCTGGCTTTCTCGTTCAACCTCAATTTAAGTTCGGGCATTTTCCCTGCTTACTGGAAAAGAGCCAACATCGTCCCTATTCTTAAGAACGACGATATATCGTTATTTTACTGTTTTCCTAAATTATTTGAGTGTCTGGTACACAACTGACTTTCAATGCTACTTAGCCCTATTTTGGCAAAAGAGCAATATGGATTTCTTGAAGGTCATTCTATGTCTATGAACTCGATCGAGTTTACTGTTTTCATTGCAAGAGCATTGGATGATCGCTTGTAAGTTGCCGTAATCTTTACCGATTTTTCAAAAGCGTTTGATACCGTCATCCATCAACTTCTTTGTTACAAATTGAGTGCCTATGGCATCAATGGTCCTCTTGTATTATGGATGAAGTCATACCTGTCTTCTCGTATGTGTTGTATCAGCTACTGTGGTATATCTTTCACTCCATTCTATCCTCCCTCTGGTGTTCCATAAAGTTCCATTCTTGGCCCGCTTTTGTTACTCTTGTTTATAAATGATCTTTCATCGGTACTTACTTCCCCTTCCCTATTATATGCAGATGATTTCGAAATATTTTGCGCAGCCAGATCTGTACAGGGTTGTCAGCATTTACAGGAAGACTTGAATGCCTTATATAATTGGTGGTCATCTAATTTTCTTTGTCTTAAAGTTGTCAAATACAGTAAAATGTATTTCAACCTTAAAATCTCTTAATTTTTTTTATAAGTTGGAGGTGAATGTTATTTACGCACTGAGTATGGGACTCCTATGCTCGCAAGCGACTGGACTACCCATTAAATACCTCCCCTGTCAACCCGAGAACCCAGCCTGGAACCGTTTGACACATTACTTCCGGCCAGGTCTCATTTCGTTACGCCGTGAAGTGCCTTCAAACTGGGTGATCCCTCTTCTAGCGAGAGGGAGAGGGGAATAGGAATTGCCAGACAAGTGATCTCCCAGCCCTGACATCCCCGGCTGCTGTGAGTTCTATTTATCTTTTAGGACTGCCCGAATATAATGTACCACATGGTTCCATTTATCAACCGATTCAAGTATCAGTTCGACTATACTATCCGGGGTGAGCTCTCCCGTCTCTCTATAGTCCCTATAGAGGGCCCTTCGCAGCCTGTCCCATTTTGTGCACGCAGAAATGTGTGGCAGGCATTGTCTTTTCTTTTGGCCACAATCGGGGCACGTAACTTACCAATCTTGTGTATGTAAAACCGAAAACACCCATGGCCGCTCAAAAACTGAAGTCAGTCTCACCATGCCTTCTATTTAACCACGGCGTACAGTCCACCTTCCCATCGTGCAATTCACCCAAGACTGCTGCTAATCGTTGAATGAGCGCTGTATCTCCTCGCGGACAACCATCTACCTCGCGTCCTTGTTTTGACGCAGATAAATAGTGCGGCGCCCTCTAGTAAGGAAGGCAACAGGTATCGCGCCTGTAATTAATCTCACCACCGAATCAAAGACTGTCGGATATGAAGATGCAATCATCAGTGCTCCTTCTTCTCTGTACCTTTGCCAAGCGTTTTCGATATACCTCCTTACTGAGAGCGTCGCCCCATATTTCTGCTCCATACAGTAGCACTGCCCCTACAGCACTCATCAAGAGGCGTCTTCTTGATGGGTTGGGTCCCCCTACGTTAGCCATAGATCGACTCGGTGCCGATACTCCCGAAGCAGCAAAATCTCGTCATTAGCATTTAGCTATATGTTAAATGATGTTCTTCTCACTGTTGTGAATTTCGCTAAGGACTTGGTGTTACTTTTGATTCTCTGTTCAGCTTTGTTACTCACATTTTTAATGTTACCTGTAGGGCATCAAAACTATTGGGGCTCATTTTCAGACATGTTCATAAATTCAATAAAATATCTATTCCTGTCCACCTTATCTCTAGCCTTGTTCGTCCTATCCTTGAATACTCTTCCGTAGTTTGATCTCCTCGGCACTCATATCTCGCCAATTGATTACAGAATGTTCAGCAGGAATTTACTTGTAACTTGCTCTACAAGTTCAAACTGCCATATCATCCCTATGAAACTCGTTTAGCCTTTCTATGATTCCCAATCTTGTTGTCCCGTCGTATCTTTCTAGATCGTACTTTTTGTATCAACTTTACAACCATCAAAAATCGTCAACACTGTCCTCTGAGTTAACCCTCCCTCTGGGTACACGCCCTTCTCGAATTTATCAGAACAAAGCTCCTGTCGTTTCTATTTTAGCTCAGTCTTGTTTATTTTGGAACACACCTTGTACATTTGCTATAAGATAAAATTATTACAATCTAGAGTAAAAAAACAAATCGAATAAGTGTTAAAAGCTTAAAAAAACATTAGGATGTGTATTTTACTGCAAGAATGCAGTGTAGACATCGCTAATAGTCTTTAAAATTTCCAAAGCTCCCTGATAAACATCGTCCCAATTATTCAAATTATTGGAAAAACCTTATACTAAAAAGATGAATCAGTGACATTGAACTAATTTTGCAAATTTTCATCGAATCATTCAAAAGGGCCTCAAACATTTTCGTGAGTAGTTGCCATCAACTATTGAATAATAGATCATACTTTATCTCAAAAAATAAAAACTCTTCTCATTTGCAATGTGGCACAAAATGTTATCACAAAATGAACTCAGACCGACACCTCTGTTTAGGGTAGTTTTCAGACAATCTTGGAAAAAAGGGTTAATAAGTAGGACAATAACAAAAGCATGGATATGAGCTCTCCCGCAACTTGCGCTGCATATTCTTGATTAACATCTCATTAGGTAGACGCCAGCAGTAGCAAACTTGAAGCATGTTTGCTTTAACCGTATACAAAGTTGTCTACAATCTCTTCCTATACACATCCTTTAGTGTCAGTGCTCATATGTTGTGTTATATGAACGGTGGCCATCACTACTTAAGCTTGCCTCGCATGGGACGCAAAGAGCTCGTTGGGCTAATGAGCTTCTGCTGTAAGTGTTGCATATTTTAAAGACTATTTCCAAGCCAAAGTAGGCGAAACTAATAGAAATTTTAATGTAGCTTAATTAGAATTGTTTGGTAGCGACTTGTCCAATCAACGCGCATTCCATGCGAATCCCACTCATTGGAATTCATGAGCTCATCTGCACTGAATCTTTCATTCAGCAGATTTGGACGCGGGGAAAAACACTAATGAATCTATCACGTTTGTGCATACTCCGATGAGATGAACTGTTCCAGATCTTAATTAGCTATTTACTACTCACATGATGATCTAAACCACCGAAAGTTCGGTTAACAGCCATTCAAACAAGCTTTTCTATTCACCACTCAACAACGCAGATCCATTTCGCGATATCTGCGAAATTAAAATTTTTCCAGAGAAATTTCACGCCATCGATAAGCACTTCCTTTGTTAGGAAGGCGACTGCTGGAATTGCTGTTCCTGATAAACCGCGCAAGTTATTAACTTGCTATCACCTTTGCCGCCTTCATAATTCCACTAAATAGCGTTTATTAGTTTATTTAAAAAATGGAGTTTTTCCTCGTTTAAGCGGAATTACACGAGAATGCTCCAAGCTCCATTTTCACCGCCGTGGAGATGCAGCGATAGAGCACATCACCTTTACCCATTCATCCTCCGAAACATCCTCAGGTGCCGGGAACAATGTAGTCTGCAGGAGCATTTTTGTGTGTGTTTTGCCAATACGTGTGGGTCTGGGCAATTTCAAATATGAGTATAGAATGAAATGGCAGCTCTCTTACGACCTGGAATAAGTAAATTAGTATACTCTGAACCGCTGCTACTCTTTTGGGCCTTAAACAATAAAATTATTCTCTATTAAATCTCACTCAAAGCGAAAAGGACTTAGCAATAATGAAGTCTCTTATTTAATTACAGGTTCGAACGCTATTCGTTAGTGGATTGCCGATGGACGCTAAGCCAAGAGAGCTGTACTTACTGTTCAGAGCATATGAGGTAAATATTGAATTTGAATGCGGCAAACGATGCAATAATATGCTCCATTTTCCGTTTAGGGCTACGAAGGATCTCTGCTAAAAGTTACCAGTAAAAATGGAAAAACTGCATCGGTAAGTAGATGATCTTACTGTGCTTTGCCAAATTTACAAATATTAAAACATAAAAGAGTAATTTAATTCATCTCATTCATCATAAGGCGAAATAAAATAAATTGAATTTGTACAGCTCCATCCATCCATTCAGTGATTATATGTTTCCTTATTTTTCGAATCTACTGATCCAAATGCAATGATAAATCGATGTAGAACAAAGTTTTTACTAGTCTCTATGTCATTTACTTTTCAATATAATCTCCTAACAAGTTAATACCTGTGATCGATTCTAAGTCCACTTGGGTAAGTTATTTGATATAAAGATGACAATCATACGTAATTTTAGGTAAAATCTTACATAACTCTAGGCAAATTATAAAAGACCACACTAGGCCAAATGTACTAAAACCTTATGTAAATCAATGGGCCTAGACAGTTGGAGGGGTTTTTGCAGGAAGCAAAGAACTGAGAGGGGATGTACAGGGTTCTCGAATAAGAGGTGTTATTTTGATATTAAAAGAAAAATGCCATTTTTTAATATATATGATCGGATGCTTATTATTATAAAGAGGAAGGTATGTCGTTAATAGTGAAAAATAACATCAGGCATATGACCACAACGACCACGCTTACAGGACCATATCCTTTTCATGAAATTTTCCATAACCAAATCGCAAAGTGGCTGCCCTATGTCCTCGATAGCCTCACGAATTCCATCCAGATGAATACCATCCAACTCCGGCCATAAAAAATCATTAATCATCTCTCGATAGCGTAACTGTAGCTCCAGCCTCATTTTCGAAAAGTAAGGTCCAATGACTCCGCCGGACCATAAACCGCACCAAACAGTCACATGTTGAGGGTAAAGAGGCTTTTCAACAATAACTCTTGGGTTTTCCGAGCCCCAGATACGACAATTTTGCTTGTTGACGAAGTGGTGGAAATGGGCCTCATCACTCAAGATGATTTTTTGATGGAATTCCCGATCATTTTCATGCAAAATACGGTGTAATGACGTTTGTGGAATGCCTAATTCCAAAGAACGACGAGGAATGGACAAACCTGGGTTGTCTTCAACACTTTCGGCTACAGCAGCAATATTCTTGCCTGTTGTTGAGTGACGTGTACGGGTTTCGTTCTTCACATCACTAAGTTGTCCCAAAAGCTCGAATTTTTCCACCAGTTTCTGTATTGCGGTCCGAAAAGGTGCTTCAAATGTTCGGGCTTTAGAAACCGTTTCTGCCAAATTTTCACCATTTTTATAGTGAATTTTAATAATTTCAGTGCATTGTTGAAGCATGTATCGTTCCATTTTTATTATTGGCGTAGTTTTTACTTGTCAAACGTCAAAAAATGACAGCTTCAAAAGGGACATCTACCGAAATAGTGGGCTATTCAAAATAAGACCTCTGATTGGAAAACCCTTTAGTATAACGAACAAGAAGAAGAAGTAAAGTAATTAATGTTACGCATGGAAATTGGCGTTACACAAGAAAATTCAGATGTGCCTTATGTAAATGATGACAAATTTTCACTCAGCCCAATGCGAGTGCTTTTATTTGATGATACCTGATACAAGGGTTCGATTCCAGCTAAGTCTTTGGGTACAAATAAATTTAAATCAAGAATTGTTTAAATGATCTTGAATAAAAAAATATTTCTCCTGCATTGCAAAGATTGCAAATTTGAGGTTTTACATTAATTGTGTGGTTGAAGTCTGAGTAATGATTTACACTTATCCATTCGTCCAGTGATTACGCGAAAGAAATTCAAATCTACCTCTCAACAATTGAAACACGTTAAGTTAAGAGAAGTGCCAACGAATCCTACCCTTACAGTTAACAGATTCTGACACTTGTCAGTCTAATCTGTTGGTGACGACCGGTCGGGCAGCCAGTTCGAAGAGGAATTCGGCCATGAGTCGAACCGTGGGGAGATCTGTCGCTAAACTAGAATTTTCAGCCACCATAAAGTTTATTTTACAAAACCCTGAAAAGCAAGGCCCGACGGCTTATCAAGAAATAATCCACAGAGTCCGTGGAAAGATTCCAATTCTGTCTCGATACATTTTAGTCTAATAAAGGGTTTTGCATTAGGGATATAACAGCTAAGTATCTTTATATGAAAGCACCTTTAAACTTTTTTAATGAGCTATCAATGTCAAAACCTTAGTTAAAGTCAACATTTTCATCATGGTAATGTTCACGAACTAGCAACGTTCGGAAATTATTGGAACTAGCAACGTTAAGAATTTATTGTTATAACTATTAATTACTATTATCGAAAAATCATCTTCAGCGATGAAGCTCATTTGTGGCTCAATGGGTTTGTTAATGAGCAAAACATGCGTTATTGGTCAGCAAAAAACCCACATTTGCTTCTTGAGACATCCTTGCGTCCGCAAAAAATTACTATTTGGTGCGATTTTCATGCCAGAAGTGTGACTGGGCCGTATTCATATTACCGGCAATGGATCGTGTTATGTTAGAAAATTATTTGTGGCCGAAATTGGATGGACTTGGCAAAATGGTGCCACTAGCCACAAGCACGCCTCACAATCGATTTGTTGAAATTTATTTATTGATTGTTATATCATTAATGGAAAACTCTATATGTTGCTCTATGTTTGAAGTCCCTTCCATCAAAATCCTTGTATGTGTCGGTTGGTTATGCTGAAAAGTCGGGGTGGAAGTCCGAAATTTCTAGTTTTAACGATAAAGGACCTTTTCCGTCATTTGATTTCCATGTCCTTTAAAGGAGACCTAATAGAAAGTGAGATGCTTCAGTTTCTGGAAACCGAACTCTTCTCTCTATCTCCGTTCAAAAGCTATGCGTGGACATACATAAAAAAGATTAATATGCAGGGCAAACTGATAACCTGCTTTCCTTTGAAAGTCGGTAAAAATACAAACTGTAATTGTTACCAAAATGACGAATATCGCTTACTTCCTGAACCCTGAGGCTGCCAATTTAAATTTAATCGTTTAATACTGTCTCATTAATCACTGTGCTAAATCTCGTTCAAATTAGAGTTTTACTTTAAACAGAACAAAAATGTTAGATTTTTGTTGACAATTTCAGTTAAAAATATTATTTTGAATTTTCGGCTTTTTATTTACGAGTATCATCCGATTTCCGTAATTTCTTGCATGTTAGATAAAATAACTTATTTTAATAATCCATAACTTCGTGTATCATCGAATTCCGTTAGCAAACATGGCCACTTCTTCTTCTTTGTAGCACTACAGCCCCTCTTGGGCCTTCGCTTAGAGATAGTTAGAGTATCTCATTTTCATGACCGTATTGATGTGTTCGAAAGATGGTTTGGTCAGTACCATGCTCCCGTGTCCCTGGTCAGCTATGATATGATGTGATTAAATCAGTACATAACACCACTGAGTAAACACTCGAAGTCTGTCCGAAAAATCCCCTGAACTAAATCACGTTACTCCCAACGAGATTTGAACCTGGGACCTTCGGCTTATGCGTTCATGCTCTAACCACTAGCCCACACAGACTGCGAATTATTATTACAGATTTCAATATTTACATATTTGCCGCTGCTGCGCGTTGATAATTTCGTCGATATCGTTGTTGGCAAGGAGTTTGATACAACTGAATGCAATTTGGATTGTGCACTCAATTTCCCATTCATTTTGTGATTGTGTCCGTACTTTTGCAAATTTGAAAGTCTAATATGATTTCTCAACATTGTCGTATTCACTAGAAATTTCTCTTTGTCGTTTTCATCATTTTCAACATCATTATCATGCACTAACCATTGCGCGTGCTGTTGCTGTGGCGATTTAATGTGGATGAATTGTATTTGTAATGGCTTCGATTTGTTTCAATTTCATAATCGGATGATCTATAATTGCTGTAACGTTCACTACCATTTATTGTTGTTGTAGTTGTGGGTGACGATTTGAAATCATTTTGGCGGTAATCTGCAAATCCATTCGTTTTCTTCGCATCAATGGTATCGCAGTCTTCTTCGTCTACTGAGTTGTATTTTCGATGATGATCTGCACTGTGACGTGTAACACTTAGAAATGTACTCCCAGCGAACATGGCCACTAGAGGACCATTAAATTTGGGGAAACCTGAACATTTGAACCGCCGCCATTATGAAACTTACGTTTGATACAGATCAAATTAAAATTGCCTTTGAAATTTTGAATTTCAACTAGCCGCCGTTATGAAATTTGAGACTTGACCTTGAAATTTTTTTCTTGTTTACTAGATAATTATAGCTTCTAACGCACTGCTAAGTTTCATTAACATCGGTTGAAAGACAACAAAACAAATATTGGTACGTTTTCGACATTTGCGTGGCCTCCATTTTGCTTCATACAGAATTTCGTCCAAATCGGAGCTATACTTCGGTTAGAACAGAATGAAATGTTCGGCCGTCATTTTGTTTTTGCTCAGCTGATTTGACTATTTAACGAACTTAGGCTAGATATTTCCCCAATAAATCTTCTCTGAAAATTTCGTTATAATGTATTTATACACACACATATATATATATATATATATATATATATATATATATATATATATATATATATATATATATATATATGTATATATATATATATATATATATATATATATATATATATATATATATATATATACGAGGGCTATTCAAATATGATCGAGACAAATGCTCTGAAACGTTGACGCCCCTTACAAGTTATGTATTTTGTCCACCTTTCCGAAGAATTCCTTGGGCAACTTGGACAGCCATGTGCGCACGAACTCCTCTACCTCGTCGTCGGTGTTGAATCGTTGACCTCCGAGGGCTTCTTTCAGTGATCCAAACATGTGGTAGTCGCAGGGTGATAAATCCGGACTGTAGGGAGGATGTTCCAGTACCTCCCACGCCAATTCCGATATTGTATCGCGCGTGAGATCGCACTTCGTGCCAGAATGCTCCTGCGTTTCGAGTGATAAGCGGGTTTCACGTGTGTTTTCAGCAGGTTAGAGTAATATGTAGCATTGGTGGAAAATTGGGTTCGCAGGAAATCGACATACAGCACGCCCCGCCGGTCCCAGAACACAGCACACATAACCTTACCGGCGGACCTGGTTGTCTTCGCTTTAACTGGCGCCCCTTCCTTCTTCTTCCCTCACTCTTTAGATGACACCTTACCTTCGGAAGTTTAATAGTGTACCCATGTCTCGTCCGTAGTGAAGATCCGCGTTAAAAAACCGTCCCCCTCCACCTCGTACCGCGTCAGCAAGCGGCGACAAGCTTCCAACCGCGTGAATTTCCGCTCGAAGTCCAACGGTTTAGGAACCCATCGCGCCGTTATTTTGCGATATTGAAGGTGTTCGTGGATGATAGACTCTGCACTTCCAATACTGATGCTGAGTTCAGCCAAAATGTATCGAACATTCATTCTACGGTCCTTCAAAATAAAGTGTTCTACGCGGCAAATGTTGTCTGATATGATGCTGGTTCGCGGTCGACGATCATGCGCGTCATTCTCAAGGGTTCGCAACCATCCTTAAATGCTTTGGCACTCACTACCGAACTGATTTCGCAGACGCAGAAAAATTTCCGCCGTCCCTCACTAAAAAACGAATGACAATACGTTGCGCAACGACGGCCGGCACTTGACGTTCACTCATGATCGTAGCACGCGCGTGAAAAACTGTTTGTAAGGGACCCAGCGATCATATACTCAAGCCATGACCTTCAAAATATTCTTCTTCTTTGTAGCACTACAGACTCTCCTCGGGCCTTCGCTTAGAGATAGTTATAGTGTCTCATTTTCATAACCCTATTGATTTTTTCGGAAGTTGGTTTGGTCATTACCATGCTCCCGTGTGCCTGCTCAGCCATAATATGATCTGATTAAATCAGTACATATCACCACTGAGTGAACACTCGTAGTCTGTCCGAAAAATCCCCTGAACTAAATCACGTTGCTCTCAACGAGATTTGAACCTGGGACCTTCGGCTTATGCGTTCATGCTCTAACCACTAGACCACACAGACTACCACCTTCAAAATATACATGCGCGTTATCTATAACGTTTGTCTCCATCATATTTGAACTGCCCTCGTATATATACTGATATATATATGTTTATAATAGTGGTACCGGTTAATTTGTGTGGTTTTGAAGCTTTATTTTGAAAAAATGGTTACAAATTTAATATTCAAAGTATTGTCCATCGCGAGCTATAACTTTTTCCCATTTTTCTGGCAATTCACGAATCCCCTCTCTGAAAAATTCGGCCGGCTTCTCCGCTATCCACGAATCGATCCAATTTTTGATTTCTTCATAATTGGAGAAGTGCTCGTCAGCCAGACCATGTTGCATTGATCGGAAGAGATAGTAATCGGATGGTACAAGGTCTGTAATATACGGCGGGTGGGGTAGGACATCCCATTTGAGCGTTTCAAAGTAGGTTTTGACGACCTGTGCAACATGTGGTCGAGCATTGTCATGTTGCAAAATTACCTTGCCGTGCCTTTGTTCATTCTCCGGCCATTTTTCGCGCAGTGCTCGGCTCAAACGCATCAATTGTCGTCGGTAGACTTCTCCTGTGATTGTTTCATTCGGTTGCAACAGCTCATAATAGATCACACCCAGCTGGTCCCACCAAATACACAGCGTAACCTTCAGGCCATGCATATTCCGAACGGCCGTCGATGATGATGCATGGCCGGGGTATCCATACGTTGCCCGACGTTTTGGATTATCGTAATGGACCCACTTTTCATCGCCAGTGACAATTCGATGCAAAAAACGTTTTCTTTTGTGCCGTTGAAGCAGTTGTTCACACGTGAAAAATCGACGTTCGACGTCTCTTGGCTTCAATTCATACGGCACCCAATGGCCTACCTTCCGGATCATCCCCATTGCTTTTAGGCGATCGGAAATGAGTGACGCCAAGTGATTTTGCAAGTTCTTCTTGCGTTTGGGGTGGATTTTGGTCAAGCAATGTCTCCAATTCGTGATCTTCAAACTTTTTTGGCTGTCCGGGCCGTTCATCGTCCTCCAAGTCAAAATTGCCACTTTTAAACCGTGCAAACCACTTCTGGCACGTACGCTCAGCTAGAGCATGCACACCATACACTTCCACGAAAATACAATGACTTTCGGAAGCCTTTTCATTCACATTGAAGTAATGAAGAAGTACTCCCCGCACAAAAACACTTTATTCGGCACAAAATTCGACATTTTCAGAGTAAAAAAAAAAGTATTGTTGTTTATGCTTCAGTTAAATGACACATACAGATCCTGAAACTATATGACAGTAGCTTTCCGACACATATTCGGAAAGATGAATCACTGGAATAAAAATCAAGTTACGCCATCTGTTAGAAAACCGCACGAATTAACCGGTAGCCCTATTATATATATATATATATATATATATATATATATATATATATATATATATATATATATATATATATATATATATCTATATCTATATATATATATATATATCTATTTATTTATATATATACATATATATATATATATATATATATATATCTATATATATATCTATATATATATATCTATTTATTTATATATATATATACATATATATATATATATATCTATATATATATATATATATATATATATATATATATATATATATATATTGTTACATGTACACATAATTACATGTACAAATAATTCTGCGAGCTACTGTCGCAATTGTTTTCATCATCATTAAGAACGTCAACGAATGAATTTACTCGAAACCACGAGAATCCAACAAGCATGATCAACATCTGCAAGTGACGTCACTCCTTTCATGAACTAGCTCGAACCTACCAGGTACCTCTCGGTAGAACATTCGCCAATGTGCGAGAAATGGGCGAATAGGTAGAGACCCTATATAAAGGCGAGCTGAATGAATGGGGGGAATCATTCATTCGACCGCGAGAAGAACTGCGATTGTGTGTGGGAAGCGATATTCTTCGAGTAATAGAAAAGTGTGTTTCGTAATAGTGAAGTAATTTAGAAGACAATTGCGATAATAAATTTATGGACAAGTGTTAGATAATTTTAATAGTGACAATTAAAATTAGTGAAAGTGTTAACTGATTATTGTGCATTTTATTTAATTGAATAAACTCTTTTAACTTAAATTAAAAGACATTGCGTTTTCACTTTCCCGGAACGTTAAAATTATAGGCCGCGAACCAATAACACGCGACAATGGTGTCAGAAGTGAGAAAGAAAATTTTGGAAGTGAAAACGATTAAACATTTTTGAAGTGCACAATTGTGGAAGTTAACGTGGAAAAATAGCCGAAACAATAAAAATGCCAGGAAATTTAAATCTAAAAATTAATCAATTGAGCATATCGGAGCTCAAAGAGGAGTTGGAACAACGGAATCTGGCTACACAAGGTACAAAGGCCATACTGATTGCACGCTTGCGTGATGCGATCGAGTCGGAAGGTGCGTATCTAGATTCGGGTGAGCCTACAGATGCAGAAAAAGGCGCAGAAGGTGGTGAAGCTGAAACAGCAAAGCCAAAGAAACCAGAAAATGCGCTGATGCAAATGTTGACGCTGATGCAGCAAGAGCAGCGACAACAGTCATCCAATTTAACTGCGAGGCTCAATGAACAGTCGTCCAATTTAACGACGAAGTTAAATGAACAATCGGCGAAGATGGACCAACAAGCGATCGTAATCAAGGAAGTGCAAAAACAGTCAACCGAAATAAAAGTGGAGCTCGGTAGCCTGAACAATCAAATTAAAAGCGTCCAGGAAAAGGTTTACCAGGTCGAGGAGAAGGTCAGCCAAGTTGAGGAGAAAATCAACTATGAGATCAGCCAGGTTGAAGAGAGAATGAACCATGAGATGGAAAAAGTGAAAAAAGAATTGGAAGCAGCGAAGGCAGTAGTAACCACCTCACCAGCCCCGCTTATAACCGCAGCGCAAAGCACATCCAGAAATGTGCAAGCACCAATATTCGATGGGCAAACGGTCTGGAGTATTTACAAAATCCAGTTTGAAGCCGCCGCTAGGATAAATCACTGGAATGAGCAGGAACGAGCAACTGCGTTAATTCTGGCTCTAAGAGGCCCAGCTGCCGAGCTTTTGCAGACTATCCCCGTTGAGCTGCATTCAAACCCGGCTGCTATAATGAATGCGCTGGACATGCGTTATGGAGACGATCATCTGAAGCAGATTTACCGGGCGCAGCTACGGCATCGGATGCAGAAGTCTGGCGAACCTTGCAGCAGCTAGCACAAGACATTGAGCGATTGGCACTTTTGGCTTACCCAGCGTACGACCCAGAACATCGAGATGACGTAGCAGCAGAAGCATTCATCAGCGCCTTAAAGGACAAGGAATTGCAACAAGCCGTGCGGTTAGCTCAAAAGCAAACAGTCAAGGAAGCATTGGCTTATAGTTGAAATTTTGAGGCAGCCAAAAATGTGACCCGCACCACTGTCCGGGTTCGCGAGGTAGTGACAGATAAATCCAGGTGTGAGCACGTGGGAAATGAGCGAGAGCTGCAGGTGAATGGTGCGCCTAGATGCTGGAATTGCGGGGAAAAAGGGCACCTGCAAAGAGACTGCAAGAAGGGGAGAAGACCGAGCTATTGTCCAGGGTGGTGGAGATCCAGACCGTGTCAGGAGCCTAGAATGGAGGCCCATCAAACTGCAAGGGCCAACTTCGTGGGGCGAACGTTGACCACGAGTATCGACATCCCCAGCACCGTGCCAAGGCAACATCGTGGAGAAGCAGACAGATGCCTTCCTGGTCAAGTTGATGAAGAACAATGCACCCTAACAAACGACACTGGTGCAACCCGATCGACGATCCGACCAGACCTAGTGAGGCCCCAACTGCTCCACAAGGGCAGAGTTCATGGAATTGCTGACGCCCTATCTCGTCATCCATGTCCAGCTAACTGCAAACATTGCCAATGGATTGAGGAAAAGGAGCCGCCCGTTGATCTGCGAGTGATAACGGCCGAATTCGATGAAGGTTGGTCATCGGAGGAGATTCGAAATGCCCAGTTAGCCGATGAAGATATCGGACCATTGCTCGTATGGAAGGAGACGACTGGGCGACCGGAGTAGAAGGACGTTTCGATGCATGGCGCAACCCTGAAAAGCTATTGGGCACAATGGAACTCCCTACAGGTGGAGGGTGGCGTACTCAAGCGGAAATGGGAAACGGCGGATGGCAGCTCCTATAGGATACAAACTATACTACCCAAAAGCCGAATCCACGATGTGGTTAAGGAAATGCATGAAGGATCCTCGGGAGGCCATCTTGGTGTTAACAAAACCTTAGCGAAATTGCGGGAAAGATTCTACTGGCTCCACGCTCGAGAAGACGTAGAGGACTGGTGCCGCAGATGCACAATTTGCGCTTCCGTCAAAGGCCCAAAGCGACGACTGAGAGGACAAATGCAAACCTATAACGTAGGCGTGCCATTCGAAAGGATTGCTGTTGACATCGCAGGACCCTTTCCTGAATCTGAATGGGGAAATCGATACACGCTGGTTGTAGCTGATTATTTCCGCAAGTGGCCCGAGGTCTACCCCATTCCCAACCAGGAAGCAACTACTGTAGCCGAACAGCTAGTGTTAAATTGGGTCAGCAGGTACGGCGTGCCTTGTGAACTACATTCGGATCAAGGCCGAAACTTTGAGTCACTAGTTTTTAGCGAAATGTGCGAGCAGCTGGGAATACGGAAAACGAGGACAACACCGCTGCATCCCCAATCCGATGGAATGGTCGAACGTTTCAACGGCACGCTCAATAAACACTTGGCCAAAATGGTTGACGAGAACCAAAGGGACTGGGACCGACATATCCCACTATTTTTAATGGCGTATAGAGCCGCTGAACATGCATCGACGGGCCAAGCCCCAGCCAAAGTCATTTTTGGAAAGAATATTCGTTTGCCAGCCGATATAAAGTTCGGAACAACCCCTGAGAAACCCCAAACGGTCTCGGAGTACGCAAGTGATCTAAGACATCGGTTGAACCAGATACATCGGACAGTGCGAAAACACCTCGAATCGGCTACTGACCGCATGAAGACCAGGTATGATCTAAGAGAAAATCAACTATGAGATCAGCCAGGTTGAAGAGAGAATGAACCATGAGATGGAAAAAGTGAAAAAAGAATTGGAAGCAGCGAAGGCAGTAGTAACCACCTCACCAGCCCCGCTTATAACCGCAGCGCAAAGCACATCCAGAAATGTGCAAGCACCAATATTCGATGGGCAAACGGTCTGGAGTATTTACAAAATCCAGTTTGAAGCCGCCGCTAGGATAAATCACTGGAATGAGCAGGAACGAGCAACTGCGTTAATTCTGGCTCTAAGAGGCCCAGCTGCCGAGCTTTTGCAGACTATCCCCGTTGAGCTGCATTCAAACCCGGCTGCTATACTGAATGCGCTGGACATGCGTTATGGAGACGATCATCTGAAGCAGATTTACCGGGCGCAGCTACGGCATCGGATGCAGAAGTCTGGCGAACCTTGCAGCAGCTAGCACAAGACATTGAGCGATTGGCACTTTTGGCTTACCCAGCGTACGACCCAGAACATCGAGATGACGTAGCAGCAGAAGCATTCATCAGCGCCTTAAAGGACAAGGAATTGCAACAAGCCGTGCGGTTAGCTCAAAAGCAAACAGTCAAGGAAGCATTGGCTTATAGTTTAAATTTTGAGGCAGCCAAAAATGTGACCCGCACCACTGTCCGGGTTCGCGAGGTAGTGACAGATAAATCCAGGTGTGAGCACGTGGGAAATGAGCGAGAGCTGCAGGTGAATGGTGCGCCTAGATGCTGGAATTGCGGGGAAAAAGGGCACCTGCAAAGAGACTGCAAGAAGGGGAGAAGACCGAGCTATTGTCCAGGGTGGTGGAGATCCAGACCGTGTCAGGAGCCTAGAATGGAGGCCCATCAAACTGCAAGGGCCAACTTCGTGGGGCGAACGTTGGCCACGAGTATCGACATCCCCAGCACCGTGCCAAGGCAACATCGTGGAGAAGCAGACAGATGCCTTCCTGGTCAAGTTGATGAAGAACAATGCACCCTAACAAACGACACTGGTGCAACCCGATCAACGATCCGACCAGACCTAGTGAGGCCCCAACTGCTCCACAAGGGCAGAGTTCATGGAATTGCTGACGCCCTATCTCGTCATCCATGTCCAGCTAACTGCAAACATTGCCAATGGATTGAGGAAAAGGAGCCGCCCGTTGATCTGCGAGTGATAACGGCCGAATTCGATGAAGGTTGGTCATCGGAGGAGATTCGAAATGCCCAGTTAGCCGATGAAGATATCGGACCATTACTCGTATGGAAGGAGACGACTGGGCGACCGGAGTAGAAGGACGTTTCGATGCATGGCGCAACCCTGAAAAGCTATTGGGCACAATGGAACTCCCTACAGGTGGAGGGTGGCGTACTCAAGCGGAAATGGGAAACGGCGGATGGCAGCTCCTATAGGATGCAAACTATACTACCCAAAAGCCGAATCCACGATGTGGTTAAGGAAATGCATGAAGGATCCTCGGGAGGCCATCTTGGTGTTAACAAAACCTTAGCGAAATTGCGGGAAAGATTCTACTGGCTCCACGCTCGAGAAGACGTAGAGGACTGGTGCCGCAGATGCACAATTTGCGCTTCCGTCAAAGGCCCAAAGCGACGACTGAGAGGACAAATGCAAACCTATAACGTAGGCGTGCCATTCGAAAGGATTGCTGTTGACATCGCAGGACCCTTTCCTGAATCTGAATGGGGAAATCGATACACGCTGGTTGTAGCTGATTATTTCCGCAAGTGGCCCGAGGTCTACCCCATTCCCAACCAGGAAGCAACTACTGTAGCCGAACAGCTAGTGTTAAATTGGGTCAGCAGGTACGGCGTGCCTTGTGAACTACATTCGGATCAAGGCCGAAACTTTGAGTCACTAGTTTTTAGCGAAATGTGCGAGCAGCTGGGAATACGGAAAACGAGGACAACACCGCTGCATCCCCAATCCGATGGAATGGTCGAACGTTTCAACGGCACGCTCAATAAACACTTGGCCAAAATGGTTGACGAGAACCAAAGGGACTGGGACCGACATATCCCACTATTTTTAATGGCGTATAGAGCCGCTGAACATGCATCGACGGGCCAAGCCCCAGCCAAAGTCATTTTTGGAAAGAATATTCGTTTGCCAGCCGATATAAAGTTCGGAACAACCCCTGAGAAACCCCAAACGGTCTCGGAGTACGCAAGTGATCTAAGACATCGGTTGAACCAGATACATCGGACAGTGCGAAAACACCTCGAATCGGCTACTGACCGCATGAAGACCAGGTATGATCTAAAGGCTAATTCTACTGGCTTCCAGCAAGATGACTTGGTGTGGCTTTATAACCCGCAACGGCGAAAGGGTAGGTCTCCAAAGTTGCAACATAATTGGGAGGGACCATACCGAGTTACAAAGCGAATCAACGACGTCGTATACCGAATACAGGAACATCGTAAGCCGAGAGCTAAAATGAAAATCGTGCATCTAGACCGTCTTGCCCCATATTACACCCAGGGAGAATTGTCTACAAATAGCGACACATCTTTTCGGGGCGAAAAGAACTGAGGTGGGGGCAGTGTTACATGTACAAATAATTACATTTACAAATAATTCTGCGAGCTACTGTCGCAATTGTTTTCATCATCATTAAGAACGTCAACGAATGAATTTACTCGAACCCACGAGAATCCAACAAGCATGATCAACATCTGCAAGTGACGTCACTCCATTCATGAACTAGCTCGAACCTACCAGGTACCTCTCGGTAGAACATTCGCCAATGTGCGAGAAATGGGCGAATAGGTAGAGACCCTATATAAAGGCGAGCTGAATGAATGGGGGGAATCATTCATTCGACCGCGAGAAGAACTGCGATTGTGTGTGGGAAGCGATATTCTTCGAGTAATAGAAAAGTGTGTTTCGTAATAGTGAAGTAATTTAGAAGACAATTGCGATAATAAATTTATGGACAAGTGTTAGATAATTTTAATAGTGACAATTAAAATTAGTGAAAGTGTTAACTGATTATTGTGCATTTTATTTAATTGAATAAACTCTTTTAACTTAAATTAAAAGACATTGCGTTTTCACTTTCCCGGAACGTTAAAATTATAGGCCGCGAACCAATAACACGCGACAATATATATATATATATATATATATATATATATATATATATATATATATATATATATATATATATATATATATGTGTGTGTATCTATCACCATTTGCAGGTTAATTCGACCAACTTTATTGTGGTGTAGCCTAACTCCCTTTCATTGCCATTCATTTCTGTATTTTGGCAGCTTCCCGATGCCAAGTTTCACCTGCCAGCTGTCTGATATTGTAGTCTCATGTTATTTTGGGCGCGTTATGGTCATTTCGTTCCTCTTGGGTACAATTCGGTAACTAATTTGGTCCAACTATTGTCGTGTCTTCTTGCCAGGTGCCCCTTTCGTCCTATGGACTGCATTCGTGACTTTCGCCGCTTGCCTTATCCAGTCATCTGTTTTTCTGTCTCGTTGGGTGATTCCGAGCATGCATCTCCCCTTGGCTCGCTGCGACATTTTTATTTTCATAAAAAAGGCTGCTTTTAGTGTGCATGCCTCGCATGCGTATGTCAAAACCGGTATCAGGCATTAGTTGAATGCTCTTGATTTGAGGTAGATTGGCAAGCGAGTCTTTAATATGCAGTGATTGCCTCCGATGGCGAACCATGCTAATTTTATTCTTTGGTTCATTTCCGGAAGCAGCGACCCAGATCTATGTATGAGCTAACCCAAATATACGTACTCGTGTAGTGGTTTATGTTCAGTCCCTTCGATCGGTATTGTTTGTCTGGTCACCCAATCATTTAACATCACTTTAGTCTTGCTCATATTCACATTGCCAACGGTATTTAGCTCACTGAATTGTTGTTGAAACTGTTCAATGTTCTTGGCGATTAGAACTATGTCATCTGCAAACCTCAGGTGGTTCAAACGCTCGCCATTAATATTTATCCCTATATTTTCCCAGTCGAGCAGTTTCAAGACATAGTCAAGGGTTGCTGTGAACAACTTTGGCGATATTGCGTCGCCTTGGCGTACATCCTTTTCTGTGGAGAATTCTGGGGTTTGTTTGTACAGTATGATCTTCGCCTTTGCCTCTTTTAAATGTTGGCTTTTGTTCCTACATAAGCATTGATCCCTTGATATCCGACAGCTGTTATGAGTGCCTTTAGGTATTGAGTCAAACTCCTTCCCAAAATCGATGAAGGCCAGTGCGAGCGGTAGTTTGTATCGACCCATCACTTCTCTCAGGGGTTGTAGAAGCCAGCACAAAATCCTGCTTGCTCTCTTGGTTGTGCCGTATTTAGTGTCTGTTGCAACCTATTTTCAATTATTTTTGTGAACCCTTGTAGATCATTGATAGCAAACTGATTGGTCGGTAGTTTTTTATGTCTTCATTGTTGTCTTTCTTGTGAATGAGGATGATATTGGCGCTATTCCAGCGATCTGGTAAACGCAGATACCTTAGGCATTGCATGTAAATTTGTGCTGGCAACTTCTACGTTTTGGCTCCTGCATGTTTCAGACGCTCAGCTGCCGCTCCATCATCTCCGGCAGCTTTCCCATTACTCATGCTTCTCAGGGCCTTTTCTACTTTGCAAGCTAGGATATATGGAGGTTCTTCTATCCCCCTTTTGATGATGAGCTTCTTGTCTCCTTGAGGGATGGTGATTCCTGTTCAGCAGGTGCTTTATATAAGTTGCTATAGAACTTACCTTCACTCATTTTCATTATTTCCTTCCGGCCTATCATCTGGGTCTGCTTGAATTTGTTCAGGCTTCTGCTATTCTTGATAACATTCTCAACCAATTTCTCATTATATCTTTTTAAGTCGTGTTTGATTCTTTTCCTAATACTCTTACGCAGTTCTGAATATTCAATTCATTGCCTGGTGTTGTCATTTTTCGTTTGCCTCCTTAATTCGACTCGTACTATCTGATAGTTTTCGCGGCCGAGTTTCCGGAAAAGTTCTTTGCTGGTTGTAACGACTATGACGAAATGCTACCATTTGGCCAGCCCATTTCCCGGCTTTAGTCCGATATTTGTGTCAAAGGCGTCGGTGAGTTGATTATTGATGTAGACTTGGTAGGTTGTCGACGTCATTGTCATTTTTGTAAGACAGACTGATTTAGCTAGGATACCAAAGCAAAGCATTATTTGTTACATTACATTACAATCAATACTGTCGCATGCTTACTCAAAGACAACGAAAATCAGATGTGCGTCTATGTTGAACTCCCAGGATTTCTCAAGTACCTGCTTGACTGTAAATAGTTGGTCTAATGTCGATCTACCTGTTCTTAAACCATCTTGATACTCCCCAATGATACTCTGGGCTTATGATCTGATTTTATTATGTACAAAGTAGTGATATGCCTCTAATAGTTTTCGCACTGTAACTTGTCACCTTTTTTGTGGATAGGGACTATAATTGATTGGCTCCACTCGTTCGGCATATGTTCCTGTTACCAAATTTATTTATTTATTTATTCCATATAACAGACTGAATACAATCTATTAACAAAATAGAACGCAAAGAATAAATACAGCAACGTTAAATAAAAAAATAAATTGTAGTTTAACTTAGTAGTAAATTTCTAAGTTTTTTCTTAAAAGCTATGTAAGAAGAGGGGAAAGGACCAAGATCGAGATTATTATGATATCTTGTGATTCTTAAAATTAGTGAATAAAAATATAAATCAGTTCTAGCATATCGGATAACGAAATAAGAACTCATCCGGGATGAAGGAGATGTTTGTCGTAAACGCAGCTCTGAAAAAAATATTAAACGTGACTTGATGGTAACGGAGTTTATACAGAAAACATTGGTCTAAATAAGTTCGTCGGGACATTAGAGATAAAAGAGATAGGAAGGATAAACGACTTTCATAGGGCTGCGGCGGCAAATTAAACTGAAGGAAAAGAAAACGCGTGAAGTTTCTTTGGACAGTTTCTAAAAAAGACACGAGACAGGAATATCGAGGAGACTAGATAACAAACCAGTATTCCAGCAAAGGGCGAATAAGACAAACAAATAGGCAGATAGAAGAAGAGATGCTATTGAATTTATGTACATGTCTAAGGATAAACCCGGAAACTCTAGACGCTTTAGTAATTACATTTAAAATATGTGCATCAATTTGAGATTTTTTTATCAAAAGTTACTCCAAGGTCTTTATGACTGAACTCTTCAAAGAGCAAAGTATCTTTTAATATGTAATTAAAATTGATAGGATAGAGTACCCACCCGAAGAAATTTCTACTTTACCGCGCTGCAACAAATAGCCAATGGTAAAAATTTCAAAATAAAAGAGGAATATTCGCGATTTGCACTAAATAAAAGGGATACTTGGAATATTATTTTCAGAAGCTTCATCGTTTTATTCTGACAGTTTCTTTCTAAAGAATTGTCGGATATTCTTTACTCGATTAGTAATAAATTATAGACTGAACAATTTTATACCAGCACAATAAATTCTCACTGCACCAGATATGCATTAACATACCAAAATTATATCCTTCCATTCAGCGAAAATATTATAACTGCTGCATATATTTTTTATCAGCCGCATTGATATACATACATATGTAGGACCTCTCAGTACTTTAAAATGGAAAATTCAGAATAACATTCTTTGCAATGTATATAAATTTACATCTTAGAGAAATGTTCTGCACATGAAAAAGACATTTTATCTGTAAAGAATATGAGCTAGGACTTTAATATAGGCACTACACCTTTGAAAGATGTACGAGTATTATACCTAATACATGAAAATTATATTCGCGTCATACAAGTGGAGCAAATATGTTTTTGTTATGACAATATTACTCGTATATCTCCTGCAAAAGTTTATACCTACCTTTGTTATGATGATTCTATTTGCTGCAGGCATCATTGATAAATATTTTTGAGGATGTAAATATTTCTAAAAACTGCGTACATGTATTACCAAATGTCATGGACGTCATGTATCCTATGATCACAATAGACAAAGTTCATGAATGCCCTGTAAACGCAGTGAATGAAAAGTTAGGGAGGGTGGTGTTGTTGTCTGTTTTTACTTTTGATTTTGCTTAATTTAAATAAATTTATTATAATAACTATACCTTAAGGATGTCCTATCTTTCTTTTTTATGAAAATGAATTTAGTACTTCGTTATTCAGCTCGGCTTTATACTCGTATAGGGTCTCTAGTCATTCAATCCATTTCTCGTATATTGGCGAATATTCTGGCGACAACTACCTGAATTATTCGAGCAATTCAGCAAACCCACAGTGACGTCACTTTCAGATCTTGATCATGGATCAGCTTAGTTCGTTCTTGTGCTTTCGACCATAGTATACTCAACTAGTATCCACACTCAATGAACCCTCCGGGAAAATCCGAACACAAGCCGAGCAGCGAGTCATAAATCTTCGGTAACAGGTAGGTAGGTTAATGCTGACGCGAGGAGTGGCGGGAATATAAATATGTGCTTCGATGAGAGATTTCAGGATTACCATATCGCAAAAAATCAATGAATTTGCAGAAAAACAAATTCGTTCCATCCAATCTTTTAGTTTTTTATTAGGATCTGGCAGCCCTCCTATGTTCTGAAATGCGTAAAAGAACACGTGCGACTGAAATTTTATTTGCGTTTTGCTTTGTTTCTTGAGCGCGCCAGGCCTGGGCTCAGCTGACGTGCCCCGGATCAGCAGACGTGCCGCTGGGAAAATTCAAAAAGTGTGCAAGACAGGGTAAATGAAAGGTGTGGATACTAGTTGAATGTACTATGCTTTTGAGTACATTCGTTTTCTTTTCTTGGTTGATCATGATGTTATTAATACTTGTGACTACAATTGCGACAGTACTCGCAGCATTATTTGGACATGTAACAATATTATAGCTATTCGTATATACATTATATTCACAATGCAAAAAACATTATTTTCAGTACGATTCCTATTATTGTGGCAAGTACTCGTATATTATATCTGGTAGAGCTATATGATAGAAGCATCAGAAATATTTTTGAAAAATTTGTATTTAACGGATATATTATGCCTTCTGCAGCTATGTATACCTGCCAAATCTATAATATATGCGGTCCAGGCATAAATTTTAACAGTTTTTAAATCTACTTTATCTGGAAGAGAGGCAAGTGTATCTCTGCGAGAAATAATATTGGGTTGTTCGATGTTTTATGTCGTGAACTGCAGATTTCATGTAGTAGTGATTGCCAAGCTTTTATTCTTCTTCTAGCGCCTCCAACTGTCTCGTTCCATTGACCACGTCCTCCAATTTCGAAACCCGAGTAGCCATGAACTGTCTTCGTCAACCGAGTCAGACCAGCGTTTTCTCGGAATAGGAATGCGAGCGGAAGGCCACTCTACCCTGCAAAAGCACCTGAAATGTCTTAACAAGGGGTGAGCTGATCCGATGGCTACCTCATTATAGTGGAGGGCCCAGCCAACGTAGTGGGTCCCACATCCGGTCACAGAGAGGTCAAAATTAAATGAAAAGACCAAAATTGATAATTCAATTATCTACTCATTATTATTATTTCAATTATTTCACTACTTATAAAAAAAACATATATTTTCCAATCTCAATCGAAATTTCATTCGCTTCTAACAATTAATCCACATCTAATCGCTTTTATCCCCTTTTTTACTTTTTTTTTAAATATTTTCCTTCTTATTTCTAGTTTACCCATTTAAGATGATGCCAAGTTTACCATAAATAACATTTTCTTTTCAAAGACTTACATATCCAATACACGATACCCAATGTATTGAGAATTTCATATTCGTGGGTTCGCTCAGTTACAAGACAAAAGGAAAAAATATAATCTGCGATCGTTTATAAATGTGACATTAAATAAAACCAAAATCTTTAAAAACGATAAAAAACAATCCTATGTGTTGAAGAATAAGATTTGTAGATTCATGTAAAAAAATATAAAGTTCATTAAAAAAAACAAAAGAGTACATACGAACATCTTCGACGAGCGCCCGTAGCGCCATTTTGTAGTGAAGTAAGGTATAGAAAATGTCCGTAAAGGACTGCAGCGATGGTCTGCTGCCTCAGTTAAAATGATAATACGAAACATTCATCAAAATGCAAGAAACTGAAGTGAGTTTGGGCTACGGACGTGATGATCCACGGGACGTTGATATCGATTTATTTCGTTAGTCAAGCGCACCAATCCAATCACGTTGATAGTAATAAAATGCAGTTCGCTTGCGGATTGACGATTTCGCATTTGGACGTTTTCGGCCAAGGACTTCTTTCAATGATATACTACGGCAAAACCGAATTAAAAGCGATCACTCGCCAGTTCTCGTTGAAAGCGCTGTTGTGATTACGATGCATTCCATCGTGTCTCCATATACGTCAAGACATACAGAATTTGAAGAGCTATTTGTAAAGAAACTTTATATGGTTCCTTTTCCCATTGATTTGCGTTTTTCTGCTAAATATTCAATGCACGTACTTCCACGATCATAAAATCACTTCTTTCTCCAATGCACTCAAAACAATTCCATTTACAGTAACATGACGGGATGATAGAGGCAAATTCGATTCCAGGCGTGGATGAGCTGGATTTACTTGATCGACTCGAAAATTGACCATACACGTCAGAGAATCATTTTTCTCTTTCATCACCCCTCCTCTCGTTAGCACATCACTTCAACTAAACTGGCTGATTACGCTTTTGATTGGCATCAAAACATTTATTTCACTGGCAGCCCGCCCATTCAATGTCTTATCACAATTTTGTTTATGTTTTTTCACAGTTCTTCTTTCTATATGTCCCCCATTATTGATGTTTTTGCGTGAACATTTTCTCATAATCAACTCTTAGATATAATCTGTGGTCAATCTTTCCATAAGAAAATTAAATAATAATATTCTTCCCACACAAATTAACTCGTTACACTTCAAACATGTTACAGGGTAAACTCAGATACAATAGTTTAACGTAAAACTTAGTAGGAATGTTTCACATCTACGTGCATGTACGAGGTGAAAGTTGATTCACTCACTAATTGTTTCAAAGCAACGGTCATGGGATAGTTTATTATTCTTTACAATTCTGAGTGCAGTATAAAGCGGAATAATCAAGCACTTGATATAACTCTCAACAACATGATGAACTCATTGAAACTAAATTTTACTTGGGGGAACGAGATACCGAACATATGTTTTACTTAAGACAATTTATTTTTTTCTTCAGCCATTCTCCGCATGCTCGCTGTGTCGCGGTCGTAAGTCTCAAAACTTGTCTTTCATCTTTCTCTTCCCGTGTACACGGTAAATCGCACTAGCTGCTCGCTCAGCCGAGCTCGATTACCTTCGGTAAGGTAATACACCGTTGGGTGCACCAAATCAGTGTTCCCATGTCCAAAATTTTAATTGGCAGATTTAAAATTTTTTGAGCGAAATCAACTGAAGTAAAGAAAAATGAAAAAGATTCTAAATAGTAATAAAATTTAAATCTCATGAAGAATATCATTAAAAGGAAACGTTTAAATTTAATATAAAGGAAAATTGATATAAAATTACATTTAATAATAATAATAAGAAAGAAAACTATTTTATAAATTACGATTATGAATGAAAGTAATTAAATTTCGGGTAAGAGTTAGGAAGGTCTTCGAGCAGTTTGATTGTGTGACTGCTCGATTACTACAGTAGTCTCGTTGAAATAAAATTATTTGTTAGATACCGTTAACAAATTTCTGAGGAAACATCCTGGCCTGAATGCTGCGGTATCTCAAATAAAGCACACTTATCGTGAATATGCAAATGAGCCGATCAGAAGCAGGCTATTAGAACTAAGCAACCAGTAAACAAGCGTACACTTGACAGACATCAACGAACGTTCGTTACGCATTCACTTCTCGAATTCTCTTTTCCTCAGCTAAAGTGGTCAGTTTAATCTTCCTTCTGCTTGATTTACTGGACATATCCGAAAATAATTTAACATCTACTCTAGCTCTTCGACTCTGTATTTGATGAATAGTATGATGGGGGAGTAATGTTGGCGAATCTTTTAGTTTTGAAGTCACACTTTTGCAATCGTAGCAAGTCCCGTTTGGCTTGAACTGCCCCAAAGCCTTGTAGTCTATGTGAAACGAGTCCATGTGCTCTCTCTTTTTTTCCAGCCATTGAATATGCTTTCCACAAGTAAATATGTTATTTTTCTCAAATGCCGCAAAGCGAAGTTGCTTTCTATCAATCACCGCCAGCTGATTGGTCGACTTTAGCTGTTCTTTAGCCCAAATGGCTGTTTAATCACTGAACTAAAGAGCCATAAATCTTTCCGTATGTTTACTGCCGCTCTTCACCTTATGGGTTACTTGAATCTTATAGATTTAAGCGATTGCTCCACCACTGAGAATGAATATCAGAAGAAATTTCTGACTATTACTTCGCAGAATTGGGAAATTCGACAATATAATCATTTACGGCGATGATGAACTCGAGCCGGAACAAAAGTATTCGCGAAAGATCTCGTCTTGATTGTTCCGCGTACTACTCAAGCGTACCGCGCCCACTTTTTCGCGTGCAAATCTCCGTTCGCCGGCAAGATTCTTGCGGACGTCCGCTAGATGTGGCGATCAGAAAATGCCTCTCCCGAACAATTTCAAAAATCTAACTTTTAATTGATCTCTAACTTTTAATTACGCGATTTTCGCTCATGTACCCTCCGTGGCAACACGTCCAAGAAGATCTGCTCACTTCTCCGAACAGCCACCGTCCGGTACATACCGCCACGGTGTTTCACGAGCCCATCCATCCATCCATCCAATAGAGATGGCATTGTGGCAATGCAATCCGTGGATAAGCTGCGTTATAAAGGTGCTGCTGTGTCCAAGTTTTAAATGTAAATTTAAATAATTATTTTTTTTAATTTACAATTGAAATTGGATTAGCATTATGATAGTTTTCGAGCAGTTTGCTTAGGTGACTGCTCGATTACTACACATTGCATATTAATATACAATAATTTGCCAAATATAATGGTTGTCGTTGAATGTCCTCGATATGAGAATAAAACATTGGAACAATGGCATGGGTCCCTGAAGATGTACCTAGTTATCGGGATTTTGATCCGGATAGGAGGGTGTGCCTCGGTTGCCCAATTTTCAGGTATTAGTTAGCTTCTCCGTTGAAAATGGAAGGATAACAGCCTTGATAGACCCCCTTTGGTTTTCGTCAGGCCGAATTATATCTTTAATTCGTACGCACGAAAATATTTCTGCAATGACCTTTGCGTTGGCGAAAACAACCCGCGCCATGATACCACATAAGCTAGCTGCCAGCGTTCGTACGCGTCGTCGGCTATCCAGCGAAGCCCAAAATTTTAGCTCGCTGAGGCAGTTAGCATCCCTGTTGTCCTTCATGAGTTGAAATAAATAAACATTCAAACACTACTAACGAGATCCAATTGCAGAACACTAAGATCTCAATTTACCGATAGTGGCCATGACCAAGTATTTTCCGCCTTGATAGATTCATTCTCGACTACAAATAAATCCATTACGTAATAACTATAAATCTACCTAGATAAAACGTACATTTTATCCTTTGTATTATTTTATTCATTGCTATTTCTAATGATTTTCAACCATTTAAGGAATAACGTAAACATACAAAATCTGATATAAATGTTCCGTTCTCTTTATATTTCAGCCGGTGGGTTTCGTTACATTCCATACCAGAGCCGGAGCAGAAGCAGCAAAACAGGACTTACAGGTAATATTCATCCTTCATTTATTCTAACTAGCCAAGTGAAAACCATATAAACGTGCGTTTAACACGAAACTCGGTAAACTTTTTCGCCAGAAGAGGTGTTCCAACACTAGATATACGTATTAGGCATCGCAAAGTTTTAATAGCCAACCTATGGAACATGCAAACTGTAAAAACAATGTTGTTGAGTGTTCACGACCTCGTTTTTAAGTTTCTCGTGGAAATCGCTAGATGTATTGATTATAAGATGCAATAGCAATAACATGTACATTCAGTACAATTTTTTGACTAAATGATTTGCATCTCATAAACGCTAGAATCCTTTGATGATGTGTAATTAAGGGTTTTCACATTTCGCCGATAACGATTTCCCCAGTTTAAATGTTTGTAAATGCATGTAAGAATGAAAATTGCTTTGAGGCGGCGTCTCTGTTCTCTCATCGCCTGAATATGAGACCAACTTTTTCCGTATTTTAATTAACTGCGTAAAGCAAATTACGAAAAACTTGTAAAAACATGAAAATGAAAACCCAAATTATACATCAAATTAAAAATCCTTCTTTCAAATCCAAATATGCTTCCTATTCTATTATAAATAACTAAAAATATAAATATGATATATCGAGTATATCATTTTCACACAAACCAACACTGTAACACGATTGCATACACGCCCTTTCAACACTACGAAAATATCAAAATATATTCACGCCCCTCACCTTTACCGAATAGCGCAATTAAAAATTGAAAATTGGTTTGAGCATTTGTTTTGCAGTTTGTTTAGAATTTAATGAAAGTACAAATATCAAGAATGTAGACAATTGCACTTACATACAATATTTGGCAAATACTCTTTATCACATCTTTAATGCAAACGCAAATCCTCTGCCAGTTTATTCACACCAGTCAAATTTCCAAACTTTGTAACATTTTTAATCTTAACTCGATGAATGAGTGGTACAGTGCTTAAATTTTTGAATGAATTCAATGAATTCGTTGCAAAATATCAGGAAGCTATGAACGGTCAAACGGTCTCACAGGACACAATTAATTTTCCTGTTAACATTGAACCAACTCCTAGAACGTGCGAGAAACAGAGAAAATATTCAAAACGAAATCCAGCTAAGTATGAACCAATTTCTTGAAACTCACTCAGATAACGCCTTCTTTATCGGCATAAGAACTCCAATTGCATATACGCCTTTTTCCACCTTAATATATTCTAATTCTTTAGTTTCTCGGATATTTTGTCCTTCCGACATTTATTTTACTCACGTTCCTAAAATTTGAATTAAAAAGCTGAGGATTTACTTGTGAATTTACGTGAATGGCGAAAGATTCCATGTGAATGACAATAGAATCCAACAGAGAATACTTCTGCCTCTTTTTGCCTTCTTCCAAAGAAATCAAATTAATATTTAATCAACGAAATATGAATAACTTCTATGTAACTGGCAGTTGGGCGCTTGAACAAAAGCCTCGAACGTGTACAAATCCAGCAGGACTAATGATTCACGAACGCTCTATGGTGACATAATTCCTATTTGGTTCATTCGAACTTATTTCTTCTGTCCAATTATAGTCGTACTCATCGTCATTCACAACGAGCCTGACACGTGTTTAAGGAATCACTTTCAGGAAGTGCTTTTAGAGACCTGCATTTAATTGCAGTATGAGAACAGATCCTTTTTTCGAATAAACCACTTTGCTAAGAACCATTTCAGCTGAAATTTTGCGCGATGTGAAGCAGAGTTGATAGAACTTGATTGTACAAATACAGGATACTCACTTTTTCCTTACTACACGCCGACACATTCGCCTCTCCCTTCGCATCCCTTCCGCTTTCCCTCACCCTCGCCCAACCCACTCCTTGCCAATTCGAGACATTTTAATGTAAGACAGTTAATTTTTGGAGTAAAATCACACGATAAACAAAACAAAAAAATATCCTTTTTACAAACCAAACAAAACGCTGTACGCTCATTTGCAGCAGGGTGTTCGCTTCGATCCCGATATGCCCCAAACAATACGCTTGGAATTCGCCAAGAGTAACACGAAAGTGAGCAAACCCAAACCACAGCCCAATACAGCGACAACAGCCGCACATCCTGCATTGATGCACCCACTCACTGGACGTAAGTACACACCTGTCTACAGTGATTCGAATAAGTATAACTTACTCTTGTATTTATTTATTAACAACGCTTTTAATTTATCGATTATTATCAACACCTCTTCCTGCCGTCGTCTACTAGAGCATACATAACAAGCGTTCACATCGAATGTCCTTTGAAAGTCGCGAGCGCGGCCTGGTCTCTATGCCAAGTGGAATAGAGGCTCCGGCCGCGCAGAGGCTAGTCCTTTTCAATTCGGATCACTTGAAAGTTTTTTGAATAAAAGCAAATTTTAAATTTCAATCCCGACGCAATGCGGCCAGGATGCTCTTTCATATTCGATGTGAACGGATCTGGTTGAAAAATCCTCGAATCCCCATTTCAATCTCTCTGTGACACTAATATTGCATGAGTTCAAACAATTTATACCGCACCACAAAAATCAATGTCACGAATGCACTTCAACGCTTGAATGACTGTTTTAAAACGCGAATAACTAAAATGTTACATATTTAATGCATTACCTAACGAAAATTCATACGAACGCCAGTGTTAACTATAAAAATTGTATAGATTTTGTGGATGTCCTTGAGCAACCAAAAGAATGTTCTCAGAGGAAAATGGTGTTTTAACGTGATTCTAGGGAATATTGTGTTGATATAAGCGAACTGTTAATGATTTTGTTTTTAACTTTGTTTGTTCTGTACTAAATGTAATTTAGATGGCAATCTTGCAAGGTGGGGTAATGTGAATCTTTTCGGACATGTTTTAGACCTAGGCGCGCCCTTTTTTCCTGGCGGACCCGAGTTGTGGCATCATCCGCTAGCCTATTCGGCGGCGGCAGCTGAGTTGCCCGGAGCAGCGGCCCTGCAGCATGCAACGCTCGTCCATCCAGCCTTGCATCCTCAAGTCCCGGTCCGGTCGTACCTTTGACTAAATACTGACAAAGTTTTAGATCAATCCATGCATCAAGTAAGTATATTATTTTTAATTTACAGCTTTAACATAAACATGTATACGTAATCTCCCTTTCCACTTATTGTACTCGTACCTGTTCCTTCATTTAAATCAATACATAATCCATACCTCCTGTTCTTCGAATGATGAATGATGGAAAACAACGTTCATAATTAATTTTCATTGCTAAAAATGTGACTACACTTTAGCTTGGAGCCTGGGGGTTTCCACTGAAACTCATACATGCTTGGGAACATGTCTATGCACAATAACGATGCGTGCAGATAATTATTGCTCCTGAGCTTGTAGCCATTAGTTTAGTCCTAATGAATCCAGAAAATGAGTCCATGTACAACACACAAGGTATTCAGAATTTGCTGATAAAATTAATTATTCAAACCTCTTTGTACACAATGTAAAGTAAAAATAAGGTTTTAATGCATATGGAGAAAGATAATGCCTCACAAAATGGGGTTACCTAGGTAAATTTTAACGGTAAAAAACAAAAGCTGTAAAGCCAATACAGCTGAAAATGTGTCCTTTGAAAATTTTTCTTCGAAAACTTGAACATTGATTATAAATTTTCATTGGAGTAGTCCGCGGAGTGTATTGGTTAAAGTGCTTACTGCGTAAGCCAAAGGTCCCTGGCTGTTATCCAGTTGGTGATAAAGAGATTTGTCTCGAGTAACTCTTCGGCCGGGCTATAAGCCTGTTCAGTTGCGTGCTGTGTTAACATCAGAACGTATTGCAGTTGGTTGGACGGACGCATGGCCAAAGCATGGTACTGATCATCTTACCTTCTCGAGTACCAAAATATTCGATCAAGATAATGATATACTCTATTTTTAAGCGAAGAAGGCCCGAAAGCGGCTATAGTGCTAAAGCAAAAAAAAAATATTTTCACCGTCAATCACTCAAGTCAAACTAGGGGCGCCCAATAATTAGAAACTCTAAATGTTAAATTGCTATGAAATATAAAATTAAACAAAAAAAACCCTGAGCCACTTCTGGAAGGGAAGGATTCCTTGCACTCCAACATTTCAGTCGGAATATTACCAAGGAACTTTTTATTATTCCAAAGATACATGTTTTAAAAAGATTTTGGGAAATTTTCAAAGTAAAATAGTCAAAACTCGGCCATTACGACGTCGTTTCCCGCAGTCTCTTGGAAAAAAAAGTACCTCCGCGTGGACAGTAGAACTTCTTACAGGATCATCTGAAGTAAAAATAAAAAAATACGTGTTTTAGTTAAGACAACAAACTAGGTATTGGACGAAGGAAAAAAAAAGTGAAAATTGCATTTTTGGCAGACGTTTTTACAAAAAATACAAACTTTGGTGAAAATTCCTCAACGTTTTTTTTTTTAAATAGTTGTAATTGAAAAAAAATCCTTCGTTCAAGACCTTGTAAAGAAAATCTCGATATTAAGATCGATTGAGTAGCTCACGAGAAATCTTGTCCACCGACTTTGAAAACACAGTTTCGAGAAAAACGTGTTTAAAGTTTTAAGTGACAATAAAAGTGGGAAAATTTTTTTTATCTTACATTAAATCATCGATTCCTGGGCCAAAAAGTAAAGAATTTGCTGCAGCTGCAATGTCCAGGGCTTCACGAGTCTCTCTAGTAGATTTTTTTCGGCTGCGCACACACGTTCTTCATCCATTTTCCGGGCATATTCGTGGGAATTTGGACCAAGTTTCAAGTCCATACTCTGCATAATTAATAACAATGTTGATACTCCTTCATTAAAAGTACAAGCAGCGATTAATGCAGCAATTTGAACGATTTTGGAACCAGCCGGAAATATTTTGGGAGTATTTTTCCAGATCAACTGAGTGAAACTTTCGTTATTATTTTGTGTGAAACCACCAACACACTGCTCCAAAAGCTCATCCTTCCCCAGGTCTTCATAAATAGGTTTCATTGCAGTCAAAACATCATCTGATAATGGAGTATAATCGTGTTTGAAGGATGAAAGAGTATTTGTTGCCGATGCTCGCTGCCAGGTGCACCACGAGTCTGAACCTTCAGGGCAATTTTGATGCAAAGGGTTTTTGTCTGTAGAGCTCTTACGGTAGAAAGTTGCCAATATCGCATCTTTTATTTTGTACACTGAATCACAGTTTCTTCTTATCGCTAAAACGTAGTATACAGTCAACTTGTCAATTAATTTGCCAGTCAATTAACCTTTGCCAGAAAGAGTTTGTTTTGAGTTTTTTTGTCTTTGACTATCTTTTCCTCAATGGTTTTCTTAACTAAATCACGTAACCGGATGCCCATCCTCTTATGTACATGTCCAACGCATTCTTTCTTATTGACAACAACATCTTCACCATAAGGTTTGGCTTTGAGAATACCAGAGTATGTTTTAGAATCCCCATCTCCTATATAATTTACGAACCTCAAGCCATGTTTTACAATAGAACGTCTAAACATTTCAATAATTGAAGACACTACCATGTTCCCAGATGCTCCAGTGTGATTGGCGGTACATTGATTAGTTTGGATGTGTTCTTCTTTCCACTCTACAAATTCTGCCGTATCTAATTTTTATTCCAAGACTCACATAATTTACAGTAAGAACATTTAACAATAACATCCAAGACTTTTTCTGAGTAATATCCGATTCGAGAACTAACACCATAAAGTGATGCGAAACCACACTTTTCCCACATCCAATCACCAGAGATAGTAACATCTGTCGTATCTTCAAGGTTGTTTTCAAAACTCGTCAATTGCTTTTCTTCTTTAGCAGCAGAGGAGCACAGTGTCTCAGTAACTGTCACAATACATTCATGTATTTTACTAATGTAAAAATCGTATGTTGATTGATTCAAAAAGGAGCTGCTTATATCCATCAAACCGCAAAATTTCTTGCATCCAGCAAGACCCAAGCCCAATATTCGCATAACTAAAATGAATCGCCGATTCAGTTCATACATTCTGCCAATTTTTCTAAATGATAAAATATATTTTGGATCACATCGTTCACATTGTACAACAATTTCAAATCCCAGACCGAATTTGGAGCATTGCTTAAAATCTACTTTTCCATTACACAATTTATCTTCACCTGCACTTTTAATAATGTTTGAAACCGCACAAAATACGAAAGTGTAGAAAAAACCAAAGCAAACCCAATGATTGAATATTAGAGCGTGGCTTCCTCTGGCACGTGCTGTTGATCACCCCCTTTTATTTTTTTTTTGCCGACGCACTGATGAAAGAATTATCATCTATCTCAGGATTTTTCGGATTGAATGACTGTTACCTTTTCTTCGGTCTATCTTTTCTACGAGCACCTTCCTTTCTCTGGACTCTAGAAACTTTGAACGGCATTTTTAATCGAATAAAACTTACAACGAACACCTAAAACCTCAAAATATACCTCGTGGCTCAACGAGAAATCATCAACTGAAATATTTCCAACTAGTTTCCTTTAGAGAGTGAAAAAATGTACAAGAATTACGGCTAACAATAGACGAGCTGCAGCTCCGTTATACATGCGGTGCGCTAAGCCTGGCTGACCTCGAGCGCCCAACATTTCAAGGCTGTATCTCCAAACCTATTACTCGGACCAACTTGAAGATTTAGGACAATATTCTAGAGAAATCGATTTTTTGAAGCGTTATACATGCGGTGCGCTAAGCCTGGCTGACCTCGAGCGCCCAACATTTCAAGGCTGTATCTCCAAACCTATTACTCGGACCAACTTGAAGATTTAGGACAATATTCTAGAGAAATCGATTTTTTGAAGCCGTGTAACCCATGTAACCCCTTAAGGATGTATCGCCAATGGGTAGTACATTTGTAAGTGTTACACGTCACAATGCAGATCATCATCGCCAATGCGACTCAGCAGACGAAGAAGACTACGATCCCATTGATGTGAAGAAAACGAATGGATTTGCAGATTACCGCCAAAATGATTTCAAATTGTCACCCGCAACTACAACAACAATAAATGGTAGTGAACGTTACAGCAATTATAGATCATCCGATTATGAAATTGAAACAAATCGAAGCCATTACAAATACAATTCATTCACATTGAATCGCCACAGCAACAGCAGCAGCAATGGTCTAGTGCATGATCGTGATGTTGAAAATGATGAAAACGACAAAGATAACTTTCTAGTGAATGCAACGACAATGTTGAGAAATCATATTAGACTTTCAAATTTGCAAAAGTACGGACACAATCACAAAATGGATGGGAAATCGAGCGCGCAATCCAAATTCCATTCAGTTGTATCAAACTCCTTACCAGCAACGATGTCGACGCGCAGCAGCGGCAAATATTTAAATATTGAAAACTGTAATAATAGTTCGAAGTCTGTGTGGCCTAGTGGTTAGAGCATGAACGCATAAGCCGAAGTTCCCAGGCTCAAATCTCGTTGGGAGCAACGTGATTTAGTTCAGGGGATTTTTCGGACAGACTACGAGTGTTTACTCAGTGGTGATATGTACTGATTTAATCAGAACATATCATAGCTGCGCAATTACACGGGAGCATGTTACTGACCAAACCAACTTCCGAAAAAATCAATACGGTCATGAAAATGAGATACTCTAACTATCTCTAAGCAAAGGCCCGAGAGGGGCTGTCGTGCTACGAAGAAGAAGAATAATAGTTCGTCCCTGAAACATTATCACTCGACAACGAATGGAGTTAGCAATGGAATAAGCGGGTCGGTGGACTACGTTCGAAATAGTATCGACAAGAATCACGAATGGCGTCTGCGCAAAGATCCGTACTATGGGCAAGATCAGGAGGACAAAGACAATCGAAAAGATGATGAAGGCAAGAAAACAAAGGCTCAACAGCAATATGTAAAACGAGTTATAGTGCATCCGGCTTTCCACAATAAGTTTTATTTGGAAGTAATCAAAATAATGGAGGACATCATAAGACCTTCGGGTCAAGGGGCAAATTACTTAACAGTAACGTGGAAAGTGTGCAAGGATATTTTCAACACATTGATGTGCGTGAGAAGGGCAAGGAAAATGCCTTCAGTTTGGGACAAAGTCGTTGGATTGAAGACGATAAATTTGAATCTGATGATGAAATTATCACCCGTCATGTTATATCGACGGCTGCGAACGCTAAGGTTTTGTTAAGCAATAAGTATTATTGGGAGACTGACGGTGGTATGACGGCGGTATTGCTGATACTAGAGTTCAAATTAAATTAATGTGTACTTACGAAACCCTCGAACTTATCGCCCGATGCACCGAAATATCCCTTCGTGGATACAATTATAGCACCGGTAACAAAGAGGACCACTGAGACCCGATAGGGCAAACCCAATACGCCACCATAAACGCGTATCATCTTTATTTTAAATATTTCGCGATGGATACAATATTCGCATCAACACAATAAATGACACTTCAACCAAAACAAATCGATATGGTTGTTATCGATAATACAGGATTGTGCACGAAAGAAAGATGGCCACCACAGTGTTTCAGCCAGTGTATTCGCGCGTGGAACGCGCAGTGTTTGGTGGAAGACGTAGATTACGCCTGGAGTGCATAAGAATCCTTCCCGTCGGGGATTCCAAACTGCTCGGTGGATTTTTTTTTAGTGGAAGTTAATGCGAATAAGAATCCCCTCTGTCGGGGATCCTAAATTTGCATAGTTACAAAAATAAGAATCCTTAGCGATAGACCTTACATGACAAAAAGCATTACGTGACTCAGGGGATCTTTCACTT
This sequence comes from Odontomyia ornata, assembly GCA_963969285.1. Taxonomy (NCBI): domain Eukaryota; kingdom Metazoa; phylum Arthropoda; class Insecta; order Diptera; family Stratiomyidae; genus Odontomyia; species Odontomyia ornata. The sequence goes on along the minus strand of OZ017738.1, from coordinate 8,409,211 downwards.
GAAAAATGTTGACATGCTCGATCTTTGGCTTTCAAGGCTCATCTCATATCGAGAGCAAACCAGGGACAATTAGAAGAGCTCCTTACACTCACAAGTGGAATCCATTCAGAAATAGCAGCATTTAAGAAGTCACAGATTTAGTTAAGACCACAAAATAAGGAGGACTAATCAACGGAACGAATTGTTTCGGAAAATTGTTCATAATTAGTTTTATAAAAATTATAGCGCTGACGCTCGTTTTGACCATAACGGACAGAGGCAATATATCAATCAATCAAATTGTTATCCCACGAAAGCTCAGGCAGCCTAAAATCTCCACGTAGTGAAAAGTAGATTTGTTAGAGAGATACCAGTACAGGATGAGGACACCTCCTCCGTGAACTTGTTGGAGATTGACCTATACCGATCACGCCTAACAATCGTATGATCAATGTCATCAGTCAGATGATATCATCGTAAGAAGGAGAGTACGACAAAGGTATATATTTCAACTTGGACCTTAAACCCCGAATATTTTGGTAATAAATAGAAAATTGACTGTTAAGAGTGCTATTGTGAACTTTTGAAGGAAGAACCGATGTTACAGCTTTGACAGAGAGCTCAATGGAGAACAAACAAATTTTTTCTTTGAAGTTATGAATGATTTGACAAGCACTTCAGGCGGCCAGCAATCAGGGTTTAAGATGAAATCACACAATACCACAACAGTTAATGCCATAGTTCTTGTAATAATTGCCAAAGCAGGCTATGAAGTAGGAAAAGCATCTGCATCACCGTTATCCATTAACATTGGGTTGCTTGAAGATGATGGGAGTATAATTTATGAAAAACACCCTGTTATGATGGACATATTGGCGCCTCTGGACGTTAGGTTCTGGTTGATGATGATGATTTACCCAGGCTTTCTGTTGTAGAGGATGAATTTTCAGAAAGGAAGCTTGGATTTCGCGGAAATGAATGATTCAGTAGACCGCAACAATGAGTCGACATCAGAAAACGCACTTGAGCACTTCGTTTGCAAGCAGTTAAGTTCATATCAGAGTACTTTAATTGTCTGATGGGCACGTAGGCGAGAAATGTGCACAGAAATTGATAGTCTCCTACAGAAATTACAATACCAATCGACTACATTACCGGCTTTATTAATAGTGTCAGCTGTAGAACCTTTGAGGTTAATACACGTTGCGTGGAAGGATCGATCACAAAAACCTAAACAGGCAACCATCTTCGCAAATTGAGTCCATACATTTACCGCATTACAGGTCATGATGTGGTCGGAGTTGATGAAATAGATGTTTATGAAAAATGTAAAATGACATATCCTAGCGTTAAGTATTTCTAGGACATTGAAATGATTTTGTCCTCGTTGCTTCATTCGTGATTTCTCGAAGGAAACCTAAACCGACCTTTCATCAGTTCGAGAGGTGAAGTTTTGAGGTGCATCAACGAACTGTGCCTCTTAAGCTCTACATGGTTGAGTGTTTGCAGTCTGCTTCTCGTCCAGCGGGTTCGGAGGGGAATTTCGGTCGTAGGTCTTGACGTGAATAGACTACGCTCGAATACAATCTTTCAGTCACCGATTTAAATTGCCTGTTTAAAACGCGTTCGAACATTTTTTGAAGAAAATGCGGTAGTTAACCTCAATACAAATTCTAATTAATGTCCGACAATCAATTTCAACTCAATAAATTCACCGTAAGAATTAACATTGAAAACAGCATTAATTTTAAGTAGAAAGAATTGAAACAAAGAGTCGCCTGTAAAGAATATTTTTGTCATATAGGAATTTATATGAAAATTTGAGCCAGTAAAATCTTACTAGTGACATTACATACGCTGATAGCAATATTCGTTGCTCATGCTTATAGTAGTGTAATCGATATAAAATACAGAGAACATTGTCAGCAACAAATATTTTAATTATAAATCATATAGATATTTAAAACTATTGTAATTCGTCATCGCAATTTTATTACGCTGATGAATCAAATAACTTCAACGCTACAACTGGTGATCCTGTTTCAATACCTTCAGCTGACGAGTGGATTCCTATTTTGCAGCGAAAATTCAAGCAATCCTTGGTTTCAAGAGGAAATGAGAAAATAACGCCACTCGATCAGCACCACGATTTCTACCTAAACGAAGCAACTGAAAATTACAAACAAAAATAAAAACTCAGCTCATTGTTCCTATCCATGAAGCACCTAAATATGTCCAGGACTTCAACGCTTTTGTTGAATCGACTCATCAGCACCTCAACAGAGTTTTGGCGAACAAGCAAAAGCTTAATGACGTGCACGGTGTTGTAACCAAGATGCAATAACCTATTAAACCATGAAAATTAGCCGCTCTCGTACCTGAATTTGGCGGGGAACAAGTAAATTCACTAAAAACCATTCCGAAACAAACTGGAAGAGTCACAAACGACTGACAACTTGATAAAGAACAAAACAAACTTAAAAAGCTTCAAAATTTTTTGCGAAGTTTCCGAGGGAAAGATTATACCATATATTTGTATTCCGGAAGCATTTCACTTAAAAATGTTCACTTCAATATATATTATTTGGCTCACTCCACTATATGAACTACACGTCGCCTTTTATCAGAAAAGTACTCTCAGTTACTCCTAAAGAAAAAAGTTGCTGATTCGTCTCGCATTTGTGTGGATTGTCATCGTTCAAAAACACACACACAATAGAAGGGAGCAGAAAACGTTTTCAATCACATTCAAACGCTCCAAGATAATTCATATAGATATGATTGGACCACTTCCTTACTCGCAAGGTTTTACGTATTGACTAACAATTATAGACAAATTGTCGAGATAGCCCGAAGAAATATCTCTAGGAAATATTACAGCTCCAACATGTGTGGAAGCATTATGTAATTTTTGGCGTTTTAGAGGTTATAGTAACCGATTAAGGTAGGCAGTCGAGTCTCAATTATTCAGTGAACTTGGAATAATCCTAGGTTTTAAACAAAATTGTCCGACAGCCCATCATCCACAGGCCAATGGAATGATAGAAAATTGGCATCGTACCTTGAAGGCCGCTATAATGGCTCATCAAAATCCGTCATGATCAAAAACCTTAACGGTTGTTCTTTTGGCTTGAGGACGGTATTTTTAGTGATAGTAGGTAGATTAATGTCCGTGAAGAACTGTAGTGATAGTCTGCTGCCTCAGCGGAAGAGGATGTTAAGATCCGCCGAAATTGGCCTTGTCTGGGGACGCGTGAATGCGCTGGCAGGCTAGCGTTGCGGTGTCATCGGGCGGGCTCTTTTCCCAAGCACAAGGATCCACTGCAAAAGAATTTCGCATCCCCGAATTCCGGGGTCAAAGAAATGTCGACCGAAGTCGAAAAGGAGGTAACCAACTAAGGGTCAAAGGAAATTGCTGACTCAAAGGACAAACTGGACCTGGGGAAGACAGACGGACCTAAGAGGTCTTCGTCGGTACCGACGATTCTTATGGCCCAAAAATAAGAGTGGGGCATCCAGATGGTAGCGGTGCCGCCTCGCACCCTCCCAACCGGATCAAGATCCAAACGTAGACGTGGCCATGTATTTGTAACTCATACAAAAGTGCTTTGTATGGCCTTTTCCCTAAAATGAGGAATACAAACGTAGCCAATTTATGCCATAGCGTTATGCAATGAAATCACATAACCCTATGTCTTAAATGGCCACCCGAGCGGAAGGCTCACTCTACCCGGCATGAGCCCCTGTTAAACGAAAGAAGCGGAGGAACGCGCCCGATGGCAAGCCCCTTCTAGTGGAGGAGCCTGCCACCGATGCGGGTCCTATACGCGGTCAGGTCAATTGAAATGAAAAGACCGACGGTGTAAGTTTAACATTCATTTGTTCAAGATTCAATTTTCACGGACAAGTAAATATTTATATGTATATTAATTCCTATGCAACATTATAATAATAATAAAAGTAATAGAAAAAAAATGTGTCGCTAAGCTATTATGATCACGATTTCTATATTATTATATCATGCAAACAAATCGTCGTACAATTTCTTGTCTGTTGTTGCTTCTCAGTTATTTTACGTTCATATTTTTTTTTTCTTTTCCTCAGCATGATTATCACAATGTTGAAAAATTGAGACTTATCTCGGCTATTATGAAAAAAACCCGAAATAAAAAATAATAATTTTAAATATAAACAAATGTCTTTAAATAGTTCGTGTTTTATAGATTTTTCTTAGTCTGTCATATGCTTTCTATTTAAGGTTTTTGATCGTTCATCAAGTAAATCTCCTCTTGGTGAAAAAGATAATTATCTAATAGCAGTAAATTGCATGTTTCTTACTGATCAACTGCCGCAGACACCTCTCTCAACGATGTTTGGAATTCTTTTTTATTTATTTTGAAACTTTTCGCCCTTACTTTCAGTCCAATACCCGAACTCAACTTTGTGTCGTAGTCGCCTTTTTATTTTTTCCCCCTTTTCCTTGTCCCGGATACGACAAGCAAACTCGAATTAAAAGCGATCACTCACCAGTTACAATTTGAAGAGCCATTTGTAAAGAAACTTTATATGGTTCCGTCAAAAGTTTCCAATGAATTTGCCCCGCAGTGCTGTATACTCGAACACTTCAATTTCGGTATTCCTGTCTTAATCGCAGCAACAACCGTACAGCACTCCGTTCATGAAAGGGGAAAAGTAACACTGCTTTACACTTACACGAAAAGCAACACGTGCACGTTCGTGAAATGCCAACCGTATTTCAATGTGCTCTTGGTACATTGGAGACTACTGTAAGCAGAATGGACAAGAAAGCAATTGGATTTGTTTAGGTTAATTCACTGCCCGTGCTCACAGAACAATTCATCAATTCCAATAAATAATGACAGCACGGCGGTCACCCTTTACACGCAATCTTATGGAAGGCGCTCGAGAAACGTTTGTCGTTTCCGTGTCTTGAAACCGTACGATTCACTCCTCCGTTGCCTTCATTGAACCTCAACTTTCACATACACTCATTATCAGACACAACTCTAGCATTACAACCCTCTCCACTAGTGTCGACTTTTCCCGTTAGCACAGTACACGGAAGACTTGAATCTTCCACGATGAAAATTTTAGGGCCATTTGGAATTGCAAATTTCACTTCTTTCCCGCTAGCTCGGTCACTTTCCAGATCATATCCCATTGTTGTCAGGAGACTCGAGTGTCGTTTCAAATTCGTATGCCTTCATAGCGCATTCCAAATTAAATCACAACTACAAGAAACAATTTTCCGTACAACATATTATACATTATGACGAAAAGGTGTCTGGGAAATTTATTGGGAAGAAGTCTAAATTACATATCTAACCATACCATATCGAAGGCTTCCTCCATATCAATGAGACATACTTCAACACATTCTCTGTTATTTAGGACTTAAGATTACTTTCGTCATCGCATGTACTCATAAAACTCGATGTCTGGCACGGAAATCAAACTGGCAACTGATAGCTTTTAGGGCACAAAAATTCCTTTCTTTGCTTCAAGATCGGAAATACCTGGGTCTTTTCCCACTGATTTGGAAAATATGAATTGTTCAACACGTTATTGAACAATATGCAATAATTTCTAACACAGTCAAATGTCTAGCACTATATTGGGAATACCGTCAATGCCACCTGATCCCTGATTGTTTATCCTGCCAAATATATAACACAAATCTTCATAGCTTACAGAATAATCGAGAAAATTTCCGTTCGGTATGAGGTTAGTGTTTCATTGAACTGAAGAATAGAGTCGCTGTTCAGGCTTGATTTGAAATCGGAAATTTTGATTCAACAACTTCTGAAAACATTTGACTCCCATTCTCTGGGTTTGGCAGATGAACCATTTCAAAATGGATTGCAATTAGAGCAAGCTTCTGTAAACAGTAGCATAGATCCTATTACAGTAGAATCCCGATATATCGTATCTTCAAGGGGATGTAGGATTCAAACGATATATCGACAAGTTCAGTATATAGAGATTATTATATATCGAGGGTAAAAATAAAAATTATGTTTTAACGAAGGTTTAATGCTGTTGTTTCGATAATCCTTTTTATTAATAAATTCATGCGTTTACAAAGTGAATTTTATTTAGATACAGAAGTATGAACATTTTTATTTGCAAATAAGATTTATATGCACAGGATTGTATAGAAGCACAATTTTTTCTGCAAATATTGATCCAGTTTTGTTTGTGTTAAACAATTATTGACGCATCTGCTTTCTATTGCCATATCAATAATGTGTATTGCATCGAATACTTTTTCGCCAACATTTGATTCTGATAAGAAAAGTCGCACGCGATTGAACAATTTCTGGGCCTCTTGCGAGGTAATGTTAGAAGCTTCTTCTTGGTCTCCCTCTTCTTCATCATCAACATCATCTGTTTCGATCAAAATTTCGTCGTCATTAAGCATTACAGCAACCGCAATATTATCTTCGAAATTAACAAACTCTTCAAAACTGATCGAATGTTCTTGATTTTGCGTCAAGAGATTCCATCGAATCGGGGTTTGAATTTCATTTACTGATTCCGTTGCTGACGTATCCTCCTTTAGAAACCTACAAGATCGGAAAAAATTTGCGATTGTTGCTGTCGTTACTTTTCCATGCCTTACCTGCACTATTCATAGCGGAAAACAGTGTAATTTTATGGTCAATATTTTCTTCCAGAGTGTCTAAGAGTTGAATGACAACTTCCGCTCGATAAAAAATTTTGAAAACCTTGATTATGCCTTGATCCAATGGCTGTAGAATAGAGGTAGTGTTCGGGGGCAAAAAAAAATTACCTCACATTGCTAAATGGAGGATATGGTTGTAGGCCGTGCAATTATCAATGAAGAGAAGAATTCGGCGTTTGTTTTTCTCCATTTCTACCTTTAACGATAAAATCCATTCATTAAATAATTCAGACGTCATCCACTCCTTACGGTTGGCCCTATATGCAAGAGGGGAACTTCTTATGTTTTTGAAACATCTCGATTTTGCCGATTTCCCAATCATTAGCCGTTTTAGTTTCTCGGAACCATCAATGTTTGTTGCCAACAAAATGGTTATTCGTTCTTTGCTTCTCTTCCCACTTCTCTTTGTCACCTTTATAACACATGGAGCGATCCGGAAGGCATTTAAGAAATAAACCGGTTTCATTCGCATTAAGCACATTTTTCGCCTCGTAGCTTTCAACCAGCTTTTCCAATTTTTCCTTCCACTCCGAACAAATTTCGATGGAAACACTTGCACTCTCTCCGCGAAGTTTTCGAAATTTTATTTCGTGACGTCTTTTAAAACGATCAAACCACCCATCGTTAGCCCGAAAGTCCTCACTTGGAGTCCCTAACTTTGAAGCAAACGTTTTTGCCTTTTCTCGCAGAGTTTGTCCTCCGATTGGTACATTCAACTTCAACAATGCTTTTTCCAGTTCCGAGTATTCACCTTTTTTGACCCGCTTTCTTTTGCTGTTGGTGTCGGCTGCATTGATAGCTTCTTTATTTTTCAAGATCGATGAGATTGTCGATGGCGGAAATTACAACGACGCGACACGGAATTTGTTTTTCATTACTGTTTATTGCTGCTTTAATTGTAAGTTGGCAGGAAAACCGAATTATAGGACGTTTTGCCACAGAAAAATATATATTATACCAAGGGGACTAAAATACATACGTTGTATACGAATAAACGAGATTTTTTCTTTCGTATTATATATTGGGATATATGATATATCGGAATGCGTAATACCGAGATTCCACTGTACTATCTATATTCGGAGTCGTATCATTTATTTTGGTACTAGCCCTATCTAGAAGATACTCGTATATCTGACAACTAGTGACTTTAAGGTTCAACACATTCACTCGACACTTCTCACGAAATATGCTTTTCACTTCTGTAAACATACCGTTTGGATTCTATGGGCTAATACCCTTCGATCTTGAAATATGAATGGGTCAACACATTCTTCAGGTGGAATTTCACCAAGGCCAAGGAGGGATGGTTGTAGTCCAGGAACCGCCGATAAAAAATGTTGACGCGTGTGAGGAGAAGGCTGTTTAACTTATTAACCTTGTGATGGTTGATGTTTCATATCTTCCCATATTGTTTCGATGCTTACTTTCTCAATGGTTTCTGTTGTCATTAGTTAGATTCCTGTCATTAGGAATTATTGAGCAAGAGTTATCGCCATCAGGAGGTGTACATTTCTTCTGGTATTCCGAATTAAACTTCTTGTGTAACTTTTTCGAAACTGTTTTTCTGAAACTAAGCCGCCGACTTTTATTTGGCACAGGATTGAGGAAGACCTGATCCCTTTTATGATTTACTACCATTACTCGTACAATGGCAAAATGCAATTTACGTTGAGGATTATTAAATGTGGATTCAAGTCTTACATCAGCCATGCAAAGGTCGAGATATGAATTTGTCCTAGGGTATGTTGGAAACTCTGACCCTTATAGATTGCATCTGTATTCAATTTTTTTCGCTATTATCCAGGATTTCAGCAAGACACCTCTTAGATTATTATTGCGTTAAGCCATGATGTATGCCGAGTATTTAGATTTAGACTATAATTATTGTGTACCCTGTTCAGTTCGAGTGTTTCAACAAAGTTATGTGTGAAACAAAATATCGCCCAAATATTCGCCACGGCTACGGTGGCATACGAGTACTTCTATCCGATGGTCGACCTTTTAATGACTCTGAGGCATAATTGAGGTTCAATGTCGTTAATGTGCTGAATTATCTCGTTCTTTAGCTCTTGAATTGTTCTTGGCTTATTGACGCACACTTTTTCTTTTAAATCTCACCAGAGAAAGAAGTCCAACGGTGTCAAATCACATGATCGTGGCGGCCAATTAACATCACCACAACGTGAGATAACACGGCCATTGAATTTCTCGCGCAAAAGAGCCATTGTTTCGTTGGATGTGTGGCAAGAGGTGCCATCCTGTTGGAACCATATATCCTCCAGGTCCATAACCTCAGTTTCTGGCCGCAATCATTTTCGAAGATGCACGGTCCGATGATGCTGCCAGCCCATAAACCGCACCAAACAGCCACTCTTTGTAGATACATCGGCTTTTCCACGATCACTCGTGGATTCTCATTTGCCCAAACGCGGCAATTCTGCTTTTTAACAAATCCACTGAGGTGAAAGTGTGCCTAATCGCTTAAGATGATTTTCTTTGTAAAGTCACCATTCCCTTCTGTTCAACCAACCATTCGGCGTATTGCCGTCACTTGAAATGGTCAGTAGGCTTCAGCTCTTGAGTCAATTGAACCTTGCAAGCGTGTAAATTCAAATCTTTATACGAAACTCGCCTCAGTGATGTTCGTGAGCTGTTCAATTGTTGGGTACGACGACAAGTCGAAATTGACGGCTCTTCTGCCACACTATCGCGAACAACAGCAATGTTTTCCGGAGAATGAACTGGACGAGCATGCAAAGGTGATTTCAAATTTCCTACAGACCCAGTTTAGTCGATTATGCTGACCAAAAAAATCACGAAGTGCACGAAATGCATTTTGATTTGAACGCCCATTTTCGTGAAAGACTGCAACAACCTTAACGCAATGCTCAATTATGTATCTCTCCATGGTTGAATTTGTCAAACACTGGAACAAAGAAATGTCAAATTAAGTTGGGCGAAAAAATTAACGTTAAGGTGTGACTCACAATTAACATCGTGCATTATGGTTGGACCACCCTTTACTTATACCTCAAGGCCCTAACAAAACCCTAGTAAGACATCAATAAATTCCTGGTGAACTTCAATTTAAAATCCGTGGGCACCAACTTGAAATCCGTGGGCACCAACTTGAAATCCGTAACGTAAAATCATGTAGAGAGCGAAGTACTGTAACTCAGTTTGTAATGTAGGAAAAATACCTTTCAGATCTTTTAATGTTAACTCCAACATTCATCATTCAAATTGTTATCCATATCCAATTGATTGAAATTTGATTTGCTTTCTAATTTATCTAATTTATTTGGTTAATACTAATAATAAAAACTAATTCTTAAGGATTTCTACTTTTAGCCACAAATGACAATGCCTCATCCATCAGCCATTCATCCAGCACCAATGCATGTATCAGCGGGGTTACCAACAGGCCCGCACTTCTTGCCGAGTCCTGCTTTAGCCAGCCCTGTCGGATCGGCCGTGAGCAGCTCAGGACACCAACCGAATCCACCACTAGCTGCAAATGCTCCATGTTCTACACTCTTCGTTGCAAACCTTGGGCAATTCGTTTCCGAACATGAACTCAAAGAAGTTTTCTCAAGGTATGTATGAATATGTACGTACCTAGAACACTTTTAACTATGTCTTATCACTGGTTCAAAAGGCGTTTGATTGATTGTGTATTTTGAGGTTTTTTCTTGTTTATTTTTCAATTATATAATAAATCATTTTGTTGATTTCTTTCGTCGCTAATAGAGCTCAATTTATACGAAATGCAAAACAGAACGCAATAGAAAAGGTGCTCCTATTGAAGCTTCCCGGGGTTTCATAAAACTTTTATCTAGCAATAAAAAGGAATGCCGCAACAATGCCATTCACGAACATGTATTCGAGTAAATATTGGATATCATAAAGCAAAGTAATATTTCCCGTCGAAAAATGTCCTCCTTTCGTGCATGAATACACTGTAAATGCGCAAAAAAAAACATGACACGAAATTTATAAATTAAGTTTCCACCCCAAGTATGAAGCAAAAACCACCCTCATACCCACCTATCCTATTTTTACTTGTATTGATCCAACAAATAATACATTTGAGAAGGTTATCGCGTGACTCCGCAGAAAACCATCAGGCCGGGGCCAGAGCGGGGCCCAATAACCACCTGACTGTGTTTGAGCACGAATAATTCTGGAAAAGTGAAATTGTGCTTAGGAGAAAATGATTCGTGTATTATAGTTTCCAAACAAACTATAGAAATGGCGACTGAAATGCTTCATACCCACTAGCGCAACGTCCGTATTGATTTCATGTCCTTTCTATTCAGCCTAACTGGGAGCTAGACATGATTTTTGAAAAGGTTCAAAATGATATCCTGCTGAAAACATGCACGTAGAGTGCTCAGATATTCAAATCAATAGACGATATTGTATCCAAACTATATCACAAGCTTGACATGAATCCTCCGCAACTTATCCGCGCCCTCGCGCCAACAATGCTCGTATACAATTTTATCTTGAATTTTATTCGCCATGTTTAACAAAACTGTCCTGGAGAGGAACTCATTCCGAACTTTCCGCTTGACAAAGTCCTGCTTAATAACAAGGCAAAGTTTTTGCGGCTAAAATCATGAGGAATGCCTTCCGAAAACTGTAAATATGTCTTACTTTCCGCAATAGGAGCACCATCCATTGTTTTTCTGCAGCTTCGACCTTTTGCATTTTCCGTTTTTCCTACATATATTTTGTGAATATTTTTTGCATTTCCTCACTCAACGATTGATTTGTAAAGTAAAAATGTAATATTGCACAGTATGCCTGGCTTTTGTCGCCTCCGAATGCACTGTAAAGGTTCTGTTCACAGCTCGGGTAGCACACCTGTAGCATTTATTCAATTTAAAGATGCAACCAGTGCTGGTGCAGCGATGGCATTTCTCCAAGGTAAATTCCTTTTGTCGTCTGACCGCGGATCTATCCGTATCGGGTATGCCAAATCGAAACTATTTACTAATGATCTATTGTTAACGTCGTCACTAACAAAAGAGAACAATGATCGCATCGCAACCAACACTGCAATCTCAACCAATAATAATAATTCAATCGTCAGCGATTAACTCAAAACAGGACTAATTTTGAAACTCGCACTTACCAATCAATTCGTCACTCGCAGCACTTATTAATTCGACTAGCGGCACTTGGACAGGTTTTCTTTAAAATGCACCCAACACCATGTTCATGCTCACCATCGTCATCGATTTGTGTAGAGAAGTATGTTCCAAAATGCTTACTTTCGTTCGTTACAAACAAAAGCTTGAATTGTTCACATGCTTTTTTGTTTCTTCTTCTTGATCCTTCTTTTATTTCTTTCGTCTTTAAATGGATGGTTCAAGTGCCAAGTCCGAAGGACTACACGCAAGCATGTTTTTATTAAAGAGAACTCACTTCATTAATAATTAATGTGACTTTGTTTTAATTAAGGACGAACTTTTATTTGGCCTTCCTACTTTAAAGGACTTCTTGGTCAACGTTTTGATTCCTGAACATAATATGTAGTATTGATTTATTTCGCACTTTATAACATTTATTAGTTGTCACAAATGTTTGCATGTTGATTGTCCTTTAGTATGCTTATATCTAAAAGTATTTGGATCCATAGTTACATCATCTGCTCGATTCAGCTTTGAATGAAAAGATTAATCGTTTTTTTATATTATCTTAAGAATACAATTGAATATGCAGTTATTCTATAATTTTGTAGTAAATAACCGTACACCAATAAAAAAACTGCAGTCAAGCTAAAAGGTTTTCCAATAAGAAGTGTTATTTTGAATAGCCCATTATTTCGGTAGATGTCACTTTTAAAGTTGTCATTTTTTTAACATTTGACAAGGAAAAACTACGCCATTAATAAAAATGGAACGATACACGCTTCAACAACGCATTGAAATTATTAAAATTCACTATTAAAATGGTCAAAATTTGGCAGAGACGGTTCGTAAAACACGAACATTTTCGGGTCGTCATGAAGCACCTTGTCGGACCGCAATACAGAAATTGGTGGAAAAATTCGAGCTGTTGGGACAATTTAATGATGTGAAGAATAAAATCCATAAACGTCACTCAAGAACAGCCAAGAATATCGCTGCTGTAGCCGAAAGTGTTGAAGAAAACCCAGGGTTGTCCATTCCTCGTCGTTCTTTGCAATTAGGCATTCCACAAACGTCATTACACCATATTTTGCATAAAAACTTGGGTCTTAAGGCTTATAAAGTTCAGTTAACACAAGAACTCAAGCCGGTCAATCATCAACAACATCGTGTCTTTGCTGATTGGGTCCATGAAATGCATGAAAATGATCCGGAATTCCATCGAAAAATCATCTTGAGTGATGAGGCCCATTTCCACATCGGTGGCTTCGTCAACAAGCAAAATTGTCGCATCTGGGGCTCGGAAAACCCAAGAGCTATTGTTGAAAAGCCTCACTATCCTCAACGTGTGACTATTTGGTGCGGTTTATGGTCCGGCGGACCTTACTTTTTCGAAAATGAGGCTGGAGCAAAAGTTACGGTGAATGGATTGTGCTATCGAGAGATGATTAATGATTTTTTAAGGCCGGAATTGGATGGTATTGATCTGGACAACGTTTACTTTCAACAAGACGGCGCTACGTGCCACACAAGCAAGGGAACCATTGATCTTTTACGGGAAAGTTTCCGGACCGTGTTATCTCTCGAAGAGGTGATCACAATTGGCCACAGAGATCTTGTGATTTAACACCTTGCGACTTCTTCCTTTGGGGCCACGTGAAAGAGAAGGTCTACGCCAATAGCCCAGCGTCGATTCAAGACCTCAAAGATGGAATTTGTGAGGCTATCGAGGACATAGGGAAGCCACTTTGCGATTTGGTTATGGAAAATTTCATGAAAAGGATATGGTCCTGTAAGAGTGGTCGTGGTAATTATTTGCTTGATGTTATCTTTCACGATTAACGACATACCTTCCTCTTTATAATGAAATAAACATTCGATTATTTATATTAAAAAATAGCATTTTTCTTTTAATATCAAAATAACACCTCTTATTGGAAAACCCTGTACGTACATTCGTTTACTTGAGTAATTTTTATTCATGCAAACGATGAAAAACATGCAAAACTGTAGGAAAATCATAATAAACTTTAGAAAAATTAAGTAATAGTAAACTTGGCCAAATGTACAAAAAGCTTGGGGGCAATCGCCACTCGCAAAATAAATTATCGGAAGGATGCTTACATCAGTTGTTAAATGGAACATTATGCTAAGGCAGTCTTGACAGTTGGAAAAGGCATACTGAAGCGTCAAGAAACGTCAAGGATGTGAGGATGTTTTTTCTACCAATCACTTCCTCTCCCTTGCTTCCCGCTAGAGAAGGGACTCCTGTAACTTGAAGGTACCTCTAGGTGCTGGAAAACGAGACCTAGTCCGAAATAATGTGTCGAAAGGTTCCAGGCTAGATTCTCAGATTAACAGAGGAGGTGTTTAGTGGTTATTCGAGAAGCATTGCTTGCTTTGGAGTTCCATACTCACAAAAATAATTATGCAAAGTAACCAAATAGTGTTTCTGCTCAGTGATCTGTTGTATGACGGTTCGATTATAAGCCAAGTCCCTTAGAAGGTATAAATGTTTGAAGGAACTTTCATCCAGCATTAGTAGGATGTAATATTGTAGTATCACATTAGGGCCATGAGGGGGGATTGTGGGGCAGAGAATTAAGTTTATCGGACCATATTCATAATAAATTTAAGAACACCATTTTTAAATGGCAATTAAAAATGAATGTTTAAGACAATTAAAAATGAATGTCTCTAGCATCTATAAAATAAATGTAATTGATTTTTTGGCAACTTCCGTTTAATTTCACAGACCCGAAAACGCCGAAGTACTTCTACGACTTGCACATGATATTCATGTAATTTGAAATAGGTTTTTTTCTCAGTGAAGAACTTTGTAATTGGGAGTCACGTCAACGTTCCAAAATTTATTCAAAAAGTAATAGGGCTTTTTGGCCAATATATGCCTCAATATCGGGTTGGTGATCGAATCGTCAATCTTTGAGGATGATACAATTTCTACTTTGGCATCGAACTGGATGACAATGCTTCACTTTGATTTTTCCATGAAATTATGCAGCAATCATTTCGGAAGTAGGTCTTACATCATTTGAAGGTTCCAAAAAAATTGTGTCTCAGGCCCTTTATTCTTTCAATGATTGTAAACAAAACTACTTTTGATCGATCCAGCGCCGTATCAAATTGCTCTTTCCAACTATACAGCGTTTAATTAGACTAGATTATTAAGACTTCTCCCTTAAAAATCCAAGAACTAAACCCAAGTTATCTCAAGCATATCCTCGACTTGTCGTTTGTGCTAATTTTCTCATTTCCAAGTCCAAGTCACGCCTTCGCCATCAAAAGTAGTCACCTCCAATAATAATCGCCTCGAATCGTTTAGGGTTGTGTAATCTGATGGTGAGAGAATCTTGGTTGCAGTCTGCTAAACCCTTAATAGTTTACTTTGTGCTGACTTCAAATTGGCTCGTGCTGTTGAGTATGTTATTGTTAAACTCCCTCTTCCTCATAACTCTTCTGTATTAATTTCCTCTGTGTACATTCCCTGTAATTCTCCCTTAACTGTGTACGAAGCCTTCTTCGATGAACTCTGCGTATCTTCTTGCTTGTCATCCACATTCTAAAATTATAATTTGTGGGGACTTCAACCAACCGGCAGTGGAATGGGATCCCTTCACAACACGTGGCATTTCCTCAACAAATAATCCTTCTTTGTTACTTTCTTCCTTTCTTTCCTTTGTTCTTTTTCACAGTTTAACCATATCCGTAACCCTAATGGTTGCCTTCTGGACCTTGTCTTGTCAAATGTTCAAACTGGGTGTCTATCAATAGCCCCTTTTCTACATCCTTATATTCAACGTGATCTCCATCATCCACCTTTGTCTCTAGCACTAACCGTTGATACCCTAACACCTCAGAGAACTGCCTCAGTTTATCGTTACAACTTCTTTAGACCAAATTATGACTGGGTCAACTAGTGCACCTTCTTCACTCGTCTTGACTGTGATAGTGCTTTGAACAAATTTTACGGCTACATTCACAATTTGATTGCTCTTTAAACTCCACTGCAAGCTTCACAATTTGATTGCTCTTTAAACTCCACTGCAAGCTCTTCGCAAAGCTAAAATGAAGCCTTGGCTTACGCGAAGAGTTCTGTGTGCCTTTAAGGCACTATAAATTGACTGGAAATGATGATGCCAAACAAAATTTTTGTAGACTGCGTTTTTTGGCTAAAAAAGAGCTCAAAACGGCCATGAAAAACTACTTCAGCAGTTTAGACAGTTCCCTCCTGACAAATAACGCTAAACCATTTTGGTCCTACATCCGATCCTTTAAATCTTCCTCTACCATCCCGCATACTGTTAAATGGAAAAACACTGAACCCTCCTCCCCTTAGTATGTTTCTAACCTATTTGCCGAATATTTTTCCTCTACTTTTTCCTCTTCTGATACACTACATTCCCCCATAAACTCAATTCAAACTTATCCAGCATCAATTACATCCAACTCCACTGATCCTTCTGAAGTTGAATCCCTTATTAACTTGCTTGATCCGAATGTTAGTCCTGGTTCCGATGGATTGCCTAATATATTTGTGAAGTGACTTTGTTCCTCTTTGTGTTTTCCTCTATCCCTTATATTCAATCTCAGCCTTAATACTGGCACCTTTCCAACGTATTGGAAAGATGCAAATGTTGTTCGTATCTTTAAAAATGGCGACCCATCATCTGCCTCAAACTATCGTCCCATATTACTCCTCTCCTGAACGACTTGTACACAACAGGCTTCTTGAATCATTGAGTGCAATTTTCATACCACAGCAACATGGATTCTTGAAGGGTCGTTCAACTTCCTCGAACTTGGCTGAGTTCGAAGATTATATTGCAAGAGCTTTAAATAAGTAGCTTCAAGTTTTTGCAATATTCACGGACTTCTCCAAAGCTTTTGACTCCGTAAACCATGTTCTTCTCTGTCAAAAGTAAGCTTTGCTCGGTATATCCGGTTTTCTTCATTCGCGTTAGTCTCTATGCCACAATCTCCTTTCCATTCAATCCTACATCTAGTGTCCCTCAAGGGTCAATTCCTGGACCTCTTCTTTTCTTACTGTTTATCAATGATCTTCCCTCTGTAATTTCCTCTTCTTGTCTACTGTATGCTGATGATTTCAAGATATTCCGGATAATTAGATCCCTTGAAGATTGTCAGCTACTCCAAAATGATCTCTTTAACCTCTATAACAAGTGTAATGCAAACTCCCTTCGCATCAATGTTTCCAAATGTTTTAAAATGACTTTTACTTTGAAAAGTGTTCCTTAAACTTATAATTACACCCTATGTGATGTTTTTCTCTCCTCGGCGTACTTATGTAAAGATCTTGGTGTAATATTTGATCCCAAGCTTAAATTCGATGCCCATATTTTTAGCATAATTACCAAGGCATCAAAAGTTTCGGGTTTTATTATGCGGCATTTGCACAAGTTTGCAAACATTGCTACCGCTGTTTGCTTGTTCACATATCTTGGCCGCCCGCTTCTTGAGTACTGCTCAGTAGTGTGGTCTCTTAGACATTTATATCTTGTGAGCTCACTAGAAGCTGTATTCTGTTCTTCAAATTCAACTTAGCCTATGAGTCTTATGAGCGTCGTCTATCCATACTTCGTCTCCCTTGTCTGTCGTCCCGTAGAACCTTCTTAGATCAATGTTTCCGTTATAAGTTGTACCACCAACAAATTGCTTCCAGTCTAAGCGAAGACTTGCACTACAGACTGTATGCGCATCCTAGTCGGTCTAATAACATTCTCGAGGTTCCGTACGCCCGGCCAGATTTATATTTTCAGTCGCCACGAATCATCAGAAAGCACAACAACCTCGAGTTTGGTTCTCTATCCACGTCCTACTTAGTTTTTAAAAATAAACTAAAGACGTTACTTTTTGTGAATTGCAATTTAGATTTCCTTATCACTCAATTTTTCAAACTTTCATCCAGCCTCTAATTTCTTTTCTTATATGTTTTAATTAACTTTTTTCTGCTTGATTTTGTTGTATAAATGTGTCTTACTTTAAACGATATTTAATTGTCTGAGTTTATTTTGTAATTGAATTTTTGTCTGTTAAATGGACTTAAATAAATAAATAAATAATCTCGGTTGCCAATTGGTCATTCCAAGCAGAGATTTGCTGACAGCATCTGCGTTTCCTTGGTTTCCAAACTAGAAGTTTTCTTTGCACTCTACACTTCATCGCACGCCTGGAGAGCCATTGTTCGTCCATCCTTTCCACATGTTCTACCCATTGGAGTTCGCGTAATATTACGCATGCGTATGCAGTATCATCGTTACAATGAAGTCTCCAATCTGCTCAATATTTCACTAGGCCGTAAATCCTGTTGTGTACATAACGTTCAAATACATCTAGGGCCTTTTCAGAAAAATTAACAAGAGTTCAGGCTTCACATCCATAAACAAGTGTAAATTTGAAGCTTATTTCCCTTGTGCACATCGGTGGGCCTCAGCATAGGAAGTATTGAGTGGCGAACATTTTCCGCATTTATACTTTTTCTGATTTCGTTGTTTTTGTACCCTTTCTGTCAAAATACACTCCTAAGCTAAGCTATTCTCACTTTCCAGTCTGTAGTCTCGTTAGGGCAGATTTTATCGGATTATCTTGTGTTTCCCTGTTTGAATTTAGCTTTAGTTTCGTTTCCCGGTAGGGTATATACGAGTGTATATATATATATATATATATATATATATATATATACTATATATATGTATGTACTATATATATATATATATATATATAGATATGTATGCACATATATATATATATATATATATATATATATATAGTCGCGTGTTATGGTTCACGGCCGTTTTAATGTTCCGGGAAAGTGAAAACGCACTGTGTTTTAAATTAAGTTAAAAGAGTTTATTTATTAAGAATGCACAATAATTAATTTCACTATTTTACAAATCGCATTTTAATTTACTTTTTACTGTCTATCAATTTATATTCCAACTGTCTTTCAAATATGTCACAAAAATCACTTCACTATCAATCAATATCGCCTTTAATTCGTGCTCTACTCCTATCGCAGTTTTTTCTACTACTATATCTCCCCCATTCATTCAGCTCGACTGTATAGGGTCTCTAGTCATTCAAACCATTTTGCGTATATTGGCAAATGTTCTGACGAGAACTACCTGGAATCTTCGAGCAATTCTGAATACCCACAGGGACGTCACTTTCAGATATTGATCATGGATCTACTTGGTCCATTCATGTGCTTTCGAGTATATACGTTTTCTTTTCTTGGTTGATCATGTTATTAATAGTTGCAACAACAATTGCGACAGTAGCTTGCAGAGTTGTTTGGACATGTAAAACTTTCCTCACCATAGGTCTTTTCGCCCCGAAAAGATGTGTCGCCAGTTGTAGTTAAGTCTGCCCGGATGTAATATGCCGCAAGACGGTCCAGGTGCACGATTTTCATTTTGGCTCTCGGCTTACGGTGTTCCTGTATGCGATATACGACGTCGTTGATTCGCTTTGTATCTTGGTATGGTCCCTCCCAATTATGCTGCAACTTCGGAGACCTACCCTTCCGCCGTTGCGGGTTATATAGCCACACCAAGAATTTGCCTTTAGATCATACCTGGTCTTCATGCGGTCAGTAGCCGATTCGAGGTGTTTTCGCACTTTCCTATGTGTCTGGTTCAACCGTTGCCTTAGCTTACTTGCGTACTCGGAGATCGTTTGGGGCTTCTCAGGGGGTGTTCCGAACTTTATATCAGCTGGCAGACGTATAGTCTTTCCAAAAATGACTTTGGCTGGGGCTTCCCCCGTCGATGTATGTTCAGCAGCTCTATACGCTATCAAGAAATGGGATGTGACGGTCCCAGTCCCTTTTGTTCTCGTCGACCATCTTGGCCAAGTGTTTATTGAGTGTGCCGTTGAAACGTTCGGCCATTCCATCGAATTGGGGATGCAGCGGTGTTATCCTCGTTTTCTGTATTCCCAGCAGCTCGGACATTTCATCAAAAACTAGTGACTCCGAAACTTTGGTCTTGATCCGAATGACCCCGTTTAACACTAGCTGCTCGGCTACAGTAGTTGCTTCGTGGTTGGGAATGGGTAAACCTCGGGCCACTTGCTGATTTAATTGGCCACAACCAGCGTGTATCGATTTCCTCATTCGGATTCAGGAAAGGGTCCTGCAATATCCACAGTAATCTTTTCAAACGGTACCCCCATGTTATAGGTTTGCATTTATCCTCTCAGTCGAAGCTTTGGACCTTTGAAGGAAGCGCAAATTGTGCATCTACGACACCAGTCCTCTACGTCTTCTCGAGTGTGGAACCAGTAGAAACTTTCCCGCAATTCCGCTAAGGTCTTGTTAACACCAAGGTGGCCTTCCGAGGATCCTTCGTGCATCCTTAACCACATCGTGGATTCGGCTTTTGGGAGGTATAGTTTGGATCCTATAGAAGCTGCCATCCGCCGTTCCCCATTTCCGTTTGAGTATGCCACCCTTCACCTAAAGGGAATTTCATTGTGCCCAATAACTTTTTCAGGGGGCGCCATGCATCGAAACGTCTTTCCATTTAGGTCGCCCGGTTGTCTCCTTCCGCACGAGTAATGGTCAGATGTCTTCATCGGCTAGCTGGGCATTTCGAATCTCCTCCAATGACCAACCTTCATCGAATTCGGCCGTTATCACTTGCAGATCAACTGTCGGCTCCTTTTCCTCAATCCGTCGGCAATGCTTGCAGTTAGCTGGACATGGACGACGAGATAGGGCGTCAGCATTTCCCTGAACTCCGCCCTTGCAATGAACAATTTTGTAGTCGTATGACTGCAATCTTTCGATTCATCTCGCAAATTGTCTCTCGGAGTTTCTGAAGTTAAACAGACATCTCAGCGATGCATGGTCTGTTCGAAGAACAAATTTCTGGCCATATAGGTTCTTGTGAAATTGCTTGGTTGCCTCTATTATTACCAATAGCTCCTTCCTCGTTACACAGTACTTCCTCTCACTTTTTGAGAGAACTCGACTGTAATGCGAGAGGACTCTTTCTTCGCCATCGATCTACTGAGAGAGTACAGCTCCAACCCCGTCGTTGCTCGCATCGGTGCCAACTACGAACATTTTTCCGGGTTTTGGATATGCCAGCACAGGTGATTCACACAATTTCTCCTTCAAGGTCTTAAAGGCTACCTGGCATTGTTTATTCTAGACATATGGACGATTTTTTTCGGTTAACTGATGGGGAGACTTAGCTATTTTGGCAAAATCTTTGACGAATCTTCAATAGTAAGTCGCCAGACCCAGAAAACTTCGTAGTTGATACTTGTTGTTTAGTGCTGGCTAGGTTTTCACTGCTTCAATTTCTCAAGATCTGTTTTGACCCCTTCTGCTGATGCCATGTGTTCCAGGCTACACTTGTCGAGACTAAGTTTCAGATCTGCCGGTTGCAATCGGGAGAACACCTCTTCTAAGTTCCGCACGTGTTCTTCCCGATAACAATGATGGCATCTAAGTACACCAAACAGGTCTTCTAGGTTAGGCCTCGTACTACGTATTCAATCAGGCGTTCGAAGATGGCTGGAGCGTTACAAAGCCCAAATGGCATTACGACAAATTGTCACAATCCGATCCCAACTGAAAATGCGGCCTTCTCTAGATCCTTTTTGTCGATTTCTACCTGCCAGTAGCCACTCTCGAGATCGAGTCTAGAAAACTATTTTGCGTCTTCTAAAGTGTCCATGATGTCATCGATGCGTGGAAGCGGGTAACTATCTTTCTTGGTGACGTCGTTAAGCTACCTATAGTCCTTTTTCTTTACTAGAACTACTGGCGCGGCCCATAGACTGACAGAAGGCTCGATAACACCGTGTTTTTTCATGTCCGCGATCAGTGCGCCCGCTTGTCAAATCGGCTTGGCTCCCTGTGTATCTATGACGTGCGCTACCATGCTCATTCGGCCTTCGTCATCCGGGCTTGTTGAGAAGATGTCTCTGTACTTGGTGACCAGATCAGAGGCTTGCTTGATTGGCTGCACTGGCAATTTCGTCTGCTTCAATATTCTAGACTTGAATTCTCGGGCTTTTTCTGTGTCCTGCTTCCTTTTCCAATGACGGCCGTGAGTAGCTTCTAAAGAGGTGATGGTGGTAACAAGCTGGCAGCTGCCAATGACTTCTCCCACTTTGATGCTTCAGGTTGAGTCTGTATTGCTATTTTGCGTCAAGGGCAAAGAATTTAATCACACAACTTTTATTGCTTCACAACTTTAGAGCAAAGTCATTTTAAAGTTAGAAGTGAGAAAAGTAGGAAAAAATCAAGTTTTTTTATAATTTTTAAACATTTCGATTTATTTATTAATGTTCCCGACTTTTTTAAGAGGGAGGATAAGTCAATTATTGTTAAATAAGCCAATTGTAGTCGTTATTTTACAGAGCCGCCCTGGTCTAATATGTGGTAGAGGTTGATGGGGTGGTTTTCTGGGGAAGGGGTGGAGTTATAAAATTTTTTGATGCGTAATAAATTGGCAGTAAGATATGGACTTATATCCGACATCATTCGATTACGTATTTTAGGTCTTGTTACATTCATAATTGAAAAAACGCGCTCAACGAAAGAATTGGAATGAGGTAAACACAGTCAAATAAGGGCCAGTTTGCTGATGTTACCCAGCATCTGGTCACCTGATGCCGTTTTTAAATAATATGCAGCTGTCCGAAATTCTTCGCTGTCGGTAGGAATTTCACCCTTAAGTATATCCTTCTGTTAATTCATGATTAAAGAAAAGTTGATTGATATCTTTGAAATGCTTTTGATCATTTAAATATTCATTTATCGCATTGATGTCATTTTTGATATTACTTAAACCTCCTCAGCCATTATTTTTGATAAAGAAAGACCATGCGATTCTGTGAAGTCTTTGAGTGCTTGGAAAAGATCCTCCGATGTGGTGCTTGTAACTTTTATTAGTCCAAGAAACTGCGTCATAATAGCATTATTTCTGCCAGAAAAATATTTAATACACACGGAGAGGTATTTGAAGATTGTGACGTCTGTAGATTCGTCGACAATCACAGAAAATTTTGAATCTCCAACGTCTTCCAATATTTCTTCCAACATGGCAGGGCTCAAAACATTTTTACTAATGGCAATGCATTTTGTTCTATGCATTCTCAAACTCACACTATTTGAATTGCTGCTGAATCTGATATTTTCGTTCACAATATCAATCAGGTGATCTACGGAACGAATTGTCGAGTGTTGTGCTATGAACAGAGCATATCGATTGCTTCCTTCTTTTGTTGTGATCCTAAAAAAACGTTGCCTGAATAAATAAACAAGGCTAATGAAAATGCATTCTTCATCATACAATAAACCCTTGCCATATGTTTGAATTTTATGTTTTTCTGTTTTTACACGTCGAGCTAAATCCAACTTATGTGCCCTTATGATACAAAATACTTTCCAATATTTAAGAAGCTACTTAGGGAACACACTGTTGAGGTTTAGAGAATATGAGAAGTCATGTTTTGCGATCCTGATTAAATTTAATTTATTTGAAAAGCTTTAAGATTTTCAACATTAAATAACTTCCCTTACACCAGCAGCCTTTAGTTGCTGACTGGGAAGTTGCAAAATTTGATAGAAGAGTAAAATTGTTGGAAAATTTTGAAATTCATACGAAAAGAGCTTCTTCTTCTTCTTTTTTGTTCTTATTTTTAGTTACTAACGTCACATATCCTCTAATTGGTTATATGTGTGTGCTATCCTACAATCCAATAGTTAGATTATGTGTCTTGATCATTGTTAATAATAATATTACTAACAAAATAAAAAAAAATATAAAAAAGAAAAAAAAAATTAATAATTAATTTGAATATTTGTGAGTGGTTATGGTACCAATCCATATCCTTTCTCCTTTCGGAATATGATGAAAGAGGATATGAAAAAGATGAAATGAATAAGTGTATCACTGGTTCTTTCTGAAGAAGCTCAGTATCCAATCTGATTCCACTGTCCACTGTAAAATGCTGCATTTGAATCCTCTATATTTGCTTTTAGCCATCCTATGTGTGTCGCATTCATAAAAGAATTTATGTGAAAATTCAAGATTTAAAGCTAAGAAAACAATTTCTTACCTTTTTATTCTGGGATTAATTCCCACGATGGATTTTAAGCCTTTTCGTACTTTACCCACTTACCCATTTTAAACACAATATCGAAAATTACCTAACAAAATAACAGACTCACTTTCGATTGAAGAGGGATATCATTTCAACTGATACAAACGTCAATTTTATTTCACCTGAAGTTAGCCCTAATTGCACTCAATTTCTGTCGTGATGAAATCTATATGTACCAAAACTGATGTTAGATAGGAAGCCATATGGCAGCAGCGCTTACTACCACACATATGACCATTCGTAGGCCAACTTTGCTGGCTAACTTACATGGCGTTATATGAAGAATTGTGGAGGTGCCAACGAAAATTCTAGGTTTTGTACGGTTTAGAGACGGATTTCTACACTGAAATCAAAATGGTCGGTGAAGAACACAATAGCGCTCCTAGTGAAGTGAAAATTATTTCAGTTTTTATTGTCGTTTAGTTTTTATCGCCTTTCAAAGTGTGCATAGAAGTTAGTTTACTTCTCAACGCTGAGCTATCAATGGAAGGTGCAAAGCATGTGCTTCATTAGCTCGTCTTGAAAAGTTTAGGAGTACAGTAGACAGTGCAAGGTGAGTTTTAAGCATGCACGGAAAACGTTTCGTACGTTTACATTCGGAAAATACACGATATAAGCATTTGCTTATGCCGCAGCTGGCTGACACCTCACGGAAGCTTGTCCATCAGTAGGCCGTCTAATACTGTCGCGTGTTATTGGTTCGCGGCCAATAATTTTAATGTTCCGGGAAAGTGAAAACGCAATGTCTTTTAATTTAAGTTAAAAGAGTTTATTTTATTTCAAAAGTGCACAATGATCGATTTAACACTTTCACTAATTTTAATTTTCACTATTAAAAATTAAAATTTAACACTTGTCCATAAATTTATTATCGCAATTGTCTTCTAAATCACTTCACTATTACGAAACACACTTCCCACACACTTTCGCAGTTCTTATCGCGGTCGAATGAATGATTCCCCCATTCATTCAGCTCGCCTTTATAAAGGGTCTCTACCTATTCACCCATTTCTCGCACATGGGCGAATGTTCGACCGAGAGGTGCCTGGTAGGTTCGAGCAAATTCATGAATGGAGTGACGTCACTCGCAGATGTTGATCATGCTTGTTGGGTTCTCGGGGTTTCGAGTGAATTCGTGTTCTTCATTGTTGTGAAAACAATTGCGACAGTAGCTCGCAGAATTATTTGTACATGTAACAATACATATGATTGCTAGCATATGGCTTCCTATCTTCCGTCAGTTTTGATATGTACCGTTATCGTTTGGCGGCTTTGAGTTTAAAATTTTTCAAGTGATCATAGATAGAGTGATTTTCAAACATTTTATTCAAAATATAACGATTGAAAAGTAACCCAACCGGGAGTCAAATGAACCAAAGATAGCCTAAAAGTGCCCCTCGCGCTTTATTGATAAACTACGCGCGTGCAAGCAACATAAGGTAGCCCAATTCGCGCGAAAGCGCCTAATCTGGCCACACTGGCTTACATCGCCAGTAATAAGTAAGCAATCAAGTCTGCTGTATCGAAAAAGTCTCTACTGCATTGATTCTTGGGATACGGGGTGCCTGATGTAGCTTATGTCTTAAGCCACATTACCCGCTTTTCTATTGTTTTTTTGTTGCGTGATCAGTTAGAAATAAAATATGGAACTATAATGAACGATCCCTAATAAAGTGGATGATGTGGCTTAATAGGCATCTGAAAATCGCAGCATAATAATTGAAATTTTATTAGTTTCTTCGGTTTTGTAACAAATTCATTCTATAATTGCAACTAAAACAAAAGAAAATTATTTTGAAATCATATATATTGTGTGTAAACAGGCTTAGTTTTGAATTTTTGAATGAATGAGCATGACCTTTTTAACGACTTTTACCTCTATAATTAAAACTTTTGAATTTTCTGGCTGTTTTGTGGCTTTTGCACTTTGATATTTTCTATCATGACAATATTCTCTACCAACTAATTGTTCTCTTTATTTTCTTATTTATATTAGGGGAGCTGGGATGGAACCAAGACAGGATTATTTGAATAAAAAAAATGAGCGCGAGCTTCATTCATTCTTGATGACATCGACTTGACCCGTTTCTTCTGGAGAATTTTACGTCCTACCAGTACCGCATGCAGTAGCTTAATCATATCTATCGGCTATCCTCGTCATCAAACTGTGATCATTCAACAGAATGACATGCATTCGAGGAACAATCGTGTCTTTATGGTATCTATCGTGGACTTTTGTGATGGAGGGCGTTTGGATGTATTAGGAGTTAAAAAAAACTAAAACTTTATCATAAGCTATCAAAGAACCATTTAAAAGCAATTGTTACGATCGTATGATTAAAAAAAATATTTTTGATTTAATCCTTATTCATCGTAGGAAAATATTTAATTTACATGATTTACATAAATATGACGCAAACGAAAAGTGTAATATAATACCAATGAAAATTCAAATTGATTATTTCTGAAAACAAAAACATTATTTTATCCGCTATATAAGTATAAATAATAGATAATATACTGAAAGAAAAAGTCACTTGAATGTAATACCGAACAATCAACAGTTTTGTATATTTTAAGGAATAACACTAACCGGACGAAAGTATTTCGGCTGAAACGTTTGTAAGGTGTTTTTGTTAAATTTCGTATAAATCTACTTTGTACTAGACTTGAGGTGTTTTACCCGAAACGAACTTGAAAAGATACATGTAGCTCTTATAACTGTGAAAATTATTCAATTCGTTCCGTTCTGCCGCTTGTCTGAAGAAAATATCCAATGAATCTATCTGCACAACATCTCAAAGCACAAACAAAAACCGGAAGTCCTAACTACATATTTTATATTTGTACTAATTTTCACCGGACTTACAGAAATAGCACAACGATCATCGAATCAGTCAGTTCCGAACAGATTTATTATCTTATTTGCATTTGTTGGATATTTGCTTTTAACGAACAATATAATTTCCTTGCATCCTTTACAGTAAGTTTATTCTTAAAATTCAAGTTCGATCGGGGCTGAGTGGAGAGTGAGTAATTCAAACGAAAAATTTCAAAATGAATCTCCTAAATAATGGAAAACTGCAATTCTCTTATTAATGAAAAGACATTTTTAGCGTTAGATCCAATGTAAAGATAAAATATAAATTTATTAAAACTTAACCGAACGTGCCCTTTACATAACTCTCTTTCTACACTAAACAAAATTATCTAAAAGGAGTATCTAATTCAAAAATTCGGGAATTCTTGTTTAAGACCTAGAAAATGTTA
This sequence comes from Odontomyia ornata, assembly GCA_963969285.1. Lineage (NCBI taxonomy): Eukaryota > Metazoa > Arthropoda > Insecta > Diptera > Stratiomyidae > Odontomyia > Odontomyia ornata. The sequence goes on along the minus strand of OZ017738.1, from coordinate 8,381,950 downwards.
AGTGCGTGAGTTTTTCTAAAGACAAATTAAATTCTCTTGAAAGCATTTTAAATCTGCATCCGTGCAAAAAAATATCGAATGAAAATAAAAATATGAACGCATGTTTTGTGAAACGAATACAATAAAGGGTTTCAAATATGAATGTCAAGAATATTACCTTATTAGTTTTTTGCTAATATGTACCATTGAATTGTTGTTGCAGTGAACAATTAACACATTTGTTCCACTATTACAAAGAGAGACAATGGAAATAATATGTTAACAACAATTACTTAAAGATGGACAAAATACGAAATAGGAAAAATAATCAGAAATATTTAAGAAGAATCATGAAAAATCTAGTACATATCAGTAGTAGAAATTAAGAGAAATACAAAAAGAAAACAAAACAAATATAGGAAATAAATATAAAAAATTATATTGAAGGTTAGATATTTTACCTTATATTTGACTACTTATTATATAAATGAATTTTATCACTTATACATATTTGAACTTAACAAAAAAACAATACAATTAGAAGTAGACGATAGATTTAAAAGCTTAAAACATTTGATGAAGCTGTAAAGTCATTATTGATCTTGATTCTTACGTTTTGTAAACAAACAAAAAAATTATGAAAAATAATGAAAACTAAAACGCTAACTCTGAGGGTAAATTATATGCAGAATATGAACCCACTTTAATGTTAGGCATCTAAGAGCTTAAACTAACCAAACTCAATTATCAAATGTGTATAGAACTACGAGTATCTATCTATGAAAACTAACTTCGTTTATTGAGTCTTGCCTTTGCAGTAGTTCATAACCAATGTGAGAGTCTTTTAGGAGTAATTCTAGCTTTTTTTGTGATGTTTGAATTTAGTTATATGTGTGTATGCATCATCAGTTTTTGGATATACGGTTCGCCAAAAATATGAAATCGGCTAAATTTAATTTGAGTTGAGCATCATTTGATGTTTCACTGAAACTATCTTGAGGTTAATTTCCTGGTTAGAACTGCCGAAACAGATCCAAATGACTAAGATGGAACTAACCAGTAGTTACCATTCTCTTTCGCTAGGGAAATGAATATTGAAATTTCGTTAGATTAAGTTTACTATTCTCTATTATATTTATTAATTGAAAAAAATATTTGCAAAAATTAATTCAATGGTTTCAAATTGCTATTGAAATATTTTATACACTTCCAAAAGGAATCAATTCTAGCTTAGCATGCACTACTAACACAACCTTTCCTTTTCATTGTGGATGGCAAAGTTATTTCCTCTACGTGATAAAAAAATGAAACTATTTATTTGAGGATGATTGCGATACACACTGATCAGTTACACATGTATCATTTATTTCCTTTATGCTCCCTGATATCGTTTATTTGTTTCCAAAAAGAAATTACCAAAGTTTTTAATATAAATAGTTGTATTTAATAATAACGCGTACAGTAGTGTATTGGAAATGTAAGCATAGGACCATACGCAAGAGAATATTCCTAATATAAATCAACTTTATGTATTATGTATTTAAATTATCCTTTATTCATAATCCACTTTGCCCGTAGTAGATGCGGCACAACTGGCTTGGGGCAAGTATCGAATTGACTTTGCTTCCCAGTGAATTTCTTTCTACCCATTATTTTGGGCTTTTCAAAGTCAGTTGCAAAGTAGGTAACCAAAAGCGATCTTTTCATGACGCGTCCCAGTTACACTTAAAGGGATTCAATTAACGTTTTTTTATAAATTTTTCAATGTTGAGATAATATTTATATTTAAAATTAAAAATTTATTTTTAGTGATATATTATGAAGATTTTCTAAAGTATTTAGCCTCACTTTATTTGATGTATGGAGTTTTGTGTCTCTAGATGCTACTTCGTTTGAACAGTGTAGAACTATTTGTTGCAATATTAAACTATGATGATAGACATAAAGTTAAATATTCCGTCCAAAAAATTAAATGTAAATTTAAAATAATGAAAAATGAAAAAATGTAATAAAAGACTAAGAATGTATTTTTATTCTGTTTGAAGTGGTTTGATGCATTTATTTACACACTAACTGACTTATTTGCATGCGAAATGGCTTTAGTGGATTGCGCGAATACAATTTAATGTAAGGGATACATATGAATTGCAGCAACCTTTCGAGACCATTAATACAACTAGTTGCAACGCTGCAAAACAATTAACACAATACATATCATTACAATGCCTTTTTACTATTGAATACTATTGTACTTCTTAGAAATTGTCGAGCTCAGAAGCAATAATATTGATCCCTCCCTGCAAATATTTAAGAACGTAGTTAAACTTTTTTCGTAGAATCGCATCCATTGAAGTCATTCTGCGCAGTTATATCGCTCCTGGAAGTTAAAAAATTCAAATATGCCCTTCAAAAACATATCTCAGTTAAATTGTCAAATAAGCGAATGTGATTTTGCAACAATATTAAAATCCCTCAGACAATCTTAAAGACAAATTAGGCGAGGCTAGTCAATTAAAATTTATGGATAGGATGAGAAAGTACTGAATTCGCGATTAGTTCAGCTTAATTATACGAACCCCCTCTGATTATCATCATTAGTCCCTTACCTAAACAAGATAAGTTCTATATCGAAACAGTCACCCATTTACCGCCTACGTCTAAAGCCGCCTTGAAAACCAAACAATGAATTTTCTACGAAATTATTCTTGCATTTCCTTAAATAAATGCATTGAACTGCAAATAACATTATATAAGGGTAAAAATGTAGTTTAAAAAGTAAGATAAAAAAAAGAGCTCTACTCGATTTCGCAATAGAAACTGTGCGGTATGAAGTAATTGAAAAAATAATAGTAAATCATTTCGCAGACCGAAAAGCTTGACAAAAATCAGATACCAATTAGAACACTGCATAAAAGAGCATATATAACTAATCTACACATTCTACTTAGAACTAAAAGCATTTAATGTATGGGAACATAGAAACATATCAATTTAAGTAATCATCTTTATCGAGACATGATTCTTGAATGACAACGTATTAAGTAACAATAAAAATTGAAGATAAACCAGTAGAAGATTATGATATGTACTATAAACTAAGAAGAATACAAAATTGAAAAAAAAGAATAGAAAAAAAATTATGAATATCTCACAATATCGGTAAAACAAAAATGAACATCTAAATCTATTTAATGATATTAGGAGAAAAAAAACTATTGTATTGTTATCAATATTTACTGAGAGTATTCTTGCAAGTGTTTGTAATCTATAAAGCTCCATAATTTATTTGGAAATCGTTTTGGACTTTTTTTCGACCGAATCTCAAATACGGAGAAACTTTGCTGGGGTACACTTTCATCAGGTTGATCACTCCTAGGAGAACAATATTGGTATCAATTAGATGTTAGACTGAGTTGAGTTTGTATTGTTTGTATTTTAGTTTATCTAAGAATGCTATGGTAATAAATCTTCATGAAATCCAAGTTATGGTTTTGCTTGTTCGGTTGTTTCATTTAAGAGAATGTTTCTGGATCGAATGCTACTTTGCATGGAGGAATATTTCATGATTGAAAGTTGACTGTTTTTCTAGTGGAATGCTGTTCAAGTTCAAAATAACTTAGGCAATCAAAATTTAGCATGCTTTAAAATATATTTAAAAGTTTATCAGTTTATATTTTTTATTTGTGGTATGGATTTAAAAAAATTTGTTCTGTTATTTAGAACTAAAAAACATCGTTTAAATTTTTCAGACTATCAATACTTTGAAAAATCATTTGAAAGTATAATAATAGTTCGCATGACTTTGTATAACACATATTACAAATGAAGATGCCCAGAGACAAATTTTTATTATTTACATCACTGGCCTTATTAAAAGTTAAAAGCAAATGCAACTACAACATTTAGCGACTTCTAACATTTACTTCTTCTTCTTCTTAGCACTGCATGTATCCATGCGTCTGTTTTTTTCCATCGTTGTGCTTTGTCTTTGACGCCGATTCCAATGAAATTAGAAGTCAAATTGACAACCTTGTTATCAAACTAACGAATGAAAATGAGTTTACAGTCAGAGCTGAAGCACTGGAGAGGAGGGTTGGCGAATCGATTGGCACGAACTGTTCCAGCTGCGTTGGTTTGTCGATTTCTTAAAATTTCAAACAATTGGAACGACTCAAAATAGTTGCCAACAACAACTTGCAGCCCGCCTCTTCCTTCGGAATCCATTTCCCCAATTCAAGAAAGATTGTGGAGCCACTGCCGATCGTTTTCATCAGCATCTCGTTCATTGGTGTTGTTGAGCCTTGGTAGACAAAGAAATCATACGGCATTCCACTCTTTCTCCAGAGGAAATACACTTTGATTTCCCAGAGGCAAGGCTTCCCTTTGACGGATTGCTTTGCAACTTACTCTGCCGCAGTCTTCTGAATGTAGGAATACGGATCTGCTGTCGAACGCAATGATCCGTTCTTTTCCATAAATAAGTGAAACTTGTTCTTCCAGCAACAAGGTGACTGTTTAAGACCGTATAAAGATTTTTATGAACGACACACACGACCTAATCCATCACAAATAACTTGTTAGTAATAAGGATGAGGCTCGGCTGATGTAAGTATAATACGAGTAATAAGAAGACCAGGCGAAGGACCCTCTTTTAAGTGTGTGTACGATCAAAATATATACAATTTTCTGAGCAAAAAAACAGGATAAAATACATGCTGAAACATAAGCCTTAGTAAACTTTATGTGGCGAACCATGTAAAAAAACATATTTTGAAATGAATACACGCATAAAGCCTATGAGGTGAACACTCTTTGTGTCTACGCATTGGTTTGAATTGTTTCTGATAAAAAAGGAAAAACCTCCCTATAATTGCAAAGCATGGCCCCATTGCCTATCAAAGAGAGTCTATAATGTGAGAAGTAAGGGGTGCTTCCCTTAGCAGGAAGTGTCACAAACTTATAATTAATAAATACAAGAAAGCAAATAAAAATAAAAAAACTCGATAAGCTCTCCATCTTCCGGTGCCGTTTTTAGGGTTTTGTAAAATAATTTTACAAAACCCTACTAAAATCACCGTCCGTCCGTCCGTGTGTCACAGCACTTTTTCTCGCAAACCATATAAGCTACAAACACAAAATTTTGTATATATAGTAGGTCTAAAGTGATGCCCTCTTCAAAGTTTCACTACAAAAAAATTTTACAAGGTGCTTAAAGGGGGTCTTCCCATATAGGGGAGTAGCCCCTGAAAAAAAAGTTTCATCCAAGGTAGCCGATATGGCTATCAAATGAAAGGTCTCAATGAGAACTTTTCAAAACAGGGCTTAGACTGGTATTTTTGTCTACAGGGGGTGCACAGGAAGGCGTAATACATGAAAAATTTGTGTCCACGCCCAATGGATTTTCTTATAAACGTGCACATCTCTTTGACAAGTTTCTTGCCTTTATTCGTTGGTGGTAATTGCATTTCGCACGTTAGGTATAAAACCCTTCTGACATGACCGTAGGTCTGTTTACCCACCTTGTTTAAATCTTAATCTTTGCAGTGTCCAGGATGTCCGGTACGGGGCAAACCCTTTGAATTTATTAAAGAAACTTAACTCGACTCTATTTGTTTTGCATGTATCACACCTAAAAAATTTGTGATCAAGGTCATCCACTTCATTATAGTGCCTGTACATTTCTGAATCTACGTGTTTTGCTTTGAACAGTCTCAAGATGTAACTTTTGTTAACCTGTATGCTATTAATGGACTTGATTGCAGGGCTGCTAATTACCAGAGTGTGGAACTATGATTTGTCGTCTCTCAAGTGGTGGACTTTTTCTAGATACACTCTCTGAGCCCTAGTCCTTTGTCTGCGTAACTATTTTTCTAGTCACGTTTACTGCTTGAAGCGATAATATCCATGATGTCATTATGCTCTAAGTGTTCCAAAAGGCCTCTCTAAGCCCCTTCTTTAGCATCATAATCAACTTCTGCAGCCGTCTCTATTCCTTTACGCCCAGGGATCCATAGAAAGTTGTACTTTACATTCGGTTTGGTGTTGATGACGTGCCAAATGCCTCTCAAAAGCAGCAAAAGGTTGATTATTCACCGTCATATGATGCTCTACAGAAGTGAAGTATGCTTTAACTGCTAAGCCCATTGCTGCTTTTCAGAGTTGATTCAGAGCTGTTGACATTTGAACTTGCCATTTACTGTTCATCAGTTGTAGAGAAATGCGCGAATTACAAGAGCTTGTATGCATTTTTCGCTAACGGCTGTAGGTACCAGGAATTAGTTTTAGGTGGTCATCCACCTTTTCGTATTCTTTTTTTCCATCGTCCATACAATTTCTCGTATCTTACCTTCTTACTCAGGCCCATAAGGAAAACAATTAACGTACCTGACATCACTTGGCGTACCGGAAACAGTTGCTCAGTAGCCCTAAATTTCCGAGAACAGCTTTCCAGAAGACTTGAAAGCGGCATCTCAGTACGCCGAAAGCAGGCTTTTGAGAATGTTAAGTATGACATTTTTTAGATGAAATTTAGCCGAAATTGTACAAACGAGAAGAAAATTCATATACGAGGGTCATTCAACAAGTACTTAGTCTACAGAAGAAAAACGAACGTTTTGGAAAGGTGGCAATTTATTTTTCCACATAATCTTCTTCAAGCTCGATACACTTGGCCCAATGATACTCTAACTTTTTAAACCCGTCCAAAAATACATTTTCTCGAGGGATGCAAAATAAGCCTCCGTGGCGTTCGACCCAAATCTATTCCCAGCGAGTGATTTCTTCAGGTTTGGAAACAAAAAGTAGTCACAGGGGGCCAAATCTGGAGAGTACGGTGGATGGGGCAGCAGTTCGCAGCGCAATTCGACTAATTTGGCCCTGGCGACGGCGGAGGTGTGAGCCGGCGCGTTGTCGTGGTGGAATTGCCCTTTTTTTCGCCAAGCGGGGCCGCTTTCTGTTCAATTCGACGCCAGATCGGCCAAATAAGTCTGCATAGTAGCGACCCGTGATTGATTTACCCTTCTCGAGGTAATCGATGTGGATCACACCTTGTGAGTCCCAGAAAACGGTGGCCATCACCTTTCCGGCCGATCGAACAGTCTTCGCCTTCTTCGGAGCACGTTCGCCGGGTGAAGTGCGCTGTTTCGACTGTTCCTTGGTCTCTGGTGTGTACCAGTGAATCCATGTTTTGTCGACGGTCACGAAACGATGCAAGAACTCCGCCGGATCGCGCTAAAACAGCGCCAAACACGTCGCCGATGTGGTCTCACCCATTGTACCGACAGCTTTCTCATGCCCAGTTCTTCGTGTAGAATATGATGCAACATTCCTTCTGCGATACCCACAGTCTCAGCTATCTCGCGAACTTTCAATCGACGGTCTGCCAACACGAGTCCGTAGATTTTATTAACGTTTTCCTCCGTAGCAGCCGTTTTCGGGGCACCTGGGCGTGGCTCATCAAAAACTGACATGCGGTCACGAACAAACTCGTTGAACCAATTCTTGATGGTCGCCATCGAAGGAGAAGAGTCACCGTGCACAGCATCCAAGCGATCTTTGATTTCGCTGCGCGTTTTCCCTTCCAAAAACAAGAATCTAATCACTGAACGATATTGTTCTTTTTCCTTTTTTGTACAACTGACCGACACGCTCGCTTCCAAAGGCTGTCAAAACAAAACTAATGAAGGGAATTGACTGTAACCTTGATAGTAGGCTACTAAAAGAATGTACTGCACGATGGTAAAACACTCTTGTAATAGCAGCGCAATCGGGCGGTGAGGCTAAGTACTTGTTGAATGACCCTCGTATTTGCGCGCTAATATCTTCGACGCCTCATGTCTAAAATAAATAGTTGACATAGTACTTATAAAATTTCAATTGTGCAGTCATATGTACTGACAAAAACCTTGAGAAAATTTGTCGGATTTGAACAGCACTAGATGTGGTGCTGATGAGGCTACTGGAAGAGGTTAGTTCGCAGCGTGGCGTAGAGTTTCCGTTTTTGGGCCTGAGTAAGAAGGCAGCGCTCGTATTCATGTTTTTCAATTTCCACTCATTGGTTGCTTTTCCTCCCCGCTGACTTTCCACCACATGATTTCCATACGTCCAGGTTGTCGCAACAACCCCTGTAACCGGTTGCCCAACTACGTGTCTTTTGGCACCCACCCCTGCGACCTCGCTTCCAAGCTCGTTAAGAGGAAACCAATCGATTGTCTCAAGAAAGTAAAACAACCATAGATGTCAGAGAGAATGGATGCGAAATGCATCGAGAGAGTTGAAGCATGTCATGATGTGCCTTGTTGACTTGTTATCAGCTGTTGATTCGAATTTCAAATGATTTTGACGTAACGTCCCAGCAATGTTTCGCGTCTTTAACTAAATCAATTTTCCGTGCTGCAATTGTAAGTTAAACAAAATAAAATATTCAATTTTACTTACCCTACAAAGGAAACGTCCCTGGTATACTCCCGATAGCTGCTTTTATAATTCCGCCCACATCACTTCATTTTTCTTTTCCCGACACAACAAACTGCGATCACTGTCAAACTTTTCAGTTAAATTTGTTATCACTTTCGCGACACTTTTGCAATATATTCAACATAGTTTATCTTAAAAATTTGTGTTGCCTACTATTTCAAATTCAAGTTGACAAAATGTTTCCTGTAAGTTTTAAATTTTCATGAACCATATGTTTTCAATCATATGGTTGATATTTCGTTGACAATTCGATGATCAAAGTACTATATAAGAGGAATGGGATTTCCCTGAAAGAAACTAGAACGCCACTTCGGTGTATGGATATTCTAGCGGTGTGAAAGGGGAGGGGTTTCAACTCATATAGGAGAGGAAATTATGTATATGGTAAAAAAACCTTCACTTACATAAGAATGATAATAAGTACTTTTCGCGTCGATTACTTTATGTGCCGTTGAAACAAACGTTTATGCAATCGTAAATATGATTTTCTTACGAAAAACACTCCACAAAATGAGAAAACGGCATTAAATATGAATACAACTTTATAGTAACTTCAGAAAGAAAACAATTTCTTATTGATAACCCATCGTCTTCCTGCATTAACGCATATTACACTTTTCATTAAGCTACTCGCTCCGATGGGGTTGGAACCCAGTCACCACTTCTCTAAGGATTCGCAGCACAGGGATATCAAGACCATCAAGTAGAATGTTTCTTCCGTTATCGAGAAAAGTAAACCGCTTTTGATTTGGTTTGCATGGACGTTGACTTCACGATCACCCAACAGACCCTCCGTAAGCCTCAAGTAATTGACTGTACCGCCCTTTTTCACAATAGTTGCTGGTGACCTGACCATTTGCATTTGTTGGCGATGCATGTTTCGATAAAGACGTCTTCACCGACATCGAATTCTCTCCATTTGGCTCCGTGGTGCTGATTAAATTGCTGCTCCATATTCCTGATGCACTCGCAAGAACGGTCATGCTCTGGTTCCAATAAAACCAAGTTAGTCTTCATAGTACGACCGGTAATGACCTGGAAGGGTGACTTCATTCCAAGGGCTGCCGATGATGTGTAACGAAAGGCTAGCAAGAACTTGCCCAAAATCTGATCGGCATTCTCGCCTCCCTCCAGCTTCTTTAATTGAGTTTCCAGCGAGTCGACAAATTTCTCAGCTTGACCGTTTAATTAGGGATGAAAAGGTGCCGTTCTGAAACTCGCAAATTCCTCTGAAACCAGCTGCGAACCGTTAGAAGCCAGTATATCGCAAAGTCCTTGCCACGAAAAGGCTTCCTCCAATGGTTCGATTGTCTTTGATGTCGTTGTGGATTGCATTTTTTATACCTCTGGCCAATTGCTGAGCGCATCAATACCATAGTCCGTCGGTATGGGCGATGATTGAAGCGAACACTTGGTCGGCGGTTTGGAATTTATTGTGCAGCTTCCACACCTTTTCACCAGCCTGTTGATATTGTCGTCAATAGATGGCCAGTAAACTTTGCTTCGTGCCAACAGTTTCATCTGAGCGACACCTGGATGGCCTTGATGCAGCTCCTTCAATATTGTCTCCCGATAACAAGCTAGCACATCGATGCGATGTTCATAAAAGATGCACCTTTGAATGCTAGTGAATGATTCTCGTTGGGCTAAAAATTTCGCAACATCCGCATTATCGATCTGCTTTAAAGTTCGTGGCTCCCCATTTTCGATGTAATCTGCAATTTTTCACATTGTTCGGCATCTACTGGTTTCTTGTTCGAAAGCTTCAAATGTTATGGGCAGCATTCGTGCTGTATCGATGGCAAAGCAAGCTATAGAGCATTTCTCCATCCTGCCGATAACAAAACCTTCATTAGACTTCTCTTATTTTGCTATGGGCCGCAAGATGAAGTCTGCATATGCAAAACTTTCCGTATTAATATACTTGATTTGGAAATTGAAAGCAAGCATCATTAGTGCGTATCTGGCTGTGTAGACAGGTATACCTTTCCTTGTACCGAAAATCGCCAACAATGGCCGATGAACGGTCTGAAGTTCGAACTTGCGACCGTAGATATAACGATGAAATTTGAATAGTGCAAATATCAGTGCCAAGGCTTCTCGATGAACTTGTGGGTAGTTCTTCTTGGCGCTTGTGGATGCTCGCGCCGCATGCATTATCGATCGCTTAGTCCTATCCAGCATCTCATGCATAAGAACCAAATCCATACCGTAACTCGATGCGTTTGCAGCCACGATAATTTTCTTCTTTGGGTCATAGTGGGTTGATAACAGATCCGAGGAAAGTATATTCTTGAGCTTCTCGAATTTCTCGTGGTGTAATTGTTTCCATTCCAACTTGACATCCTTATGCAACAACTCGTCCAGTGGTCCGCAAAGCTCCCTCAACTGATGAATCGATTTGCCGTACCATTTAATGACCCCAAGGCAAGCTTGCAATTGTTGAACGTCTTTCGGTGCCGGCATTTCGTTCAGAACTTCGATCCTCTCTGGACTCGGTCTCATGCCCCAGGAATTCCAATTTCTTTTGACTCGATTACATGCCCCAGGAATTCCAATTTCTTTTGACCAAATGAGCACTTCTCGATCTTGAGGTGAAACTCGTAGCTTAGGATACGTCTCAATACTGCAAAAGATTTTCACGATGGTCGGCCTCATTAGCCCCTTCCACGATAAAGTCGTCAATGAAGGGGAATGCACCTTTTGCTCCGCTCATCATTGTGTCGACTAGTTGCTAGAAAATGCCTAGAGCGGTTTTAATGCCAGGTTGAAGGCGATTTACTTGGAAGAGAGTGTATGTTGATCGTCATCATTTTCTTCGCTTCATCGTCAAGTTCCACCTGCAAAAATACACCCGAAAGGTCTAACTTACTGAGCACCCGATATTGGGACAGTTTCCAAAAGATATCTTCGGTTATTAGCAGTGGGTGCTGGTTCAGTTCAAGCGAGTCATTCAAACCCGACGAATAATCGGCGCAAATTCTTACCCTGCCATCCTTCTTTTTAGCGGCAACGATTGGTGCTGCATACTCTGAGTAATCAACAGGGCAAATCACTCCCAACAGTTGCAACCGCTTAAGTTTGTCGGCTATCGGCACTGCAGCAGTAAATGGGACCGGCCACTTATTTCGAAAAACTGGTTTGGCACCTTCTTTTAGTGTGAGTGATGCCTTCATTATATTGCATCGCCCCAAAGCATTGTTGAAAAAAAAAATTCTCGTTTGGTGACGGTGCCTTCACTTGCCCAATTGTACTGCAAAGTTTATAAATAGGCACGTTCCATATGTCAAGCGCTTCCATCCAGTCGCCTCCAAAGACATTCAAATTAAATGCCGAGACGTAGCAGTGCCGCTGCTCTATCTCTCTCTCTCTCTCTCTACCGTGCAATTTTAATCATTTGTTGAACTTGCCTAGCATCTTCACTGGATCTCTCGATGCGCTCATGACTTGCTCCTCGCATATGGCTTTTATCGGTGATCATAATAGCCTCTAATTTGCCTCAGAGATAATTGTCCAATCGGAACCCGAATCAAGTTGTAATTTCAGCTTCATGTTGTTAATCGCTGGCTTACCAAACTCGCGCGTCGAAGTAGCCATCCATTTAACTTTGAAGCTCTTGCGTTTGCTGAAATCTCACCAGCGTCTGGAACGTACAGTATCCTTTTTTGTGTCCAAATCTCCTGCAGTTGAGGCAATCTTTCTCTCGGAAAGGTCAGTCTCTGTGGAAATGGATATCACCACACTTGTGGGACGGTAATCTTGCTTTTACAGGGTTGGTGTACTGCATTCTTCTTGCTCCTTCTTCTGGTCGTAGCTTGTTTGCGTTCTGCTTCAGTTTCCCATGAACTGGCAATATCTTACTCTTAGATATGCTTTCCGGGCACAAGGCCATGGACTTTTCGGCTTTTAAGTCACTCAGCCAGATTGCAAGGTTGACACAATCGTGAAGTTAAGCTTGGCACTACCATTTGATTCTACGCTGGTACATTCTCCCGCCAACTCCTACTACTCTAATTTTGTCAATAATTTCTCCAAGGCTAATGAGTCTTGTGTTTTATTCAATCCCTGCACGAACATAAGAACCTTGAAGTCGTCAGGACTAGACTTTGGATATTGAATTTTTCACATTTTATGTTGACTCGCGCAGCATATTCTGAAAAACTTTCGTTTACATCTTTCTCAGTCTTCAGACATTTGTATCTAAACGCAAATTGTGACTCCTAACGGCCGAAAATCCGCTTAAGCTCCTTGATAGCGTCATCGAAGGGGATCATTGCCTTCGTGAATGCGAGAATAGTGTTTGCGAACCTCTGGTAATCTGATGTTGATAATGTCTCTGTAAGTAGGTCAACTCTTGCTGAGTTTGTCATTTCGGCAGCTGCCATCACAACTCAAACGTCAGGTCGTCTACCGCCCTGTACGAAAATTTCTGCTTACGATCTGCCAGATTGGACCACAGAACCCTCTTTAAATATTGAAAAATATATATAGCGTAATTTTAATCGACCGACTATCGTAGTGACATGTCAGTAGCTTCTCAAGATTTATTAACATCTAATTAAAAATGAATAAAATTCCAATTTGTATCGTATATACCTTGAAGGAGTACTCTCTTTCCATTTGTCAATGGTACAATTTAAGTTATTTTAGTGCTATTGATGTTTGATAAAAAAAAATCTTGAAAATTAATTGTTCAATGCACCTTCTTTAGTAGCATTTTCTTTTCTTTGGATTTAGATTTGAGCAAGGTGTTTAGACAAGTTTACTTTCTAGTAAGTTCATGTCAATTTCTTGAAAATTCTGCATCGTTTCTGACGAGGGGTTTTTTTATAATTCATACATTTTTTCAGTATCTGCTGTTTTTTGGGGTTTGTGGTTGTAGATATGATAGAAAGTTTTCTGTTTGATGCTATTTGAAACACCTTTTATTTCGTTTCATCGCTTTTTATGTTGGTTTTCTCACAATTTGAGCATATGTGTGTTTCATTGACTTTTCTAATATCTCCTACCGCGTTTCTTTTATTAGTAAATGTAGTCCCTCTTCAATAAAGAAAAATCCATTTGAGCTATGTCTTCAAAGTCCAGCCCTTCATATATATTTTAATCGATAATTACCCGTGCTTCTCTACTAGTAACATTTAATGTGGAGCTGACTTCTACTTCATGCTTGTATTTAGCCCATTTGGGGCATACTTGGACCGTAGATACATACTCCTTGCTGTTGCGTAGCAAACATTTTCTGTTGCTGCAACGTCCGTTGCGTTCAATTAATCTGCAATTTAGACACCTCGGTGGTTTGTTTTTAAAGATGGTGGTAGAGTGACCGAACCTTTCATAGTTCTTGCACTGTCTGGGTCGAAATTTGAAATATTTTACTTTACAAAGTATGAAATTTCTAGATAGCCTAAGAGGATATTGCCTGAGACCGTTATTTTAACTGTTTGGTTGGAATGAAGTTGTCAGCCTTCCCAGGATCTCTCTTTTTTAGTCTTGTGGTGTTTATTATCTTAAAGTCATTAAGTAACATGCCCATCTTGTTGCAAGGCCTTGCTATTTCAACTAGTTCTTTAATGTCAAAGTCTGAATCGACATCCCGAATCACACTATACCTGCAGGTAAAGTTGCCTAGAATGAAGGTATTAACGTTCTTTTCCTTGAGGACATCATTTCCCCTCACGTCATTAGCTTCCTCAGGTGTATCAAAGAAATCGTCTTTATCCATTTCGCTTTAAATTCGCGATATTGCGTTTGGCTTCTTTGTTGAGCATAAAAAATCCCATCGGTGGCAACCTGACGGGCTCACCGTTGATTTTCCATTCCATGCTCATCGGGAAAATTCTTTGGACTCTGTAAGATTTTCCCTGGACAGGTGGAACTGACTCTTCTTTGAACTGATTGGTCTCCATATTGCTAGTTACGTGGTTATTTTTACCCATTTACACAGGTGGTCCAAAATTAAAGACTAAGTCTGTCGCTATGGTGGTGTTTCTGAAATCTTTTTTCCTTTTTGCATGGAATTTATTGATGCCCAGCATTTGTCCTTCTTTTTTTCTCCTTTTCATTAAGTGTACTATCACTGATACCAAGTTCATTTCTTATTCCAGGGTCAGGAAGGTTCCATTTCGAAACATCTGTTAACGCCCACCAAATTTTACCTATTTACCTTCTCCAATTCGTAAAGTAACTAAGGGTACTCACCTGTCTCTATTAGCACTTGTGAGAAAGCACTTAAGAAACAATGACACGATTCCTATAGACACGATGTCTTTGGATTTAACTTCATCAAAACTAAGTTTTACTGAAACGCGAGTATGGCGGGCAAAAATACCTTAAAGAAAACCACTGTGGTCTAAGATGGGATATAACCTCTAAGGCGTCTGGAATACGGCTGACAGCATTTCCTTTGCAAATTCCATTCCTCAAAGGGTGGGAAGATACGTATGGTGAAAATAGTTGGCGTTTGCGGATGATGTTTAATGTTTATTTTGATCCGTTTGCTGCATTTTCACTATTTTTGTCGGGATCGTGCCGTCACTGGAAACACATGGTCAAAATGATCGGAGATTGTGTGTTGTCACAGCCACTATGTAGTGAAAAGTAGGTATAAAAAATGTCCGTTCAGGACTGCAGGGATGGTCTGCTGCCTCGGCGGAAGAGGATGTTAGTATCCGCCGAGATTGGCCTTGTCTGGGGATGCGTGAATGCGCTGATGTCGTGGGGCGTGTTCTTTCTCCCTAGCACAAGGACCCAGTACAACAAAATTTCGTATTCACGAATTAAATTGCTCGAATGCCGATCGACTGGTGTCGAGACCGAGGTAACCTACTAAGGGTTGCAAATTGCTTGTTCAGAGAACAAGTTGGGTCGAGCAGAACAGACGAACTGACGGATCCTTATGGCCCACAAGTCAGAAAGGGGCATCCAGATGGAAGTGGTGCCCCCTCGCACTCTCCCAACCGGATCAAGATCCAAACGTAGACATGGCCATGTGTTTCCCATTTGAGTGGAAAACTCATACAAAAGCACTTTGTATGGCTCTTTCCCACAAATGAGAAGCACAAACATAACCAATTTATGCTATAGAGTTATGCAATGAAATCACATAACTTTATATCATAAAAGGGCACGCGAGCCGAAGGCCACTCTGGCCGGCAACAGCCCCTGGACACAGCAAATCAGTGGAGTGTGCACGATGGCTAGCCTATTTTATCCGGAAAACCTTCCATCGATGCGGGTCCTATACCCGGTCAGATTTGATAAAATGGAAAGACCGACGATTTATTTTAACAATCTATTTTATTCATATTCCAAACAAAACGAGAAAAAATTTACAGAAAAATTCTAGTCCCGTTTAAAGCCTATTCAAATTTTCTTTTTTCTCTTTGTTTATCTGTATGTAAACATCGTTCCAATAAAAAACAGGGCAAGAAAACTTTCTTAATTTCTAATTATAATTTGAAATCTTTGATTTTCACTAGTTTTCCTTTTTTTTCATTTGTCCGTTTCTGTGCCGTCTGTCTTTTTTTTTTGTGTTTGTTTGTTCAACTCTAGTTCAAATCAACATTTAAATTTCAACAGTTTAAAATTTCTACTCACTCTATATTGGGACAACGAATTTAGAATAAAGCGTATCGATGTTGAACTTTGTTTACAAATTGTCCATCAATGCAATTCATGCCCTATTCCTGCACCTTGCAGTTGCTTGTAACTAACACGGACACACCCGGTCGACTAGAGCAGCTTTCATTTAATATGCCTAACTTAGCCCAAGCAGCTCAATGGGTTTTATCTAATTGCACTGCGGAGATGTAAGCTTATAAAGCGTCAGTAGACTGGTTTTGTTTATCTTGCGTTTGGATGAACACATAGATGTGGCGGTGTTTGCTGTACGATAGTCTGCGCGAGCGCACAGATCACTTTCGTATCACATCACTAC
Source organism: Odontomyia ornata (assembly GCA_963969285.1). Taxonomy (NCBI): domain Eukaryota; kingdom Metazoa; phylum Arthropoda; class Insecta; order Diptera; family Stratiomyidae; genus Odontomyia; species Odontomyia ornata. The sequence continues at coordinate 8,365,560 of OZ017738.1, read as the reverse complement.
GGGATTCTCACAAGTACATCGACTACGGGCGTGAGCAAACTCACTAATAGGCACAAAAATGAAACAGCGGCAAACCGTTGAACCAACACACCCTGCAAGCCGTTCTCTCGCTTGTCACCACACACACACTTGTCTAGGACTAGCAAAACAATGTGGGCCACTCCAAATTTCACAGTTCGCGCATGTAATTCATCGCAAGATTCCCGTCGGGAGGATTGATTTTGCGACGCACGAAAAGATTTTTCATCTAAAACATGTAATGACGGCCTCGTCGAGCGTCTCCCGCAGCACTTCTCCACAACCGCTCGTCTTCCCGTCCTCGCTTCATGAAGGTAGCGATTCGACTCCTCGTTCCAAACTCGTCTTTCTTCTCATCCATCCCGTGCATACAGTGAATCGCCTCAGCTGATTCCCTCAGCTCTGTTCCCTTCCTTTCCATGATGTAATACACCGTTGAGGAGTATGACATCAGCATTCCTCAAACCCAGAATTTTTCATGCAGATTGGAAATTTTGAAAATAGGATTTAATTAACGTAGAAAAATTGAAAGGAAGTAAGGAAATTTGAAAAGTAGTAAAGAAATTTAAATGAGGTACAGAAGATTTAAAAGGGGGTGACGAAATTTAAATAAAGTGATGAAATTTTAACTATAGTAGAGAAACGAAAATTTTAAATTATTACAAAAGTTAAATCTCTTGACGAATAAAATTAAAGGGGGTAATTTAAATTATAATATACAGGAAAATTGGTATGAAATTGCAGTAAAAAAAATAATAAAAAGAAAAAGTGTTCTACAAAATCAGTATTACAAATAGAATTAATTATATATTATTTTCCAATCTGCCACGAAATTCCGAGTAGGAGATAGGAAGGTTTTCGAGCTGTTTGATTGTGCGACTGCTCGATTAATACAACTATAGTTTTTTTTTTTTGTTTTTGTGTCATATAAACTTGAATTGATTGGCCACCAGATAAGTGGCATATACATATTCTTTAACGACGTAGCTAATTGCACAGATATTCTCATCAATAGTGATCTTACGCTGCTTCGATAGCCATTCCAGGTATATTTCGGGAATTTCATTGTGGATTAATTGTTGACTGTTACTCCATTTATGCAGCGTAGTATGCACGTTGCTACAAGCTAGCTCTGGCTAAAACTTAAGTATCTAACTATAGTAACATTAATTTAATAACCTTGAAAATCCTGGATTTAATATCCGTAACAATTAGGAGCGGATTGAGTACTTCGAGTACTTTTTTTTAATTCTTACTTGTAGTGTGCGATACCCGGGTAAAGGGTAAAAATGGTTGGCCCAAACACAATGGCTAGAAAGTCACGAGACACAGTTAATATTTGCCTTTTATAATTGAAATCTTAAAAATATAGCTCCATTTAGTCTGTTATTTTCCATCCTTATTGTTCAAGTTTATTAGTTATTTGTAACTGTAACAATTTTAGCACTAATATTGAAAAATGGTTCTTTTTCTCTTCCAATGCTCTTTTCCACTCATTTTGATCCTTACTAGTTTCTCCAACATTAAGGCATAACATCTAAGCCACTTACAACAAACTAAGATCAACCTGCTATACAAAGTATACACAGCTCTGTAAATATCTGAGGAGGAACCTTACGAGAATATGAATAATTGAAACGAATTTTCAATTAGTGTTAATTGGGTCAAATAATTTTTAAACATAAGCAAAAAAATAGAGCATGCAGTTGCTGATCACAGCTGCAACTAAAACAGAAATAGTATAATGTAATGTGTGAACTAAGCAGCATACTTCTAACTGGAACTTTATTCTTATAACCAATATTAAATGATTAATATGCTTTAGAAAATGAAAATTAGAAGTAAGAAGACGAACAAAGTGAAAAAAAAATATTCAATTGTCATCGTCAGTAAGTAAATTCAAAACATATCAAATCGTGCCCGAATTAAAAGCAAACATATTTATTATTAAAATATAGATGATGAAAAAAATAATTATGAACAAAATCTTTACCATTAAGCTTGTATAGTTTATATGGTTTGTAATTGTATTTATCGTGGAGGATATTACGCGAAGTAAACAAATTTGTTTGTTGCATTGTATCATTTTCTATCAATCTCTGCAACGTTTTTTGTGAATAATAGAAATAATTAGTCGTAGGAAAAAAGAGACATATCTAAAATAAAATAAAAAAATAATAACTTGACATGTCAGTGGAGACCGCTGAGAATTATATTCCCCTGGTAGACTATTTTCAAGAAAAGCTGTTCAAGATGTATTCTGTTTTGTTTTTTCTAGACACAATTCTTGTTTTGACTACCTAGTCAGCTCGGAGGCGACTAAGTATGTGACCAATTATAATCTTGAAATAACTTAGAAGCCGCTCTTTAGTTAATAAACGTGATTACGTGTAAACTTCAGAAGCTTAAATGCTAATATAGTTCAATACTAACGGAAAAGCTAATAGATATGAAATATACATGAAAGTGAATGTACGGAAAAACAAAATGCGAATATGTAATAATTTATTACTGAAATAAACTTTTAAAATGTTTTGTGTAATTGTAATCAAAGAGATTGTTATTTCAATGTGTCTGTGAACTTCTTTGCCTATTCCAGAAATAAGGTAGGAGCTGCTTAAATAGGAAGAAAGAAGGCTTTTGAGAGAAGAATATGAAAGATTAAGATATGGCTAGGTATGGAGCACCTAAACGGTAGAATTGCAAATTTTTACCCACATTATTTAAAAATGTAAGATCATTTGTGCTGTTTTAAGAACATTTTGATGTTCGTACAGGACACGGTTGCCGATGGTCTGGCGCAAGAGTCAGCGAGCTATAGAAGACGGTCAAGCTCAGCTGAACAGGTTCTGTCTGGCGACGTGCACGCTTGCTGGCAGTTAGCTTCTGCGGGGTCGTGAGACGGGTTCTTTTCACCAGCGTAAAACTCACACTATAAAAACATTTATCACGCATATGAATTACGAGGTCTCAAGACTCCGTAAGGATAGATCAGGCATCCGCTCAAGGGAATAAGTTGAAGATATCGTGACCAGTGGCGGCGCAGGGCGTGGGCGACCGCCTACGGCCTCTCGCTGTAGGGGTCTCGCGCTTGAGAGCCTTTTCTAATTCAATAAAAGTTTGAAAAGTATTGATACCAGTGAAAGCTGTGAATGATTTTACTCAAAGCTAAACACTAAAACCATTTGAATTGCTAGTATTTGGCGTTACGCATCAATTGTCCAGTCCATAGTATACGAGTAGTATACTGAAAAAGTGACCATGATCAACTCAACTACAGTAAGGCATTTAGGATGGGTGAGACGATCATCGGTGATCATCTGGCTTACAGTATTCTTTCGCAACCGTCCTCAATGTTGTCTCTCACATCACAATTGCACTCCTTACTTCGGTGTGATATCTACAATTCTAACTTCGGTGTGAAATCTACAATTCTAGTGTAACTTATAATTAAATTGTCCTTATTGGGTTCCTTGACCCTTTTGGAGAATACCAGCAAACTTCCGTCAAGTTCGAAAGAGGTATCCGATGGCATTTACTAACATATGCATATCTTACTTAATATTTGGGCTGGGCAAGCACATCATTCCAATAATCAATATCAGCTTTAAAACGATATAAAGAATGAGTTTTCTTTACCGTGGGAACACCTTTTTATCTTTACAGTATATGCAATTTTTATGTTATACACATAATGAACCCGCCATCATAAGTCGCAGTGTATCCTAGTCAACACTTAAGAACGGACTACAGAAACCGGTCTGATTGATCTATGTAAGACATACGTGATACGCCGTTTAATTTGATCCAAGGACCATGATAAATGTCCCAAAACAGGTTTTGATCGGCTGTAAGGCTATTTCCATCCCCCGCTACTTCTGAGAAAGAATCGTGAGTATTTATTCGTGTGCTACATGCGTTGATGAACATGACAACGGCTATCAAGGGAGTTCCTTACCTGCAAACTATTCTGATTTCGGTCGATTCATGTCTACCTCCACTCTTTCTCCATGGCTCACGAGACAAAGCAGAGTACCGTAAGCATTTCTATTACTTAATTGTGAGTGAGAATGAGTAATACTTTGTTGAAGAAGTGAAAATAATAGTAATTAAATTAGTACGTAGTGACTGTTAATCAGCGCGATTTATTCAAGTAGAATTTCAGTGCGCTACTTAAGGTAATTTTTCATAAACTAACTGTAGACATGTGGAATGACTGTAGGTATGTATGTAAAAACAAAATTATTATTATTGTTAATAGATTCAATAGACGTTAAAGGACGTTTGCCATGCCACGCTCAGGTCCCAACAGAGATTGAGATATCGGGAGAAAATTGGAACCTGAGTCCGCAAAAACATAAAAGAAAGCTGAAAGTGTCTTATCAGATCGGGGTTTAGGTTCAGTATTGATGAATTACCTCATAGCATGACAAAATTCATTAACAACCGCCAAAGAACTTTTCCTGAAACTGGACAGCGAAGCAAAACTAGTATGGCTTCAAATCAATGAGAATGAAACAAAGCTCATGACGCAGTCGAGGAAAAATACCTCAAATACACAAAATATCGCACTTGGCGAATACAGTATCGAAAATGTTGGCAAATTTGTGTATTTAAGTGCCAAAATAACGAAAACGGGTAATGAAAGAAACGAAATACGTCGAAGAATATGTTTCGCAAATAAAATATTTTATTCAGTATTGACGATCTTGAAGACCAGCTGCATACACAGGAAAACAAAGCTCCAAGTGTACAAATCTGTGATAAGACCTGTGTTATGCTATGGGTGGGAAACATGGACCCTAACCCAGGCATCCGCAGATATATTGAACGCTTTTGAGCGACAGGTCCTGAGGCGAATAATTGGAGTTAAGTTAGACGGGGACCAATGACGAATTCCATACAACCATGAGTTGTATGAAATTTTTGACAAACAAGAGGCCTCAACGATTATAAGACTGCGAAAGCTGCAATGGGCTGGCCCAAAACTGACGATAGATACAAGCCATATGGCAGCAGCGCTTACTACCACACACATGACCATTAGTAGGCCGACTTTGCTGGCTAACTTACATGGCGTTATATGAAGAATTGTGGAGGTGCCAACAAAAATTCGAGGTTTTGTAAGGTTTAGAGATGGATTTCTACAGTGAAATCCAGATGTCCCCGCGGAGAACACAATAGCGCTCCTAGTGAAGTGAAAATTATTTCAGTTCATATACCCGTTTAGTTTTTATCGCCTTCCAAAGTGAATTTATAGGAGTTTGTTTGCATCTCAACGCTGAGCTATCAGTCGAAGGTGCAAAACGTGTGCTTCATTTGCTCGTCTTGGAAAGTTTAGGAGCACAATGGGCTATACAAGGTGAATTTATAGCATGCACGGAATGCGTTCGGCACGTTTTTTATTCGGAAAATAGTATATATGACGAAATATAAGCATTTGCTTATGCCGCAGTTGGGTGACAGCTACCGGAAGCTTGTCCATAGTAGGCCGACTAATACATATGCAAATTGCTACCATATGGCTTGTATCTATCGTCAGTTTTGGGCTGGCCACATTAATCGTATGGACGAACAACGGATACCCAAAAAATTATTCTTTGGGACACCAGTGGGGAAACCAAGGAAACGCTGGTCTGACTCAGTCGACGAAGACAATTCTTCGCTGCTCGGATTTCGGAATTGGAGGACGCAGTCAATGGACCGAGACAGTTGGAGGCGCTATTTGCAGGAAGCGAAGGCCCGAGAGGGGCTGTAGTGCTAAGAAGAGAAGAAGATGACAAAAACAGATGAATTGGCTTCTTTGACGTCGGATATTGCAACAGCCAGTACTTCATTCAATTTTGAAAGTACTTCAGATGTATTGAGCAGTAAGCTACAGTTAGAAGTAAAAATAAGATCAAACTCTACCCAATCGGAATCTGAGGTGGAGAGCGGAGTTTCTGAACAACAAGTAAGTTCTCGGTCAGTTAACGGTGATGAAAGAAACATTATCATAGAAACGTCTATGAGTTCTAATCCAGGAATGTGATCGTTTCCCCTAACCGATTCTCAGCGTCATGATATTGTTCAAAGTGGTCCATTGCAGCTATCAAATAATAGCGATGATGGTTATTCCAAAGATGATGATCGTAGGCACTTTTCTCATTTTTATTTTTCAAGAAGACTCAGTAATGGTGAAACCCAACATCGTCACAGGCTGGTTTATTCTAGTTATCAAAAGAAAGTTTACTGTTTTCCGTGTAGACTTTTTAGCAATGCTTAAACTCAAATGGTTCAGGCAGGATACTGTGGCTGGAAACATTTAACAAATATTTTAAAAAGACACGAGAATACCAGAGAACATATATCATTTATTTTTCAATGGGTTTTAGAAGCGAACTAAGCATGGGAAAAACAAAATATAAAGAAAACGAAAGGCTAATTCATGAACAACAAAAACATTGGTAGAATTAATTTGAAAGATTAATTGACATCATTGACTTCTTAGCCTCACATAACCTGGCATTCAAAGGACATAGAGAATCTCTGAAAATAGACTGTAGTGAAAATTGCGGCAACTTCATAGACTGATTCAAATTGCTTTCTAAATATGATCTCAAGCTGCGAGAACACATGAAACGTATTAATGACCATCAAGTTGTAATACATTATCTAAGCCACGGTATTCAAAATGAGTTGATAAGGCTCATGATGAAAAGAGTGACCGGAGAAGTGATTCGAAGGGTTAAAGAGATCAAACATTATTCTATTTTGTTCGACTGGACAAGAAAATATATTTGAGTTGAACAAATGTCTGTCATATTACGGTTTTGCAACATAACAACCGGTAAAATAGGAAAACATTTCATTAGGTTTCTTGTTGTCAACTGGGGACTACCTAACTAATGCAATACTTGAAGAATTAGGAAAAAATGAATTAACTATTCATAATTGTCGTGGACAAGGGTATGACAATGGTGCGAATATGGTAGGCATAAAAAACAGACTAAAACTCGAATTTCAAAGATTAATCTAGGGGCATTTTTTACAACTTGCCGTTGTCATAGTTGGAACCTTCTGTTAGTAGATGCAGCTAATTCTTCCTTGGCAGCAAACACATTTTTTGGTTTTATTCAAAAAATTGATTCGTTATTTGCAAGGCCAAGCAAATGCTAGGAGCTTATCCATGGGAAATTAAAACATACTGTAAAACTTCTATCAGACACAAGATGGGAAAGCAGAATCGAAGCAGTTAAAGCCATATTATTTTAATTTGATGATGTTGTTGAATGTACCGAGAGCTTAAAAATCACGAAGAAGAATCCGATACACAAAGTGAATGTGATTCAGTTCTAAGTGAAATTCTCAGCTTAGAGTTTATTATATCGTTACGTATATGATATGCAAGACTATCGCGAGTGAATATCATAAGCAAATTATAGCAATCCGTAGAGGTCCATTTAAGCATTGCCCTTGATCATTTGTATACATTCTGTGACTGGATCAAAGGATGTCGTCAAATTTGATTCAAACACTGCTTATCTGACGCTCATCGGTTTATTGAAAAAAGTAATTATGACTTGCCGAAAGAATTTAAAAATAAAAGGATAACCAAAAAGAAAGGGATGTTTGCTTACAAAAGTAGTAATGAACCCATACAGTCTCCCAAAATTCGGTTTGAAGCACAGTACTATGATTGATTTCATAATGAACATGATTTACATCTTTGAATCAACCTTTTGCAGATTTCGGTTTCCTCTATGATTTAAGCAAACGCAAAAATATTCGAAAAGAGCATTTATCAAAACATTGTCAAGACTTAGACACAGTCCTACGAGTGGTTGAGAGCAGTGACATCCAATCTTTTGAATTGTACGAAAACTGCAAGCAATTATGCCGAATTTTCCCGCCTGTGTCGGAGACATAAAACAGCTGCTTCAATACATAACCGAGAATAACTTAAAGGAAATTTTCCCAAACATATATAATGTAATTTGAATTTTATTAACAATACCTTTAAGTATAGCTTCCGATGGGAGGAGATTTTCTAAATTAAAGCTTATTAACAACTTTTTAAGAAATACAATGGGCCAGCAAAGACTTTCAGCGTTAAAAATTTTATCTATTGAGGCGGAAATAGCATCTAAGTTGGACTACGATGCAATTATTAGGGAGTTTAGTCAGGTGAAAAGTAGAAAATTTCTGTTTATTTAATTTTCACTGTTAAAGTCTAGTTAGCAAGTGGTGGTGAATAGTTAGATAGTAGAATTCCGTTCACTAATTTATAAAAGTAGTATACAATGTCCAAATAATGATTTTTCAACTCTAACTCATATTGAAAAAACCCTTGCTGACGAGACTATGATTTATTTATGTTAAAGTAAAAATGTGTGCTTTTGTACGAATAAAAAAAATCTGTTTAAATTGTTTGATTTCCATGATATTCTTCCAGTTGTGTCATTGTAGGGCCTCACGGAGCTTATCTTGCTCACATAAATTTTTGGCCTTGTGCAGCCACTGATTGTGACAGTTCTACATTGAAACTACCTATTTTCCGCAATAACACGTCCGATTATAAAAGGGGGCCATATCCTTGACTAGTTTATTTACAGCCCACAGCAAGAGTAGGGCAACCTGTTGGTGAATGTACCCCCATGCACCCTCCCAACTGGGTATAAAATCCTGATGATGTGTTTCGCATGCGAGAACTACTCATCCTCCGGCATGAGCCTCTCTAAACAAAATACGAGGAGCTTAAGCCCGTGGGCTAGCTCGATAGTGGAAGAGCTACCCAACGTTGCGGGTTCTATCCACGTTTTCGATATGCAATTAAGAAGATCGTGGGTTAGGTTGTACAAAATAAACATGTCCAACTATACTTTTTTTGAATTCACATAAATACAATGAATTTACGTTTCGTGGGCGGACTATAGAAAAAAGAAAATTCTTACACAAAAAACTAAGCAAAATTTAAGATTATACGAAATAACAATATTATAACAATTGCGATATCATGAAACAAAACAAAGTGTTAATATTATATAAATTATAGTATCAGAGAAAAGCGTTAAACAGAATTAGCAAAATTCTAAAAGTTGTGATATAAAAAATATTAATACTATAATGAATTAACAATATTATACGGATTTGGTTTTGGTGCTCACCCGTGACAATCGACGATCGATTGTGGATGGTGACGGTGGTCTCTTGTTTTCTTTGCTTATATTTACTGACGAAATAAAAAAGAAATCACTAAATAAAATGAAAGGAAATAAGGTCGACGTTATTCCAAAAAAAATTTTGTCAGATATGTATCTGCGACATGTTACAATATGAAGTAAATTGGGTTTTCACCTCTTATCAACCACATAGAAAATCACATTTAAAATTAAATAATAAAAATTAATTTTTATTTAACTATTTTATCACAACATCGGTTATCATGAAAATCCCAACAAACCAAACAGTGGAAAAATGTCCCCATCTTAATTTTCTCCAACCGCATCCACATTAATGCAGTTTTGAAGATGAAAACTAAACAGGGAAAATGTATCAAGTTTATGTCAAAATGTTTAACTGGTGGACGCGTCAAGATGCCTAGGTGAATTTCACAATGAAATGTAGGTTTAGGCCTCTTATAACAACTTTCTGACTCGCTTGTTTGCAATAATTAATTTTGTAAAAATGAAACTTTCTGCTCGTACACCAAATCAATGAAAATTCGGATTGTACTTTATGCGTAGCAGCACGCTATCATGCTTCCAGTCGAAGTTCGAAAATACGATCCAAAAATAATATGCAACCACTCAATTACGATAAGGAATTGTATGTTCCGGTACACTCAAAAGATGTTTCTTCTCGTGGTTCTCGTGTAGTGTCGAAATCATAGATATAGAGAGTACTGGATCCGCGACCGGTCGCGAGAGCTGAAGCAATTGGCAACCTTCGTTAAAGTTGTGTGAAATTGAGGTTTGAAATGAACCACGTTCACGTTTATAAAGTTTTTGGTTTTGAAGATCGCGTGTACGAAATCGACACTTTAGTTCTTTTTTTTTTATTAAAAACTTACGAATTTTGCATCAGCTTTGACAAATGAGTTTTCTAGCCTCTACGAATTTTGCATCAGCTTTGACGTACGAGTTTTCTGTGAGAGAACGTTTGTTGTGTTGTACTCAAACTGTTCAACGAATGATAACGAAGACGCGATCGTATGCACGTGAAACGAAATTTTGTAGGTGTGCGCGGGTGTCAGTGAGGGAAGTGATTCTTCTGAAGAGAGGAAAGAAAAAGCTCCTGGGAAACAAAGGGGAAGGAGAAGCAGAGGGAATCATATAGTTTCGAGAGCGTAAGATATTTATGTGTTAAGCTTGCTTCCCACATGGATGAGTACACAGATTCTCGTTGCTCGTCCACTTATTTATATGTCTTTGGTCGAATTTTAATCGAGAGCCATGTATTGATTACAGAGGACACATAAGTTTTTCTTTTTATGCATTCAATTCTAGCAACACAATTGCGGATCTCTTGCGAATGGAATCAGCCCTTATGGTAAACACTTTTTAACACCTCGACACCATTACACTCAAACTCTATCATAGCCATAGATCTCAGAGAGAATGGATACGAAATGCATCGAGAGAATTGAAGTACTTTATCATGTAGCGTTAAGTTGGCGCGTTATTTGCTGTTGATTCGAATTTCAAATAAATTTGACGTGACGTCTCCCACTATTTTTCGCATCTTGAACTAAATCAATTTTCCGTGCGAGTATTCTAACTTGAACGATGTAAAAGATTGAGCATGACTTACCGTACGAAGGATACATCCCTGACATGCTTCCCAGAGCTGTTTTTATAATCCCACACACGTCACTACATTTTTCATTTTTCGACACAAAAACACTCGCGATCCGTAACAAACTTTTCAGTTTGATTAATTATCACATTTGCAAGGCTTTTGTACTAGATTCAACACGGTTTACCTTAAAAAAATTCTTTTGTGTACAATTTCAAATTCAACTTGATTAGACGTTTCCCATCAATGTTGAATTTTCACAAATCATATGTTTTATGTTGATATTTTGTTGACAATTCGGGGGTTAAGGTGTAAGAGGACTGCGATTTTCGTGAGAGCAACTAGAGAGCCACTTGAGTGTGCGGATTCTCTAGCGGCGTGAAAGGTAGGGGGATTTCAATTCGCATGCGAGAGGAAGGCATGTATGTAGTAAAAGTACTTCACTCACGTATGGATGAAAATAAGCTCATTTCGCGTCCATTAGTTTATATGTCTTTGATCATAGCACACAATGAAAGCGAGCACGTACGTACGCGACGGTTGGGGTATTCTATCTGGAGAAGTACGTTGCCCTCTTGCTTTAACAAGCTGATTTAAATTGGGGACTACCGTAAGCGGAACAGGCAAGCAACACAACTAGAATAGCAACGGAAGATGTCATCCTAGATTTTTAATTAGATTTCAAATTCACTAAGAAAATAACGTCGATATATGTAAAGTTTTGCTAACTCACTGCCCACGCTCACAGAATAAATTCAACAATTCCAATAAATACCGACTGCACGATAGCACGGCCGTAGCTAGGGGGGGGGGCATTTTGGGTCAATGCCCTACCATGAAATCACAATGCCCTACCTTAAAAATACCAAAAATTATTATAATTAAATTGTTTGCTCATAGTTTGAGATAAAAAAAATTGTAGCGATAGGTATCTAAACTTTTCCGAACATACCACAGTTTTGTGGTATTCCTGCTGATATTGCACAAATCAGAGAACCAATAAAACAAGTTGTTTTAGACATATATCCAAAACAACATAACATGGCCTTTGTTTCCGATTGGCTCAAGCGTTATAAATGGTTACAGTATCCTGTCGAGAAAGATGCTGCTTTTTGCTATTTGCTATTTTTACCTCATGGAAGCAAACAGACTTCATACACTTCCACAGGATTTAGAAACTGGAAAAATGCCACTGATTCTAAAACTGGTTTTCTAAAATATGAAAAATCAGTTTCTCATATTGAAGCTATGTCGATGTGGCAGGCGAAATTACAAAGAATATATCTACATAGTAGTATTGAAACGTTAATAAATCAAAAAGTTAAAAAATATAGGTATTACGTGAAGTCTATCATTGAAATAATACAATATCTAATTGTCAACGAATTAGCTTTGCGTGGAAATTATATTTTGGAGCAAGAAGAACAAAGATTATTTCAGAATTTATTTGAATACACATGTATGAAAGATCAAAATTTGAACGAGGTTCTCACTCATATAACACAAAACGCAACATATCGTTCGCCTAAAATTCAAAATCAAATAATTCAAGCATTGATCCAAGCAGTACGAAGTTCCATTGTCAAAGATATTAATGAATCTGACGTGAAATAGTTTACTCTAATGGAAGATGGGACGAGAGATAAAAAAAAATCACGAAAATATTGCATTAGCAATACGTTACGCCCAAGATGGTGTCATCAATGAGTGGTTGCTGATGGTTAAAACTACTGAAAACCTGATGCAGGCACATTCACGGAATTACAATAACGTTAAATACCCTTACTGAAAATAACATTGACTCCTTTTGTATGCTTAGCCAATGCTATGATGGCGCAAGTGTAATGAGTGGGAAAATTTCAGGAGCTGCGACTAGAATAGAAAATATATTGGGCCGAAAAAATTCCTTACGTCCACTGCTATAACCATCGCTTGCACTTATTAGTCATCAGGACTATCTCAGAAATGACTTTCATTCGTTTATTTTTTGACCAACGCATCATGTTACATGAATTCTTTCATAATGGCAAAATAGCTGCCTTACATGGCAGAAAAAGGCTTGGCCCACTCCTCGAGCAACGTTGGTCTGGACATTTGGCAGATACAAAAGTTGTATACGATAATTATTCATTGATTTTGCAGACTTTGAAAGAAATTCAAAATGGCAGATTCAACGGTGATGACGCCGCCAAGAGTATCGGTATTAAAAATGTCATGCTTAATCTGGAATTCCGAATGGCCATGGTGGTGGCTAAAAAAAATCTTATCCACGCTACAAACTGCAGACGCTGCTTTGCAAGCCCGAAGCGCAGGATTGAAAGACGCTATAACAATCATAAAGTTTGTCGAAGATGAAATTATAAAATTAAGATCAAGTTAAATGTATAATCAAATTCTGGAAGAAGCTAAGTGTTTAACAAGCGACGACTGCGGCAAATCTGAAAATAGGACATAGACCTTGAAGAGGCAAGTAAAAAAACCAAATCGAATGGATGACTATTTGACGTATGGCCGTTCCTGTTCCTCCGCCAGACATAATATAGAAGAGAACGACGAGCCATTTAAGTCTGAGTATTTCGAAACGTTGGACATACTAATTACTGAATTACCAAGAAGCTTTTCGGACAACGCTGATCTAATCAATTCGATTGCAAGTCTCGATGAGTTTGATGTAGATAAAATGGTTCCACTGAAAAATTTGGTAAGTTTGAAAAAATTTAATAATGAAAATAATATGTCATATTCAATTTAAAATTTTAACTTATTTTTCAGGAGTGAAAATTCCATCAAGAGAAGAGGCTAGTGTGGTTAAAGCTTACTTGAGTCGTAACGAGGATAAAATGGAAAATACATTGCATATACGGATAGACAGACACACGAATGATTCTATAAGGGTTCCATTTTTGCATTTAGATGTGCGAAATCCTAAAAAATAATGCACTTATGTAAATTCTATCTACCAATTATTTTTACCAATAAATGAAACACCAAAATCTACTGTTATATCAATAAAATCAATACTCTGAATTTAATAAAGTTTTTTTATATTAAATGTTAAAACAAATACAAGCGTAAAATGCATTTTTTAGAAAATAAATGAGATTATTTTGAATCTCTAACGATAAACATGATTTAGAGAGTTTATATAACAACGAAATTTTTTTAATATGGTAATAGTTGAGGATGTTGTTAAAAGCAGTTCAAAGCATCGTCGTAATTCTTAATCCTGCTTGATCTCAGGTTGCAAGTCATACCAAGATGAAATACCTGGAAGAGCTATATCTGGATCTCGAAGTGGCACAACAACCTAAGATCATAAAATTGCCAGTAATCACTTAACACTTTAAGTTTCATTCGTCTTACCATTCCAATTACTGGACTACCACCATATAAAAATCCTTTTTGTGAACAAACGGTTACCTCAAGCTCTGTAACTACTAACTCGCTCGATGATATAATGTACTCGAATGAGGCATCGTAGACTGGATTGCAATTATCCTTTACTACAACTGTTTTCCTCTTAGTCTCCTTGGCACGCGACGGCAGCAAGTACAACTTAACATATGGATCAGGAATATTGGACGGATCTTTCAGTGGTATGTTCATAATTTTATGAATTGTTATATTCAGCTTTTGTCGTTGGACACTATAACGAATACTCAAATGTATCCGGCCAAGTCCTGAGTCGCCAGCTGAACTTGTTGTGCTTGGGACACGATGTATCAGGTTGCTATTTTCAGAGCTGGTTGAGCCTCGTGGCGGAATCGCACTTATCGGGGTAAACGTTTTCGGTTCAATTATGGGCTCAATTCGCTCTTCAATTGATCCAATATCTTTGCTTTCTTGCTATCGTGAAAAAATTATTTCAACTGAGCTCATACAATATCTTAGACTTACTTGACTTACAATTATTGTTGCCTCTACTTTGTCATTAGTTCTAACTGAGTCACTTCGGTTGAATTGAATATCTCTTGATACGGTATCGTCGTCATCATCCTGAACTTCTTTACTCTTCAATACCTTCAAGCACATAGCCAAAACTACTTTCGAATCCGGTCCTGATGCTTGTAACTGGTAAGGCTGAGAGTCCGATGCCATGCCTTTCATCGTCAGCAGTGTATTCAAAACGAACATATATTTGCCTAATTCGTTTCCAGTTTTTTGATCAACAATTTTCAATTGCAAATTTGTATTATCAGGATTTGCGATCAAAAACGAGAAACCCTGCTCCCACACTGGAGAATTAGTGCGCAGTTGAACGCCTGTTTGCTCACTTTTTTTTCCAACGGTAAGAACAGCATAAGGGTCAGGATTAGATTGTAGTCGAGCTTTCTGCAAAATTTAAGAAGTATATCATACCCACAATGTTAATATTACAAATCAATTTTTCGCTTACGGGCAAGTTCTTTGCCGAATCGATGAACACAGATAAAATTGCTGTGCTCAGCGTTTTTACGCCCAACATTTCAACTTCACTGAATGCCAGCCTTAAATCGTCATACGTTGCACTCAAAGTCATCCAATGTAATCTCACGTGGAGCATGCCATGCCGTGCATTCTCCAATGTTATCCACTAGCAAAAAAATATTTTGTTCTCCTAACACATTAGATTAGTTACTTTATTCAACTCACCGAATCCAAGATACCCTTTTTCACAACATTACTGATTTCAATAGATGCTCTGAAATGCATACGGTAATACATGAAAACAAAATAATCGGAAAGTTATAACGAAAATCCTAAATAAAACCAAATGCAAGGTCAATTGTGAGTATATAGCATTCATGGTAAATGGTTTGAATCGTTGGACTCTGATTAATGAAAACTATTTTATGAGAAAATGCTTATGAAATTCGTGCTTACCAATTTTATTGCTAGCACAAATCAGTGATTAATGCCGTAAAAACTAAAACCTACAGCCAAAATGAAAAATTTAAAGATAAAATCATAAAAATAATCTCCTAATCCCTTGGGCTGATTAGGTCGAAATAAATAAATGACACGCTCCCTGAAATATAAGGAATTTAAGATAAGTTTAAGGGTGTGCTTTGGTAAAGAAAAGAAGATGAAAAACAAAACCAAATCAAAATTCATTAAAGATGTAGCCAGCTTAAAATTTAGTGTTGATTCGAAAGCAGCTTCGGATGGTAATGTTGGAAGCGATCAATTTAATACTTTCTGACGTTTCAACTACTCATTCTATTGATTTAACTATACCATGCAGACCATCGCAAGACACAATTTCCAAAAAACTATTCAAACAAGATGCAAAACAGAAAACGCACTACATAAAACCACCACCTTCCAAGAGCTTCATCGTTTCGGGTTCCGAATCCTGGATCCCAGTCCCAAAGATCAAAACAAACTACTTGGCCTAGCGACTCGTCAACTTCAGCCTACACGATAATTTTGCATTTAGAAAAATTATTTATCAAGAGACAGATTAGCAAATATGTAGCAGTTAACAACACACCATTCATAAAACACACAAACATTAGACGCATCCTACCTTGTTATGTACACCTATATCACATTAATCTACTTCGTTAATCAATAAATGGAATCAGTGAGCAAAATAAACTTACCTTCCGAGCTTTTCATCGTTGCTTGTATCGTCATAGTCAAATAGCTCCACTTCTATGTATTGACCATCGTTGAAGTAAATTGGAGCCTAATTCAGTGAAAATGTTAAATATGAGATGAGCAACAAACAAAAGAAAGCAAATAATAAAAAATAACGATGCTGTTTTGCTTCTTCCAAAAACTGTCATGTCCTTCTTGGCTGCAGGTGTGTATATGTACTTTTTGAAATTTGTTTTTAGTGTATAGTGTATTTCATGAAATCAGTTTAATAATTTATTTCTGAGGCAGACACAAAATTTCTCAAACTTGTTCGCAGTAAATTGTTTTTAAGCAAAAGAACAAAGAAGACATAGATGTCGACCTAAATATTAACGGTGAAAAATTGCAAAGAGTGCTAGAAATGAAATATCTTGGTCTTATCATAGATCACCGTCTGACCTGGTACCACACATAAATAGCTTAAGGAGGCAATCAGCCCCAATAAGAGGCTTGTTAAGAAGATATTAGGTTTTTCCAATGCACATCAAGAAACTTGTTCTAAATGCACTTGTGCTGACGAAATTAAATTATGGAGTGGGGAATCGTTTGAAAGTAAGAAATATAATGCCTGGCTGAATTGAAGCGGTGAAAATGCTTCATCAGCAACCACGCAGTGTTTTCCAAGAAACACCGCCCCATATATTATTGATTAAATGGCAGCGAACTTTTTAATAAAAACACGAACTAAGAATTTGAAACTCGGAATGTAACCTCATTCTTTACCACTAATGCTCTGTAAGCACTTCTTCTAGAAGCTCTCATAACAAAATCAGCATCCACGCATTCCAGGATTGGCACCGAGATCGAGGACCTTGGATCGCACAATATCCTTCCTAGTGGAATATGGTTGGAGCTATGCGGAGAATTAAGGAGCTCTAGAACATCGGAGCCCATAGATGTCTCCGGAGAGCTTCCATTGGCCCCTCCAACTCTGGATGAAGTTTGTTCCATCATCAAAGCCTAAAAGAATAACAAAGCGCCGGGCATCGATGAGATTCCAGTGGAGCTCATCTATATAGTGGCAGTAATGTTCATAAAGCAATTTACAAAGTCATCCAGCACATTTGGCAACAAGAACATATTCTGAAAGAGTGGAGCAAATCAATTATATTCCTTGCCCACAAAAACGTGATGAGCTACAGTGCGAAAATTACAGAGGAATATCATTACTTTGGACGGCGTACAAAATATTTCCTAAAATCTTAGAAAATAAAATCGGGTCTTACGCCAACAGGTTTATTGAAGAGTGTCAAGGTGGTTTTAGAGCAGGTAGATCGACGATAGACCAATTGTTCACAGTCAAGCAGGTACTTGAAAAGGGCTGGGAGTTCAATATAAACATACACCAAATTTTCGTTGACTTTAAGCAAGCATACGACAGTATTGATCGTAATGTACTGTACCAATGCTTTGCTTTGGCAACCCAACCACAATGACAATGACATCGACGACCTGCCAAGTTTGCATCAATAACCAACTCACCGATGCCTTTGACACAAATATCGGACTAAAGCAGGGAGATGGGCTGACCCCATTGCTATTCAATTTGGCTCTGGAGTACGTCATACGGAAGCTACCTGTCGATACGCGAGGTACATTACTATACAAGTCGAGACAAGTAGTTGCCTGTGCGGACGACATCAACATTCTGTCACAGTCATTAGCAACTGCCAAAGAACTTTTCCTGAAACTCAACAGCGAAGCAAAACTATTAGGGCTACAAATCAATAAAAATAAAAGAAAGCTCATGACGCAGTCGAGGAAAAATACCTCAAATACACAAAATATCACACTTGGCGAATAAGTTATCGAAATTGTTGGCGAATTTGGGTATTTAGGCGCCAAAATAATGAGAACCAAAATTGAAAGAGAACAAATATGCCGCAGAACACAGCTCGCAAATACAATATTTTATTCAGTTTCGACGATCTTGAAGACCTCCTGCATACACAGGAAAACAAAGCTCCAAGTATACAAATCTGTGATAAGACCTTTGGCATGCTATGGGTGTGAAACATGGACCCTAACCCAAGCATCCGCAAATATATTGAACGCCTTTGAGCGACGCGTCCTGAGGCAAATAACCGGAGCGAAGCTAGACGGGGACCAATGGCGAATTCGGTACAACCATGAGCTGTATGCAATTTTTGACGAACCGGAGGTCGCAACAATTGTAAAACTGCGGAAGCTACAATGGGCTGGCCACATCAATCGTATGGGCGAACAACGGATACCCAAAAAGGTATTCGTTCGAAGAACTGAAGGCCGGAGACCAGTGGGGAAACCGAGGAAACGCTGGCCTGACTCGGTTGACGAAGAAAGTTCATCGCTGCTCGGATTTCGAAATCGGAGGACGCGGTCAATGGACCGAGACAGTTGGAGGCGCTATTTGCAGGAAGCGAGAGGGGCTGTAGTGCTAAGAAGAAGAAGAAGAAGAAGGCATATAGTTGGCAGGAGCGAGTCTGCAGTAGCATTTTTTGTCGAGTATAAACAGATAGTCTTTGACTTCAAACGGATTAATGCAAGATTGTGTGATTATGTAGTTCTTCAATACATGGCTTATCAACTGCCATACTCCAATCGTTAAAAAGAATGTCTTCAAAGATCAATTTTAGTCACTCCTAGAAAAAATATGCCTTATTAAAGCATCAATATAGTACCTGCAGACTTCAACATTAAATTGTTGTATGAAGTGAACGACGGAAGGGTACAGCCTGGACGACTGCAACAACGGAAACGACAGACTTCATTACTCGGACAAGTATGAAATTAATAAATATAAGCTCAACATGCTTCTTACACAGTATGTTTATAAAATGATATGGGTATCGCCCGATAGAAGGGCCGGCAACCAAATAGACCACATTCTTTTTGGGGTTTTGTACTAAAATACAAAAACCTATTGCAATCAAAATCTACAAAATTTTGATAAGTCCTATGCTCCTCGATGGGTGCGAAACTTAGACCCTGGTAGGGTAATCGGAGAAATGAATAGATTCTGTTAAACAACGAGTTCTTCAAAAAATATTTTAACACCATTGAACAACAAGAAGTGTGGCGCATCCAATATAACAACAAGTTTTATAACCTTGTTAACAAGCCATAAATTTCTACCACTATAAATTTGGAAGAATTACAGTGGAACACCAATTTTGAGCGTATGGTAAAAGCTAGGGTGCCTAGGAAGGTGCTAAGCGACGGATTGGAGGCAGCCAGCAAAAAGGAAGACCACGCAATGATGGGAGAACTCAGTTGATATTTCTAGGAATATCTAACTGGAGGACGTGGTGATTGGATCGAAAAGTCAAATGTAGCTGGGAGGCCAGAGTTCGACATCGAGGAAGAAGGAGAAAACTCTATTGACTAATCAGGCTGATGCATTAAGATTTACATATTACGTATGAATGATGCCAGCGAATAGAAAATGATAGTCAACAACTGCAAAATATATACAGATCTATTGCAACAGGGCTCAGTATTTTCATGATAAGCCTATCGCTTTTAACCAGGCTGTTTAAAATTGAAATCATAACTTGCAAATTAAAAAGGAGCCAGAGTAAGTTTAACGTAAGTTGAATATACTCATATGCGCGACGCTTTGGTTATTTTCAACTTGATTCGGATTTTCTACGAGTTTTTTTCATAGCAATGTTCAATTTTGAATATAAATTTACTCACCATCATTATAATTTGTATTGCAATTGCATGTTATTTGAATACTGCAAGGATTCACAATCTAGTTAAATATGCTCAACATCTCGAGATCGTTAGAAAACAATGAAATAAAACCAATAAAGGAGAGCTATCTCTAAAAATGGGTAGAGCTTCTTAGTTATCTCAACTAGGTGTAGTTTACTAGCTTTTGGATGTTTTGTATCAGGAACGCACGCATAAAACATAGCGGACAAACATCATAAAACAAACTTACCTCGCACCAGTAATCCCATTTTGGATTTACATTACTCTCAATAGTAGGTGTTCGGAACTCCTGGGATCCAACGGTTACGACTGCATATGGATCTGATTTTCCTTTGCCTAAAACGCTAACATCCTTTTTCATAAGATCTTTTGCCTCTATAACATGAATGCGAAGAATTCCCTGCGATCAAGAACTTGATGTAATACTGACCATATAAAAATAATCCATTACTTCAGGCTCTGGCAATTCCAATTCCATCGATGAGACAGAATCATTCAACTTTATTGGCAGCTTATTTGGTAACACCATAATATTTCCTATTTGTTCGACGACTACCCGTTTCAAAACGTCACTCAACCCAGGCATGTCCAGTAAATCGATCACTCCCACCAAGTTAAAATCGACAGTAGGATTATTTAGGAAAAACACCTGTAAACCGCCGACCAAAGGTATTTCCCGAATTAAAGGTTTCATGACAACTCGGATGGTTCCATGAATTTGGAAATCTTTGATTCCACCCTTCATACCACTAAGTATAAAGTTTATATCACAGTCGCTTGCATAAAACAAATCCAAATCCATTATAATTTCATTCCTAGAAACGTTTACGTCGTAAACTTTTACCCCTCCGATTCTTGGCGGGATTGTTCCCAGAATGATTCGATCGAATTTGAAGCCATTCATTTTATACCTTGCTAAAGCTTGAGCAATACTTGGCTCTATTGAGGTCTTCACAAGACCACGCGCGTAATGATTTGCATTTGGCCACAGTTGTTTTACAATCTACAATTAATTTAATTGAAAATTAAGCACTAGTGTATACGGAATTTCTCCAAAAGGTCTAACCTTATTCACCCATTCACATCTTTCAACATCAGGAAAGTAAACCTAGAATTATAAAAATTAAGTCAAAGTTCCATTTCAACTGGATCACTACATTACCCAAGCCGGTAGGTCACTTATTTTCGCAATGATCACGTCCTTTTCATCAGCAGTTGCACAGGCTTTTGCAATATTTCTCCTGCGTGCTGCAGCTTTGCTCCACTGTTCACGCAAGACTGTAAGTACTAGTGGTCCGATAAGCCATGCGACAGACCACCCCATGTAACCGACCAAATAAATGGTTCCAAATATTGCAACCTTTTTTGCAGCTGCATATATGATTGTGAAAACGGCATCATCTTCTATCTTTTTAACTGCCGCTTCATTAGGATCCTTTTCGGCTAGCTTACTTGCAGCTACCATTTCATCGGTCGACGCGAGTAACGTCTCCTGCTCTTCACCTTGTGGAAGGTCTTGTATTTCACCACTGAAATAAATAGAAAATAAATCAATATATTAAAGGCTGAAAACGAACAATTGAACTAATTTTTTATGCAATTCAATATACCGAGAAATGTTTAAAAGTGCATTGAGGCATCCGACTAGCGTGCAAAGAAATGTTTGAGCGCCTAGCAGATTTATAGTCAATAGTTTCATCAGTATCAGTTTCAGGTGTGAACAAATATACCAGAACGAGTATCGCTGTTTATATTGATGCACTTTATTGAATCTCTTTGATAACGCACTTCAACATAGAGCCTTAAGATTGAAATAAATACCAAGCATTTAGGGAGGAGCTGCACTCCTATAATTACCCTAAAGAAACTGAAAGATAGCCCTATACAGGTCCAGTACACTTCTACCTTGAAAACTACTCTGGACCGTGTTCACCAGACCAACGAGAAGGTGGAGATCGAAGAAATATGGAAGAGGGGGAAGGAGTCTTCAAAATTATGTAGACAAGATTTGAGACAGCAGAAGTCAAGAAAAAGAAATGACTGGTTCGATAAGGAATGAAGTTTCAACACAAAGGCAAAGCAAGGAAGATATATACCATTAACTGAGGCGTAATATCAAACGCTGCATTCAGTAGCGTGAAACAATTCAAAATGTGTACAAGCCTCAGATAATCCTGTTTGGATTAGAGGCTACAAGAAACTTTTGGTACTACATTTTCAACATCTTTGAAATCCAAATACAGAATCACTGCCTATTAACTCCCGTTTTCTGTTGATTCTCCTACAGATTGCACACACACTATTTGTTGATTAATTGAATTCAGCACTCCTGGCCATAAAGCTACCTAAAGCAACCAGGGTGAACGAAATTTTGCAACGCTATTTAAAGCTGACGAAACAATTTCATAGTTTCTACTAGTTCATTCGAAAAATCTAGATGGAAGAACAGAAGACTCAAAAAATCGTTGTCTGCCTAGAACAAAATAAAGCAGATCGAACTTGATGTGAAAATAAACAATTATCATCTCAGGTATCATCATTCACAAATTAATATCTATGATTTTTGGAATACTGAATCATTTCTCATATTGCCTCTCCGCGGTATAATCCTTTGATCAACTAACAAGTGTAACCATCAATTACACTTTAAATCAAATATCGATTAAGAGATTCAATTCGTTGACAATTCAACAATCCAAATAATTTAATAACGAGCTATCTGACACTATCATGTTTTTATCTTTTCAATGGAATGTCTATTTAAGCTGTTTGTGTACACATTTTTTTTTACTTTGGCGCCGATAAGAACGCGCTGGCACGCTTTTCGTTAACTCAGCGAGTTAAGTTCGTGTTTTCTGTTTCTCATCAATGACGCATGCATTAATATTCATAGAATGCCGCATCAACTTTTCGCGATTTCGAACCCAAGTTAAGAATTTTGAGGATAACAAATTTATTCAAGATTTAACGTTTTTTCTGGCATTACTCACCTCATTTTCAAGCACGAAAACCCAGGCAATATTTTTGACCTACAATTTACACCCTATAACGCACTTGCACAATACGTTCAATGTTGACCAATATGTAGATTGGGTCACTTTACTCGGGCACTAAATTCTCAAATACGTAAGCTTTTATCGTTCAAGAACTTCTCAGAAAGAATAATGAAGACACCAAACGCGTCATCAATAACTGCTTTGCTTTATCGCTTTACACTGCAGTTACTGACTAATCACACTGAACGCAAATGACCTACACCAAGTTGTCAACTAAGTACCGAACCATTCAAACACCCGATTTTAGCTATTTAACTTGAATTACGTCGCGTTGTTTCTCAACAATATTTTACAAACTTAATCCGCCATGCCTAAAAACAATGCGATTGCGAACTCAAGTCTTGTCTTGATTTGCTCAGGCCGGACACTGAGAATAGATTCTCGTTTTCAATCTCTAGCGAAGTATCACCTTCCTATTCATTCGCTCCGTATTACATCATCGATTAAAAATAAGTTGCTCTGCCCATAATTCTCGCTGAACTTGGTGGAGCGCCCCCAAACACACGGTTACTACATAGTTTATCTCGACATGAACTTTCTAAGTGTAAACAAGAACAGGTGCAGAATGAAAACAATCTTGGTTCGAGACATGGCATATGTAATTTCAATACAAAATTGTTGGAAACGTTCTTACCCTACTGTCCTACTGTTGCTTCCGTTTCTTCGATTAACTTAAACTTGTCATCACTTGGCGCAGAAACGAATGAAGGTCACACTTCACCGAGACTTCTCTAAAATGTATCTTCCCCTAATGAACAGATTACTTCAAATTTTCATGGGAAAATCGATAAAAGTAAGTAGAAATAAATTTTCTTTTTACAAAAACTGTTAGATGTTACGAGTTTTTCTCAGCGCTTATCTTTAGCGAACTGAATACAAATCTGGAGTTTAAGATTGTATCTGAAGCTTGGCTGAGCTTCCAATTAGACCTAATAATAGTCAATGTCAATACAAAGAACTCCGAGTTGTCATTAGCGAGAAAAATACAAAAAAGATTCTTTGATATTCCTCATTTGTTTGCTTTCTAAAGAAATTCCTCTTCGTTGCTAGTAAGCTTAGCAATTGTTTCCGGACTGATCATGTTGAATGTTTCTCATATACGACGAAGTTTGTATTTGCAACGTAGATAATTTTGCCGGTAGGCTCATAACTGTATGCATATGCAATATAACATATGCACATACGTCAGAGAATACCGGCGAGCAAGTTATAAAAGACTTTCGTTTGCTTTGAAGCAGGGAACGCTTTTCAGATATGAATGAAATTGCTGAAATCAGACCGGTTTGAATCTCTAATCCATTAAGTGTGCTCACTCGTTTCTTATATTAACACTAGAAAGTCGACAAGAATTTCACAAGATGTGTGGTAAACGGTTGCTTGCTTGCACTGAAAATGTCGCAAAATCCCGGAATTCAAAGACATTCCGTGAATGATGTATCATTTTTGAAAAATAAGATTATATAAAAAAAACATGAAAACCAAATTCACATGTTTTAAAAAGTATGATATAAATTTTATTGGAGCGGTACCAACTCGGGGAATGCGTTTCATACCCAATTGATTAATATGATAGACGTTAAATTTTGTGATTCGGAACTTCAAATCATTAAAAAGGGTTCATTATTAATATTGAATCAGTTGCCTTTAGAATAGAGCCTGAGCCTTTCGGAATAGATTGTGAATAAATTTTAAATAGCAATAGTACTTTCTACCCCATCCATTAAGTTTGCAAAGTAATTTTAGAACGAGCTGTGGAGGGAAGTCAGTATGCAAAATGTGAAAATAGAATTCTAACAATGGATTTGAGTTGAGAATAACTTGGTCATGCGCAATATGGGCTCTCCGGTTCATTTTTGATTCTTCTTTTTTGGCTCAATTAGACTACGCTCAAATGCAATCTTTCAGCCACTGATTAAAATGCGTTCAGAGTTTTGGGAAAAAAACTTCTACGTACCGACGCGGTGCCAGGAACACAATATTCTAATTCAAAACAGCACATCCACATTCTATTGTGAATTTAAAAATAAAAATATTTAAATTTTGAATTAAAATTCGATGACGGCAACCTCGTTGCAAGCCAATTTAGTAAAATCGTTGCCATCTTACTCAGGCCCATAAGGAAATCAATTAACGTACCTGACGTCACTTCCCGTACCGGAAACAGCTGATCAGTAGCTCTAAATTTCGATAAACAGCTACTTTTGAGGTTGTCAAATATGACATTTCTGAGATGAAATTTAGCCGAAATGATACAAACGGGATCGAAATACATATATTTGCGCGCTAATGTCTTCGACGTCTCATATTTAAAATAAATCGTTGACATGGTACTGATAAAAATTCAAACTACAGTCATATGTATTGTCAGAAATCTTTAAAAAATTTGTTTGATGTAAACAGCACTAGATGGCGCTGATTAGGCTACTCGAAGAGGTTAGTTCGCGATGTGACGCGGTGTTTCCGTTTTCGGGCCTGAGTAAGAAGGCAACGGTAAAATGCATAGTACATTCACATAGTATCCACACCTTCCATTTACCCTGTGTTGTCCACTTTCTGAATTTTCTCAGGGGCCGGTCAGCTGAGCCGGGGCGCGTCAGCTGAGCCGAGGCCTGTCGTATTCAAAAAACAAAACAAAAAGCAAATAAAATGTCCGACGCACGTGTTCTTTTACGCATTTCAGAACATGGGAGTGGTACCAGATCCTAATTAAAAATTAGAAGATTGCATAGAACGAATTTGTTTTTCTGCGAAGTTATGGATTTTTTGAGAACTAGTAATCCTGATATCTCTCATCGAAGTACATGTTTATATTCGCGCCAATCCTCGCGTCAACATTTACTTACCTAACTGCTACCGAAGATTGATGGTCGCTCTTCGGCTTGTGGTCGGATTTTTCCGGAGGGTAGATTGAGTGTGGATACTATGTGAGCATACTATGGTAAAATTTATTGCGTTATCTCAACGTCTGCTTACTCAGGCCCAGAAGGAAAGCAATTAACGAGCACGACGTCACAGTGGGAACTGTCAAAAGCTGTTCAATTGGTCTAAAAGAACACGTCAATAGGTCTAAAAACCTGGTACGCATTGTGACGTCAGAGCATATATACTAACTAGCACCTGCAATCGAGGAGCTGTCAAAATGAAAAGAGAGGCAAATAAACGTATAAAAGATGGATTAAAGTTTACCATGTGTTGGTTCAATCGCTTGCAAATTCAAGTTTTTGTCTACCATACATATGCACTTTTAGTCTAATTCTCTCTACTTTATAAGTACCGTACGAAATAAAATTTGTTCTAATTGCAGCTGCTATTTAGTAGATATGCTCTGGTGACGTCATGCTTCCGCTTTCGGGCCTGTGTGAGGAGGCATTGTTTATCTCGCAATGGAAAAGATCCGTTGCCGGCGACCTGTAATTTGAACACAAAAAAGTGAGTGCTGAACGGATTGGGGGAGTACGTGGAACCATCAAGACATGAATTGATCAGATAAGTGGCTGGGGGAGAAATCTTGAGACGCTTTGCGATTGTGTACGAATTTCATCCCTTATCGATTTTCTTGACTTTTAATTAATTATCAAAGATAAAATAATCACTTGATAGTAGTAGTGTACAAAATGATTTCGCGGGAGTGTAATTTGTTTCTGCAAAAATATGAAAATGCCCGAACGATGGAAATATTTCGCACATTTATGTACTCCTTATTTTTGTGTTAAAATACGAATAATGAAATTGTGTTAGATTACTCGAATATTAGCAGAGCTGTGATTATTATTCATATATCTTTAATGGATCAGTGATTTGCTTTGTAAACCAATTTCAAGTGAAATTGTAATGATTTTTATCTATCACACGAATCAAACGTCGAGATTTCTGAAGAAAATCCGAACAGACCTCTCATCGGCTCTGGACATGAAGTCTTGAAACGTAACAACGGACTGTACCCCTCAGGTCAACAATTCCGGACACTCTCAGTCTAATCCGAGGTAGCTACTGGCTAACTAGCTAGTTCGGAGAGGAGCTCGGTCGCGGGTCTTACGCGAGCAGACTTAGTCCAAAATACAAAAAATTCAGCCAAACAACTTCCATCCTCAAAACAAGTTATGGTACCGCGTACCGACCGCGACGAGAAACTGGCCATTCGCAGATTACAAGAATCCTACCCTCGTAGCGGCATACTCACCGTTCGCTGATATTCCTTCTGGAAGGGACGGGTTTAGCTGAAAAGCAAAGACTTAATCAGCCTAGCAATTCATTTTATTCATGGTCGATAATGAAATATAAACAAAACATTCCGACAAACTTTCAAGTTAATTATAAATAAATAGCAATTCTAACTAAAGCTCCTTTTACACTAAATGATACAAAATTAAGTCTTGCCCTTTACGTATAAATTATAAATGTTGAATTTTATGTCATGTTGCCAAGTATTTTGCTTTGAAGTTAAAGAAAAGAGAAATCAACTGATTTGGTTTAATGTATATTGCAAGAGAAGAGAATTTCGATTACAGTTTATGTTGAACGTGAAAGTAAACCTGTTAAGAACTCTCTATTTAAAATGAATTATCGAAAATCATCTAACAATTTGGAGAAGGAGAAGGAATTAGCTCCTGTTTTTCATATTCTATTCATACTTGTAATTATAGAGCAATCATAAGAACCACATTTATTTTCAGTGGTCAAATTAGCTATCAAAGCTTTTCCTTCAAAGTCAAAGTCGCTTTATTTAATACCAATCGTTATAAATTTTTAAAAGAACATAAAGCAAATTCCAAACAATAAAACTATAAAAAACTTAATGGCCCGAATGGCTCTCTAAATTTATACGTTATCAGTTAAACACATTTAATGAAAAAAATACACTTGCAAATTTAAATTAATTAAGATTATTAGATATTTTTTGATTCAATTGGAAAAAGGAGAAAAAACCAACCAGAATTATTCAAAAATTACTTATACTACTAACACAACAATGAACTTATATCCTATACCTAATATGTTACACCCTAATTCTAAATAAGTTCAATCAAAAAAAAAAACGTTAACTTATATTGAAGTCTATACCTAATTTATAATACAAATAAACGACAATACTAGATGTAGCAATGATGAGATGAATCTAAAAAACTAAGTAACGAGAAAAAGCACAAAAACAGAAAATAAACACGAATAATTTAGACATTGTCATTCAGCCACCAATACCTAGATTGTTCCATCTCAGCTCGACCAGCCTCAACGAATCTAGCAAATGAGTATCTCCATTAGAATTGTTGGTCTCGTGAGCTCAGATTCGGAGGATATTTTATCTTCTTATCGGTGGCCCGTCGATATATGTGATATATGATTGAGACGCCGTTAGAATCAAAAACATATCGATTATGTCCAAATACACGAATGCTTCTGGAGGAATGAAGCCAGTAGTGAGGCAAGTCACAATATACCCGTCTGTAGGGTGGAACGGCTGTGAAATCCAAGGGTTTTCACTCACAGTAACAGATCTTGCGATATGATTCCGAAGAAGTTTCAATATGAAGATATCGACTCTTGTCACTTGAGCGGTTTGATAAATTTTTCTATTCGATATATAGTGCTTCCAATCCGTCTCAGGCTTTCTGTACAAACCAGTACATGCACGAAGACATTTCCTTTCGAAAACTCTTAATCTTTCCATTGTACTAGCACTCTGGTTGTACCAGATCTGGCATCCGTATGTCAAAACTGGCCTAACTAGGGTCTTGTAACAAATAACTTTGACTTTTTGATCAATGTATCTGGAATGAAAGAGTCGCCGAAGGGCGATGACTACTTTTAGTGCTTTACTGAGCATGATTTTGACATGTTCAGTATAGTACAGATACTGATCGAGATGAACACCGAGGTATCGAAAACAGGATTTATGTGGAACCCGTTCTGAACTACCCTCACCAGCCATAATGTGGAAATCCTTCCAATTACGTTTCAGGTCTTGACTGGCCTCCAGCAGCGTTGTCCGAAACAAAATTGCTTCGCACTTCTGCGCATTGATTTTCATTCGCCAATTGTCGGTATAGAGCTGCACATCATTAAACATTTTTTGAATTGGATCATTTCACCCTTTTCACATCAATTTAATGTAAATCTATACGACAAATTTGCTCTACATTTGAAGCTTTATCTAACGTCGCGCGGATATCGATCACTCTTTCGGATGGCTCCGATAGCTTTTTAAATTACTATTTTTTGAAGATTGCTCTGAACTATTGTAGCTTTTCGGTCTGCCGTATAGATGATCAGATCATCAGCAAACGCTACCAATGATCGCGTTGGCGAGACATTAAAATCAAAGCTGTTCAATAGCTTGCGAATGAATATTGAGAAAAGCAGGGGCGCAGTAACTGTTCCCTGCTGTAGACCATTCAAGACCTTGAATTCGCGCATTGTTGTCAGATTTCCATCAGTTACAACAAATGATTTCCCGTATAACATATTGCACATCATGGTGACAAGGTGTCTGGGGAACCTGTCCTGAAGAAGTTTGAAAACTAGTCCATCTAACCACACCGTATCGAAGGCCTTCTCCATATCAATTAGACATGCTCCAACACATTCTTTGTTGTTTAGTTTCCAACAGATGTCTGAGGTTACTTTCGTTATTGCATGTATGGTCGAATGCCAGGCACGAAAACCAAATTGGCAATTCGGCGTCAACTCATTTTTCTCAATGTGGGCGTTTAATGCTCTGTTGAGTATCACTTCAAACACCTTGCTGATGTTAGGCAGCAAGCCGATTGGGCGATAGCTTTTAGGGCATGAAGATTCTTTTTCTTTCTTCAAGATCGGAAATACCTTAGCCTTTTTCCACTCATTTGGGAAATATGAATTGTTCAACATGTTGTTGAACAATATGCAATAATTCCTAATAGCAACCTTCCGCAAATGTCGGAGAACTATATTTGGAATACCGTCAGTACCACATGATTTTTTGTTGTTTATTCTGCGAAATATGAAACACAAGTCTTCATAGCTGACAAAATAATGAATAAAATTCAAGGTCGGTATGAGGTCAGATGTTAATGTTTCATCGAAATGAAGAATTGATTGGCCGTTCAGGCTTGATTTGAAGTCGGAAACTTTTGCTTCAACGACCTCCGAAAATATTTCATTCCTTCTCTCTGGGTTTGGCAGATGAACCAATTCAAAATGTGTTCCAATCAGGGCAAGTTTCTGCAATCCATCACATATAATCCTGTTTTCATTTCTATCCGGAGTCGTACTGTCAATTTCGATACCAGCTCTATCGAAAAGATTTATCTCATCACTAGCGACTTCAAGATTCGATACCTTCACTCGAGACTTCCTGCGGAATAAGCTATCCACTTTCGCGAAAACGCCATCTGGGTCCTGTGGGCTAATACCCCTCAGTTTTTCCGCCCATTGATTGCTGACCTCACTCCTGAAGTATGAACGGATTAAGTTCCGGACATTCTTCAGATGTAATTTCAACGAAGCCAACGAGGGATGGTTGTAGTCCAAAAATCGCCGATAAATATTGTTGACGCGGGTGAGAAGAAGGCTTTTCAATCTTTTCAACCTTGCGATGGTTGATGTTTCATATCCTTCCATATTGTTTCGATGTTTAATCTTGGGAACTACTTTCTCAATCGTTTCCAACGTCAGCTTCTCTAACTTCGACAAATAGAGATCTATTTCATCGTCAGTTAGATTTCTGTTATTAGGAACCATTGAGCAAGCGTTGCCATCATCAGAAGAGGGACATTGCTTCTGGTACTCCCGATTAAACTTCTTTTGAAACTTTCCCCAGTCTGTTTTTTTGAAATTCAACCGATGGTTTTCATGTTGAACTGGAATGAGGAAGAAATCATCCCTTTGATGATTGATTTCCATTACGATTGCGTTATGGTCGCTATCGTAAGGAAGCACCTGCAGTTTCCGTTGAGGACTATTAAAGCTGAATTCAAGTCTTGCGTCAGCAATGCAGAGGTCCAAATATGAATTTGTCCTAGGGTATGTTGGGAACTCCGACCCATATAGGTTGCCTGTATTCAATTTGATTCTCTGTTATCCATGATTTCAGGAATACACCTCTTGGATTATTGGTGGTGTTTAGCCATGATGTATGCTTGGCATTCAGGTCACCGGCAAAAATATAATAACTATGCAGCCTGTTCAATTCGAGTTTTTCAAACAAGGAATTGAGTTCCTGCTTGAACTTGAGAAAATTTTGACCAGTTGCATAGGCAGAGATAACGGAGAGGTTATCCCCACCTGGCAGTGAAATTTTGATGATGGACACTTCAAGAAATTCAAAGTTTTTGAATTCGACTTTTTCAATATTTTGGAAACAATAGGGTCTTCTAACCAATATCCCGGTGCCACCTCCCCCATCACCTGTTACCCTATCGTTTCTTACGAATGCAAAACCTTTGAATTCCGTGGAATGCCATGAATTGAGGTGGGTTTCAGTGAGAAGTATGATGTCAGGCTTTTGCTTAACAACAAATTCAAGGAGATAATACGTCGATGTATAGCAACGATAGAGTTGACGTTGATCGATATGAGGCGACTAGATGACAAGTTATTATTAGGCATTTGAAAGACCTAAACGCTGAAAAGCAAAGTTAATTTTTGAATCTTGTTTGTCGATTCTCTCCGATAAAGAATTAAGTTGCTGGTAAATTTTGAGTAGCAGCTCATTATTGCCACTTACATTATTTACATTATTTCCAGCATTTTCTGCTGGTCCTCTAGCGGCGAGTGCAAATGATACTCCAGGCTTGACGAAGTTGGAAGGTATGATATTACGGTGTACTTGTGTTTGCTTTGGAGCAAATTTAACTTTTGCATCTTGATATCGGGAGCATCCTCGATATGATGCTGGGTGACCAAAAACACCGCAGTTAACGCAGTATAATTTTTCTTTAGGCTCCGTCTGAGCCAATTTGCACTCACCGGGAGCATGAATGTCTTTGCATTTAACGCAACGATAGAGCATGGCACAATTGGCAGCCGAATGTCCAAATCTGACTTCTCTTTTCTAGAGGCGTTCCCACCTCACCACTCTGAAATTTAAGTACCTTATTTGTTGAAGGGCACTTGGACTGCTCTTATTTGCAATTTGTACCAGGTAAAGTGGTAAATTCTTCCTTTCTATGGTCGACCTTCTTGTCGCAAAGGCTTTGACTGAAACAAAATCAATATCTGGTGCAGCCTCCTTGAGCACCTGAAGAAGATCGACCGTATCCTCTCCGCTGTCCAAACCCTTCAACAAGAAGGTCTGATTCTTTTCACTGTTTGGGGTATAGGTGAAGTGTGGAACCTCCCCAGAAATCAGCGCATCTTTGGCTGACTTGAAATCAACCAATGATTTCGTCCTTATAGTTAATTTTTCGGCATTAACTCTTTTGATTTCGGCTGCCAATAGCCGAACCATATCTTTCCCGGTTTGTCCAAACACTTTGTTTGGCGGAACTTTTCTTGTCTTGTTGGAAGCTTTTTCAGAGGAACCAGCAGAACTGCGGGCTGGTTTTTTCTCCTTATTTTTGTTCTTTGAATATTGAATAAAATTAACATCATTATCTTGATTAAAATTACCTCCGATGTTTTCTTCGATTTCCAAAATAATTTCGGCTCTCGTTGGTGCCACCAGCACTTAGAACTTCCTCTGGAACTGCTTGCTTTGTACTTTTCTTTGGCTTTGTTACCTGTTGCCATTGATTTTGTGGCTGCGTCTTTTGAGGCTTCATCCCTTTCTTGAAAAGATCCTTGAGAGACTGTATCTCTTGCCTAAGTTCATTATTTTCTTTCTGCAATTTGGCCATTTGTTGATTGTCCGCTATTATTTGCAGCTTGCACCCTCCATCTGCGGAGTTTTCTTCGTTATGTGTTCTTTTGATGATTATCGCCAGTTTCGTATTCGTCGTTTCCCCAGGTTGCCCTAACGGTGGGAAGCTGTCGGGCTCCTCCATACCAGCGGCGAAATTTTCTTTGTGAATTTGTTTTTCGTTACCAATCGAAGTATTCGATAGAAATTTCCTGAGTCAATTACTTCGACAATATAAGATTTTTTCCGATTAAAATTAACTTCGGACTAACGTTTTTAAAAAATTAATTTAATTTTTGAAAACTTTTGACAGGAGCGATTTAAAAGACCAAAGCTTTTCCGTCAGTACCATGGAGTGGATTGGCTCGGGATAAATACTAACACAAAAATACAGGTCGACCAGCGGATCGTTAATTACGTATGATACAAAGTTCCTTTTAATCAAATTGTAGAACGTAAAGACAGGCTTCCCAAAAAAAATTTTAAACACTTTTAATCTCTTCTTAATCAAGTGTTGGTGTTAACTTTTCTTCTGATTTCATACTTATAAGGATGATTACTTTGAAGTACCAAATAACTTCATTTATCAAATATCTTTAAATAGCATCTAATATATACTATAACTTCAAGGATAAAAAAAAACAATAGCTTCATTAACTGTGTGGTTTTGTTCTATTTTAAAATAAATGCACTTTTACAGCAATGGTACTCCAATTCCCATTTGGTTCTGTATAAGAACATATTTTACTAATAACTTAATATCTAAATGGAAAAATAAACTAATGCATTCGTAAAATCTAATTAATAAATTGATCGCTTTCCAGAAGGTGTGCAAGGTTTAAAGTAAGAAGAAAGATGAAAATTCTGGTAATTTCCAATAATTAAAATTGATGCAGACAGCATATTGATCTTATTATTTTACTAGCTTATCTAAATTTATGCTTAAAGCATTTGGACTATTTTTTTATTTATTTCTATCTTCCCGGTGCTTGCGTCATAAATTGCCAAAAAATTTACCTTCATCATGCTTGTACAAAAGAAAACCAAAGCACAATACTATCTCAGAAAAATCTATCTTGAAACACAATAGAACAGTTATTATTACCCAGCTTCATATCAAAATTTTAGGATTCTTAACAAATTGGCGTTTAGATGGGCAAAATTCTTATACTTATGGCTATGCGACAAAATAAATTTTGCATATTGAATACTTAATAACACTTTATGTGAAGCATTTGTACGTATTATTGATAAACCTAAAATATTCGACTACTCGTAAATCTTAGGATGGTTATTGTAAGACCCGATTATGAGGGGATCTCTTTTGATACTACTCTGTCTTCATTAAAAATGTCACGAAAAGTATGGAACCAGTGGAAAATTATGAGGATTTTAAAAAAACGTTCCCGAATGCAAATGTTTGCAAACATTTGATAACTAAAAAAAATCCAATCTTTGAAATAATTAAAACCTAAGTTTTTTTTTTAAATTCTAATGTTGATAGAATTCATTAATCCAAAAATCAAATTAAGCCTAACATGTTTCAAATGCATAGAAAATTAAATTCTACAATATACATATACGGTGATTATATATTGACTATGATCACCCTTTATAAAAGTATCACAAATAAATCCATATAATTCAAGAAATGCCAACAATTTTGTAATACCTTACGCTAGAATTGATTGACTAAAGAACAATCGTATATGCAACAATCTTTCAGAAACAGCGAAAAACGTAAACTCATCATTGGTTTTTAAGAAAAGACTTAAGGAACATCTAATAAATTCAAATTAATGATAAGTCCGGAGGATTGACAATTGCAGTATCTTAGGGCATTTTAGACCCTAACGTCGAGATACTTAAAGACTGCTAGTTTTTATAAACTCAGAGTTTTTTTTTTATTGCGTCGTATTATAATATTTTTTTTTATCTCTGAGAACATTTCACGAATCGGACTAGACTAGCAGGAAAGGAGTACTTCACAGCATTTGGTGTGCCCCTTATACCGATGTTTTAGCATTGCCTGGAGGCATACGTAGGAATTGACGACGTGTGAAGTGCATATCACACGAGCGTGGTGCGACGATGAAAGAGTGATAGAGAGAGTGGTAGGGAATGAAGGTATTTAAAAAAAAATATCATGAAAGAAGGCTTATGACAAATTAAAAGTTGGTGGAATACGGAAAACTAAAAATTGTGGATTATCCATACAGGTTATTGTCGAGTTAAAATGGAAATTAAAGCCGGAGTAACTCATAATAGAACTCACGTAATATGTGAGAGATGCCCCTCAACATATTTCTTGTAAAAAAACAATCACATCATCAACTGATCACTCAATCTATCACGAAATTTACTGCTATTTGACTGCTTAACTGTATCAATAATTAATTAAATTCATGCATGTATAAAAACTTGACAACAATTGTCCTTTCTTTTCTAAATGTAATTGTAAAACTCTAAACTCTTCCTCTCAACAGAATAAGGAAAATTAAAAACCTAATAACTCTGAAATTAATAAACTCAAAGCCGCAGCAACGTATATGTTTGACAAAGGGGGCAAAAAGCAAAGTATCGTGTGACTAAAATATAATTAAAATTAAAATCAAATTGAAGCTTTTTATGAAAACCTTTTCCCTTGTTCTTCCTTTTGACTCACATCATCCAAGTTTCTTTTTTTTTATGTGGGGTGGTAGCATGTCAGCAATTACAAGTGTATTAGGCAGCTGGTGGGGTGGTGGCGGCTGCTGTTGTTGAGGAGATGGCGCGGTCCCAAGGGCCGGTGACCATTTCTAAAAGTATAATCCCATTATGATTGTTGCTGTGGCGTATTTTGACTGTGCTGTTGTTTCATTCATCACAAAGCTGATGCTCAGCTCCTGCGAAAGATCACCTCTAGAATTGGTTTAATCTCGGTAACTAATTCCTTTTCAATGAAATGCAAATCGAGACGATCCTCATATGTGATTACCTTGATGGTAATACCCAAATGTCCAAAA
The DNA here is from genome assembly GCA_963969285.1 of Odontomyia ornata. Lineage (NCBI taxonomy): Eukaryota > Metazoa > Arthropoda > Insecta > Diptera > Stratiomyidae > Odontomyia > Odontomyia ornata. The sequence goes on along the minus strand of OZ017738.1, from coordinate 8,329,567 downwards.
TGCCCTGAACGCCAATACGATGCAAGTAAGACTCAGCCATACGTGGGAAAACGAAATTAATAACCACATTCTTAGCCTGTACATCGATACCACGTGCAGAAAGATCATAGCAGACTAGATTTCTGCATAGCCCTTGGTGGTAAGTAAATGCTACATTCTCAATATATTTGACTATTGCAATTCTATCACTTACAGCTAGCACTCTTGACAAAAACTCTGTACATCAATTAATTGCAAAACTCGTTACTGCACTTACAATGCAACCGCTCAACTCCTGCAACGTGGAATCCTCGTCCCGCGCGAACGGGGCGTCATCCTTCCTTTTACCTTTTGACAACTGTCAAATCGTGGTGCAGTGGCAGCGAGTGGTCTCACTCCCGAACCGTCGACGTCAATAGCGTAGCATATCTGGATCTGCTGATCGGCGTCAGTGGTGTAAGGCTAATTTATTACAGAATAAAACTCAAGCGCCCCATCAAAATGTATGGTGGAAGTGTTTTCGCTTGGGTGTCCAAAAGGTTCTCCCTCTCTTAAATCATCTGTTGAATAGTTATTCTTTAGCTCCTAGAAATAATCAGGTCCCCAAAGGAGATATGAAATTGAGAAACATTTGCGAGTGTTAAGTTTAAGTACACAGTATCTGTGATCTGTCCGCGTGGTGTAGTGGTTAGAGCACTAAGCCCGTAAACCGAAGGTTTCTGGTTCGAGTTTCGTTGGCGTCAACGAGATTTAGTTCGAGTGATTCTTCAAACGGACTACAAGCCTGTTCAGTTATGATACGTGCTGGTTTAAAATCAGAACATATCGTAGCTGGGTGGACAGACACACGGCCAAAGCGTGATAATGATCATATCACCTTGTGGAGTGCCGATACATTCGATCATGATAATGAGATACTCTAACTATCTCTAAGCGAAGGCCCGAAAGGGGCTGTAGTGCTGCAAAAAAAAATTTATGATCTGCCATGTTATTTGAAGCGATAATTACAGAAGGCGTCTTTGTTTTGCCCCGAATCTAGTAACAATTATGTGCTCAATGCGTTTAATAAGTAAGGAATTTGAAAATCACAATTAGCGCTTTCGTCGGAAATTTGTTGAAACGCTGTGCGGCTACTTCATTTTCATTCAAGTATAGGAATCATTTCCTACTAAAAGTACAGTGCATGTAAAGAGTTTTTAACACTAGAAACAACTGTAATAAATGCAAACGAAAAGTGTGGGAATGGACTGAATGGTGACATGTGACAGTACTGAAGAAAGAATTTAGCCATGTTGTTTATTCAAGCAAAGCATTTCTTAAATAATAAAACTCAAAGATCGGAAATTTTATCCGGGAACATTTTTTGGAGTGACAATATAGAATAAACTTTCAATGAGCAATGCTTGCCTATCAAGAGGCTACTAATGAAGCATGTAATTGCTATCCAAGATTAAGCCTGTAGACAAGACACCGGCAAATATAATTATTTACGGCAAGAACTGCAGTTTTATGGTGAATTGAATAGTCTTTATTTATGTGTCAATCAATGCAACCTTTGTTTTTTACATGTATTTTAATGGTTATTGTGTGACACGGACCCTGGCACATAATTGCAATTCATAAATGAAGTAAACAATCATGCTGTAACTTACAATTTCCTTTTGCCACCTGAAATTGAACGCCTGTACGAGTGTATTAGTAAATGCGTAAATACCTGCTACGATGAAATGTTACGTGCAGCAGAAAGCTTTTTCCGTGTACAACGAAACTGACTAATAATTGTCGCAGGTGATTCAGTAAGAATCACCCTGCCACTTGGCTTAAAAGTGTAAACGTGCATAATTTTTCAATTCAAAGATAATTTTCAGTTTAAAACTGCAAAAATAAAATGTCCAAGCAACGCCTGCTTACTCAGGCCCGAAAAAAAGCAATTAACGTACATGAAGTCATAGTAGGAACTGTCAAAAGCTGTTCAATTGATCTAAAAGAACAGGGCATTCGGTCTAAAATCCTGGTGCGAATTGCGACGTCATGCATCCACTTTCGGGCCTGTGTAAGGGGACATTGGTCCAAAGAGGTAGTATGAAACGTCCTTCTGACTACCCGCCCCCGCTACGGAAGATATGTGACGCCCGAATTAAAGGCAACTTCCTGTTTAGCAATTATTATGCTCATATGTCTTGAAATCGTTTTATTATCAACCGTGTCGAATTGTGCCAAGACCTTCTATATGCAATGGAATAATTCTAACAGCATTGAATTTATTATTGTTATAACACGCGGTCATGGGTTGTCAATATTTCATTTGCATTTGTTGCTGATTTTCAAAAGCATACTCAGCGGTAGCGATAGAGCGTGTTAGCATTCTAGAAATCTTCAATACAACAAATATTGCTGACGGTGGCAGCAATATCAGCCATCTCATCTACTGGCTGATAGAAGCTCATCGACGTCAGGCAAATCATCAACTGGTCCCAGCCCGAATGCAAATGGTTACTAGTAGCAACCAACATTTTGCGTATGTGTAGATAGACTTACGTAAAAACAAGAGTCTCTACTTGTCAAAGAATGCAGTAAATCATTTACGCAGTGCTTCACATTAAAATTCCGACGGTTATAAATGTGACAAGTCTGAAACTACATATCAGACATTCTTTACAAATAGACAATGTATTACACTTAAACGCCATCGTTTACGAGTGCATGCAATGTAACAAGACAATCGATCGTTTGAAAACAATTGAAACTCACGATAAATAACACTTTAATCCAGATCCGTACAAATGTGAGTTAGGTAACAGATCAAACAAATTTGAACACTTAAAGATGCACAAAGCCACACTTTTACCTTTGGATCCATATGAGTGGGATAAATGTGAGAAAACTACAAATTTCCACATTTCAACCACTACAAAAATTGCATTTACTTAGACTTTGCCCCAAATTGAATGGCTTATAAAGCAGTCTAACATTGACGCACAGGATGACATGACAAGTGATTTGTCGTTGATATCTGAACCATTGAGAAGTACTTTGACTGTGTAGAATTCTTACTATTTTTAATTCTTTTCTATTATATAAGCTGATTCGGTATAGCAAGAAGAATATACAATGGGAATCTTTGGTTGATCTGATTGACTTCTCCAACACTTATTGGAGGGATTTATACGTGGCAGCTACAAATTGGAAACGGAAAATAATTGTGTTACCTAGTGATGTTATTTTCTCGAATTAAGAAGGAAAAGCGAAGCGGAAGCTCGCAATTCAAGCGGTTCAAATTATATGGATTTCTTACTGCTGCAAAAAATATATTTTTTCCTAAAACTTTGGGTCACAAATCATGGAAAGTTTTGTCTTGCATTTGAATTTATTAATCTTTTCACAATAAATGCAGATTTGGATAGCAATATCATTCATATTAAAGACATAATCGAAAAAAAACCAAATTAATAACTAAAACCTATATAAGTAAATACGTGATCTTTTGCAATATTTCCAATTTGAAAACACGTGAAATTGGTTTTAAACGTTCAATAGTTTAATACACACAAGCCTAACATTCAAATCATAGAGCGTTACCCTTAAGGCAGAAAACTGAAAGAATAGAATGGTCACTTTAAAAGTAATTCAAATAGCATAAATATGGAAAAGGCACATGAAATAGATACCACTCGTAATTGCCAAATACTACAATATTTTCTTTTTGTACAAAAAGTGGACTATTTAAACCTTTTTTTTAAATAAAGAAACAAACCAAAAGTCCTTCTACCTGACCTAATTTAGTACTCACATAATTTAGAACTTAACTGATTAACCTATCCTATACATCTATAAAGTCATTTCCTTCCACACATCCTTTAAACTGAACTCACATAACAAAGCAAGAGTCGACGCTTTTCAAGCAAAAAGAGAATTGGAATGCTAATATCCAACAAACAAAATAATTAACTACAACACCGCCAGCTAGGCAAAAATGTTGTGATCATTCCACAACCTTACCCTAAGACTTCATCGAACATGAGCAAACATACAGCTTAACAAACATTGTTTAAAGAATAACATAACACCAGCATTTGCCAAAATCGTAATAAAGCAAAACACAATTGTGCACTAAACACACAACGAAGTGTACAAATACTTTAAAAATAAAATAAGGACACTGTAAAGAAAAAAGGGACGATATCAAACGCCAACTACTACATTCACACTTACAATTAGCTAACAATATAGAAACTGAAAACTTTCTATAACTCTACAATGACGTAATACAAAACAATGATACTCAGCTCAAAACTAAATATGAGACCATGACAAAGAAAATGGACAAATTGATGAAAAAACACAACGACTATATGAACGAACAGAGCCTTCTATCCACGGACTGTAAATATATAAGACACGCATTTTCAGACACAGGAATTGGAGCTATTAGATAACGGACTGAAACACAACTTATATAACACAAACCGCAACAAAGACCTAGAGCAACTAGTGATCGAAATTGAACTAGCCATTAAAAACTGCTGCAGGAACAACAGACACGTACAAGACACGCTGCTGTAGATATACTACAAAAAATACCCCGTAGCATAAGCAAAACGAATTGCCACGAACACCATAAGATATTATGACACATTAAGAACAAACTTAAGGATAACCTCCTAACAGTGGCAAAGGCTGACAAAGGACATGTAACGGTGATCCGAAAAACAACAGGCTGCATACAAAAAACAAAAGACTTCCTTAACGTCAACGAATACAAACTGATAAACAAAGACCCCACTAACAAGTTCCAAGCAGACTTACGTACTGCTTTTATACAATCCCCACTAATGATTCCTCGTAGTATTATTTAATTATGTATTATGTCACACCAGCAAACTGCTCGAAAAACCTTCCTATCTCTTACTCGGAATTTTGTGGCAGATTTAAAAAAATATGTAATTATTTTTAGTCAATACCCGTAATCTGTAGAATACTGTTTCTTCTTATTATTTTTATTAAATGTGATTTCATATTAATTTCCCTTTATATTCAATGTTATTTCATATCAATTTTCCTTTATATTAAAATTTAAATGTTTCCCTTTAATTTTATTCGTCATGAGATTTAACTTTTATTACTATTTAAAAACTTCATTTCCTTACTTCAGTTCAAATTTCTTTACTTCATTTAAATTTTCTTTACTTCAATTAAATTTTGTTTTGAAAAATTGTAAATCTGCACATAAAATTTCGATTTTGGAAGCGCTGATCTAATACACCCCAACGGTGTATATTACATCACGGGAGGCAAGCCAACTGGGCTGATAGAGCTCAGCTGATGCGATTCACCGTATACATGGAATGCGAAAGAGGGAAGACAAGTTTTGGGGACGGATCGTGGAGTTGACTGACGACCGCGACACGGGAAGCACGGGAGAATGGGAGTTTTATATGAATACTCGGAGAGTGCATAAAAATTATTGTGAATAATATATGATAACGAGTGAATGTGATATGGTTAAAGAAAACAAAGGGAGTGAAATTTGAGCTGGCAAACATATAACCCTGCTATAATTAATTCCTCGGGAGTCGCGGATGAATGTGATCATGTTTCTACCAGTTTAGTGATAGTGTTCTCTTGAAAGACTAAATTTTTCCCCAAAATACCTACCCACCAACGAAACTTATACAAAATATGATGCATTGATACCATCGGATAATATTTAGGCGCTAAATTTGCCACCCAATGAATCGCACATAACATTTTAATGTCTAATAGTAATGGAAAGGCTTTCCATAAAGTGTGAGTGAAAATAAATTTACCAGAATGGAAGACGATGCATTCAATTTGTACGATGTACGCTTAAGCGTGAATTAGATGAAGCCACAAAAAAAAGAATACGCTTTTAGAAGAACAGAAGTCAGAACTGCAAAGTAAAATCGACAATTTGGAAAGGAGCTTCCAAAGCCTACTATTGACAGCTCGATCTGAGATCAAGCGAACAGATGTACAAATTGCTGATGCACGTAAAGAGTTTGGTTTAGTTGGTTTGTAAGAGGAAGTTAAATTTGAAAATGTGAAAACTTGTCAAGTAGAGTATTTACCAACAATAAAATAGAAGGTGAGTATAAAACAACCGAAAAAATGACGAATTATGCTGAAAACATTTATATTTGTAAATGTTGGGGATAATTGTTATATTTAAAGTAATAAAGTATTTTATGTCAGACATAATGGCAAGCAATACCGAAGCAAATTTGAGTGAAACGTTGATCGGGATGGTAAAAGATCAACCCATCTTGTAGGAAAAGCAGAATGTCGTCTATTAAAAAAGCGCGGCCGAAGTGCGCATCTGGGCCAGAATTACAGAGCAGCTAGTATCAACAAGTAGCTACCTGTTGTGATGTTGTTACAAATAATTTTTTTTTAACTTACGTAGCTGATCGGACAAAAATTCCACTTATGGTTTGATGATAATTGATAGGGAGGGACCACACAACGCTCTTTAAGTATAATTGTAAAATATTCAAAGCAATAATTTTGGTTGAAAGATCATCTAGTCATATGTGTCGGTAGTTTCTCAAGGTTTGTTTACCCGAAGCAATTTATCCAAGAGAGTTTTTATCAGGTCAATTAAGGGACTTAAACAATGTTAGCATGTATAACTTGATTAATCTTATGTATTAAGCGTTTATTTATTTATTTCAGAGGAAATATGCGAGCGACGCTGGCGCAGTCTCCACGAGTGATCTATGCGGGAGTTCTGGGTCAGGTGTACGAGGTGATGCTCCACAACATTGGGAGTTTTCGAAGGATATGTCTTTTTTAAAAGAATATGTCCAACCGAGAAAGTAAGTTTGAATTTTTAAAATTTTCATTCATCAATAGTTAAACTATTCGCAGGACAAAAACTAACATGGCACCGAGCCCAAGCTGCTTATATTCTTTGGACGACTCCATAATCGATGAAGAGGTGGACGGCAGCTTCTCCCAAGGATTGCTCGATGAGATTCGGACCTTAAATGTCCTCAAGGAGAAAATGACAATGGCGATAGATACTTCCACTGAGCACCTTAAAGTAAAGTCAACGCCGGATCGAACTAATGTGGAGGATAACTTCAGCCAAATTGTAGGTTCGATTATCAGTGGACTACGCCGCAATAAAAGGATCCTGGCAAAAGCTGATATTTTGGCATATCTGGCCAAAGACTAGAGATCGAAGTTGGAAGAACCAGCAAACCAAGGAAAAATTTTAAAATAAATTTTAATATATCTCCTAAATATGTACTTTTATTTTGCAAAATGAAACGGCGAATTTCTATGTTTTAATTTTATTTAGTGTATGAGAAATGTATTTATTACATTCATCTTTGTTAATATTTTGCAATGTATGATATTAGTTTTTTATGTTGAGTTCAAGTGAAAGCTGTATATTTTTTGAAAATTCTATTAAATCTTCATAATTCTTCTTTGCTGGTTGGCCGCCCCTCCGCTTGAAAAGTATTGTTTCATGGAATCGCATAATTGGAATGCTATTCGTGCCGCATTATTTGACCCCATCGTGGCTCGCTTAAATATGTTCCATCCTCGTCTTCATGATCAACAAATGTATCTGGGCAGTAGGCACCTGACTCATGCTCATTCAATTTTATAAAATTGTGAAGTATGATTGTTGCTAACACAATTTTTTCGCATTTGCTTGGAAGCACGTGAGTGAACTCCGTAATACTCTCCATCGGCTAACCAGAATACCAAACGTGTTCTCTATTAGTGCACGTACACGTGACAGCCTATAGTTGAACACACGTTTGTTGCTGTTCAGTCATTTTCCTGGATATGGGGGCATCAAATTGTCCTTCAAAGGCAGGGTGTTGTCCGCTACGAATGAATAGGGGGAGTTTAATTGCAATTTCGGTAGCCTCGCAGGTGGAGGCAGCGATAGTTGGCCACTCAGCAGTTTCCTCTCGAATAAATATTTGTGAAAATTCCTACGAAAAGTTTGTTCAAATTACATTATATTATATACAACCTCTCCCCATCATCACTTTGACTACCATAAGCTCCTATGTCAACGTATCTAAATACGTAGCGTGTATCACAAGAAGCAAGCAGGACAATGCTGCATGTCGATATGTAATTATAAAAATCTGAACCTCTATTCGGGGGTTTTAGATGTTTATGTGTTTGCCATCAATGGCACCAACACGATGGAGCATATCCCACCGATTTTCGAAATAATCGGCAATGGTACGGAAGTCCTCGATCTTTGCTGTACTCACATATACTTCGCTCAGAGGCAACCAAATTTCGTATCTGTCAAAACAACATAAGCGCTAATTTAGTACAGTTACGTTTGTTTTAAACATGAACGTCGTTAATAGTAAAAAAATCCTGTTAAAACAGCGTGAGAATTTTATTAACGCACACCTATCCGTGTAACTTTTTAGGGTAAGTCCTCTCTAGGGTTAAAAAAAAGTACTTTCAATGCAAATAACATTTCTTACAGTGTAACCATTTCCTACATCGAATATTTACTCATCCCTGCTAACACCAAACAACCAAATAACATCTTCTGTCAAACGAGTCTGCCGCATCGTTTGTTAAGTCTGTCGGGTTTGCTCGTACTTGACTTCTACAACATTTGAAAAATAACCAAAATGTCTAACAGAGACGCTAGCGAAGGCGGGCCCGATCGTGAAAAAAGCGAAAAGTCCAAAGTAAATTCTCAAATAAAACATGTTCCAAAGGACGCGCAAGTAATTATGTCAATCATGAAAGAGCTTGGCGTCAACGACTATGAGCCGCGAGTGATCAACCAGTTACTGGAATTCACTTACAGTAGGTATTGTAGGTAGCTGTACTTTCCTAAGATGAATTTTCCCATCCCCAGGATACGTTACTTGCATATTAGATGACGCCAAGGTATTCGCCAACCATGCTAGGAAGAAGGTTATCGATTTGGAGGATGTCAAGTTGGCGACGGAAGTCGCACTAGATAAGGCTTTTACTACTCCACCGCCTCGTCATGTAAGTTAAGTCAAATAAATTCTACCAACCCTCGTAATGCTTTGGTTGCAGGTGCTTGCTAAACTGGCGGAGACACGAAACTCAATGCCGTTGCCGCCAATTAAGCCCCATTGTGGACTGCGCCTTCCTCCAGATCGTTATTGCCTCTCAGCATGCAATTACAAATTGAGAGCCGCTTCGCAACCGAAAAAAATGCCGAAAGCTTCCCTCGACTCCAGGTCCACTTTGCGAGCACAGATGAAGCCTCAACAGGCGCCTGGTGGCAAACGCCAGTCAATTGCACAACCGAAATCCTCTTTGGTTACAATTCCAAAGCCAGTTTTCAAGTTCAGTTCGACTAAGACAGTAACTACAACCAACACCAAGCCCCAAATGGCAGCCAGCGTCAGCGCCGACATCAAAATGGAAGTCGATGATGACAATGTTCTTGGTGGCGGAGCTAGGAAAAGAGAGCGGGAAGATGACGACTTTGAGATTGTTCGATAAGAAGTTTATTATAACAAGTGTGGAATCCTTAATATAAACGTACAATAAATTTGTTTTATGAATTCTTCAGCGCCATTATAGTAGCACAACCCAAGTCCATAATTTGCAAATATTCGGAGCCTCCTTCCTGCAGTCTGAACATGCATTCCTGAAAGTTAACGTACAAACAACTGCCGAAAAGGAATGCGGATGTGATCTTACCCCAAGTTTGTCGCAGACGATGCTCTTCTGATCTGTGGTCAAGTGCGGATGTTTCAGTACGAACCCGTTGAATTGTTCTAATACTTGTCCGATACTGTACGCCTCCAACGATATTCCCTGGACGAAATCCTCTAGCTTTGTGTAATTCCCCGACCGACAGACTTCCAGGAATTCCTCCAAGTACTTTTGAGGGACTATTCCAGATATTTCTAATAAATCTTCCTCCAGAATTTTCTCCTTCATTTTCAATCGATAGCACGATTGGAGCATGGTTATAGCCCTTCGCAGATCGCCCCCCGAAATTTCTACGATCCGATTGTATGCGTTTTCGTCAATATCAACAGATTCCTGTGTAGAAATGTACTTCAATCGCTCGATGATTTTCTCCTCCGTTAAGGCTTTGAAGCGGAACTTGGTGCATCGAGACGTAATCGGTTCAATGATGCGAGACACGTAATTGCACACCAAACAAAACCGGGTGCTTCGGCTTTCCTTCTCCATTGTTCTCCTCAAGGCAGCCTGCGCCGCATGCGTCATAGAGTCTGCTTCATCCAGAATTATTATCTTGAACGGGGGGCACGGCTTTCCGTCCGGTCTCACCGAACTAGCAGTTAACTGCGCAAATGATTTGATTTTGCTCCGCACCACATCGATTCCTCGCTCATCCGACGCATTTAGTTCAAGAATCCGTTCCCTGTACAAATCCCCGAATATCTGCCGGGCAGCGGCGAGAGCTATACTTGTTTTGCCGGTACCAGGCGGGCCATATAACAGCATGTTCGGCAAGTCGGCGCCCTCAATGCATTTTTGTAGAACGGCCACTACCTCTTTCTGCTCAACGATATCACTTACATGTTTCGGGCGGCTGGAATAGTGAAAAGATATTAAATTTACCATGGCTTAATTAATCTTGAGTGTTTACTATTTTTCAACCCATGGTGTCGGCGGCTTCCGCTTGGGAGCACTGTGGGCGGGCGTGTCGGAGCTGCCCGTTGCATTTGAATCAGACGTGGATGGCTTTTCTATCCTCAAGAAAGATTGCATTTTAAACCACTAGACATAAATGTCTGCTCCAAAACAAACTTGGTTATGTACCTTCCCGCCTTGTTATCTACTGAAGTTGTTAAATACAAGATCTAGATGACATTTGATCAAGTAAACAAATTGTTTCAAACCTGTTTAGTACAATTGTACCTCAATTGTGTAGAATGTGGATTCCAAATCAAAACTGACGTTAGATAGGAAGCCATATGGTAGCAATTTGCATATGGATTAGTCGGCCTACTATGGACAAGCTTCCGGTAGCTATCACCCAACCGCGGCATTAGCAAATGCTTATATTTCGTAATATATACTATTTTCCGAATAAAAAACGTGGAACGGAACGCATTCCGTGCATGCTATAAATTCACCTTGTATAGCCCACTGTACTCCTAAACTTTTCAAGACGAGCAAATGAAGCACACATTTTGCACCTTTGACTGATAGCTCAGCATTGAGATGTAAACAAACTCCTATAAATTCACTTTGGAAAGCGATAAAAACTAAACGGGTATAAGAACTGAAATAATTTTCACTTCACTAGGAGCGCTATTGTGTTCTCCGCGGTCAAAGGTCAAAATTATCTATTACAAGCCCCTGGTTAGACCAGTTTTGACATATGGGTGTCAGATCTGATACACCCAGAGTGCAAGTACTATGGAAAAGTGGAGTTTTCGAAAGAAAATGTGTTCGTGCCTGGACTGGTTTGTACAGAAAGCTTGAGACGGATTGGAAACATTATATATCGAATAGAAGAATTTATCAAACTGCTCAAGTGACAAAAGACGATATCTTCATATTGAAACTTCTTCGGAATCATATCGCAAGATCTGTAACTGTGAGTAAAAACCCTTGGATTTCACAGCCGTCTTAGCCTCGCTACTGGCTTCGTTCCTCCAAAGCATTCGTGTGTTTGGACATGAATCGATATGTTTTTGATTCTGACGGCGTCCCAATCATATATATAGATGGGCCATCGATACGAAGATAAAATATCCTCCGAGTTTGAGTTCACGAGACCAACAATTCCAATGCAGATACTCATTTGCTAGATAAGTTGAAGCTGGTCAAGCTGAGATGGACCAATCTAGGTATTGGTGGCTGAATGACGATGTCTAAATTATTCGTATTTATTTTTAGTTCTTCCCATTTTCCTTACTTTGTTTTTGAGTTTCAGCTCATTATTGCTACATTTAGTGTTGTTTTTTGTGTTAAAAATTAGGGATAAGTTAGGTATATGTTATGCTTATTTTATTAGGTTTAGAGATAAGATTAAACGCTTAGGTTAGGAACACTGTGATAGATTTTTTTAGTATAAGATAAAGCTTTTGATTGAATTTTATTAGATTAGGTTGTAACATATTAGGTATAGGATAAAAGTTCACTGTTGTGTTATATTGATAAATAATTTTGGAATAGTGTTGGTTGGTTTTTTCTCCTTTTCCCAATCGAATCATAAAATATGTAATTTTTTGATTAAATGTTTTTAACTGAGAACGTACAAATTTAGAGAGGCATTTGGGCCATTAAGTTTTTATATTGTTATTGTTTAGAATTTGCTTTATATTTTTTTTAAATTTATAACTATTAGTATTGAACGAAACGCTTTTGAGTTTGATTTCGGTTTATTCAGCTGTTGTAAGGCTTTGCTAATAGAGTTTTGCGAAGTTATTCATGTATTTACTTCTCGTCAGTAAGAATGCGAATGCATTTCCCCTACCGCAAACTTTTCATGCGTCTTGCCCTGCACCCTTTTCTCTGCATAGCGGGACGTTCGTGTTGTGTAAATTTATGCTTACAATTCCTTATCCCCAATCAATTCAACGGACTGGCAATACATTAAATGCATAATACTTACCAATTCGCCTAAAATGTAAATCAAAATCAATTTTCAAAGTTGCACAATTCATTTCTACCAATTTGGAGCATACGTACATTTTGCACATGCTGCCTTCCTCAACGTCGTTTATCGAATGAAGTGAAAAAAGTTCCTCGAAGCGTAGGATAACAGATAGAGAATTGGGAATAAATAAGATCACTTTCCATGCTTTGATAGTGGGGTGAAAAAATTATTGAATTCCATACAACACCAACGTGAATTTTATATTTTTAGTAGCCAGCCTACATGTGGCAAGCTTCCGTGAGCTGTCAACCTACTTATGAGAAATCGAATGCTTGTATGGCGTAATAAACTCTATATTTCACATAAAAAAGGTACAAATCACATTCCTTGCATGCTAAAAATTCACCTTGTACTGTCCACTGTATATCTAAACTTTTCAGAACAGCTAAATGAAACAAACGTTCTACTCCTTCCACTGACAGCTGGCTTGAGGAGGTAAACAAATTCCCAATCTTTTGACTTTGAATCTCAATTAAACATGAACAGATGTATGAACTGGAACGAAATTTTCGTTATAAGAAGCGCTACGATGTTCCCCGCGGACCATCTGGATTTCACCGCTGAAGTTCGTCTCAAAACCATATAAAACGTCGATTTTTGTTGACACCTCCACATTTCTTCATATACCGCCACATAAGTTGGCGAGAAAAGGCAGCCTACATGTGGTTATGGATGCGGTAGTAGGGCTTTCATGTACATGGCTTATTAAGCTGCAGTAAGGCTTTGCGTACAAATACACATCCGACATTCGGAAAGTTTTTGAACTATCATTTACTCCTTTTCTTCCCTCCCTAAGGCTGGCCCCATTTCTATTTAATTTGGCTCTGGAATACGTCATAAGAAAACTACCTGTCAATACAAGAGGTAAGTTTCTATACAAGTCAAGCCAAGTGGTAGCCTATGCGGACGAAATCAACATTTTGTCACGCTCGTTCACAACCAGCAAAAAACCTTTACGAAACTCGGCAGCGAAGCAGAACTAGTAGGGCTACAAATCAATGGAAATCGAATTAGACTCAACACACAGTTGCGGAAAAATACTTCAAATACCGAAAACATCACGTTTGAAGAATACAGTATCGAAAATGTGGGGGTCGATTTAGGCACCAAAATAACGAGAACCGCTAAAGAAAAGACGAAATACACCGAAGAATACAGCTCGCAAATAAAATATTTTGTTCAGTTTTGACAATCTTGCAGACCTGTGCTATGGTATAAGTGTGAAACATGAACCCTTACTCATGCATGTCAAACATATTGAACGTCTTCAAAAGACGGGTCCTGAGGTGAGTGATTGGAGCGAAGCTAAACGAGAACCAACGGTGGATCCGATTTTCAACGAGCCAGAGGTCTCAACGATTATAAGACTGCGGAAGCTGCAATGGGCCACGTAAATCGCATGGATGAATAACGTATACCCAAAAAGGTATTCGTTGGAAGAACTGAAGGGTGAAGGTCAGTGGGGAAACCGAGGAAATGCTGGTCTAACTCGGTCAACGAAGACGGTTCATCACTGCTCGAATCTCGAAATTGGAGGACGCGGTCAATGACCCGAGACAGCTTGGAGGCGTTGTTTGCAGGAAGCGAAAGCTCGAGTGGAGCTGTAGCGCTACGAAGAAGAATATTCGGAATACCATCAACACCATGTGATTTTTTGTTATTTATCCTGCCAAGTATGACACTCGTCTTCATAGTTGACAAAATAATTAAGAAGATTTGGGCTCGGTGTGAGATCAATGTTTCATTGAATTGAAGAATGGATTCGCCGTTCAGTCTTGATTCAAAATCAGAAACTTTTACTTTAACGACTTCTGAAAGTATTTGATTCCCTCTCTCAGGATTTGGTGGATGGACCAATTCACAATGAGTTTCAATCAAAGCAAGCTTCTGTAAACAGTCATATACAATCCTATTTCCCTATCCTTATCTAGATCTATCGCATACTAGTGACTTTAAGACACATTCACTCGAGACTTCTTCCGAAATGTACTATTCACTTTTGTGAAGAAGCTATCTAGATCCTATGGGCTAATATCCCTCAGTTTCACCGCCCATTGGCTGTTGACTTCCCTCCTGTAGTATGATCGGAATAAGTTCCGGACATCCTTAAGGTGTAATTTCAACAAAGCCAATAAGGCATGGTTGCAGACCAATAATCGCCAATAAATATTGTTAACGGGTATGAGGAGGCTTTTCAATCTTTTGAACCTTGTGATGGTCGGTGTTTCACATCCTTCTATATTGTTTCGATGTTTAATGTCGGGAACTATTTTCTCAAACGTTTCCAATGTCAGCTTCCTAAGCACCTATCGTTTCCGTTGAGGACTATTAAAACTGAATTTAAGTCTTGCGTCAGAAATACAAAGGTCCAAATATGATTTGTTTTAGGGTATGTTAAGAACTGCAACCGATATACGCAGATTGCACCTTTATACAATTTTGAATTTGTGTTTGGTCTTTTAACCTCAAAATTGTTTTATTTATTTTCGGCTGCCAAGAGCGCCATCCGAACATATTTATTGGCGGAACTTTTTCTGCCTTGTTGCTTGCTTTTCCTGAGAAACCATCAGAACTACGGATTGCTTCCTTCTCCTTATCTTTATTTTTTAAATACTGAATAAAATTGACATCATTATCTTTATTAGAATTACATCAATACTTTCTTCAACATGCATTTTCTCTTGTAATATGTGCAGCGCTGCGTAATAGTTTTGGCTATCATTAGCGCCTCCACCCCATAGGATTTCTTTTGGGGTCGTTTGTTTCGTAGTTTTCTTTCTTTGGTTTTGCGGTTGCGGGTCTTGCTTCTTCATCCTTTTCTTGAATAAATCTTGAAGGGGCTGTAGTCGTAGCTTTAGTTCTTGATTTTCTTTTTGAAATCGGATCACCTGCTTTGTCGATATAAGCCTTTTCCAATCAAATCAACTTTGGATTGACGTTTTATAAAAAACGAATTTAGTTTTTTGAAAACTTTTGACAGGACCGATTAAAAACATGTCTGTTCTCAGCGAATGCTAGACGTAGGATCTTTAAAATCACGTCAGAGTCAAAGTCAAAAGCGCTTTATTTAATACTCATCGTTATAAATTTTAAAAGAATATAAAGCAAACTCCAAATAATAACAATCAAAAAACTTAATGGCCCAAATGGCTCTCTAAATTTGTACGTTATCATAAACTCATTTCATCAAAAAAAAAACTATAGCAAATGCAATTAATTACGATTATTACATATTTTTACAATTCAATTGGAAAAAGGAGAAAAAACCAACCAACACTATCCAAAAATTATTTATAATTAATACACAACAGTGAAACTTTGATCCTACACCTAATATGTTGTAACTTATTTCTAATAAAATACAATCAAAAAAACTTTATCTTATACTAAAAATACTATAACAATGTTCCTAACCTAAGTGTTTAATCTTGTCTCTAACGGAATATAGTAAACATTACATATACCTAACCTATACCTGATTTTAACAAAAATATATAACAATACTAAATGTAGCAATAATGAGCTGAAACTCAAAAACTAAATAACGAAAAACACCAAAACTGAAAACAAACACGAAAAATTTAGACATTGTCATTCAGCCACCAATACCTGGATTGCGTCGTCTCAACTCGATCAGCTACAACGAATCTAGCAAATTAGTATCTCCATTGAAATCGTTGGTCTCGTGAACTCAAATTCGGAGGATATTTTATCTTCTTATCGGTGGCCCGTCGATATATGTGATATATGACTGGGACGCCGTCAGAATCAAAAACATATCCATTCATGTCCAAATACACGAATGCTTCTGGAGGAATGAAGCCAGTAGCGAGGCAAGTCGCTATATACCCGTCTGTAGGGTGGAACGGCTGTGAAATCCAAGGGTTTTCACTCACAGTCACAGATCTTGCGATATGATTCCGAAGAAGCTTCAATATGAAGATATCGACTCTAGTCACTTCAGCAGTTTGATAAATTCTTCTATTCGATATATAATGTTTCCAATCCGTCTCAGGCTTTCTGTACAAACCAGTACATGCACGAAGACATTTCCTTTCGAAAACTCTTAATTTTTCCATAGTACTAGCACTTTGGTTGTACCAGATCTGACATCCATAGGTCAAAACTGGTCTAACCAGTGTCTTGTAACAGATAATTTTGACCTTTTGATCAATGTATCTGGAATGAAAGAGTTTTCGAAGGGCCATAAATACTTTAAGTGCTTTACTGAGCATGATTTTCACATGCTCAGTATAGTACAGATACTGATCGAGATAAACACCGAGGTATCGAACACAGGATTTATGTGGAATTCGTTCTGAACTACCCTCGCCAGCCATGATGTGGAAATCTTTCCAATTACGTTTCAGGTCTTGACTGACCCCCTGCAGCGTTGTCCGAAACAAGATTGTTTCACACTTCTGCGCATTGATTTTCATTCGCCAATTGTCAGTGTACAGCTGTACATCATTGAACATTTTTTGGAGATTGCTCTGAACTATTGTAGCTTTTCGGTCAGCCGTGTAGATGATCAGATCATCAGCAAACGCTACCAATGATCGCTTTGGCGAGACGTTAAAATCAAAGCCGTTCAATAGCTTGCGAATAAAGATTGAGAAGAGCAGAGGCGCAGTAACTGTTCCCTGCTGTAGACCATTCAAGACCTTGAACTCGCGCATTGTTGTCAGATTTCCATCGGTTACAACAAACGATTTCCCGTATAACATATTACACATCATGGCGACAAGGTGTCTGGGGAACTTGTCCTGAAGAAGTTTAAAAATAAGTCCATCTAACCATACCGTATCAAAGGCTTTCTCCATATCAATGAGACATGCTCCAACACATTGTCTATCATTTAGTTTCCAACAGATGTCTGAGGTTACTTTCGTTATTGCATGTGTGGTCGAATGCCTGGCACGAAAACCAAATTGGCAATTCGGCATCAACTCATTTTCCTCAATGTGGGCGTTTAATGCTCTGTTGAGTATCACTTCAAACACCTTGCTGATGTTAGGCAGCAAGCTGATTGGGCGATAGCTTTTCGGGCATGAAGATTCTTTTCCTTTCTTCAAGATCGGAAATACCTTAGCCTTTTTCCACTCATTTGGGAAATATGAATTGCTCAACATGTTGTTGAACAATATGCAATAGTTCCTAATAGCAACCTCAGGCAATTGTCGGAGAACTACATTTTGAATACCATCAGTACCACATGATTTCTTGTTGTTTATCTTGCGAAATATGAAACACAAGTCTTCATAGCTGACAAAATAATCAATTAGATTCAAGCTCGGTATGAGGTCAGATGTTAATGTTTCATTGAAATGAAGAATTGATTGGCCGTTCAGGCTTGATTTGAAGTCGGAAACTTTTGCTTCAACGACCTCTGAAAAAATTTCGTTCCCTCTCTCAGGGTTTGGTAGATGAACCAATTCAAAATGTGTTCCAATCAGGGCAAGTTTATCCAATCCTTCACAAATAATCCTGTTTCCATTTCTATCCGGAGTCGTACTATCAATTTCGATACCAGCCCTATCGAGAAGATTTATCTCATCACTAGTGACTTCAAGATTCGATACCTTCACTCGAGACTTCTTGCGGAATATGCTATTCACTTTCGCGAACACGCCGTCTGGGTCCTGTGGGCTAATACCCCTCAATTTTTCCGCCCATTGATTGCTGACCTCACTCCTGAAGTATGACCGGATTAAGTTCCGGACATTCTTCAGATGTAATTTCAACAAAGACAACGAGGGATGGTTGTAGTCCAAAAATCGTCGATAAATATTGTTGACGCGTGTGAGAAGGAGGCTTTTCAATCTTTTCAACCTTGCAATGGTTGGTGTTTCATATCCTTCCATATTGTTTCGATGTTTAATCTTTGGAACTACTTTCTCAATCGTTTCCAACGTCAGCTTCTCTAACTTCGACAAATAGACATCTATTTCATCGTTAGTTAGATTTCTGTCATTAGGAACCACTGAGCAAGAGTTGCCGCCATCAGAAGGGGGACATTGCTTCTGGTACTCCCGATTAAACTTCTTTTGAAACTTTCCCCAGTCTGTTTTTTTGAAATTCAACCGATGATTTTCATGTTGAACTGGAATGAGGAAGAAATCATCGCTGTGATGATTGATTTCCATTACGATTGCGTTATGGTCGCTATCATAAGGAAGCACCTGCAGTTTCCGTTGAGGACTATTAAAGTTGAATTCGAGTCTTGCGTCAGCAATGCAAAGGTCCAAATATGAATTTGTCCTAGGGTATGTTGGGAACTCCGACCCATAAAGATCGCACCTGTATTCAATTTGGTTCTCTGGTATCCACGATTTCAGGAATACACCTCTTGGATTATTGGTGGCGTTCAGCCATGATGTATGCTTGGCGTTCAGGTCACCAGCAAGAATATAATAGTTATGCAGCCTGTTCAATTCGAGTATTTCGAACAAGGAATTGAGTTCCTCCTTGAGCTTGAGAACAGTTCCACCAGTTGCATAGGCAGAGATAACGAAGAGGTTATCCCCACCTGGCAGTGAGATTTTGATAACGGACACTTCAAGAGATTCAAAGCTTTTGAATTCGACTTTTTCAATATTTTGGAAACAATAGGGTCTTCGTACCAATATCCCGGTGCCACCTCCCCCATCACCTATTACCCTATCGTTTCTTACGAATTCAAAATCCTTGAATGTCATGAAGTGCCATGAATTGAGGTGGGTTTCGGTTAGAAGCAGGATGTCAGGCTTTTGTCTGGCAATGAATTCAAGGAGATAATCACGCCGATGTAAAGTAACAATGGAGTTGACGTTGATCGAGATGAGACGAATCCTATCCGTGGGAATGTGGCTGGATGACAACTTATTTTGAGCCATTTGAAAGTCCTAAACGCTGAAAAACAATGTTAATTTTCGAATCTTGTTTATCGATTCGCTCTGATAAGGAATTTAATTGTTGATAAATTTTGAGAAGCAGCTCATTATTGCCACTTACATTATTTACCCTATTTTCCGCATTTTCTGCTGGTCCTCTAGCGGCGAGTGCAAATGATACTCCGGGCTTGACGAAGTTCGGAGCTAAGACACTGCGGTGTATTTGTGTTTGTTTTGGGGCAGATTTCAATCTTGCATCCTGATATCGGGAGCATCCTCGATATGATGCCGGGTGACCAAAAACACCGCAGTTCACACAATATAACTTCTCTTTTGGCTCCGTTTGAGCCAATTTGCACTCACCGGGAGCATGCACGTCTTTGCATTTAACGCATCGGTAATGCATGGCGCAGTTGGCAGCCGAATGCCCAAATCGTTGGCAGCGATAGCACTGGTTGATTTCTCGTTTCTGGAGGCGTTCCCACCTCACCACTCGAAAATTTAAATACCTGATTTGCTGAAGAGCGCTTGGACTGCTCTTATTTGTTATTTGTACCAAATAAAGTGGTGTTTTTTTTTTCTACTGTCGACCTTCTTGTCGCGAATGTTTTCACTGAGATAAACTCGATTTTTGGCGCCGTTTCCTTGAGAACCTGAAGAAGATCGACGGTATCTTCTCCGCAGTCCAAGCCCTTCAGCAAGAACGTCTGGTTCTTCTCGCTCTTGGGGGTATAGGTGAAGTGCGGAACCTCCCCAGAATTCAAAGCATCTTTCGCTGATTTGAAATCAACCAGTGATTTCGTTCTAATTGACAGCTTCTCAGAATTTACTCGTTTAATTTCGAAATTTGTCAATTTGTTTTCGGCTGCCAACAGCCGAACCATGTCTTTTCCGCTTTGCCCGAAGACATTAATCGGCGGAACTTTCTCGGTATTCTTGGCTACTTTTTGAGGAGGACCAGCAGAACTACGGGCTGGTTTCTTCTCCCTATTTCTACTTTCATTATTTTTATTTTTTAAATATAAGATAAAATTATCGTCTTTGTTACCTTCGTCTACCTCCATGTCCTGCTGGAGTCCATCCAGCGCCGCAAAGTAGTTCTGGCTTTCGTTCGTGCCACCAGCACTTAATACCTCTTCAGTTATTATTGGAGTTGCAGCTTTCTTCTGTTTTTCGATTTTTCGTATCGGACCACTCTCTTGAACTTGTTTTGCCGTCTTGAACATTTCTTCATACGTTTGAATTCTTGCCTTTAGCTCTTCGATTTCACTTCGAAGGCGGCACACTTCCTGTCTATCCTCGAGCACTTGTGTTTTGCGACCGGCATCTGCGGTATCCTGGGTGCTCGTGTGTCTCCGCTTGTTGACACTTGCCAATTTCACACCGTCACTCTCCCCGGGGCCCCCCAACGGAGGGAAGCCGTCGGGCTCCTCCAAACAGCAGTCCCGAGTTGTCTTTGGTTTGTTGCTTTTCTTGATTTATTGGTATGGTTGTTCGATGCCTTCGACGATTAATTCTTCCCCAATAAAATCAAAACTTGCCTTTGACTGACTCGTACAAAATTATTTCAATTATTTGAAACTGACTTTTGTGAAAAATTAATTAATTTTTAAAATTAATGACAGGAGCGATTAAAAACACGTCTACACGCAACGAGTGCTAGACGTAGAATTTTTAAAATCACGTCTGTACGTAACTAATGCTAAACGTAGTATCGCAGCCAAAATGAATTATATTAAACCGACGTTAAGATACGGCAGAAAATCTAAAAGTAAGATAAAATAGTGGCAGGTCTGAAAATAAAACACATAAAGCCATTCCTCTTTCCTTTTTTTTATTTCCATTGAATTATCACATTCTTGTGCCAAACGTGAATGTAACATTCTTTATATATCCAAACATTTACACATCGCATCGAAAAAATCATTGCAGTTTTACATGTATAGATGTGTATGTATAAGTCAATTCCGATCATATAAATGAATACATACATACATTTCCTTTATTTTATGGTCATTTTTTCTGTAATCGTATTTTGTAAAGGTAATAATCCATCTTAGATTCTATGTTCTGTTTTAAAAAATAAAGTAATATAATTAGACATGAATCACAGATGTTTTCGTTTTAACAAAAAAAATTTATATATAACATGCATCAAACGTAATAGCATAGTAATAATTAAAAGTCCAAAGATGACTTTATCCTCTAAAAAAGGTTTTAAAACAAAAATCTAAAAAAAAAAAACAAAACAATTAGAATTCAATCTCATACGTTGCCTAGCTCCAAAAAAACTACCTGACAAGCTAATTTTTTTAAAATTCTCATTACAGAATATCAACATAAACGTAATTATATTGAAAAACGAAAAACTTTTTCTCAAAGGAATTAACTATAACTTGACTTCTGTTGACTCCCTCAGTTGATTTAACAAAATTTATGCGATTTAGTGCCTAAAAGCGGCGAAACAATTTTTTATTTAGTGATAAGCTAAATCAGTATACGAGAATCACAAGCAATTGATAGAATAAAGATCGATTATATGCAGAATTTGAATAGTAAAGGTTCAAAATAAAATGTTTAACAGATTTTCTGAATGATTTTCGCAAATCTATTTGATTGGTCTACAAATTAGACTTATATCTCTTTCCAAATTTTAAAAAAATATGTCCTAAAAAGGAGGTATGCCAAATTTAATAAAGCATTGCTTTCTATTCCAGCTCATCAAAACCACTTTCCATGGCATCCGCATTCTATATTCTCAAACCGTATAAAAATAAGAAATATCGATAGAGCAATCGCCCATCGCGGATATTGGCCTGCAAAATATGCCAAGATATAAAAATATATTATTTTCTCAAAGTTTCCGACGTAGATCATTCTTGGATCGATGAAATAAAATGTTGAAAATTCAATCATATTACTCGTATTAGATTCAAATGTTTGAAATGATTCTTTCAGCTCAAGCAAAATCTTAGTAGTCTGTCGACGATTAATCATGCAAAAATTTGTATCCTCACCAACTGATCTCTCCAACGTAATTTGTTGTTGAAATCGCATATAAGCTCGGCTTATATATCTCCGTGTTAAATGATCACGTATTAAAAATATTTCTATAACATTTTACTTGTGATTATATTGGAAAAACGCGCAATATTTACGCTTATGTTATTTTCGTCAAACAATGATATATCGTACATCACCTTAACTTTAACAGGTAAAACTATGTCAGTGTAATAAAATTTTCAAGTCAAACAATTTTCATTCTACAGCGTATAAAACACACAATATATAAAAGGGATCTAGCTTTCTTCAACTGGATAAAAAGTCTACTTGGTGATTACTTTGCTATGAAAATTTATAACGTTGATAACATCCAGGATTTTTTCATTTTCCGTCCCTTGAAATGCATTCATCTTGGTTCTAACCACATCACTCGTCCCTTCGAAGCATTCTTTTCAACTCTAAATCTTCTCAATTCAACTTATCGTACGAAACGGAAATAAGAAAATATGTTACGTTTAGCTTATAGCATAATCCTTCCTCTTCTTACTTCCTTACGTGTCCACAGAGGAGATTTCTTGCTCACTTCTCAATTTCTTAATCTTAAAATAATTATTTGGTACTCGATGAATAGGAATATACAGAAAGCGTCTCAAATCTTTCCAGCTTTTCTTTTTTAATAAAATCCTTACCAACTAGTTGCCTCTTAAATGTTTAGATAACAATTTATAAAAATGTAATGTTCACTTTTTTCGGTCAAAGTAAAATCGTGGTTGCCGTTCCCTTAGTCGATGATAAATTACCTTTACATTATAAATCAATATTATATATTCGTCCTATTATTATTTGTATATTTACTGCAGCTGAATATATAGTTTGTTGTATGTAGAGGGATCCCTAAAATGCTTTGTAGGTGGTACACCTTACTTCCAGATACTAAAATTGGTTTAATCCTTAAGTGATCTGTAGTTCTTCCAGTCCGCCCTTGGAAACTCCACTTTTGACTTTTTCCAATACCTTGTTTACAAACTCCGTCGAGTTGCCGGCTATTTTCATTTCTGCTGGAAAAGATGAGGAAGAAAAGCCTATTTAAGACTTAAGTATGTTGAATTCTTTGCAAGAACACTCACTTGTTGATGCTTTCACAATCCGTTCAACCTGTTGGTTCAGTTCCTCCATGTTTTCGTTCTGGCAATTGTATTTGGTGGCAAGGATGCGCTTTAAATCCGCTATTCCATTCAATAGTTTTCCTAGAAGTCGAAAGTTTTATTCGTTTCTACATTCAAACAGATTCCAACTTACTATGTTCAACCTCCAGCCCGTACAATTTGATTTTATTGGCCTCATGCTGCGCCTTCTTCTTCAATCGGCACGCCCTTGAGGCTAATTTATTTTTTTCCTTGCGCGATTTCGGTCGAACATTGAAGGGGAGCTCACTAACGGGTGTCATATCATTAATAATTCGACCCAGCTTGTCTAGTTCCTTCCCAATTATGTGTAGCTTTTTAGGGTTGGGCGTTAAATCGTTACCATCCCCTTTTCGGGCCTTTCCGCTATGCTATATAAAAATAAATAATCATAATTATCCCTGAGCCCTACCTAATGCTGAAATATGAGGGTGTTTTATTTAAGCTGAATTTTACATACCTTTATTCCGCGCACAGAGCAATTAGGACTAAATACAGGATCAGTAGCTTCATTTAATACATGTGGATCTTCCAATTCGGATTTTATAACTAATCGTTGACCCTTTGGACCTTTCGCTTGAACATTATACTGCCAAAAGTATCGCTCCTTGCCCTTTCCACTTCCATGACTGCCCACACGAGGCCCGTCTTCATTGTCAGAATCTAAATCATTATTTCAATTAAATTATGTATGCCTTCTAAATTTTGAGGGTTCTCTGAAAGTTCTTACCATTGTCTGTGGAATAGTCCTCATAGTGATCGCTATCGAAGTCGGAATAACCTTCGTCGTGTGAAAAATCATTTGCCTCTGGACTAAGTACACTTCCCGTACTTATGGAAGAAAACGACTCGGCTTCTGCCAACGAGCCAGTCGAAAGCAGATGTTGCCGTGGTTCTCGTCGTTGCCAGATTTGATCGAGACCTAGATGAGTGGGAGCTGACGACGACAAGCGAGAGGTGCCCGCTGCACTTGAGCATTGTGCTATGCTGCGTCTTCCACCACTTCCGAAACCGCTACTAGCTGGACTTAAGGCGCTGTTCCCTGCTATACACATTCGAGGTGTGGATGGGTCTGGTACGGATTGACCTAGCACATGACGATCCGGTGACATTGAGTAATCCTTTTTAAGTAGCTCGTGGAGCGCGGGACATCGGTTTTTCCCATGAGGTTGTGGCAAGCTGTGGTGATATTGAGCACGATTTGTGTGTGGCGGTGGAGTTATCGAATTGATCATCAATGGTGAACTAGAACTCGCCTGTAGGTAAGATGTCAAATAATGCTAATTAGTTTGTTTCCTTTTTTTTCATTCATAAAGCCTTACCTGGCTACCTGGTGAAAAAGCTACATTGGAATTCAGAGATTTTGTCGGCGTCGATTGGAATATTTCATAAGGACTCGATGAACCAGTTGTGTTTTGTTCGTCGAACGAAATATCCTGCATCGAAGAGTTCTTGAGAGGCAAAGAGAGCTGAGTTTGATTTTGGCGCTGTTGTTGCTGCTGCTGAGAATGTGACTGGGATAAATTATGCTGTTGTGGCGAATTATTATGGTGATGGTGCTGCTGATGATGTTGTAGAAGTTGTTGCGGAGGTAACGAAGATTCAGTCACGTTCATCTGATCAGGAGAAAAATTTATTTGACTCAGCTGACCGGCATTATTTACAGTGTAGCCCTGTTCAACTGGTATTAAGTCATCAATAATTAGATCGTCCAAAAGAGCCTCGTCATTCAATTCAGCAAGGGTTGGACCTAGATTCCGTAGAAAAATATAAGGAATTAGTAGCTCGGTGCTTTTAATATTAGAAATTACCTTGTATCAAATCCGCTTTGTCAATTTGAAATATATAGTCATCATCCATATGAAACGGTTCGGACTTCATCGCCGTCATTGCGTTCCCTATGTCACTCCACATTGTGTTCGAGTTACTGGTTTGGTTTTGATTCTCATATTGAAGTGAATTTCCCGTATTAGAGTTATTCACATTGTTTGTCGTAAATTGATTATGCATTGCATTTATACTATTCAAATTGATATCTTGAAGTAAGTTCGGCGATAGAGATGCGACTTCAAGTGCGTCCAATCCAAATTCTGAAAAATCCGCCATTATTTTCGAGGGATAATTCAAACCACTGCTGTTTCGCTGTGGTATTGATATTGAAGCAGTCGTTAGCATTGGATTTTCACGCAATGTATTTAAAATTGTATATTGAGGTTGTTGCGACGAATTGGAATCACGAATGTTGATGATGTTACTACTATTTTCGCCGCTCCCACCACCAACAGCTATTCCGTAATCGTTGGGATTAAACAGATCACACTTTAGTAAGTTACTAGAACTACACGAGCTATCACAGAAATCCGATCCAGCGATAGTATATAGTCGATTTTCAGTCATATTTCATTTGGTGTGGTAATAAACTTTACGCACGGAATATCAATTCCAGTGCCTAAAATGTAACCTTGAAACCTGTAAAAAAAAGAAACGGCTGTTGATTTGTTTTTTATGTGCATAAAGCGGAAAGTCTGTTGTTTTTATAGCAAAATTTAAAAAAACTTCTCCCTAATCGTTAATTAGAGCTGGGAAAATTAACTACAAGTACTTTTCAATTCCCATTACAAATAATTGTAATTGATTGAGTAAATGAAAACTTCAAACCCTGAGTATTGGGAATTGATATTTTCCCATTTTGATTACAGTAGTTGTAATGAGTAATATTTTTCTCCCAATTACTCTGAGGAATTGGAAAAGTAATGGCTTAGATGTAATGAGAATTGATTATACATATCAATTGCTTTCAAATTACAAAGTAGGTTGCGACTTCAATTCTAACTTGAATGCAATTGAACACATATTTAAATTCTCTTTAATTTTATCTGATTACTTTTTTCATTTCTCAGAATAATTGGAAGAAATGCCAAACGGTAATGGTACTGTAATTGAAATGGGCCAAACTCAACTCTATTTACTCAGGAATTGAAATTTTCATTTACTAAATTCCAATTACTTGTAATAGGAATTGAATATCAGTTACAAAAGGAATTAACTACTCCCAATTCTGTTTATAACACCGAATATATACCATTTTGATAATTAATATCCTTTTTTGGTCAAAAAGCTAGGGCATCATTGTAGAACTTGTAGATTTGTGGACGAAAGTTCTAGAGGTAACGATACTGATGGTAATCGGCAAGAATAGATCCGATTAAACGCTTGCTTCAAAGCTTCCCAGCCGTGCACTTTAAATTTTCCCCGAGTCATCAAAGGTATGTCATATAGCATTGTAGTGAAGAAAGACAATTTCTTTTCTAATTGATAAACTGTTGACAGCATTTTATGAAACCAATAGCCAAGCTATATTGTCGTAGTTCGTAACTCACGGTTCTCTTCCAATCTAATTAAATAAAAAGTTTTATCACAGGTGCTAAATTTTTACTTTTTATTTCAGACTAGAAATATAGTTAGCCACGAATTGAGTAATACATACAAATAAACTACTAACCTTATGAAGCTGACTACACTTCGTTTTAGCAGTATTTGCAACGCAGCGATTAATAGTACAAGACGCTTAGTGAATTTGGAGAAAAAATTATCATATGATAAAATACTTTCATTTGAAACGCCTTAAAGCGGAGTTCGATTTTTCCTTCGTTTACAATGAAAAATATCGAAAGTAGAATTTAAATGATGTCTTGAAACCGCCAGAGGGGAATATTGCAGTGCTCGGCCAAATGAGGTGACCAGGCTAGAAACGAAGGATATCCACGAAGTACTCTACATCGTAGCGCGCTCACTATCAATTTACAGCTGAAATTAATTAAAAGAATTTCTGCGAGTGGATAAAATCGAACCGCCCTCTTCTCGTGGACCCCGCTGGATATCCCAACAACGACGGTAGTGGTGAGCCATATTCCCGCTTATCAGCGTGGGTCTAGCACCCCAACCTATTAGTTCAACGTACTTCCCATATTGGCGCATTCATAAAATCACATGTGCATCACCAGATGGCAATACCGTTAATAAAGTCAACCATGTGCCCGATCAAATGAGGTATACTGGAACATCCGTGACGTTAGCATCGAAATATTAATGGTATCAACAGTGCTCGCTATTTCGAATTCGAGCGGATACGAAAGTTCGAGCGTGGGCGGCTGCGACTGCGTGAACGATGTGGAACTTGCCAGGTGTCAATCGCGTCCTTAATGATCTCCGTCATCTCCTTACGAAAATTGAGCATCATTTGCGCCATTTTTAAACCGGGCGTTGTTTCAAACAAGGTTGTGTCATGCGAAATTGCGTGGATTCGCGTGTTGCTCCTCAGCATTGACTCGAATGTATCCGCGAGGTCGACTACTTGATCGAGCTTTGGGACTGTTGCGTCGCCAATATGGCATGGATGCTGGCCAGCAACCGGCTGGTCCAAATCGTGCATATCATTTCGTCGCTGCACACTGTGCCGCCGAGGCCACGTAGCTCGCGTAAAAATTGTGATTGTTTTCGGTCGCCCATTACAGCTTTCTCGAATAGTTCGCGCGGTTTATCCTCTTGCGAGGCACTGAGTCGTTTCACTAATATTTTCTTTAGAGTTGCGAGCGGATTCGTCGGGTTCGGGTTAAGTATTATGTCTACCACTTCGATTGTATAACGCGCACCGAGAGCTAACACTGGGTGGCTGAATTACGCCTCCTCGGTCGTTATTCTCGCCAATTCGAAACAATGTTCGATGAGCGCGAACCACAGCGCGGGATCTCCAGGCGTAAACTCCGGTAATTTCACGGTCACTCCACTCTGTTGGGCACTGGCTGCGGCTGCGTTTCCGTGCACATTAGCATCCTGAGCTTCGTTTTCGTTCGCCAATGTTAATGGCACTTAACTGTTTTTTCCACCCTCTATATTATTTAATACTCCTCGTTTTCGTGCACTGCGTATTCCGATGACGTCGTTGCCACCAATTTTTGGGTCAAGGCGAATGCTGAGTGGCCAGCAAAATTAACAAGCGCGGATGAACCTGTACAAACCTCCATTCGAGAATAAATCCTACCAGGCATACTGCAGCGCGACGAGTTCAATCGAGAACTGTCAGAACCTCTCTCTCTCTCTCTCTCTCTCTCTCTCGTACTCGTATGGCGAAAGTGCTTCTATTACTCCGATTGTAGGGTTGTGGATTTTGATTTCCGGTTATTCAAATGAGGTTGTATTTAAAATGTTCTTTTTTACAATAACAAAAAATATTCAACATGTTTTTTACTTCCGACCAACGCTAAAATTTCATGAAATCGGCAGTGGTGAGGGCAGAGAATTTACTGATTTTGTTCGATGAATATGGAAATTATTCTTATGCCCAAATCTTTTGAGAAGTCTTCTGATATTTTCACAAAGTTTGACGACTTTAGCTGTGATAGCTTCGGAGCAAAAATTCTTTTGGCGCCGGTAAAATCAACATAGAAATTTTTATTTTAAACTGATCCGAAGATTAAATTAGTACGCTTTTAAGCAGTACAAGGTGAGCTGCTACACTAATGTCTCTAATGTAAAACAAGTTGGGCAGACAGACGTACGCACGCGCCAGAAGGGTTTTGTACTCAACTTACGTAATGTAGTCACCAGCAACGAATAAAGTTAAGAAGCATGTCACATTGTTTCTCCATTTTCAACGGTCGCCATTTTGTTGCATACTAAAAAAATCACTCAAATCATGAATTCCCGTAAAATATTTCTGTTATTATTCTTATCTGAAAATTTTATGAAGAAAACTGCAGTGTCTGATTCGATGCAATGTTCATAATCGTGTGTTACTGTTGTTGTAATTGGAGAAATTTCAAATGGCTATAACTTCCGTGAATATGATTCGATTTTCATTAAACTTACAGAGTACTAGGATATCTTGTAAGAGTAATTGAATATCGAATTTCGTTGAGTTTAAGCGTGTTCATACGATTTTATTGTAGAAAATGTGAAAATCGAAGATCATACTATTATTAACAAAGTTGAGCGAATTTTGACTTCTGAGGTATTTGTTTCTATTGCACTCATAACCACCTACTTCCATAATTTTTTTCAGATGACAGGTGTCCAATCGCGAGGGAGGGGAGGACAAACATTTTTCATGTATTTCGTCAGTTTAAGACCTTTCATTTGGTACCCATATCGGCTAACTTTGATGAGATTTTTTTTCAGGGGCCACTCTCCTATATGGGAAGCCTGCACCCTTTAATATTAAAGTTGTTGAACTTAAATAGTTGTTAGTTTAACTTTTAAGAGGGCAAGACTTTACACCTGCATACAAAATTTGATGTTTCTAGCTAATATCTTTTGCGAGAAAAACTGCTGTGACACACGGACGGACAGACAGACATGTCGCGATTTTAGTAGGGTTTTGCAAAACTATTTTACAAAACCCTAATAAGGTTTATTGAAGCGAATGTAGTTTTAAAAAATCAGATGAACATTGATGAAACCGATATCGATAAATCCAACGGTTCTCTATATTTCATCATTCATTTTTTTTTCACATTAATTATACAACCAAAATATTTTATATCAGCTTAACGTCCTCAAAAAACAAAATTATCATATCATCTTGTATTTGTGATAACTTTCCACAAGAATGCGTTCATTAGTATTTCAAATCAATATTTATATCAAATATATTTCATCATTATGTCAAATTATTCATATACTCGTATATATTTCAGCCCATATCCTAAAATTCATGCCAGAGCTTTTCTGCGCCTGCAATCGAGCATCAACGGCTTGGCTTGCGTTAGCTTGCACGCGTTGTTTACAAGACCAGCCAGATGATGCATAATGAAAAAATGCACTCGTGTATGTTAATGCAAGAATTACTTCATGCACTCATGCAAACAGCTTGCCTTGTCCAGCTCTTCAGCACCCCCACATTCTACTTGCATCACGTAAGAACCAGAGCCATTGATTTCATTTCATCGCTACATTGTATCAATTCTCAAGAATGTCAGCCACTAAGAAAAAATCGCACACGTGTCAATTAAAAGTGGACAAATTAAAATGATGCATTTGCTCGTGGAGCTTTCGTCTCAGGTTTAACGTTTTGCAGCAGCCAAGTGGGAAATGCAAGCGCATGTCTATCGAATTAACAGATACAATGTAAGCTTGCGCTACATTTATAAACTGATTATATTCGCACATGATTTGTCTTACTCGTGTCCGAATCGAACTAATTGTTGATACAATGTATTATAAAGTGAGTCGTCGTCGCCTCCTCCGAGATCATTGCCCGTTTGTTTTCTACAAGCGTGCCTGCATATGTAAGCGCTAGCCCCCGCATAAGCTCAGCGCCACTCGTTTTCAAAACAGCTCTAATCATAACGTCGCAGATAACTCATTCATAATTATAGTGGCTGTAGGTACTTGCATAGCCCAAGCCACTGGAAATTTGTAATTACTTTTACGACTCCTGAAGACTCATACACCATACTTGTATAACGTAATATTGAAGCGAAGGAATAAAATTGCAACTCCACCCATTTCCCTACTGAATTCTTACGAACATACTCGTATTGGGGCTGCGTGGGAGATGCAAACGAAATGGTACCCGCGAAAGCATACACACAAATGACCTTGAAAAAGCACATTCATGAACTTTTGGGTTGCAAAGCTAACTATTGATTATACGACGTGAAAGTGAAAAACATGCTCAATTTTATTTAGATTGGCTAGTCTTTTAGTCTGACGTCAATTGCCCAAATATTTAGCGGGTAAATTTACGACGCATTGTTAAATGAATTGATTAAACTGAAGCTTTTAATGGTTTTGTAAGAGAAGTACTTTACAGATTCTGTTGAAATGGTCCTTTATACAAGTCGAACAACAATGTTGACGAATTAGGGAAACCTTGACTAGGATGAATTGAAGTAATGTTTATTACAAAGTGTTGCGGCCGTAGTTCAACAGATATTAAATAGGCCATCGAATTGAGCTAGCATACTAAACAAGTTTGGTAGACAGACCTACGCTCATGTCAGAAGGGTTTTGTACCGAATTTACGAAATGCATTCCCCAGCAACGAATCAACTCAAGAAACATGTCAAAGAGAAGTGCAGCTTTAAAAGAAAATCCATTGTTTCTCCATTTTCAACGGTCGCCATTTTGTTGCAAACTAACGTAAATCGTTCAAAGAATGAATTCCTTAAAAATATTTCTGTTATTGATCTTATTTGAAAATTTTAGGAACATCAATTCAAAACTGCGGTGTCTTATTCGACGAAAAGTCCATAGAATACCAAAATCATGTGGTTTTGTTGTTGTAATTGGTGAAATTTCAAATGGCTATAACTTCCGTGAATATGATTCGATTTTCATCAAACTTACAGAGTATTAGCACCTTATACAGGGTTTTCCAATCAGAAGTGTGACTTTGATATCAAATGAAAAATGCCATTTTTTCAATATAAATGTTCGGATGTTTATTTCATTATAAAGAGGAATGTATGCCGTTAATAGTGGAAAATAACATCAGGCAAATGACCACCAAGACCACGCTTACAGGACCATATCCTTTTCATGAAATTTTCCATAACCAAATCGTAAAGTGGCTGCCCATGTCCTCGTTAGTCTCACGAATTCCATCTTTGAGTTCTTGAATCGACGCTGGGCTGTTGGCGTAGACCTTCTCTTTCACGTGGCCCCAAAGGAAGAAGTCGCAAGGTGTTAAATCACAAGATCTCGGTTGCCAATTGTGATCACCTCTTCGAGAGATAACAAGGTCCAGAAACTTTTCCCATAAAAGATCAATGGTTTCGTTGCTTGTGTGGCACTTGGCGCCGTCTTGTTGAAAGTAAACGTTGTCCAGATAAATACCATCCAATTCCGGCCATAAAAAATCACTCATTATCTCTCGATAGCGCAATCCATTCACCGTAATTGTTCCTCTAGCCTTATTTTCGAAAAAGTAAGGTCCAATGACTCCGCCGGACCATACACCGCACCAAACAGTCACACGTTAATAACTCTTGGATTTTCCGAGCCCCAGATGCGATAATTTTGCTTGTTGACGAAGCCACCGAGGTGGAATTGGGCCTCATCACTTAAGATGATTTTTCGATGGAGTTCCGGATCATTTTCATGCATTTCAAGGACCCAATCAGCAAAGACACGACCGTTGTTGATGATCGACCGGCTTGAGTTCTTGTGTTAACTGAACTTTATAAGCCTTAAGACCCAAGTCTATATGCAAAATACGACGTAATGACGTTTGTGGACTGCCTAATTCCAAAGAACGACGAGGAATGGACAAACCTGGGTTTTTTTCAACACTTTCGGCTACAGCAGTAATATTCTCGGCTGTTCTTGAGTAACGTGCACGTGTTTTATTCTTCACATCACTAAGTTGTCCCAACAGCTCGAATTTTTCCACCAATTTCTGTATTGCGGTCCGACAAGGTGCTTCACGACGACCCAAACATTTTCGAGTTTTACGAACCGTCTCTGCCAAATTTTCACCATTTTTATAGTAAATTTTAATAATTTCAATGCGTTGTTGAAGCGTGTATCGTTCTATTTTTATTAATGGCGTAGTTTCTACTTGTCAAATGTCAAAAAATGACAGATTCAAAAGTGACATCTACCGAAATAGCGGGCTATTCAAATTAACACCTCTTAATGGAAAACCCTTTATAAGACTACTTAAATATCAAATTTCGTTGAATTTAAGGGTATACGATTTTATTGGGGAAAATGTGAAATTCGACAATCATACTACGAGTATTACTAACAAAGTTAGTTGAATTTTGACTTCTAAGATATTTGTTGTAGTTGTACTCATAAAGATCTGCTTCTATATTTTTTTTCAGATCACATGTGGACTGTCGAATTACAATTTCTCGCTTTAAGAGTTTGTGTACGCAAAAGTTATTGTCCATCTGTTTGCCATTATTTTTACAGTTTTGTACTAACTTAAAAACAGCTTTAAAATCGCGGCCTGTCGGTTACATCAGTTTTTCTCCGAAACTATAATAGCAACAGTCATTTGGTGAGTAAAAAGATGATCAAGAAAGTTCTTAGAAGCACATACAGGGTACGTAAGGTATTTGAGGACATGCATAAATGTGACTATAACTTTGCGTTTTTTTTTTGATTTTTTTTCATTTTCAGATAAGAAATGGCGGACTATATGTGCGAACCATACAGATTTAGAGATCTCTAATTTTCTTAATTGCGCCCGGTCAATCGTGAATAAGGTTCACCGTGAATTGGAAGCATCAGGAGGCGGTACAGAATCGGTTGCAAAACGCAAAAACACGAACAACTTTCTGACACTGTCCGATCTGCAGAATTTTTAGAGCAAGTGCAAGCGATCATAGACGAGGACCCTTCAAAATCAATGAGGGTCCTTGCAAGTGAGTTGTCCACGAAGACCTTCGGTATAAGTCTAACGTGGTGTGCAGAGGACAGTTCATGTCGGAACGAACACGAGAATAAAGTTCTCCGATCAAAACTTCTTTTAAACAAAATCAAACACCCTGAGGCGCCCAAAATATTATGGTTTTTTTCCGACGAAAAAAATTTTAACCAAGATCAAAAGACCAATCGCAGAAATGACAGATGGCTATGTTCAAATCCTACGGAGGTCCATGTTGTTATGCACACAAAATTTCCAGCCACTGTTATGGTTTAAGGTGTTGTCAGCAACGAAGGACATGTTATGCCACCACACTTTTTTACTCAAGGACTTCGAGTGAACTCTGCTGCATACATCGAGGTTTTCGAGACGATAGTGAAACCCTGGATAGACGATGTAAGCGGAGGCAGACCATACATTTTTCAACAAGACTCTGCTCCTTCACATAAAGCGATGGCGACACAAGATTGGATGGCCGAAAATATTCATGACCAAATAACACCGAACCTATGGCCACCTAGCTCCCCAGACCTTAATCCTTTGGATTATTACGTATGGGGCGTAGTTGAGCGTGAGACCAATATGCGTCCTCATAATACCGGTTCTTCGCTGAAAATTGCTATTAATGCCGTTATGGTCAATATGAACAAGGAGCATTTGATTCGAGCATGTAATCGTTTCCGGACCCGGATCGAAGAGGTTATTGCTGCTAATGGTGATTTTATTGAATAACTTTATAGCCATATATGAATTTAACGTTGCGTAAAAAATTCCTGAAATTTCATTAAATTTTGTTAAAAATACAAGCTATTTAATTTTACTCTCAAGTTGTCCTCAAATACCGTACGCACCCTGTAAATATATTCATATATATATATATATATATATATATATATATATATATATATATATATATATATATATATATATATATATATATATATATATATATATATATATATATATATATATCTATATATATATATATATATATATATATATATATATCTATATATATATATATATATATATATATATATATATATATATATATATATATATATGTATGTATGTATAAGTATATATCCGCGTTGAAAAATATCCGTGCAGTAAAACATAAGCACAATACAGACATGTCAATTGCAACGGTGTGACGTAGGCGATATTTATCATAAGCTGGTCACGAGCTACTATGTTCAAAATGATGGGGACCCGATCGATGATGAACCCCAAAAACCATTCATCCGAGGAGAGCCAAGTGGAGTCTATACACTAAGATGTAATCATTATTTGCAATTAGACATTTTACAAATCGTACACATTTGCCTTTTGCTAATCGATATAAGGTCTAATGACTAATCTACCGCCGTATCGGCTATCAACTAATATATAACGGTATACTCGTCTATATTAGATGTGTGTTACTCACGGCATGATAATGCCATAATCTCAATCATAAAAACATTTTCATTTGAGATTATATAATAAATCTAGGAATGTGGTAACCGTCAATAAAAAAATCATAAGTCTATCCTCAGATACATGCAATCACATGCCGACTAAATGTTTAATCACGCCCATCTTCAATGAATTTGAACTATATTTGAACATGCAATAAACTTCGGGACACCCCCGGCACAATGTTATGACTGCATTGAGATTACGATAAAAGAATCCATTGGCAAGATAATAATTCAGACTGCGTCCCATTGAATGTCTGTTTAATTTTCAAAACGGTGAACTGGCTGTCGCGAGTCTTCATTCTAAAAGCTCTTATAAAATCGGTATGGTAATTTTTGCCAGATTGATAAGAACTAGAACACTTTCCATTTATCAATAAATTGTGATTCAAAAAAAAATTATTGATTGGCAATTTAAACTTAAAGCACTGAAAAATCTTTATTTCATTTCTTTCACAGACACTTTTACTTGGGAGATATACGTGGCATGCATATGGAAATTTAAATATCAATACTACTCGTATATTTCATCGTTTTTTCAAGTTATTGCAATTGAATCGATATTTTGAAACAGTAAAACACACCTTTGATGGCTGGATATTTCTTGGTGATATAGAGTAAGTTATGGCTAACATCACTAGAAATCATTTCAAATATTTCATTTTTCACAAGTATCTACGTAAAAATAATTCAATAAAAATTTAATTTAATCAATCACAATGAATTCGCACGAACCATTTATATTTAAAGAAATTTGATTTACCATTTATTCATATGATTTTTCAGATTTCGTCATTTGTCCTTTAATACACTTTCACTTTTATATAAAAAAATGTCTGTTGCTGCAATTAGGATGACAACGTTACGCGAGATATCTTCTCGGCAAAAACCATGCCAACGTCTAGAAAATTACCGGAATGAAGTATCTTTATCCCGCTGCCATGCTATCAATATTCGCTGTCTTTGATAAATATGTATTGATAACTACCGTTAATTTTAAACTTTTCACTCTAGACTAGATAATGATGTGAGTCCTTATCGTTCTAACGTCGATGAACAGTTAGGGCGAAATGGGGAATGTTTTTGTTGTCGAAATTTCGTGACAATGCCAGAGAATTGGTGCGTGGGAATGGCCTTGTATCTCCACCTCCCGACTGACGCTCTAGTACACTTTTGCTTTTATCAACAAAAACAATGTGGAGCGCTTGCGCACGATATCACCAACGAACCTATGATTCCATCTGTGCCGAAAGAACGGTGTCCCAGGTCAGGGGATGTGTAGCAGAGTACCATAAAATGAAATCAATAATACCCGTCATCCTGACGTTGCCCGCTTCCAGAGACAGTTGTATACACTTGTGCACTCCCACTCATGGGAGCTTGAACGTAATTTTTCGCATAGAAAAGTTGGTTGTGAATGGAAACCTACACTTATATGAAAAGCTCGTTTTGCCAAATTCGGTTGTAACCGTGGACACCTTTTTTTGTGTTCGTCATGAAAAGGAGACAGATGAATTTCAAGGCGAATTTCTTTGTTGATTTGCCTTACGCTTTAATAATTTTTCCATAGGTTAAGTAATTACGTAGCTCTCATTCTTTACACTACCAGTTGTTATATAAACAAAATCATTCATTATATACATCATTAATCAGCTTTCAAATGACATAAGAAATAGCCTTGCCACGATTCAAATTATAGGGATATATCGAGTTCATGGAATTTTTTAGCAAACAGGATAAAAGCATGAACTTGCAAACGTGATGCTATACTCCTCGAAGTCCGCCCACATTGGAGGGCAGAAATCGATAAAGTGTGTCTGAAGCTTTCGATTTTCATAGCTGAAACAAGATATTGAGCATACGAATGGCTAAGTGCATGTGTGCCAGGGGTCCGGTGGTAATAAATTACTCTTGAGATACCACTCTCTTTCATAGCCTCAATAGAGTTGAGGATTTCGCTAGACTTAAAGTATTAAGTGTACAAATATCTTCAGTAAAGCTTTAAAGAAACAGAAGTGGGCTGGGGCAGAACGCGTCAGTAGAGCTTGATGGGTTCTATAAGAAGTGATTACATATGGTTCATTTTCTACCTGTGCAGTTTGAAGTTAGGGAATATGACCGAAATATAGACCGCAGTTTGCTATTTCCCAAACTTCAATAGAAATATTGGACGTCCTATTTTCAGTATTAAGCTAGTGTGAACCACCAAAGCCTATTTTTTGATATGAGAGAGGAGGGGTTGATAATTTAGGATATTTCTAATACAAGTTTTTATTGGGAAAACATCAGGCGCGTACAACTTTTCATGTTATCGAGCTAGACTAATTGTTCTGAAAAATTCATGGCGATCGTACTAACATTATAAAAAATTTTCATACTTCTAGACACTTTTAAGTGATTTGTATTAAAATGTAAAGCCTATCAGCAGTTTTTCTCCGAAACTATAGAAGCTACAGTCATTAAGGGATGGATCAGAATACGACTATATAGTCGCCCGACTGTTGCAAGTTACACATTGTTAAAGGAAAGTGGGCACACTGCGACTTCTCGACAATTGTGGCCAGGTCGGCAGTCGCAGGAATTTGCGTATTCGTCATATCTAAATTCATACTGATTATCTTAAACAAAACTGAGCGCATGTATTCCTAGCAAAGACATACCTTCGAATGAGCTTATGTTTTCTGCGCATGCCTGAAGTTCCTTTGCAAATCTTGTCGCAGTGTGTTCAAATTTGCGTCTAAACATCCCTCGATACGACAGTGGAATCGCAATGCGGCCGAATCCTAAACATTGTGGAAAGGACAGAAGCGATGCCCTCTTGAATGCTTAAAGCGAACATATTTTTGAGAGTATTTTAAGGGCAGGTCTCCCCACATAGGTGATAACCCTTAAATTTTTTTAATTAAAGATAGTCGAGTTGGGTATCATATGAAAGCTCTTAACGAAGTCTTGTCAAATCACTTAAGGGGCAGCGCCCAGTGAAACTGCAAATTTGGGTAAATTTTAGCGCCATTCACCTCAGAAACGTTACGAATATTTGCAAACAATTTTTAACTAGAAGTCAGAATGAACCTTTGGCTATTGAATCAATTCATTACATTTTGCAAAAAGTTTGTTGCAAAAGTTATTAAATTCAGACAAAATAGCATGTTTTCGTTAAAAAATGTAGTAAATCTCGGAAACTACTGAACGTACCGAGTTCATTTAAACTACGTTTGTTGTATCTAAATTATTTACATTGAATTAACTCATCAAAAATTTAAAAAAGATTATTGCAAAAAATTTCCTAGAATTAAATTGGTAATTTGCACACACTGAACAAATATCATACATGCACATTGATTTCTATCAAATTTCCACATTTTGTTCTAGGAAATTTTTTGTAAAAAACTTTTTTAAATTTTTTATGAGTTAATTCAATGTAAATAATTTAGATATAACAAACGTAGTTTAAATGAACTCGGTACGTTTAGTAGTTTCCAAGATTAACTACATTTTTTAACGAAAACATGCTATTTTGTTTGAATTTAATAACTTTTGCAACAAACTTTTTGCAAAATGTAATGAATTGATTCAATAGCCAAAGGTTCATTCTGACTTCTAGCTTAAACAATTTTTGCAAATATTTGTAACGTTTCTGAGGTGAACGGCTCCAAAATTTACCCAAATTTGGAGTTTCACTGGGGGCTGCGCTTTAATCAGTGTCAAGGTGGACAGGAGAGGGGTAATATACGAAATTTTTTTGCCTTTTCTTCCTTGAGATCATTTTTAAATCTCTCTTTTCGGAAATGCGCCTTTTCCTGACTTTCGTGTCAAGATATTGTCACATATGTTCGGTGGAATTCAAATCAGGAGGCTGGGGAGGGGTTTTAAAGTATTTCCGGATATTATTCAATAGACCTGCAGCAAAAGGGAATCATTTTCCAGTCCCCCTCTTTTTCAACACTGGCATGCAAATTATTTTCAGAAAATTCAATTAGAATTAAACGAGCGATTTTCTCCAATAATATGGTGATTTCCCACCCCCCTTTGAGCTTATGCATCACCAATTCATCACTGATGCTTCCCCATGTTTCACGGATGAAATCAGATTCTGCAGCTCTAGCTCGGTGGCGAATTCGATACAACCATGAGCTTTGGGAAATTTTGTAGGAGCCAGAGTATTGTAAGTCTGAGGAGGCTGCAATGCGCTAGCCATATTAATCGTATGGAAGAACAACGGATACTCTAAAAGGTATTCATTGGGACAACTGAAGGGCGGAGACCAGTGAGGAAAGAGAGGAAACGCTAGTCTGACTCGGTTGAAGACAGTTCATCGCTGCTAGGATTTCGAAATTGAGGGCGCGGTCAATGGACCGAGACAGTTGGAGGCGCTTGTTACAGAAAGTGAAGGCCGAGAGGGGCTATAGCGCTATTAAGAAGCAGCTCGGTGTTCGGCTACCGTCATACTTGGACTGTCCCGTCCAAACCAAGATGTTGTATTTACTTTCCTCAGTTCATATAATCTTTTCAAAGATCTCGAGACCTGTGTTTCGGTGCTCCGTGTTAAAGACTAGCCGGTTGAGTTGTTTCACTTTGCTGATGTATAACTTCTTACGTGGCCTGCTACCCTTGAAAATCCATTCCGCAAAAAGTCTTGCGGACATGAATCCCTCACACGTATAGATTGCGATCTCAGCTCGGCAGCAAATGTTGGGACACAATCGTTATAAATTTTATAAAAATAAAGCCGGTTTTAAAAGTAAAAGAGTAATTAGGTTTTTGAGTTCTTTAACTCAAAAACCTAATTACTCACATGGCACTCTGAATTTAAACAGTACTAAATCAACAAAATTAGTCAAAAAACAATATAAAATGTTATCAAAGGAAAATAACTAAATATTATCAATTAATTGGAAAAAGAGAGGATAAACTGAACAACTCTTTTAAAAAAATAAAATATAACTAAGGAACACAATTCAAGGGTGTACTTTGAGCTTACAAAATAATATGTATCAACTTAATTATAAATTTTCTTTTAACTAGTCCTAATGAATCAATATTACAATAAGTAACCTATATATTAAACTTATCTCTGGTTATTTAAAACAAAGAACACAAACTACAATCACAGTTAACGTAGCAATAATGAGCTGGAACAAAAACGAAAAACCAAGAACAACCACGAATAATTTAGTAATTGTCATTTACTCACCAAAACCTAGATTGCTTCGTCCCAACTCGACCAGCCTCAACATCCTTCGCAAATGAGTATCTTCCTTGAAATATTTTAACTTCTTATTGGTGGTCCACCTATGAGGGCGGTCCGATAAGTACTTAGCCCTACCGCCTGATGCCACCACTATCGCAAGAAAGATTCACTATTGTATAATACATTCTCGTAGACGGCTATCCGACTCGTAGTTTTGTTTTGACCACGTGTGGAAGCGGGCGTGTCCGCAATTCTTATTTTTGGAAGGGAAATCGCGCAGCGAAATCAAAGAGCGCTTGGATGCTGTGTACGGTGACTCTGCTCCTGCGAAAGCGACCAAAAAAATTTGTTTATGAGTTTCAACGTGCTCGCACGTTGATGAGCCACGCCTAGGTGCCCTGAAAACGGCTATGACAAATATCCACGAGCTCGTACTGGCAGACCACCGATTGAAGGTGCGCGAGATAGTAGAGATGGTAGGCATCTCAAAAGACTGCATGGGTCATATTTTGCATGAAATTTTGGGCGGTCGGCCAGTAAGTGCCTCGTTTGTTCACTCCGAACAACAAACGGAACCGTGAGACCACTTCAGAGGAGTGTTTGATGCTGTTTAGCGCAATCCGAAGGAGTTTCTGCATTGTTTTGGGACCCTCGATGAAACATGGCCTCACTGGTACACTGCAGAGACCAAGGAGCAGTCGAACCAGTGGAATTCACCCGGCGGACGTGTTCTGAAGGAGGCGAAGACTGTCCTATCGGTCAGAAAGGTGATGGCCACCGTTTTCTCGAGTTCACAAGGTATGATCTGTATCGGCTCCATAAAGAAGGGCGAAATGGTCGCAGGGCTATACTATGCCAAATTATTGGGTCCAGAAAATGCCCCATTTGGCGAAGAAAAAAGTGCTCTTCCACCATGAAAACGCACCGGCTCACACCTTCGCCGCCACTACGGCCAGATTTATTTATTTATTTATTTTAATTCCATTTAACAGATCAAAATTATCCAATTACAAAATGGAACAAAACAAACAGAAAAGAAGATTAATGAAAATTAGAATTAAGTGTTAAAGTTAATATAAGAAAGAAATTCAATGGTACTAACAACAATAAATATGCGTGTAAAATTAAATTAAAGCACACAAAAAAAAAAAAGAAAATAAAGTCTAATATTTACTCCAGTTGAGCTTTAAGAATCAGGCTTCTTAACCTCAATTTAAAAACTAGGTATGAGTCGGAAAAAGGACCAAGCTCAAGCCTATCATGATTCCTTACCATTCGTATAATAGGAGAGTGAAAATATACATTTGTACGGGCATACGGTGGCACGAAAAAATTGTTTGCCCTAGAAGAACGCGATGTTTGACGAAGACGTAGGTCTGCAAGCAATGTTAATGAAATTTGATTGTGGCAGAGTTGATACAGAAAACACTGATCTAGATACATGCGACGGGATGACAGAGTAGGCAAACGTAGGAAGGATAAACGGCAGTCATAGGGTTGATATGGGATTTTGAATTTGTAAAACAAGACACGAGTAAATTTACGCTGGACATTCTCTAACGAGTCAATGAGGTAGGAGTGTCGGGGAGACCAAACTACAGAGCAATATTCGAGGATAGGACGGGCAAGACAGATAAACAAGCGGACAGGAGTAGATATATTGTTAAATTTATGCGCGTGCCTGAAAATAAGTCCCAATATTTTCGAGGCCCTAGTAGTCGCGATTAGAACGTGTGCATCAAAATTGAGCTTAGGATCAAAAGTAACGCCAAGGTCCTTAGCAGAGCTCACAGCAGCGAGTGGGACTTCGTTCAATATATAGGTAAAATTCAGCGGAGAACGATTTAGATTAAAAGTCATTTTATAGCATTTGGCAACATTAAGACAGAGGTAATTAGACGAACACCAGTTACTTAGTGCAATCAGGTCCATCTGAAGATATTGACAATCTTGTACAGACCTGATAGCTCGAAAGACTTTAAAATCATCGGCATACAGTAGGCAATTGGAAGCGATAACCGAAGGAAGATCATTTATAAACAATAGGAATAAGAGGGGACCTAAAATGGAACCTTGAGGAACACCAGAGAACGGATAGAATGGAATAGAGGTAGTTCCACAGTAACTAACACAACATATACGAGAAGACAAGTAGGAGTCCATCCATGATAAGAGAGGGCCAACAACCCCAAAAGTTTTCAGTTTATAACAGAGAAGTTGATGGTTGACCGTGTCAAATGCCTTCGAGAAGTCAGTGAAGATTACATCAACCTGCAATCGATTGTCTAGGGCCTTAGCAATGAAATCGGTGAGTTCAATTAAATTTGAAGTCGTAGAGCGACCTTTGAGAAACCCATGTTGTTCTTTCGACAAGATAGGGGTCAATGAAACTGAAAGCCGGTTGTGTACCAGACGCTCAAGTAATTTTGGGAAACAGGAAATTAAGGAAATAGGACGATAATTGGACACAGAAGAAGGATCACCACTTTTAAGAATAGGAACAACGTTTGCTCTTTTCCAATAAGTAGGGAAAATACCAGTCTTTAGACTGAGGTTGAAGAGAAATGCCAGAGGTATACAAAGTGAAGACGCTAATGACTTGACAAAAATATTCGGCAAGCCTTCAGGACCAGGTGATATATTAGGATTAAGTGAATTAATGAGGGATTCAACTTCGATATGGTCAGTGAAAAGTGAAGAAATGTCAATGGAGTGAAGTACAGGCGTATTAACTGGATTAGAGACATGAGAAGAAGGAATAAAAGTTGACGAGAAGAACTGAGAGAACAAGTTGGAAATATCCTGTGGAGAAGAGCTAACTATATTATTCCAGCGGACTGAAGGAGGGACAGAAGAGGAGGACTTAAAGGATCTAATGTATGACCAGAATGGTTTCGCATTATTCGCCATGAGGGAACTCTCCAAGCTACTGAAGTAGTTTTTCATTGCAGTCTTTAGTTCTTTTTTTGCTGCAAGACGTATATCACAAAAGTGGGCTCTGGATTCTTCAGTACCACAACGCTTGAAACGGCGGTGTGCCTTACTTTTAGCATTCAAGGCACTTAGTACTTGCTTGGTTAGCCATGGTTTCTGCTTTACTTTGCGAAGAGCTTGTAAAGGTGTGAATTGTTTAATCAACTCATAGAGGTAATTATAAAACTTATTCAGAGCTTCCTCACACTCCAAATTATCAAAAAACTCCTGCCAGTCAATCAAGCTCAGCTCGGAGGCTAAAGCTTCGTAGTTTGCTTTGAAAAAGTTGAATTTTGGCGAAGAAGCAAACGTACGACTTGACAAAGGTGTAATGGAGAGATCAAGCGATAATGGCGGATGATGACTATCGATACTCACTAGAGGATTTAATGCAGTGGAAACAGTTAGACAGTTTAGTGGAAAGTTAGAAAGAACTAGGTCAAGTACCCTACCATTAGCATTAGGGATATTATTAAATTGCGATAGTGAACAGAGTGATAGAAACGAGGAGAGGGATAAAGAAGATGCATCGGTTGATGAAACAGAGAAAGGAAGGTTCTTCGTCCATTGCAATGTTCCCAAATTAAAATCACCGCATATAAGAATTAAAGATTGCGGATGTTGCAATAAGACATAAGAGGAAAACTCGTCAAAGAATGTCTCATACACATACAAAGGAGAGTTACTAGGTATGTAGACAGAGGAAACTAATAAAGATGTATTGTTAGGAAGGAAGATCTTGACAATCACACAATCCACAACACGGGAAAAGCAAAAATCAGCACAAAGGGAGCTACGCACTGTATTACTAA
Organism: Odontomyia ornata; assembly: GCA_963969285.1. Classification (NCBI taxonomy): domain Eukaryota; kingdom Metazoa; phylum Arthropoda; class Insecta; order Diptera; family Stratiomyidae; genus Odontomyia; species Odontomyia ornata. Next base: position 8,285,072 of record OZ017738.1, on the reverse strand, counting down.
CAGCTACAAGAACACCACCTCCATCTACTTTATTTGGAGAGGCCAAGTCCCGATCACAACGGTACATATCAAAATCAAGGGATATTTCCGAGTTTAAGATGTTACTATTTAACCAGGTTTCCGTAAGACATATAAATACATCTTCGCTGAGTTGTAACGATAAAAAGAGCTTGTCAAGCTTGGTCCTTAACCCTCTTACATTTTGGTAATATACTGAAATATTTGAAGTTAAGCTACAGTCATTAAATCTTATACTAGTTTGTAGGTTGCTGTCTACCCGGTGCACGAAAGGACTTCCTTCTTCTTGAGCTGAATGGTTTAATAAGTACTCCAGGCGGCCAAGCTTCAGGATTCAAAATAGTATCACAATTTGAGGGCACTGTTAGCTTGAAAGAAGCTACCACTCTGTCCTCCAGATTTTCCTTAGTTAATTTGTAGCAACTAATAACTTTAACAGCTGGCCCAAATTTTTTACAAACGTAGTTTTTTAGGTATTCCGCAGTTGTATGGTAGCTTAGGCGCGAAATAAAGATCTCCTTTGGAGGGGATACGATGTCAAGTGTTGGGACTTCGTCATCCGAAATCATAGTAGCCACAGCCGAGGTGTCAACACCAGATGAGGGCGGAAGACTAGGCGATGGATTATTTTTGGTTTTAGGGATCGCCCCCCGATTTATTGATGAGGGTCCCGGAAAGCTATCACATGCCACAGGTAGTTCATTACTAACCATATGCTGAGTTGCTGCTGAAGGCACAGGAGAATTAGAACACGACGTAGCTGTGCTAGAACCAGCAGCAAGGTTCGGGGTTTTAGAGGCCGATAACTTTGCCAGCGATTTACTACGTGTAAAGATGGAAGGCTTTTGTACAGGCTTTTGTACAGGCGTAATTGAGCCTGGGCTGCCAACGGCTACCCCATTCACCGCATTCTCCAGATTTGGCCCCGTGCAACTTCTTTTTATTTCCAAACTTGCAAAAGTCACTCGCCGGGCAGAAATTTGAGTCGAATGAGGTGGTCATCGCCGTTACGGAGGCCTACTTTGCAGACCTTGAGAAAACGTATTTTTCAGACGGGTTAAAGTAGCTCGTATATCGCTGGATCAAGGGTATCGAGCTAAGAGGAGATTATGTTGAGAAATCAATCACCACTTTTCCAAAATTTTCCTTTTTCTTCTGTAGGGTAAGTAATTATCGGCCCGCCCTCGTAAATACGAGGTGTGTTCAAAAAGTGAGGTGATTTTGTATTTTAAGGAAACAATATTTATTTATTCATCAATATTTATGTTGTCCCCTTCAAAGTAATCAATACACTTGCGTCAATACGCTTGTGCCAACGCTTTTCTAACCCACGAAGCACTTTTCGGTATAGCCTTGAGCTATTCCAGCGATGCAGTCTTTATCTCCCCAACCGTTGCAAATCTCCGTCCTTTCATAGGTCTCTTCAGTTTTGGGAACAATAAAAAGCCAAATGGGGCCAAATCCGATGAATATGGTGACTGAGGCATGATTGTGGTGTTTTTGGCTAAAAAACTCTTGATCTTTGATCCATTTTTTTCGATAGCAAAAAATCGCCGAGCACGCAAAATACTTCTAACCGTTATGCCTCTCACAAACAAAATAAACATATTATAAAGCTGAAACTGTAAATATATGTTCGTGACGAGTGTACCAACATAAAAAAATAAAATCGATAATCGAATGTGCATTGCCCGCGAAATTTGAAAATTCACCTTACTTTTTGTATATACTTTTCTATAACATTTTTCCAATAATGGAGGTAGGCGTTTATGAGTAAAACAACAATAAATACCTTACAAGTCTAAATTCCCTCAACTTTGTTAATCAAAGTATGATCATCAATTTCACATTTTCAACAATAAATTCGTATGGATACCATTAAACTTAAGGAAAACCGACATTTAAGTAGTCTTGTATAAGGTCCTAATACTCTGCAAGTTCGATGAAAATCTAATCATATTCACGGAAGTTATAGCTATTTGAAATTTTTCCAATTACATACAATAACACATGATTTTGGTATTTTATGGACTTTCCATCGAATCAGACACTGCAGTTTTGATTTGATCTTCTTGAAATTTTCAAATAAGATCAATAACAGAAATATTCTTGGGAACTCATGACTTGCGGGACTTTTGTTGCTTTACAACAAAATGGCGACCGTTGAAAATAGAGAAACAATGGATTTGCTGCACGTCTCTGACATGTTTCTTGACTTTATTCGTTGCTGGTGACTGCATTTCGTTAGTTGGGCACAAAGCCCTTCTGACATGAGCGTAGGTCTGGCTGCCCAACTTGTTTCGCTTATCCGTCCTACAAACACTCACTGCTACATCAGCTCTAGTAACTTTATGCATTTCCAAGGTAACTTAGTTATAACCGCACTTTATACCACACAAGTAATCGCACTTATTACCACAGCCATACACAAACGATTGGAATCAAAGATATATAAAGCAATGGACGCGAAATGAGCTTATTTTCATCCATACGTGTGTGAAGCTTTATTAATACATTTTTTTTTTGTAGAGCTACAGCCCCTTTCGGGCCTTCGCTTAGAGATAGAGTATCTCATTGTCATAATGTAACGTATCGGCATTCCACAAGGTGATATGATCATTATCACACTTTGGCCGTGTGTCCGTCCATCCAGCTGCGATACGTTCTGATTTTAAACCAGCACGTATCATAACTGAACAGACTTATAGTCCGCTCGAAGAACCACTCGACCTAAATCTCGTTGACGCCAACGATACTTGAACCAGAGACCTTTGGCTTACGGGCTTAGTGCTCTAACCACTAAGCCACGTGGACTATTACTACATATAGGGTTTTCGAATAAGAGGTGTTATTTTGATATTAAAAAACAAATGCCATTTTTTAATATAAATGATCCGATGTTTATTTCATTATAAAGAGGAAGGTATGCCGTTAATAGTGGAAAATAAAATCAGACAAATGACCACCACGACCACGCTTACAGGATCATATCCTCTTCATGAAATTTTCCATAACCAAATCGCAAAGTGGCTGCCCTAAGTCCACGATAGCCTCACGAATTCCATCTTTGAGGTCTTGAATCGACGCTGGGCTGTTGGCGTAGACCTTCTCTTTCACGTGGCCCCATTTTTCGCGTATTTCCCCTCCCTGCGCGTCCCTCGAAGCAAAAAGTATCAATTTAAGACCTGTTTTGAAAAGTTCTCATCAAGACCTTTCATTTGATACCCATATCAGCTACCTTTTTTTTGGGGGCCACTTCCCTATATGGGGAGACCCCCCCCTTAAATACCTTATAAAAAATGTTTGTAGTTGAACTTTGAAGAGAGCACCACTTTACACCTGCATACAAAATTTGATGTTTCTAGCTTAGGTAGTTTGCGAGAAAAAGTGCTGTGACACACGGACGGAAATCAAATTTTTTTAATGACCATGATCTAATGTTTTCATGATTGGTGTCTGCATATCTTAGTTTGAGTAAAAAACCCTTCTGACATGATTTCTACATGTCTGTCTACTCAACTTGTTATACTCTTGTAAGGGTAACCTCAAAAGAAAACAAGTTGAATAGTACTCGATTTCTTATTTTTCCATTTTATCGATGAAATATCATCTAATGAGAATTTTAAAAACTCTGCTTCAAAGTAAATCCCTCCATTAAGTGAATTAGGCGTTATTTTCTTAGATTTTGGGGCAAATACTATAATCGTTAAAAATCTGGCGGATAATAATCCACTACAAAATTTTGCATTAATCATACATAAAAATATGTTCAATCCGATAGGGGAGTCCCAGAGTGCTAGGTACTAATTTTTGAAATTAACACCATTTTCCAAGGTCAAAATTTTCCATATGTAGCACACATTACTTCAACCAGAATCAAGATCGATCACTTACAACCATCATATGTTCGAGTAGAGTGAAAAAATGACAAATTAAATTAAATTCCAATTTACTTGAATCATTGCCTAAAAATAAATATCAAGCGTTACTTGCCTTTTATAAATAATTTAATTTATGCTCAATTCTTTTAAGCGAGGCATAAATATTTAGACTTTAAGAAATAGATATTCAAGAATCATCGTTTAGAATATTTGCATTCAAATTATGTCTGTCGCCGTCAGCTGTTACGAGTATCTATAGATCAAGTTAACCATTTTCAAGGCCTAAGTGGGGTAAGAACGATTTTTTGGTGCGAATAGAATCAATTAAGGGCTAATGGTATAAATATTCCCGTGTGCTGGTTGGTAATAAATTCAGAACTGGCAAACAATTGAAATTCAGAAGAATATTGAATGTACAAGAATATTCAAAATGCACGAATGATTAGTTTTGATAGACTAAATGATTATTCAATCGATCGAGTTTAATTTAATTGAGAGCACATTTGACTGCTTTTCCGTATGTTGAATGATTTTTTGTCACATTGATAATTACTTTTTTCAGTGAAATACTAAGATCAATGTCTTATGCAAGTTTTACTGCTTCAAAAATTATTTCGCGAGTTTTCTGCAAAATTAATGCTACATATTTATCGTTCATAACGAGCACGTGTCATGAGATCAGGTTTATTGACTTTCAAGCGGACGCTTCCGTAGTCTCATCCAAGGTGTTCACCTTGCAGCAATTCCCAACTCAATTTTAGATCAACGGCAAATTTAAGAATATTTCATTTAATATATGCATTAGATAAAACTTTTAAAGCTTGATCGTCGAACTTTGTTGAAGGAACATTCATGAAGACGCGTGAAAATGAAAACACGTGTGCGATTTTCTTAAATATAAAATAGTACTCGTACTTGCAAAAATAAATCGAATTAGCTGAGAACAATGGCTGTTAGGCGGATCTTTTCTCTATTTTGCTAGGTTAAAATTCTTCTGCTTTAAATTTAACTTTTTGTTTTTAATATGAAACACGTTTCTCACATTACACACTATTTTGTCTCTTAAATTAAGTTTCGCTTCGAACCAGTTTTCTGAAAGTTGATTCGGATTATCAACAAAAACTTGCTCATGTTTTTTATGCATAAATTTCTAGCAGCAGATATTTGCAACTGCAAAAAAGTGTCCGATGCAAAGCAAACTGGGAACGTTGCAATATGAAACAGTACTTTCGGATTATTTGAAATAAGTTTCATTTAATCGTACTTAGTACTTTGAAATTGTGAAAAGTGCTCTCTGATTCAAACGAAAAGCAAATGCAATACATAATCTGCATTTACTATCAAGTCGTTAATTCAACTACAGTGATAAGTGCGCACACAACCAAATTCCGTCCATTTGTTTACAAATTTACTAGAGCAAAGCTTCGGACTCATTCCAGACTATAAACAAAACATGAACGCTATCACTTTCAGCCGCCATCAATGAATATTTCTTACTTTTCAAACAAAATATGAAAGCAAAAAAATAGCAGCCCTGACCGCAGCTGATCGATGTGAATGTATGATAGTTCACTTGAAGCATTAAACAAACTAAACCAGAACATTATCTCAGTAATTTACTAACACTGAATTATTTTTGCTTTATACTTGTATTCTCACTGGTTCTTGCCATATGTTAAGAAAATCAGCTGAGTTTAAGCTTTCAAATAACTCTCGCGCGGAACAATTTAGAAGGTGTAAACCTTGAAGCGCACAGTAAGAATTGTAGCGGTTCATTGGCATTTATTGACGTCACGCGAATTTATTTTTCATTTAGTTTCAAAGCATCCAAGACTTTTTGAATCTCTGCTGCTCGTACGGTAGTTCAGCATACGTTTACACTGGTACTGTTCCTCTCCATAGAGACGAAGCACAAATAACTAATCGCAATACGAACCAGACACTCTGGTCAAATTTGTTTTGCAAGTCGTGGGGTGACGAATATCTTTTCATGCTGCAGCATGAGTTTTGAATTAATAATTGAAAGGTTTGAAACTCAAATGTTTTCGCCAAATTGAATTGTTATTCCCGCCTTATTAGAACAGAGACGAAGTTTAGGTACCATTTGAGCACATCAAAAAATATATTTGGTTTATTTAATTCAATTGAAATTTACAAGGATTCAGCCCAACACCACAGTCTGTCGTTATTACATCGGCATTACAAATGCAGATGAAAAGAGGATTAAGGAAACATGGGCATCATATTTCCAGAACTTTCTTAATCCTTCGAACAGCTTCAGAATATCAGAGTAACTTTGATTAAGTTTATTCCTCCATCAAATCCCAAAAGAACATCGATGAAATCCCTGTGAAGCTTATTATATTATATTTACTCTAATCAGAAAGTCACCCACAAAGTGATGCATCATAATTGGCGTGAGTGTAACCAATCAATAATATTTCCTATCCACAAAAAACAGAAACATGCTAAACTTCAATTTAATTTATTTCAGAATTGAAGATTCCTATATATTTATATAGATTTTCTATAAATAGCAACAAAGGTTTGCAAAATCAAATCAATTTCTTTCTAAGAAAAGTATTCGTTCTGTAGGCACAGTAAGCCGTTTCCTACGGGCTTCGCCATTGAAATCATGTAATACAGGGTTATGCATCAGTCGGATAAAATACGAGGTTGAATCAAATATAAACGGCAATTCAGATATTCTGCTTAGCACGCACCCCCGAACTAGATGATATAGTATGTCCAGAGCGTATGAACTAACAAGCGAGTTCACATAGAACAAATTCCCACCTAACGGTATTCAACCTTCAAAGATCGATTTGAGTATGTATAAGCGTTCGAAAACGCTTACATTGGGAAATGTAAGAAAGAGATTGAATAGTCCTGCCTAGGCGATTGAATGGAATGCAAGAAGAAGAGCTTTGATCAGATGGGCAAAAGATTCCCCTTTCATTACGTGTACGTACATGCAAACACAACACCAAATCGATGTTCGGCATGAAAGCTAGTCCCAAGTAGATAGCGCTGTCACGTTTTATCTTGTAGCGTTTCCCACATGACAGATAGTTATTGTGTTCACCGCCAGAGTTTGGAGTTAAGATAGCAGTTGAGAGAACAGAGACGAGAGAGGAGATCGAAGCGTCACAACTGCGAAACAAAAATTTTCCTGTGTATATTATTATTTTGTGTTTTTGTGTAGTGCAAATAAACGTTATTATGAAAGTTATTGCCTTTGCATTACATTGGTGACCACCCGACGTGATGTCTGCTAAAGGAAAACCTGCACGTGATACAAATAAAAAGCCAGAGGCAGAAAATACAAAAAGCCACTATAGCCGAAACTTTTACTGGAACCGAACCCACTACAGGAGCCGCAACCAGAATCATACAGGAGCCACCAGTTAGCAACAACGACATTGCGAATGTTCGCGTACCACCATTTTGGACAACCCGACCAACGCTGTGTTTCGCCCGCGTTGAGGCGCAATTGCGAGGGTGCACGAAGCCATGTTTGACAAGATCGTCAGCGAACTTGATTGTACCTGCTTGGACGCTATAGCGAACATTATGGAGAAACCGCCGGAAACGGGCAAATATGAAGCGCTGAAAACAAGATTGATCAAGGTTTACACGTCGTCCGAAGAGGCTCAAGTTCGAACTCTTCTCACCGGCATGGAATTAGGTGACAGCAAGCCGTCACAATTGCTACGGTCCATGAGTTTGGCCGCAAAAAGCAAGGTAAGTGAATCATTTTTGAAATTACTTTGGCTACAACGGCTGCCCGCGGATGTACAATCGATTCTCGCCATCGCGGAAACACCGGATCTCACCCGCCTCGCAGAAATGGCTGGCAAAATTCTAGATGTCAAAAGGCCTGCCGAAATTTGTGAAGTCTCAGATTGCCAAATATCAAAAGGAATGTCGACACAATACTGCAGATTTAGTTAGAATTCAAAGCATCAATCCAGCAATTACGAATACCACCTGCTCGACGCTTCACATCACCACGACACTTCAGAAGTCGAAGCCGTTCTGGCAATCGAGAAAACGAAAGAAAAATCTGCTTCTATAATCGTAAATTCGGAATAGCCGCTCGTCATTGTACCAACCCATGTAACTTCCAGGCCCCATCGATGTCGGAAAACGCCTAGGAGCCCTGCGTGTTGAGGCGGCTAGCAGTCGCTCCGCAACAAACCGTCTTTTTGTCACGGACAAACTAACACAACTTAAGTTTCGAATCGACACAGGTGCAGACGTGTCAGTCATACCTTCCATCGCTTAAAAACAACACAAAAACAAGCTTTACGCGGCCAATAAATCTCCGATCGACACTTATGGTGAAAAGTTGCTTACATTAAATCTCAATTTACGTGGCCATGTATAATAGCAGACGTTGCACAGCCAATTATAGGTGCTGATTTTCTAAAAGAACACGGCCTCTCTGTAGATATAACAAACAGACGTGTTGTAGACTCAAAAACGAAACTTACAACAGCAGGAACAGTATCAACTCTACCCACAGGATCTATCTCTACATTGATCGAAGAATCGCAGTTCCACGCATTACTGAAATCATTCCCAGAAGTGACGAATCCTGCTCTAGCGAACACTACACAGCACTCTGTACGACACCATAAAAGCCTTTAATGATTGTAAGGAAAGCCTTGCGAACGAGACATTGCTAGTACATTTTTTTCTATCGATGCCATTACAACTTGTCACCGACGCATCTGATGTTGCAATCGGATCAGTATTAGAGCAAAAAGTAAATGGCAGTTGGCTACCATTAGCATACGTTGAACGAAAACTGAATCACGCTGAATCAAAGTACAGCGTTTACAACCGAAAGCTGTTGGCTATTTACAGCAGTTTAAAACACTTTCGACACTGGCTCGAAGGCATCCAGTTTGTTATCAAAACGGACCATAAACCGTTGATATATGCGTTCAGTCAAAAAAAAGAAAAATCTTCGCCGAGGCAAATTAGGCATTTAAGTTTTATATTGAAATTTTGTACCGAATCGTCCACGTTAACGGAGAGGAAAATATTGTAGCAGATACGCTATGAAGAATCGAAGCGATCAACCTGCCGTCTTCATTGACCACCCACGAGCTGATAGATGAACAACATAATGACACTGCACTTCAAACATTTCTCTCTGGAAACAATTCATCACTTAAGCTGTATCCACTACCTATAGAGGAATATGGAAGTTTATATTGTAATACGTCGACGAACAATATTCGGCCATACGTACCATCAACTCTACGTAATCGAGTTATGAACACCTTCCACAGATGCTCGCACCCTGGAGCCCGCACGATGATTCGAGCTGTACAAAGAAAGTTTGTTTGGCCTGACATGAAGAAAGATATTCGAGGCTACACACGCACTTGTATACCATGTCAAAGATCAAAGATTGGAAGGCATACAAGAAACGATATCCAGCAGTTTTCGATACCGGGCAAACGATTCCAGCAAGTGCACCTTGATATCATCGGACCACTGATAACAGCCAACGGTTATCGCTACTGCATAACGATGGTTAACCGATTTACATGCTGGCCAGAAGCAGTTCCTGTTTGCAACCAAACAGCTGAAACTGTCGCAAGTGCATTTTACACTAACTGGGTATCGAGATTTGGAGCGCCGCACATAATCACAACTGACCAAAGAACTCAATTTGAGTCCGCGCTTATCTCTTCTTTTGGGATGTAAACGTACGCGAACATCGCCGTATCACCCAGCATCCAATGGATTGGTAGAGCGATGGCATCGTACATTGAAAGCCGCCATTATATGCCATGAGCAGAATACCAACTGGTCTCGCATCCTGCCGACCGTTCTCCTAGGACTCCGAAACTCATACAAGGAAGATCTAGACGCAAGTTGCGCGGAGCTCGTTTAAGAAACAACTTTAACACTTCCTGGAGAATTCTTTGTGAGCGATGACAATCTGTTCGATCCGCACGCTTTTGGATCCATGTTAAATCAGCAGATGCGTGAATTGCGACCTGTTCCAACTAACCACAGCAATGATCGAACGACCTTCGTACATCATCAATTAAATTCATGTACACACGTCTTCTTAAGAGTTGATGCCATAAGGAAATCGCTATGTCAACCGTATTCAAGACCACACAAAGTGATCAAACGAATTTCAGATGTACTGTTTACGATTGACATCGAAGGTAGACAAATCAACGTCTCCACCGAACGACTGAAGCCAGCCTTCATTACCGTCGCCACTACTCAGCAAACCGAAGCTCCGCCAGACTCCGTAACGAAGCGAATAGTTTAAACAATTACATGGGAACCGATCATAGCACAACCTCATACGGCTGTGAGAACATATCCGCCTGCAAAGCGCCATCGTGACAGTGGGAATATCACTCAACAGGGAGCAGTGTAGCGTTTCCCATATGACAGATAGTTATTGTGTTCACCGCCAGGCATTGGAGTTAAGATAGCAGTTGAGAGACCAGATTTTTCCCCCGTCCACTGTTGTTTTCAGCGATGACCTCAAATAATGAGAAATTTTTGGATGCCGCTCCTGGCATAGGAGCAGTGGCAGTTAAGCTACCTGCGTTTTGGAAGGAGTTCCCCGATACATGGTTCAAGAGAACTGAAGCTCATTTTACTCTGGCAGGAGTCAACACAGAGCAAACAAAATTTGCCATATTTTAGTAGCTCTGGATGCAGAGGCGATCCGTGCCGTTTCGGATCTAGTTAATAATCCTGCTAGCGCAAACCCCTATACAGCGTTAAAAGAAGTGTTAATTCCGAGATTATCTGCAGATGAGAACTCAAAGCTTAGCCAATCGCTAAAAATTCTCACTTTAGAGGATCGTTTACCATCGCAATTCCTCAGAGAGATGCAACAGCTTGGAAAAGAAAAAGTCAACCGATTTGCTCAGAACTTTATGTTTGCAGAGATTGCCAGAAAACATGCAGGCAATTTTGAGCATGCAATCCTTCAAGTTCGAATCTGGCTGCATGTGTAGTCGGAATCTCCGAAATGTAAACCAGCCCTACTTTCTCTTACAACTAAAACAAATGAAGAGTCAGCATTACAAAAGCAGGTTTCTGAGCTGACACCCCAAGTTGTAGAACTAACGCGGGTATTAGGACAATTAAAAAGATTTAGCAGAAGTCTAAGCCGATTTAGAAGGGCTCGCTGTCGTACCTCTTCGAAGAAACGATCCGAAACGCAGGGATTTTGCTGGAATCACCTTAAATTTGGTACCAGAGCTCACAAGTGCCTTAGGCCTTGCAAATTCCAGAAGAAAGGTGTAATCGATTTTAAGGAGAATTAAAAATACTAGATCAACTTAAGTCTTCGGAGGTAGGTTTATGCAGCATTTCTTCAACCTGTCTTTTAACTTTTGACCGTTCAACAAAGAAGAAAATTTTGATCGATACTGACTTCGGATCTTCACACTCATAATCTTATACCTTCAGGCTTTTAACTTTCTGCTGCAAATGCATATTCTATTGATACAATTGGCAGAAAGCTCCTAAATTTGCGTTATTAGGTTGTACTGTATACACACGTCCTAAGGCATCCGACGAACGTACACCAGCATACTCTGGAACAATTGCACCCTGCTTTCTTCGCGCGTACTTTTTTGTCGGTGGGTTCCAAGTGTAGTATTTGGGCACTTCGTGATACAGCAACATTTTCCCGAAATCATCGGATGCACAAAATTTGGAAAAGGCGGTGAGCGTTGTGTTTGATGGTTGTTCTGCTCTATTTTGTGCGTTTTATTCTTAAAGCAGGTACGCTGGCCATTTTCCAAGTGTGCAGCGAGACGTTGAATAGCGTTCGTGGATGTTGAATGCGAATATTCGCCAAACTGCTTCATTGTTGCTGATGTAGCGTCCCGTCTGGAATTGATTGATTTCATTAGTTCGATTGGCCAGGCCGAACACTGCTATGTCACTGCCTTTATTGATGTATTTGCAAATGTATTTGATCGACTTCACCGAATTGCAGTACACGACATGTAATGTAAGCATCAAACATTTTTGAAAGCAGGGATGAGTTCGGCACGGTCCATCTGTTTTTGATGTCACCATCTACATTTCGCATTCTGATTGTGGTTGTATATCCACCGTCATCGGGCTTCTTTCGCCTAAACATTGGATATCCATCACCTCCAGTTTGAGTTTCATTGGTGGATATCGCCTTGCGCACTTGCAATCCTTCATGCATGATGAATTTGTATTAAGTGCTCCGCATGGCCCATGAATTATATTTTTCTTGATGGTTTCAAACAGTATGAGATTTTCGTCTCGATTCGGAAGCTCGTCAGAAATCTCGCTATCAATTTATGTTGGGACGGTTTTTTGCTTCAACCAAATTAAAATATGAGCGTGCGGCAGACCTCTTTTTGCCAATCAATTGAGTACATCCAGCATCGATTTTCTCTAAAAATATGGGCCTTGGTGATGACGTCCATGAGTCTAATTAGCTTTTGCTTGAAAACTCGAGCGAGAAGATCATGTCTGTGCGATGTGTTTTGACCGGTGGAAAGCAGATGTGCAATTTCACTCCACGTTGGATTGCATGTGAAGGTGATGAACAGATCTGGGCGTCCATACTTCCGAACATACGTCATGGCATCTTGTGCGTATTCGCGCATGTGTTGTGGACTGCCAGTATACGTTGTTGGCAATGTTACCATTTGTCCAATGTTAGCAGCATTCCCATCATTGGCAATTGCATGACGCAAGTAGACATATTCTTCAAAGCGCAACTTCTGCTGATTTAACCAAATGAAAAGAAAACGTTCGCCTTTCATTTTCAGGTACAAGTCCAGAATGATCTAATGGTATAGTTTACGCTATTTCAGTATGTGGTTGGATTCATTTGCACGAATCATAATGCGGTACGCGTAATAATCCATGCAGGAAATTTTCTTCGTTGACTCTTCTTCATGTTGGGGTCGATGTGCGTCATGTTGAAATGGTAGGCACCTTCTCCACGCGGAAACAGCAATGGATATTGGAGTGCATCGTACGATCGATGTGTTTCCAGAACGCGTTGCATATTTGTATTCTGGCGGTGGATGATTAAGTCACGTCGATCGAATTCGGTGCCAACCACCAGCAGTTTTGATTGGACGAATTAAACTGTTGCTTCCGTGCAGCATTGTAGTAAGTTCAAAATGCAGCATTGTAGTAAGTTCAAAATGATTTCGCGTCTGGTTGCGGTTCTAATCGCTCAACGCTGTTCAATTTCTCTTTCCTCGATGCCAGTAAAATATATTCGCAAAAACTTGGCCTCTTGAACCGGTACAGGCAGCAACGACCCGATTTGGTGATATATTAGGCCTTGAACTTTGAAAATGGGTATTTAGCCGAAGTTCTTGACAATATTTGTTGCACCGAAGGAAGTCATTCGAAAGCATGAGTTGTACTTGCGAATCTTTTGCAGGAAATGTTTTGAAAATAGAGTCTCACCAGAAAAATCAAAACATCTTTACCGTCCGAACAACACATTCCAGTTGATTCCTTAGAGAACTTCAGGACACGGCAATACACACAAACTTTATTCATTGCCACAAAGCTATATCCATGTGATTCCTGTAATCATAGTCCCTATCGTAATTAAATGCTTCCAACTTCAAATCAATCCTTCCTTTCAGCTATCCGCTCATAATCGATTCGTATAAAGTCGTTGGATATGTTGTTGGGGCGTTTCTTCTGCTCTAGAAGTTGAACCTCTGGCGCTCATTTCTTGAAGGCGAGATCCACGTTGCTCTTCAGTTTCTTCTACTCTAGAAGTTAAAGCTCTGTTACGCTTTTGCTGAAGACGAGATCCACCTTGTATGCAAAGCATGAGAATAGACTAATTTTTCAAGATCCAACAATACTTGCATTTGTGCAAGGACAAATTCGTTAAAATAAAAAATTTTCCCTTACTTACCCAGAATTTCCTGAACATTTCAACGCCATTTTTTCTTCAAATATTGCAATCGTTGAATCCATGATACCATATTATGGTTACCATGGATCAAAACAGCAAATAAACGGAAAGCCAATCCGTTTTGGACATAAACTGTGATTCATGGCAGCGCGAAGTGATTATCTGATTTCATTCGAACCCTACTAAGGTTCAAAGAGCTCCACTTTGCCGCTACAAGAACAGTATAGTTTGGGTGTTGCACTCTTTCTTAAATTATCATCTAGGATTCCTTCCTCATGTGATCCTTACAACTTTTAGGACTGCAATTGAAACATATGACCAACAAAGGCTACGGTATCAGCAGCACAATAAGGGAGAGCAGAACCGAAAAATGTGCATTTCCTTCCATAGCTGACGTGAAAAAGATTCCAAGAAGGTCAATTTCCATCAAAGCCGCGTTTCTATTGCCCGATGGAATCACAATAACGTCGTTTCTGTTGTTTTAAATTGCCACGGAACCAACCCGATCCTTAAAGTTGAACGGTTTGAATTCGTAAAAACAAAGAAAACGAAAATCACAGTGGATTGCCCTAACGCAGTGTACAATCAATATTCGAGTATGCTTGGAGAACATAGGTTCGATGAAGGATAGAAAATGGTGGTATCCACTTTTCATAATTGGACTCGACGCTTCCTGCTAGAATTCATGACAGCTGCGAAAAAGTTTTCTTCAGAAATTCATTGCGATTTCAGAAGGGCTGTAGTCGAAACATCTGTTTCCACAACGGATCAGCCCCGAAACAAGTGAGATCAATCTCCAATTTACCACAGGCGAAGTCATTGGAATTTCATCGGATCATGAGAAAATTACATGTGGGAAAAGAAGATGCAGGAAATTTCATAAAAATATTAGCATTAAGCAAATATAAGTCAAAGCAAAATGTCAACGTGGGATGCGATATAAGAACTGAAGGATTAAAACTCAACGGAGAATCTTAAGTCCATTAGTGAAAAAGTTATATGAATTTTATTTTGAGTTTTGTTGCGAATTCCGGCGAATTCGCTTTCCTTGTGCATTCATACCTTTTCCTCTGGGCATTTATTTATTTTTATTAACATTTTACCAATTTCCCTATAATTTTTTATTCCCCATCTTTTCAATCCTATCCTCTTATCCTATTTTTAATTACAAAAAAAAAACAAAATAGTAATATAATAATAGTTCTAATTTTCCCGCTAGCAACACTCCATTGATTACTTCCTATTAACAAAATTTCATTCTATACATTTTCCCTAGCAAAACCTAATTCCTTCCTTCATATCAACTAATTTTATTCATTAGTTCACACTAGCAAATTTTATTTTCATACTAACAAAAAATTTATTCACGTTTCCCTATTAACAAATTTCATACCCATCAAGAAAGATGCATAGTTGCAGCTGCTTATTAGATGAATTGGAAATCAACAGAAGGTGGCTCCGTTGGTAGCGTCGTGGATTCCCGACCGAGGATATGCTGGGACCCTGGGTTCAAGTTCCCCGAGCGCAGGAAAGCACTCTTTTTGGAGTATGGGCAAAAGCAATTGTTTCCGTATATATATGATAATTTGTATCTAATCAAATGCTTCTATGGTTATGCAAATTGCCATATATGCAAAATGGAAAATTGTTGCGTTTGTCGATACGAAAAAGATGTGTGGGTAGCGGAATCGAAGTGTAAGGAACTTCCATTACGTTATCCAGATGCGGCAGCGGAATTTGAAAATGAAAAAAATGCGGTATTGAGTTCTTGGATTTAGGGCGGTCGGTTTTTGGCTAGCAGAGAAAGAATAGTTCATTTGTGATTTCGGGGAAAGTTTTTGGAGTGGAATTAGTGCGAAAAAGTCTTGGTTTAAGATTCGGGAAGTGAATTTCCAATTCGGAGAAAAGAAGTTTTTGATTTCGGAGTTTGGGATAGAAGTTTTTCTTGTTTTTCGGTCAATACTTGGCAGTGAGGGAAGGGGTGGTTAACAATAGTGGAGGGTGGAAACAAAGAGTTTTTATGAGGAGATAGAGAAAAGTGTGAAGACGAGGAAATATAAGGAATGAACGAAAGATAATGAAAATTGAATTTTAGACAAATGAAGTGGAGAAGGGAATAGTATGAGACGAAATAAAGTGAAAAAAAGAATAGTGTGATGCAAGGAACTAGTGATTCTGGTATTAATTGAACGATATGAAATAGAGTCCATCAACAGTTGTGGTCGTGCTAAAGAAACCCATTCTTTGCTTTCTATCAGAAGTAATTTATTTCGTGGCCAGACGAACCTTTTCTTTTTTTGGTGAATTATTTTTTCTGCTTCAAAAGCCAATATCTACGAGAACAAAAGAAGGAGAAAGCGACAATAATTCATTTAAAAAAACTATTTTGATTGGATTATACGACAATTTCAAGGAGCTGACACGCGGATTGGTGGCCGGTTTTTTTTATTGTTTCATTATTTTTGCAGAAGAAAAGTTAATTTGGTTTTCATAAGTTTTATCAGCCCTCCCTTCCAGTTGCAGAGGGCTCCGCAGCTTCAAAAGAAAGGGTGAGTAATTATTTCTTTTTGTGATTTATCCGTGTGAAATTGAATTTTGTTTTATCTTTTGGCGATTTTTATAATTTTTTTTGTTACTAAATTACTTTGAACTAATTTCACCAAAAAGGGGGGTATAAATTAATTCACAAAATTTAATGTGTATTCATTACTAATTATTATTCTTTTGTTCCATACTTGATAGAAGCGATATTGTTAGAGCACAATTAAAATTTTTATTACTAATAATATTAGATATTCATTACTTAAAGTGACCTCCCCCTTTCCCGTCCTTTCCTTTTGTGTTAGTTATTATATTGTCGCGTGTTATTCAGTCCGCGGCCGATAATTTTATGTTCCGGGAAAGTGAAAACGCAATGTCTTTTAAATTAAGTTAAAAGAGTTTATTCAATTACAATAATGCACAATAATCGATTTAACACTTTCACTAATTTTAATTTTCACTATTGAAATTCTAACACTTGTCCATAAATTTCTTATCGCAATTGTCTTCTAAATCACTTCACTATTACGAAAATCACTTTTCTACTACTCGAAGAATATCGCTTCCCACACACAATCGCAGTTCTTATCACGGTCGAATGAATCCCTCCATTCATTCAGCTCGCCTTTATATAGGGTCTCTAATCATTCAATTCAGTTCTCGTACATTAGTGAATATGCGGGAACGTTCCAGCATGAATGGGCAGTGACTCACTTTCAGATGTTGATAATGCTTGTTGGGTTCTCGTGGGTTCGAGTAAATTCAGTTGTCGACGTTCTTAATGATTGTGAAAACAATTGCGACAGTAGCTCGCAGAATTATTTGTACATGTAATTATTTGTACATGTAACAATATGTAAGGTGGCTCAGCACGAGCAGAGGGTGTCCCGGAAGTCCCACACACGACTGAGCGCTAGCCGGCCTCAGTATACCACCCCGGGTTACTCACCCCTCTGCTGAAATATAATCTCTGCAACTGCGGTGACTCCCGTCGTTGCGACAGTTTGTTTTCGGACAGCAAGATTAAGCGTGGGTTCCTCATATCTGCTGGTCACAAGTGTTAGCCTTCTTACTGGATGGGCAAAAATATCTCGATCTATGCCTTTTGGGAATTCCAATGATTTGGACCGAACCTACGAACCATTCATCAGATTGTTATTTTTGTCTTACTGACACAAAAGGCATCACAATTAAAACTAAAAGAATTGTTAAGTATTCTGAGCTCCCACCTGCTAAAATGCTGTACCTCACATAATGAAGAGCTACATGCACCGGAACCACCTCAAAGGTCCAATTTGTCTACTACTACATGAGCTGATGAGTTCGAAGATTTTTCAATTGGTGGCGAAACTAGAAAATTAACATAACTCATTTCGCGAGGCTCATCCTTCACTAATTTGTGTATGAAGTGTCATGACAATTCGGCCATTCATATAAAAGCTACAGTCGTTAGAGTGACAATATTTTTGCCATCATAAAAAAACTATAAAAAACAGGAATATCGCATCTTGATCAAACATTGTTTTTTATGGGAAAACTTCGGGACTATCAGTTCAATGGATGGAGAAATGTTCCTTTGAGAAATACAGTTTATCAGTGGTTTATTGAATTTAAAATGGGCCATACAAGCACTGAAGACACACCTCGCTCTGGAAGGCCAAAAGAGGCTAAGAATGCCGAAACCGTAAAACCAGTGCATCGATCCGTTTTGAGTGATCGTAAAGTGAAGTTGCGCAGGTTAGCTGAGGTCGTGGGCACCTCAAAGGAACGGGCGGGATACATTATGTACAATATGTTAAAGATGAAAAAGCTATCGGCGACCGTCGACCAAAACCAGCCGCGCATTGCTGATTCAACGGCCATAGCGTAATCGAGCAGACTTTTTCGACTTTCATACGAGAATTGGTTATCCCTCATATGTACATTTTTTGTTCTTTATTATGTATGCCCAAGTATAAACTTTGAAAAGAGATGAATAGAAGGGTTTCATTTTCGCCAAGGTATTGTGGTTGCTTCTACCATTTGAAGGTTATGGAAGCCGAGCAATGATAAAGGATATTTTGATATGGAACGACATTTGCGCCGATTTTCGGCATAGCTGATCGATACATATTTGGACTAAAAAATATCGGAATAGAATTCTAATTCTGCAAAGGATTCCGCAAATATTAACAGTCGTCAATACTTTCCTGCAGTCGAGAAATTATGAATTTAAATAAAAAAAAATAGCACTAAAAAGCATTAAAAAAATATAAAAAAATACCGGCTTCATACTGCCCTAAAATCTATGAAATAAATTTCATGGACGCAGTGTCATGCTGGTAGTTTTTATGTTGAAACGGGGAAACTGATTTTGCACTGATTCCATGTAATTTTTTTGTGCTTTTGAAGTCGGTTTCCTTTTCTTCAAAATTTCTTTATTCCTTCATGTCAATATATTATACAATACTTGTATTTGTTTCTTAAAATTTTAATTATGTTCCTTGACATTCTTAGTTTCTTTAAATTTCGATTAAAAAAGCTATAAGGCAATTTCAGGCCTGGTTATAGATTGGCGGAAATTGGTGTTCCTCGTATGAAGTAATAAAGCTAAGCATACACAGTCTCATACTATATGCCTAAGATTTGGAATCCCTCCCCTAAACTAGATTCATCTTATCCTTTCAAGTATACACTTCACACAGCGTGAAGTTTTTCCCATTAAATAGTTTTCGCAACTGTGAACACGTGTCCTTTAATAGCTTGTTCACCCCTTGGAGTTCAAGACAAAAACAAAATCTCACCCTTAAGCTATTCTCCGTGATCAACGAGGGGACGAAATGCTTTGCTGTTCATTCATAACTCAATGGTGGATGAACAATGATACGTGGCATAAATAACCCTAGAGCAAAAAGTACCGAATTCCAGGGCATAATTTCAAAAGTACAATAGTAGGAATTCAATTGAACCAGTTCACCTTCTTGTGTTCAAAATCTTTTTCCCTTTGTCTTCAATGGATTTTTAACAGGTAAGGGGATTTGGAAGTTTTACTAAGTCTGATGTCTTTTGAATAGATAGAAATACTCGCATATGCTTTTCTTTTTTCGAATGAGTTTCACAAGTTATTTTACTTTTGCTTTTAAAGGCTTTTGGAAGTATGCAAGGACCTCGATCCGCGAAGCAAAAACTTGTAAGGCGAGATTATGACTGGTTCGAATTGAATGGTATGGGAATAATGGAGACAGACAAGAAATGCATTTACATTTAGTTCTAGCAAAAACATTAAACCATTAATAGCAATTTCATAGCAAATAATTCTTAAATCACTTATTCTATTCAGATGAAATCGTGTTTATTTTAGCTTGGGAACGAAACTTTGAAAAAATAGAAACAGTTTACGTCCGATAATTCTGTATGTTTTAGGACTTGAAGGCATTAAATTGGAATGTTTGTCTCCCACTTAACTCCAAGGTATCTGAGGCAAATTTAAAAACTTTTAAATTCGAAAGGACATTGAATTTTAAATCACCAGGATGAAAGCTAAGAAATCCCTAATGAACGTACTTTCGAAAGAACTGATGAGAAGAGATAGGTGAAATGGAAGATGAGGTTCTATGAAGAATTTAATTTTTTGGACGTTAGATAATGTTCTACGCTGAATGGCATGGATGGCCAAGGCTCCGTCGATCTCTAAAACAGTAATTAGATAAGGTCAAATTCATTCAGATCACTATGAAAAAGGAAGAGCGGCAATATTTACAATTACAATTATAGCTTAAGATAGTTTCTTAATATGCGCTTGAATACTTTTGAGGGTCGAGGGAAAGAACCAAGTCCTCATTAATTGTGAACGTGAGGCAAACGGTTCCTGGCTGAATTATAGTGAGTTTCTATACATGTGAACGGAACATTCAAATTAGAGACACACAACAACATTGAACTACACGGTGCGTTCCAAAATAAACAAGACAGAGCTAAAATAGAAACGACAGGAGCTTTGTTCTGATAAATTCAAGTTTATTTATTCAAAATAGTCTCCTCCGGCCTCGATACACTGTTTTGCACGATCCATAAGCTTTTCGAAAGAGTGTTTCAGGTCATTGACCGGAATGTCCTTCAGGATGTCGGTCCAAGCCTTTTGGATGCCCTCTACGGACGCAAAGCAATTTCCTTTCATGGCCAAATGCAATTTTCCGAATAGGTAGAAGTCAAAGGGAGCCATATCAGGCGAATACGGTGAGTGGTTGATGGTTAAAATGCGATTTCTAGTCAAAAAATCAGTCACAAGAGTGGATCGATGAGATGGTGCATTATCATGCAATAAGCGTCAGCTTCCTCCTTCGCGGTGTTCAGGGCGAATTCTACGATTGTGATGCAACAAATGCTTCAAAACCGCAAGATAGAAAATTGCATTCACGCTTTGGCCCGTTTGCATGAACTCCTTGTGAACAATTCCCTTGGAATCGTAAAAACAAATGAGCATTGACTTGATTTTTGACTTCTCCAAACGCGATTTTTTTGGTGGTGGCTCGTCTAGGGCCTTCCATTCGGCACATTGACGCTTGGTTTTGGGTAAATATTGGAAACACCACGTTTCATTACCAGTTAAAATGTTATAAAGGAAGTTCTCGTCTTTTCTCGCCTTTTTAATGATGACTTTTGAATGTTGAATTCTGAGCAATTTTTGGAAATCAGTTAACTTGTGCGGAACAAAACGTGCACAAACCTTTCGTAAGCCCAAATGATCGGTGAAAATGCGATAAATCGATGTTTTGGAGATATTCAACTCCGATTCCATGAATTTCAACGGCTCATTTTTGATAAACTCACGCACAATTTCGATGGAGTTTTCGATGATCACTGATTTTGGGCGGCCCGTATGTTCATCGTCATTTATGTCCTCGCGACCATCTCTGAAGCGTGTAAACCACTCATGAACTCTGGCACGAGATAGAGAATCATCGCCATACACTTTTTTCATCAATTCAAATGTTTCGGTAAACGTTTTACCGATTTTAAAACAAACTTTTATATTAGCTCTTTGTTTGAAACTCATTTTTGTACCGATGACACAAACATACTGTCACTTTAGACGCAATAATTTCGCTTCCACTGAACCGAATATCACCCAGCTTTGACCGGAAGTCAGGGAGGGATGTAACTTTCCAACGCACTATCTCATTTGCAGATGGGGCCACCAAAAAATTTTATGACAAAAGTCTAGTTTATTTTGGAAATCACCTTGTACTTTAAATTTTTAGGTTAGGGGGCAGGAAACATTGTTCTAAGCAAGTCCTGCGTACTTTTAACGACGCACGACGTAGATGATTGGGTCAGTCTTCGTAGGACACGTACCGAATCTTTGATTCAAAAACAGCACGAGTGAAATTCCTTTGAGCTGATTCCAGATCAGCCATAAGGCATTCAAAGCGGGGAAACTAAGCTTGAGACCCATACTTTAAAATCTTTCGAACGAGAGTCTTATGAAGGTGACTAGCGGACGACATATTATGGTTGAAAAACAAAAGCATGGCACAGTACAAAGCCTGAGACTATAGCAGCTCTGGTTTTAATGCATGAAATATGGATATCGAATTTAAGTTTGAGATCGTAAATTACACCCAAAGCTCTAATTTTCAGAAAATTAGAAAGATGTCCACCACTAATTAATAGGTAAGTCTGATTGGTGCAGATTTAATAAAATGCTATAACATAACCTGATATTGCGGAATATTCAGTTTCAGATTGTTGACGTTACTCCAATCATTAGAACTAGATAGATCGTTTTACAAGAGGTTAAAGTCTTCAGTTTAACTGATAACTCTAAGATTCAGTTCATTAGCCAAACGGAGGGGAAGTGAGTTTATAGCAGCAGGCAAGTCTTTGACGATAAGAACATATAGGAAAGTATTCAAGATTGAACTTGAAGATATCATTTAGACAAAACAAGAACGATACGATACAGGAATTTATCTATGCATAGATTTGATAAATCAAATCCCATCGGTACCCAGTCCAATGCTGCGATTCAAACATGCTGACGAGCACCTCACTCTAATTAAGAGCGGTTCCAAAATGGGCAGATAAGGAGAGAGATTGGGGGTAATAGTTCATAGATGCAGAGAAAACATCAAAAGGTTCTGAGAAAAATTTGCAAAAAGCTCCGAAACTGCAGATGACACCCACAAGAACTAGGGATGGCGGTTTTAGTAAAAAAAAATCGGTTTTCCGGTTTTTGTCATCTTCGGTTTAACCGGGCGGTTTTTTTCTTAGCAAATTTTTAAAATCCAAAAACTCGAATCAAAGTTAAACGCATATTTTTACGTCCATTGATTAACTTTCGGTATAAATTATTTTTCGATATTTTACCCATTGAATTAAATCAAAATGATCTGAAGGATATTTCACCTTTGTGTTAAAAATGAGAGACTCACGCATTGTTAAGCTAAATTATTCATTTACAGTATAAGGATGAAAGCACCTTCAGTTCAACCCCGTCCGTGTGCTAACTTCACTTCGCACCCTACCTAGAGTCCTCTACATTAAAGCGAAATGTAAACAACTACTGCCAAGAACCAATCCAAAAAAACTTACTTGGCTCTTGACTGGTCATTAATGATGCCTAGATAAGGATGGCGAAAAAAATATTTTCCGGTTTTTTGTCTTCGGTATTTTTCTATTCCTTTGAAACCGGGTTTTTATCCGATTCTTAAATTTGACAGAAAAAATCTCCGAAAAAACCGGTTTTCCGAATCAAAAAAACCGGTGCGGTTTTTCCCATCCCTAACAAGAAGACAACCTTCGAGTGATTTTCCGATTAAATTCAATCTTGCGGCATTATTTAGCCATGTTTCGTTCATATATACGATAAAACAACTTGGTTCTAAGTTCTCGACCACTTTGGTGATACATTTTTAAAGATGTATTACTGAAGCAAGTTAGCAAGTTACAATGTGAACGACAGAGATTTAATTTAGAGCGTTGTTTCATGAAAACTTTTTCAATAAAGTTCTTCTGAGCCAGAAGTCTACATTATCACATCTGGCCGTATAACATTCTCGGAGTTTCTGTTGAGATGGGTATACATACATCCTCGAAAAGTAACTGTTTGATGCGGTTTTTAAAGAGGCGTTTATTCGAGCATCATTTTTCGAAATCAAAGGCTCATTCACTGTACCTGACAGGCGAAGAAAATGGATGGAGACAGTATATGCTGCCAACAGTTAATAGATGATTTACTTTTTGACCTCGAAAATTAGATGACACCATTCTCCTCAAAAATTGATCTTGAGGCCTGACGATGTTTGCCTTTCTTTTTTTTTCTGATGAAATTTGAAGGCGAATGTGTACGCCAAAAGCAAATCAAGAACTAAAGGATGAAACAATTCGCAAAATCATTAAATTTGGGGCAACATTACGCCTCAGCGTCATCTAAAATCAGATCGAAATCCACAATTGGCTTTCAATCATGATTCTCTTTATCTATATACAATGCTACTCGAAAAATAAATTTCTTTAATTGAGGGGCTCGCTTCGGAAATAAGGTACGGAGAATCCATTTTTTACAAGAAAGTTTTAGGTTCATCTTTACCATAAGATAAGAATTAACTATTGGAGCGACATGGTCGAGTAGGCAGACGAGTGCTCCTGCCAGAAGGGTTTTGTAACCATCCTAGGGTTTAAAACAACTTTCCTACTGATATGAATCGATTGATTTAATTTATATAGGGTTATTCATTTTACGCTTGGGAAAGTAAAGCTAAAGAAAACACATTAAATATTCAGATGGAAACGAAATTTTTTGTTCAATATAAAGATTGAACCCTGCCATTATACGTGAAACACAACATCGTTCAAATGTCCTCCACAGGACCTCTTACAGGCCTCAATCCTTTTGAGGTAATTTTCAATGACTTTTTGGCACATTTCCGGCAATATCTCGGCCATAACTTCACGAATGTTGGTTTTCAATTGCTCAAGATTTTAAGGATTGTTCGCGTAAACACGATCTTTCGCATAGTCCCATAAAAAGAAATCCAAAGGTGTTAGGTCGCAGGATCTTGTGGGCCAATTGACATCACTCAATCTCGAAATCACGCGTCCTGGAAATTTCTCTTGCACAAGTGCTCGATTAGCCTGTGTTGTGTGGCTTGTGGCTCCGTCCTGTTGGAACCACATGTTCTCCAGATCATAATCTTCAATTTCTCTCCAAAAATAATCGGTTAACTTCCGTCCATAGCGGTCAGAATTGTAATGACTCTTCCTTGATTGTTTTCAAAAAAAAAAATACGGGCCAATAACACCACCAGACCATAATGCACACTAAACGCTCTCTTTTTACGGATGCAAAGGATTTTCTGCGATCACCTGAGGATTTTGAGAGCCCCATATGCGGCAATTCTGTTTATTTAGGTAACCACTGAGCGAAAAATGAGCCTCATCATTAAAGAAACTTTTGTTTGAAAAATCGTTATCAATGGCTTGTTGTTCAATCACCCAATTCGCATACATTCTGCGTTGTGTATGGTCTTGAGGCTTAAGTTCTTGAGTGAGTTGGATTTTGTATGGATGGAGATGCAAATCCAAATGCAAAATCCGCCACAATGAGCCGTAAGACAAGCCCAAATGTTGAGCACGCAGGAATCGACAAATTCGGGTCTTCCTCCACACTTTGAGCAACGACAGCGATATTTTCAGCAGAACGAATGTTGCGATAATGCACAGACCTTGCAATATCAATAACCGTCTCTTCAAATTTTCTCACTGTGCTCGAAATTGTTTGCTGTGTACGTCGATTATGTCGACCGTAATCGGCTCGTAAAGCCCTAAATATTGATACAGCAGAATCACCATTTTTATAACAAAATTTAATAATTTTAACGCGTTCTTCGACTGTTAAACGATCCATATTTCTAAATGGCAAACCTTCAACTAAAAAAAAACGCTTTGGATTACATTTTTTTTCTGACAGATGTCAAATGGCAGGGTTATACTTTCCTACCACGAAATGGATAACCCTGTACTAATACTAAGTTGAGTGAATTTTGATTCCTTATGTATTTGTTGCATTTGTACTCATAAAGACCAACTGTCGTGATCTTATTCAGATTTTTAGACTCAAAGATGTGAAACCGCAAGGGGGGGAGAGGGGACACTCATGTTCCGTTCTTTTTGCTTCGCCCTGGACCCCTTGATACACGAACTGAATCAAATTATTTCATTAGATACCCCACTCAAATATCTTTCATAAAAATTTAATTTAAACTTTTTAGCTTGTATAGTTTCTGAGAAAACTTGCTGTCACGCATAAGCAGACGAGCGGAAACTATACGAAACTAGTGTCTTTGTCAAACTCGTTTTATAAAGCCCTAAAAATTGTGTATGTGCAAAACAGTAAACGAAAGTGCAAACTCTACCAAGATAGAGCTAACTATAATATATATTACATAAATAGATACTTCACTCTTCAATTGCTAGCATGTGTTTAATCTGGATAACAACATTTGTTACACATAATGCTTAAATTTGCGATACAAACTTGTATGGTTTACGAAGGTGACCACAAAAAAAAAAACTAATAATATCCCAAACTTTTGTTTTAAACACGCTTTTCTATTCAATTCCTGATGGACCCTGCTTATAATGAACATTGTAGGATAATCGAAAATATGTTTAGAATTTAATTTTAGAGGTCCTCAATTGCGATGAGCAGAAATTAAATCTTACAGTTGGTGGCTGGTTAATTAGGATTAACTACAGGTATTCGATAAGATTAAGTTCAGTTTCTATACTTTTTGTTTCATTTCTAGGGTTTTGTTACAAAAAATATTGATGGATACCTCCTATAGCTAGAATCATCAAACTTTGTGAAAAGCTCAGAAAAGGAAGCATAATGCAAGCTTTGTAGTCGAAAAACGTTCAAAAGGTCTGAGGGGGGCTCCCAATATAAGGACGTGACCTTTGACATTTTTTTTTATCAGATAAACAAGTGGGGTATCAAATGGAAGACCTTTATGATATCTTTTAGAATGAAGTGAACAGAGGAAGGGAAAGAATACGAAAAAGTGAGGCCCACTCAATTGCGTTTGTGTTGACGCTGTCTACGATGAAGACCACTCTTCACAGAACCGGAACTGGAAGAAGCAGTCCTATAATCGAAAGCAAGGATGGCTCCAAGCCCAAATGGTGTTCCAGCTGAGGTGTTGCAACTTGTCTATCACCATTGTCCTGTATTGCTGCTCAGCGCATTCAACGCTTGCTTATGGGGCAGGCTTTTCCCGGTACGATGAAAAGTGGCGAGGCTCGTCCGGATCGCCGTCGGAAAACCGCCACCATTATGCATGCTAGACACGGCTAGGAAAGCGATAGAGAAACTCGTCAAGAGAAGACTCACTGGCGCTATTCGTTCTGTTGGGGACCTATCTCATCGACAGTATAGCTTTAAAACTGGACGTTCCACCATTGATGCGACCGCAGAGGTGGTGAGCGCGGTCTAAAAGGCAGAGGCACATAGTTCAAGTTCCAAAAATTTCGTTTTTCTTCTGTAGGCTAAGAACTTGTTGAATGACCCTCGTATATACACTACTTTATATCCTGCAAACAAATTATGAAACTCAGACGATAAACAAAAACGTCGAAAATATTAGAACTTAATAAAAGAAAAATTGTTTAAACAGTGTTTGGATTTCAAAGTGGTTAACATTGAAATTATAATTTACTAATTGAAACGAACGATGCCTATGAGAAAATTGCCTTTGCGGCTGGTATTCCCAATTAGATCTTATTTCTTTTCTATGAGTTTTTCAACGAAAAATCTGCAGATAAGATGAATGAAATACAAGAAAATCTTCAATACCATATACTACGTAGCGAGTCTAGAGAGTGAAGGGGTTGGATGAAATGCTACGGTAAGAAACGTGGGGGGAGAGAGGGGCTGAAAATTGGCAAAAGTGACGCTACGTAGTTTATGATGGGTCCCTATTCAGTCAATAAGAAATGCTACAATGTGGAGGCCACTTAAAATGAACTAAACCAAAACATCCTGTAGTGGGTGTGTGCAATTTTTTTTGTTGGTTTCTCCATGTAGTTCATGGTCCAATATCGGCAGCAGGCAGAATTTTGAAAATTCCGTTATCGTGGCTATAAACCGAAATAATTATTGTGTTTTCACTTTAATTTTCCAGTAAAGGTGACAAGACAAGTATTAGGCTTTGTTTGCTGGTATGCAGGTTTGATCTTTATCACAGCACAGCTGAAAAACATCGGAACATAATCTGGATTCATCGAGAAAATGTGTTTTCCGGACGAGTATGTCAACAGTTTTCGCAATCGAGAACTACAGCTAAGAGATGAGCTACGATCAGAACGGAGAAAGGAGATAACATATGGTGATTTATTACAACCACCACAACAAGATAAGGTCACCACCGAAAAATTATCGGACAGGTTTTAGGTCCACAGATCCACTGTAGAGAAGAATCCATGTGCGCTAGAAGATGTGGTAAAGAAGCATGGAAGACTAAGTGGCCTATGTTTCCCATCTTGTAATTTCTCCGGCGGATCGTCAGCGGGGATGAAAAGCGTGACCTGTACAAGGTCGTTAAAGTGCGCCGAACAATTTTCAAGAAAGATAAACAATCAGCAACTTCTCCCGAAAGAGGCTTGCATCTACGGAAAGTTTTATGGTCTAGTGTGATTTTCGAGGAGTCATTTATTGAGAGCTTCTGCAGCCAAATCAAACTCTCTCTGCGGACTTGTATTGACAGCAATTAAATCAATGCTTGCTAAGCACCCTGCATTAGTCAATGTGTTCACGGAGTGATTTCACCACCGCAAAGCGAGACCACACACACCTGCAGTTACCCAGCGCAGATTACCAGTTTGGCTGACAACTTTTAACCCAATCATCCACGTTCTCCCGATCCGATGTATTATGGATGTTTCGATCCCTGCACAACTAACTGTAGGGAAGGGAATACTCGTACGATACTGAAGAGGAACTTCCTACAGGACTTAAACTTTTTTGAGGGTACAGAGAAGATACCCGCAGAGGGATACAGCAACTTCCAAAACTTTTGAGGCTAGTAATGCATACTCATAATAATGCTGATTATATATTAGTTAAGTTGCAATAAGTAATAAAAACGTATGAATTATTCCATTCAAAACCGAAAAATAGAAGATCCTTGTGATTCTCCTATATCAAATATATTAAATGCCAAGTCAAACAATTGGCACAGTTCAATTTATATTGCTACCTCTCCCCACGCCGATATAACATTTCCCATCGAAATAACGATTCCTACGTTGTTGTTTTAATTAAACCTGTTCTAAAAATTTGTATGTTTTATTTTACGCACACGTGTCTCCCCAAAATTTTCAAAGTGTAAATACTCTACTTTCCACTGAGACTGTACACGAGAGAGCAACCATCCCATCGCTCTCACACGATGACGAATTCTTGTTTTGATTTCCATCTTGTTTTGATCAATTCTGTCACCTCCTGTCCGCCCCATTCTCCCCATCTATCACTTCGTTATATAAGCTGTAGCTTTCAGACACCCGTCGAGGAGCCGAGGGGGCTCGATTAATGATGAATTATTAGACATTCTCACAACAAACTCAGTCTGCAACAAAAAATACCAGTAACGATTTCCCCAACACAACAAACCGAGTGGCAAGTGCGGAAAACAAAAACATCCCCATGACACTGTCTGTCGATGTATTTCTTTGTTTTCCTTTTGCCCACTATCGCGTGTTTTCATTTCCCATGCTAGTTCATTCTGATCATTTTGTCGCAGTGTTGGCTGCCGAGATGCTTTCCGACTTTCTTATCTACCCAAAACACTCCGAGTTCGAGCATGGGAGGAAGTTAGTCGTGCGAAATGCCACTTGTGTTGTGAAAATACTCAGAGGGTAACAATGGCGACATTTTCTTCGTGCCTAACATACGTTTATCGATCCTGTTTGATGGCTTGCTACAGTTTGTAGTAACCATGCGACCAGAAAAGGGAGTTTCGAGCGTAGGTTGCCTTTTTCTCGTAAACATATTTATAGGATATTATCAACAATTCCGCGTAGGTGCACTTACCTCGTGTATCTCCTCCACGTTCACCCCCTCGGGGGTTGAACAGTACCAACGACGCGTGGCAGGAAGCAATTCCTTGTTCGAATTCCTCTACTCGAATTCTATGTAAATCCAAAACAAACCCCAGCGACTCGTGCAATTTGGGTTACTACTGTCTTTCCTCCCCGCGACCGTTGCGCGTAATCACTTAAAAGTGAAAACAAATAACAGATGTCCTTCAACTGAGAGTCCTGCCGAAAATTGCTAAGGAGCGTCACGCAGTTCCTGCTCCCGGAACGATACAACCCAGTTCTTTGTTTTGAACAGCAGACACGTCTGGCAAACACCACTCTGTTCTTTGTTTTATAACATGTTCTAACTCCACTAAAATTTCTGCACTTGCTAATTTCTTCAGGCTGTACTGGGCCGACGTTGTCCTCCTCCCGAACACTTATAATTTCGAGGTGACTCACAACAGTATCCTGCAACCAAGTGAATTTCCTCAAGTTGGGAAATATCAACACGAATAAATTTAAAAATTCAAAAGCAGAAAAATTGCACGATGACGCGCGACTTTTTCAGAATTTCGCACAAGCAAAGAACCCGCGAACGCGAAAACTGCCGCGACCGCTACGAATCAAGAGCGAATCAACAATATCAAAATAAAAATGATAGCAAACGATTGTTCGGTATTTGCTGTTTGTTGGCTGCTCGTTCCACGAATTCTCACTCACACTAGCGCCGCCGAGTTATTTTTCGACAAAGCTTTTCTATCTTTTGCATGCAGAGCTTATAATCTACACTGAAAACAAATCGAATAAGAACCAGCAGAACTGTACTTGTTTTTTTTCCCTAGTCAATAGGTAAAAATGCAAACCAGTGTTGACGAAGCGCCAATAGAATATCGAAATCCACCTTGTTGGCAAACAAAAACGATTTGACTGTACTTCGCGATAACAATGAACACTCGCTTCAGTTTACAGGCGCCTAAACTTGGGAATTCACGAAATCTGCAACTTTGTTATTCACGGACTGGGGAACTTTATTCGGTTTGGTCGAGTTCACGCATGTGTACTAACTGCTAATTCACTACGAACGGAAAAAAGATAAACACGTTTGCAGAAAGATTTCTCGCTTGAATGATGGCCGCGAGAAAGAGAGAGGGCCTTTTCGAAGAAGCAGACATGATTATGAATTAATTGTGCAGACGGAAATGGACGTCAACAAATATTGCAGATTTCAACGAATCGTTCAATTTTTTAGCGGGAAATCTTTTGAATAGAGTAAAAGTGCCATTGGTTGTATAGACGTGTAAGGGCTGCTATGCTGTATAAGTTTAAGAAATATTCCGAATAAACTTCCTGTCAATCGAATATTTACCAATATGAATAAATTGTGATTTGGTAGACAGATATGAGTGAAGCGTTGCATTTACTGTAAAACTCATATCTTAACACAAGGTCATCAAATTCAAACTAATGAATTAACGAAATTATGCTATCAATATTTTGACAGTATTTTGCCACTGGTTATCTTTCGGTAATGTCTTGTGACTTTGTGCCGGGGAAATGCAGTCCCACATATTTAGTGAACGTTTGAGTATGCTTGAAACCCATATTTCATCAATAAAAAATGGTCGATGGTTAAATATCTGTTATTTTATCAACAAACTAATGTGAGGGTAATGAAAATGCCAAAAACATAATTCAATAGTATACATAATTAATTATTTTTTCTTACAGTTTTTTTTACCAACAGTAAAAAAAATAATTAATTATGTATACTATTGAACTACTATTGGCAAAAATACTCACTGGCTAGCTGTTGGAGATTTATCTACCACAACTATTACCATTGCCCAGTTGCAACGAGATACCAGTTTTGCAGCCAGTCAGTGTCTCTACAACCTTCGGCACGTTCGGCTTGCTTTTGCGCTTGCATGCTTCTTAATTTAATAAATTTAAACTATGTGATACAAAACGTACTCTTTTCCCATAAGATCCTTTCAAAAACCCAATCATTGTTAAGCAAAGGCCTCTGTAATACAAAACGTGCTCATTTCCTGTAAGATCCGTATGTCGAGCCGGATCCCGCTATGGAAAAACTTATACGACAATCGGATATATGGGTGACACTTGTCGAGAAGTTCGTCGCGAATACCGGAAAAATCGCGAAAGTAAGTCGAACGGTGAATTTTCTGCGCTCACGAACCGAGTTCTTAGAACAATACTGGAGTTTCAGCACCGCGAACGAGCAGTTAGTGCCAGAGGCTACACCTGAAGAAATTAGTGCGGAGGAAATTCTCAGTGGCGATCGTTTTTCTGCAGTTGAGGTGGCGTATATCGAAGCGAAATCTTTGTGCTTGCAAGAAAGCGCCACTCAACAGCCGACCGCACCGAACGAGCGCTCCGATAACCCAACACCGCTAGGTTCCCACGCCGGGATAAAGCTGCCCAAAATAGAACTCCCAACCTTCGATGGCAAGTTTCTAAATACTAACCCGAGTCGTTTGTCCATACGCACTCGTCATTATGCGATGCGCAGAAACTTCATTATTTGAAGTCGAGTGTCCGCGGTGAAGCGGAACTTCTACTCAAACATGTATCGGTGACGGCGAACCACTATACATCAGCTTGGGACTCGATGCTATCTCGTTTCGATAACACAAGAGCTTTGGTCAATGCCAATTTACGTGCACTAGTGTCTGTGCCTACCATGAAAACTGAATCCGCCTATGAGATGAGACGTGTATCAGACCACTTCAGTCAACACGTAAATTAGCTCGAAAATCTCTCTCAGCCGATTGATCATTGGGACAGCTGGCTAGTGTACTTCATGATGGATAAATTAGATGCCAACACACGCAAAGACTGGAAAACGTTGTTGGCGCATAATACTAAAGTACCTGCCTATAATGGAGTCAAAAAGTTTCTTGAGCGCTGAATGCAGGCACAATGTGTCATAAGCCTGGCACATTGCTCGATCTCCCACACATCTCAAACAACGTCTACGCAACCAGCTGCTTCGACCACTACCGCTAGGATGACTAGAAGTTGCCACTGCTGCCAAGGCAATCACTTATTGCTATTCTGTCTGCAATTTCGAGCGAAAACAGTTGATCAATATACCGCTCTAGATAAGCAAAGAGGCGACATAACGCGACAAGCTGTCCGTCAGAAAAGCGTTGCCAATCATGTCATCAACGTCATCATATGATGATACTACACAGGGAAGAATAACTTTTTCAAATTCAGCATCTACTTCATCAGCTGGTCTGCTGTCAAGTGCGGTGCCGACGGGTGTAGTACCGCTGGCGACAGCAATAGTGGAAGTGGCAGCAGCTAGCGGTCGACGGTTGAAGGTTCGTGCGCTGCTCAATCAAGGCTCGGAGTCAAACTTCATCTGATAATCGTTGGCGAATTTCTTAACGACCGTCTAAGAAAACAGTTAAGCTGAACGTATACGGTGTCGGCCACCGTGAACGTATACGGTGAATAGAATCAACAACTTTCAAGTAAAGCCCGGAACATCGTTAGCTTTCAGAAATCTGTAAGACACGAATGATTCTCTTCAACACTTCTGGGATATAGATGAGCAACCTAAGTTTACGACA
Source organism: Odontomyia ornata (assembly GCA_963969285.1). Classification (NCBI taxonomy): domain Eukaryota; kingdom Metazoa; phylum Arthropoda; class Insecta; order Diptera; family Stratiomyidae; genus Odontomyia; species Odontomyia ornata. Next base: position 8,252,037 of record OZ017738.1, on the reverse strand, counting down.
CTCACACCTGACGAAGTCAACTGCCAAGAAATTTTTTTGAGGACTTCTTTAAGTTCCGACGACGGCCGATATGCGGTCCAGTTACCGCTAAAGAGTCCCGCAGGGGGACTAGGATCATCCAAGGAGGCTGCCACCTACTCGTTGCTACGCCTAGAAAATCGTTTTCAGAAGGACGAGCAGTTGAAACGTTCTTACGACAATATTATTGAGGAATACATCGAACTAAAACATATGGAGCTCGTTCCTGCGAATGAAGAAGCTTCATTTCTAGGCTACTACCTTCCGCATCATGTGGTTTTAAGACCAACCGGCACAACTACCAAACTACGGGTTGTGTACAACGCGTCGCAAAAAACTACTTCGGGAAAATCCCTGAACGATATTCTTCACACCGGTCCCAAGCTTCTGAACGGTATTTTCGCAATCCTCTACGTTGGAGACTATTTCTGTTCGTTCTTTGCGCCGATGCGGAAAAAATGTTTCGGCAATTTTGGATTGATAAGAACGATGTCAATCTACAGCGTATCCTATATAGATGCCACTTTGCGGATTCAATCCTTTCGAATACTCACCGTGTTATCAGGATCAACATGCGCTTCCTACTTGGCATCCAGAGTGATGCTGCAACTAGCAACACACCATGAAACAACACACCCTGAAGCAGCTCCAATTATCAGGGAAAACTTGTACTGCAACGACGCGTTCAAGTCCGAGATCAAGTTATTGCTCTAATGAAGGAAGGAGAATTCAAACTTCGGAAGTGATTGGCCAATTCTGAGAAGCTTCTAGCCAACATTGCACCGGAAAACGTCAAAAAGCGTGCGACTCCAAAGGTTGTCCACGATAGCGACATCAAGGCTATAGGCATAGCCTGGGACCCGGAAGCAGACTGTTTCGAATTTCGTGCAAATCTTGATCCTTATTAGACTCCTGTGACGAAGGGAACCGTCTTATCGGATGTCAGTCGCATATTTGACCCATTCGGATGGTTAGAACCAGTCACCATCAAATCGAAAATCTTCACTCAACGCTTGTGGCTGGAGGTAATAGGCTGGGATGATAATTCCCTTGAGAAATTAGAAAAACAATGGGTAAAACTGCGTGAAGAACTTGCAGACTTGCACTCTGTTAAGGTCAACCGCTTGGTTGGCAACACCAAGTCGCAATCAAGCCTAGAACTACATGGGTTTTGCGACGCTTCTTTGGACGCGTACGGAGCTTCTGTATACTTGCGAGTCGCAACCAACATGCAGAAGACCGCGGTGAATCTGTAGACCGCTAAAACAAAATTGATCCCACTGAAAACAGTTTCACTACCCAGACTGGAATTATCCGGGGTGACTCTCCTAGCTGACTTCATAGCAGTGACTGCAAATCTTGGTGGTTTGGACTTATCTGGCTCAAGAAACATTGTAATTTCTGGCCAAAGTCATCACATTTGGTCGCCAGCGAGGCGACTGAAAATGAAGCGCGAGTGTTTCAAACGACTGCTAGCTGCTCCATAGACCCGGACATCGAGCTACTGGAGAACTACCCCTCGTTTTCGAAACTAATTCGAATCACGGCTCACTGCATATAATTCTACAACACACGAGCCAAGAACAAGCAAATCAGTCCCTTCAGTATGACAGAGGTCGACGGCGCTCGTACTACTTTGACAAAAATGATTCAGTCCTCATTCTTTGCAACCGAAATATCCCACGTTACCAAGCAAAGGGCCGTACCGAATATCAGCAAGCTCTCGAAATTCAGGCCATTCATGGACCAGGATCAGGTTTTAAGAGTCGGAGGACGACTTCGGTGATTTTTGGGAGGCTGGTATGAAGTCCTTCACACACCACTTTAAGCGGATCGTCAGGACCCACTACTTGATGTAGAGGACATGTTGACTCTGATCTGCCAGACAGAGGCTTGCCTTAATGCGCGTCCACTTAACTCCATCACGGACGACCCCGAAGACATTTCTTGGTCGAAAAAAGTTTGGTGGCCGTTTCGACACCATCTACCATGGAGTGCCCGACTAATCGACTCGGACGATGGCAGGTAGTTCAGAACATGCAAGAAAATATATGACATCGTTGGCGACACGAGTGCATGCAACTCAAAATCAACGATCTAATTATACTTTTTGACGAAAATCTACCGCTCACTCAATGGGCTCTGTGCAGAATCACAAACGTATATCCCGGAGCTGATGGTCTAACACGTGTAGTTACGGTAAAATACGCTGGCAGTAGCAGTAAATACGCAGTCACCAAGGTATGCGTAGTTCCAGTCGATACTCCAGCCAAACAGACGAAAGTTTCACTAAGTGATGCCGTACCTTCAATTAACTAAAAAAATTAGCATCCGTCACGGCGGGCGGAGTTTTCGCTTTACGCATTTTTTCATGTTTCACATGAGGCGGGCGGTATGTTGCAGATTTATCTACCACTACTATTACCATTGCCCAGTCGCAATGAAAACCCAGTTTTGCAACCAGTCAGTCTCACTACGACCTTTGACACGTTCGGTTCGCCTGTGCGCTTGCACGCTTCTTAATTTAATAAATTTAAACTCTGTTATACAAAACGTACTCGTTTCCTATAAGACCCTTTCAAAAACTCAATTACCAGCGAATATCGATATTTTGCCCGGTATAAGGGATTGACAAAAATATTAAAGCGATATATACAATATGTCATATAGGGATACTAATAAATTCTGCTCCCGTTGTGTTAATAGGTTAGTCAAAGCTAGGAAGGAAAATAGAGGTGGGCTGATTAGCCAAATAGTCGGCATTAAATTGACTGACTAGTCAGCAGTACCGATTATTAGATTTCATTTGTTTCGAGGAAAGTTCGAAATTTTCATTTGGCTGCAATCGACATGATTCTTTTGCAGTATTCGTTCCTAAGCAATCCAATGTTTTTTTCTCATTTCAGTTGTCCGATCATAAGATTTGAAAGTGAAGATAGTGAATGGTAATAGATAGTGAACTAAATGGACCCGTCGCTCAAAGGCGCTCAATATATTTGCGGATGGTTGGGTTAGGGTCCATGTTTCACACTCATAGCATAATACTGGTCTTATCACAGATTTGTAGCTATGTTTTCCTGTGTATGCAGCTGGTCTTCAAGATCGTCAAAACTGAAAAAAAAAAATATTTTATTTGCGAGCTGTATTCTTCGGCGCATTTCGTCTCTTTCAATTCTGGTTCTCGTTATCTTGGCACCTAAATACACAAAATCGATTATATGTTCGATACTGTATGCGGCAAGTGTGATATTTTGTGTGCTTGAGGTATATTTTCTCGACTGCATCATGAGCTTTGTTTTATTACTATTGATTTGTAGCCCTACTAGTTTTGCTGCGCTGTCGAGTTTCAGGAAGAGTTCTTTGGCAGTTGTTCATGACCGTGACAAAATGTTGATGTAGGCTACTACTTGACTCGACTTGATAGTAATGTACGTCATGTTCCTTATGACGTACGTACTGAATAGCGATGGGGAGCCCATCTCCCTGCTTTAGTCTGATATTTGTGTCAAAGGCATGGGTGAGTTGGTTATTGATGCGGACTTGGGAGGTCGTCGACGCATTGTTATTTTGGTAAGACGGACTAATTTGGCTGGGATACCGAAGCAAAGCATTATTCGGGACAGTACGTTACGAACAATACGTTCGTATGCTTGTTTAAAGTCAACGAAAATTTGGTGTACGTCTATGTTGAACTCCCAGCACTTTTCAAGTACCTGCTTGACTGTGAACAAATTGTCTATTGTCGATCTACCTGCTCTAAAACCACCTTGATACTCTCCGATAATACTGCTGCCGTATGATCCGATTTTATTTTCTAAGATCTTTGAAAATATTTTGTGTGCCGTAAAAAGTAGTGATATGCCTCTACAATGTTCGCAGTGTAGCCTGTCACCTTTTTTGTGGATAGGGAATATAATTGATTGGCTCCATTCTTTCGGCATTGTCCTTGTTGCCAAATGTGCTGGATGACTTTGTGGATAGCTTTATGAACACTGCTGCCACCATATTTGATGAGCTCCACCGGAATCTCATCGATGCCCGGCGCTTTATTATTCTTTTGGGCTTTGATGATGGAACAAACTTGATAATTAGTGGACTCTCACCCCACTGTTTCCTGTATCGCAATATTTCGCAAATCATTCCCACTATTCCAATACATTGCTCTTTTTGGCAAAACGTTATACCCAGAAAAAATGAGTATGGCTAAAAACCTTTCAACTCTGCTTTCAACAGTTTGACATCCGGTAAATTCTTAGAATAACCATATGCTGTACTAACAGCAATAATCAAGTGGAGCAGCTCATCGTCAAAACACATTTCAAAATATTGAGCGGCCGTCATTCCGCCAATGATCTCAACGATGCAGGAAGGGAAATTTTCAGGGTCTATCGTTGTGCCAACTTCAATCCAATCCGTTCTTTATTTTTTTTAACACGATATTTGGCTTCATGTTTTCTTCCAGATTTTTTCCGGGATATCTTTTGGGGCCAACATTTGATTCGAGGACAACTTATCAACGTTTTCTCCTATTTCTTCCTCGCAATCCTCGTCAGTCCACTCATTCGTATCCGATAGTTGAATAAAAATCATTTGCATCTCATTGCTGTCTTCGCTTTCTATAAAATCTAATAGTTCTGCGAAAGATTGTGCCTTGAAAATAACAAACATATGAGTTCAATGTTCATGTATTTTTCTAGCGTCATCATATGACAAAAGCTTAAAAAATATAAGTAACTCCGTTGGTGAAGCCTTGAAGTTTATACATTTAACTCGGAACACACTTTTAATGTCCTAACATTAATATCTAGTGGTAAAAAGAAATAGTATGTTGGCATTTTTGTTAGAAATACTTACATGTTTATGGTCACTTCCAGTTTCTAACAATTTTTCAACAATGCTGAGCTTTAATGGCTATCTACGTGTTATCACTGAGAGTCAGGATAAAGAATTGATAATGAATAGGAAGGTTATCCTATTTAAAGGGAGTCAGTTTGTCCTATCCTCCTCAAGTGCTTTACAGGTAATTAAGGTCGGCAATTTCCTGTCATCATACGCCGACACTAGGATGAAATTGGATTGTCATTTCCTTCCACACTTAAGACACCGAAGATGACTCAAAAAGGTCGAAAGGCGTCTGCTCACTTAAAAAAGGCAAGGCCCGACGGCTTTTCAAGAAAAAAGAGAATTGGCCTGTGGATATAAAATAAACAAAATAATTGATATTGCTGTGACAAGAACTGGCGTTAACAATTCGCTACGTGGAACTCAATCAAGGTATGTTCATTCTTATAGCCATATAATCCGGCCATCTCCGAGTCAGAAACTCTGAATTAAATCTTACGCTAAAGATTTTATCAGAAGGGGGGAGAGAGTATATGAGGATAGCTTCTAATCATGGAATATTTCTTGCTGATCTAAATGAAAAATTTTCCTTCAACTGGCCGCTAGTTAAGGGACATTTTTTCAGGCCGTCAATTGAGATGAGGCTAGGACGCAGTTGTAGTACATATGTAGCAAAAATGTGCACAGTCTGCCAGTGCAGTGTTAAATCTCTTGGTAACTTTTAAGCCTGAAAAATTATTTTCGTAGTGAAAGTCTTATTCAAGGTAATAATATGCAATCAATTATTATTTATTTCTTTCTTTTATTATTTTTCTCTTTGATTACATGTCCCTTGATAGCTAGAAAGACTTTTCGATACTTTTTATTTTTTCTCTCTTAGCACTACTAGCACTGAAATGCTTTGATAGATTTTTATTTTAATTTTTTTTATGAAAGTTTTGTATGAAATATGAAACAGATTGCTTTACTTTCAAGCCTGATTTCATACATGATTAACGTTCTACTTTCGTGGAACATATCTTATTGTTAGATAAGCTGATTAAGTGTCAAACAGCATTTGCTTTAAGAAGATATAATTTTTAAGAGTCGAGTTGGCTTAATTTCTATTCGAATAACTGCAAGTAATTCATTATATTTATGAGAGAATTACTAATCAAGTGCTTCTATACTACATGGTCGTTTATTTACAAAATAAGACTACGCTACATCGTTAACTTAAAAAGCATTATCATGATCTTTATTAGTCGCAACTATTCAAAATATATATACAAACTATTCGTGTTGATTTTTGTGGGACTAGAAATAAGATTTCATTTAATGATTTATCAGTTTTTGGTAACTATTAACATAAGTGAACATAGTATACTAAATTATAAATTAATCACATTTCAACACCATTAGTCTCTGCTTTTTTCTAGTAAAATTTATGGTATTGGTTCGAGCTTTTGAAACGCTAAGAAAACGTTCAATTAACGAATTAATAAAATTGTACGTCTGTATGTTAATGCACCAAATGTTAACACTGCAGTCTTAAATTTGGAATTAAAAATGCATGAAAGGTATTTGATCGTTTTCGTTTGGCCAATCTGAATGCCATGGCGGGTCACACTTCATTAGTGCAACAACATGTAACAACAATTAAATGTTTCGGCGACAAGAAGAAAACGGTACTAACAAAACAATTCTTATGACTTTAGGCAGTAAAAATAATACTCTAAGATATACTATATAACGTGGACCTTTAATCAAGAGCAATCCCTTGAATCCACGAGCTCAAATCTGAACTGTCTGATTCCAAAACTATTTCTTGCGGAAGATCGGGTGTCAGTAGAAGTTGTGCTGCTGTGCGTCCACTCAAGTATGCCCCATGTACTGTTGAGTAAAAATTTGAATGTGTGTGCTCTCCGGCAAATAAAATTGCAGGCTGCAAAAGGAACAATTTATAATGTGTACCCGGAATACTACTTCGCATCAACATAGTCAAAATGTGAATAAATAAAATTAGAAGCAACAGTTTCTCACCTTTATTTGCTGAGCATGCGCATACATTGGCTGCGCTATATTCTCGATATCTTCTTGAGTTGCCCCTATAGGTATTGACGTATAGGATCCTCTTGTAAATGGCTGCGACTTCCAACTAGTACTGCAAAAGGGAGGGAAATAGAAATTTCGTTCGACTTAAATTCATTGTACTTACCAAACACAACGCTTGGGCTTTGGAACGAACGGATCTTTCAAAAACATCCGCAATATTTCGGTGCATTTAGCAGCGACTTCTTCATGAGACAGTTTTTCCATGTATTCGGCTTCCTTTCCTGACACCCATCCCAGCAATAAGGTTTCCGTCACTTTAGCGAACGAATAAATTTTTTTAAACCATGTTTTACTCAGAAACTCATCTGTAAACTTTTCTTCGCTAGTAGCGTTCGCTTCGTACTTATCCTCGTCCCAAAGCAGCATCACTTCACTTATGTCGGGATTTAAAAACGGCCTATCGTATTCTAAATATATCTTATCTACAGTACCAAACATTAAGTTGTTAATTGACTCTTGCTTGTAGCGAGGCAATTCTGGATCAAATAAGGTCTTCATATTCTCCTTCAGCACCCCTAATGGTAAAGTGCAAATAACGTGGTCAGCATAAAATGTGCGTCCATCTTCACATTGAACTCGAATTAAGTCTGCCTCCCCGTTAGTATCTGCTTTGCCGGTTGGGAAGTCTGTCACTGTTTTATCAGAGTCGTCCGACTCGTTCTCCGAGTTCTCATCCACTGTTTCTAGGCCCGAGCTGGTCTTTTTTCTTTTCCAGTGAATGCTCTTCACAGGACACGACTTTATCACGTTACTTTCAGGCAGAGGATTGCAAAGAGGCTTCAAAATTGAACTATATCCGGAGGGCAAAACTATATTGCCGCCTTGCAGTTCTGTATAGCTACCTAATTCTAACAAGTCAATTTCATTCATACTATGACAACCGGTAATACACGTTTCCCGTTTCAGAAGGCAATTGAATATGAGCGTTTTTAAATGCTTTTCTTTGGGGTCTTGAATTGAACTTAAGTAGATTTCCATCTCTAGATTTATATGCTCACCGACACTGTGAATGTCGGGCGGCGGGCTGTATTGACACAGAAAATATTCATCGCAGCGCCTCAGAAAGCATGTGTAAGCCTCATAAATTTCTTGCAAAATAGAAAATGGAACTTGTCTTCCATCTTCTGTTGTTGCAACAACTTTATGGGGCTTTGGCACGTTAATGATATTCACGAGACCGTGTGACATGGCAAACTCGAAAATTGGATTTCCTAATACACCATGAATCCAGTTAGCACCAAGTTCAAGCTGAAAAGACAAAGCAAAATTCTGTTGAATTGAAATGATGTGAAGCAGTCGTTATGGAAAAATACTCGTAGCTAAATTAAAGTTTACTCCAATTCAACTATATACACCATTGTTTCAATTCATTCATGTATATAAAAATGAAATTGTATACTGACACGTTAATAATTCACATGTAATTAAAGTTCTTCTTCTTCGTCGCGCCCCTCTCGGGCCTTCGCTTCCTGAATTAAACACCTCCAACTATCTCGGTCCATTGACCGCGTCCTCCAATTTCGAAATCCGAGCAGCGATGAACTGTCTTCGCCGACCGAGTCAGACCAGCGTTTCCTCGGTTTAGCCTCCGGCCTTCAGTTCCCCCAACGAATACCAATGTGTGTCCAGCCCATTGCAGCTTCCGAAGTCTTATAATCGTTGAGATCTCCGGTTCATCAAAAATGTTATACAGCTCATGGTTGTATCGAATTCGCCATTGGTCCCCGTCTAGCTTCGCTCCGATTATTCGCCTCAGGACCCGTCACTCAAAGGCGTTCAATATATTTGCGGATGCTTGGGTTAGGGTGCATGTTTCACCCCTATAGCATAACACAGGTCTTATCACAGCTGGTCTTCAAAATCGTCAAAACTGAATAAAATACTTTATTTGCGAGTTGTACTCTTCGGCGTATTTCGTCTCTTTCACTACTCGTCTTCGTTATTTTGGCGGCTAGATACACAAATTCGCCAACATTTTCGATACTGTATTCGCCAAGTGTGATATTTTGTGTATTTGAGGTATTTTTCCTCGACTGCGTCATGAGCTTTGTTTTATTTTCATTGAGTTGTAGCCCTACTAGTTTTGCTTCGCTGTCAAGTTCCAGGAAGAGTTCTTTAGCAGTTGTTCATGACCGCGACAAAATGTTGATGTCGTGTGCATAGGCTACGATTTGGCCCGACTTGTATAGTAATGTGCCTCGTGTATCGACAGGTAGCTTTCTTATGACGTACTCCAGAGCCAGATTGAATAGCAATGGGGCCAGCCCATCCCCCTGTTTTAGTCCGATATTTGTGTCAAAGGCACCGGTGAGTTGGTTATTGATGCGGACTTGGGAGGTCGTCGACGTCATTGTCATTTTGGTAAGACGGAGTCATTTGGCGGGAACGCCAAAGCAAAGCATTAGTACGTTTCGATCAATACTGTCGTATGCTTGCTTAACGTCAACGAAAATTTGGAGGAAGTCCATATTGAACTCCTAGCATTTTTCAAGTACCTACTTGACTGTGAACCATTTGTCTATTGTCGATCTACCTGCTCTAAAACCACCTTGATACTCCTCAATAATACTGTTGGTGTATGATCCGATTTTATTTTCTAAGATTTTAGAAAATATTTTGTACGCCGTACAAAGTAGTGATATGCCTCTATTATTTTCGCAATGTAGCTTGTCACCTTTTTTGTGGATAGGGAATATAATTGATTGGCTCCCCTCTTTCGGCATATGTTCTCGTTGCCTAATGTGCTGGATGTCTTTGTGAATAGCTTGATGAACACTACTGCCAACATATTTTATGAGCTCCACTGGAATCCTATCGATGCCCGGCGCCTTATTATTCTTTTGGGCTTTGATGATGGAACAAACTTCATCCAGAGTTGGTGGGGCCAATTGAGGCTCTCCGCAAACATCTATAGACTCCGATGTCCTGGAGCTGTGTGGAGGATTAAGGAGGTTCTTGAAATATGATGCCCATCTTTCCTTAATCTTGGTTTCATCAACGATGATATTGCCGATGTCATCACGAAAGACCGTGGTTTTGGGCTGATAACCATATTTCAGGCTTTTCACTACTTTGTATGCTAACCTTGTGTTGTTGGTCGCTAAACTTACATCTATACTTCTCAATTGATCGACATAGTATTTTCTGTTCTTAATTCTAGTCATCTTATTAGCTCTTCTGAGATTTTCATAGTGTTCTCTCTTCGTCCTGGTTTTCTTACCTATGTAATCTTTGTACGCCTGATTCTTTTTGTCTAACGCATTCTGGCACTCATCATCAAACGAATCATTTTTCTTGCGCCGGGCTTAATGGCCGATCGTCTGTTCTGCCACGGTCTTAATAACCGCTTTCACTTCCATCCAGAGCTCGTCGCTTATCTTTAACGAGGCGTCTGATAAGATGGGAGCCAGCTGGTTGTCGAGGGTCTCCGTGAAATTTTTGGCCACAGACGCCGTTTGGAGCCTTTCGAAATCAAATTTTTGGGGCGGGCTGGTCTTCGCCAAATATGTCAATTTGATCAAGTAATGATCTGAGTTACAATTGGCTCCTCGGTATGTACGGACGTCAAGTATGCTCGAGGCCCAACGTTATTGGATCAGAACATGATCGATCTGGTTTTGTGTGTTGCCATCCCAGGTCATTTTATGAATGCGTCGATGTGGGAAGCATGACTAGGTTTCGGCTACAAGCAAAGTCGATCAGGCGCTGGCAGTTGTCATTTGTTTCATCGTGGAGGTTATATCGTCCAGCCGTTCTCCCATGAGATATCTCATTGCCAACTTTAGCGTTGAAATCACCCAGAATTATTTTTGTGTCGTTTGTAGGCAATGAGTCGACTAGTCTTTCCAGGTGATTGTAGAACGTTTCCTTCGTTCCTTCGTCCTTTTCTTCGGTCGGGGCGTGAACATTGATCAGCCAGATTTTGAAGAATTTTCGCACACAACCGTTCGTTTATTGCCTTGAAATCAATAACGTGCGATTTTAACTCCCTATCCACAATGAAGGTCACTCCGAATTCTCGTTTTCCAGTAGGCTTCCCACTTTTGAATATTGTGTGCGATCTCATGCCTTGAATATCATTACCAGTCCAGTTCGTTTCCTGAATTGCCAGTATTTTAATTTGTATTGACTGGCATGTTGTAAACGGTCCTTAACAGCGCCAGTATAATTGAGTGATCTGACTTTCCAGGATCCAATGCCATAGCCCTTTTTTCGATTGCGAGGTCGTTGCCGTGAGTCCAATCCATTCCGAGGTCCTTTAATGTATTGTGTTTTTGTATCTTTATTTTTTTCTTCCCTTATTTTTTATTGCCGGTAGCCAAGTGTGAGCTGGGTGTGACGAATCTCGCGCGGAATATACGGAAGTGCTCGGCGTTGTTTAGTTTATGGAGACCTGTTTACCAATTCCAAGGAATTTCAATTGGCCACTGAGCATTTAAATTGGGCGTAAACTAATGGCAGAAACGTTGCCAGGTAGAAAAATAATCGCCCAATGGACAATCTCGGACGACTTTCACGAGTTTTAAGGGGTTTTGTACGAAGTAAGAAATACAGAAGATTACACCTTTTTGTTATCATGTTACATTTTTCAAGCAAACCACTATCTAATGCCGTAATATCTTCTCTATAACGCGAATCATTCGGTGCTATTTTATTGGATTTTTCGTTTAAACTGCATTCAAAATTAGACATATTGTAAAGCCTTAAATAATTTTGGTATTAGTTTCTAATAACTTATCAACTATTCACCCTACAGTTTTCTTACACTGGGTAGTGGCGGTTTTTTTATACATCAGCTTAAAATCCACAGCCATCAATATATTCTTGATTTTAGCGTTTTTTATTGGCTTAAAGAGCGAAGCGGTTATACATATTTCCAAGTTCCATCAACCCCCAGAATCCTTTCCCGATAAGAAATACGCTTTTTATGACTAAATTTAAAATAGACAAGCAAACAGAACATTTTTTTAAGGCTTAGAATGTACGAAACCTCGAAAAGTGATTTTTTTAAACTAAAAATTTAAAAACAAAACATAAATGAAAGATAGTTTTGTTGTTTTCTAAAATTAAAACACAATAAGTGAAAGTAGAACAGCAAGCCGTAACGATAGTGGTACTACAATGGTTAGTAACTTTTGTCGTACGGTAATTTAAACATCCAGTTTTTGGGGTAATTTTTTTTTGTTTGAAACGATAGCAAACAAAGTTCGCCTTCGCGGTTTTTATATTAACAAGTTGGGTAAACAGACCTACGGTCATGTCAGAAGGGTTTTGTACCCAACCCCTCTGAAATACGGTCACCAGCAACAAATAAAGTCAAGAAACATGTCAAAGAGATGTGTACATTTATAAGAAAACTCATTGTTTCTCCATTTTCAACGGTCCCCATTTTGTTCCAAACTAACAAAAATCACTTAAATCATGAATTTCAAAAATATGTATTGTTATGAATCTTAATTGGAAATTTTAAGAAGATCAAATCAAAATGCAGTCTCTGAACCGATGGGAAATCCATAAAATACCAAAACCGTGTGTTATTGTTGTTGTAATTGCAGAAACTTCAAATGGCTATAACTTCCGCGAATAAGATTCGATTTTCATCAAACTTGCGGGGTACTAGGTCCTTATATGTAACTACCAAAACTGACGATAGATACAAGCCATATGGCAGCAGCGCTTACTACCACACACATGACCATTAGTAGGCCGACTTTGCTGGCTAACTTACATGGCGTTATATGAAGAATTATGGAGGTGCCAACAAAAATTCGAGGTTTTGTACGGTTTAGAGACGGATTTCTACAGTGAAATCCAGATGATCCGTGGAGAACACAATAGCGCTCCTAGTGAAGTGAAAATTATTTCAGTTCTTACACCCGTTTAGTTTTTATCGCCTTCCAAAGTGAATTTATAGGAGGTTGTTAACATCTCAACGCTGAGCTATCAGTCGGAGGTGCAAAACGTGTGCTTCATTTGCTCGTCTTGGAAAGTTTAGGAGCACAATGGGCTATACAAGGTGAATTTATAGCATGCGCGGAATGCGTTCGGCACGTTTTTTATTCGGAAAATAGTATATATGGCGAAATATAAGCATTTGCTAATGCCGCGGTTGGGTGACAGCTACCGGAAGCTTGTCCATAGTAGGCCGACTAATACATATGCAAATTGCTACCATATGGCTTGTATCTATCGTCAGTTTTGGTAACTACTCAAATATCGAATTTCGTTGAGTTTAAGGGTACCTGTACGATTTAATTGGGGAAAATGTGAAATTCGAAAATCATACTATTATTAACAAAGTTGAGTGAATTTCGACTTCTAAGGTATTTGTTGTTGTTGTACTGATAAATATCTATTCAGATTTTTCGGATCACAGGTGTCCAATTGCGAGGGGGGAAGGGGGGTGGACACAAATTTTTCGTGTATTTCCCCTTCGTGTGCGCCTACTGAAGCAAAAAATGAGACCTGTTTTGAAAACACGGACGGACGGACGGACAGACAGAAAGACAGGTCGCGATTTTAGTAGGGTTTTGTAAAATTATTTTACAAAAACTTAAAAAGGAAATTGAACGTGGATGTTTGCAACGTGTGTAATAATAAAACAATGAATTGTTAAACATAAAAAAAGCGGTCTTTCCATTTCGTTCTAACTGGCCGGGTATAGGACTCGCAACGATAGCAGGCTCCTCCGCCATCGGGCGCGCTTCTCGGTTTTTTTGTTGTTCAACTGGGGCTCTTGCCGGGTAGAGTGGCCTTCCACTCGCGTGCCCTTTTATGGTATAGCACACATAATTCTATAACATAAATTGCTCACGTCTATATTTCTAATTTGATGGGAAAGTTCATGCTAATTATGTTTGTATGAGTTTAACACTCAAATGGGAAATATATGGCTACGTCTACGTTTGGATCTTGATCCGGTTGGGAGGGTGCGAGGGGGCACCACCTCCATTTGGATGCCCCACTCTTATTTGTGGGCCATAAGAATCGTCGGGTAACGACGAAGTCCTCCTAAGTCCGTCTGTCTTCCCTAAGTCCAGTTTGTCGTCAGCACTTTGCAACCCTTAGTTGGTTACCTCCTTTTTTTGACTTCGGTCGACTTTTATTTGATCCCGGAATTCGTCGATTCAATTATTTTGTAGTGGGTCCCTGTGCTGGGGGAAAGAACCCGCCCCACGACACCGCAACGCTAGCTTGCCAGCGCATTCACAAGTCCAATTTCTGAGGATCTTAACATCCTCTTCCGCCGAGGCAGTAGACCATCGCTGCAGTCCTGCACGGACATTAATCAACCTACAATCACTACATATTCATTTCACAATATCTTATTTACACGATTTGCTACATAGCGTTTATTTAAGATAGCTTACCCTTATTGTTAGCATGATTTCACCTTGGCATTTCGCCCAGAAAAATTTGATTTGTTTTGATCTTATACACATTTAAAAGAGGGCCGCGATCCATCCTTTGCCTGGTCCTAACACCACCGGAGCCCAACTCTTTCTACTAATAAGTTTTTGTGCGCCCGTGTTTGGGCTAAGTATGTGAACCAGTCCCGCAATAGTCGGGAGAAGATATCGAATCCATTGGGTAGTGTCTTTTACGTAGCAAAGGCTACTTTTTCGACCGGATCATTATTTGGAATAGTGCACAATTTAAAAAAATGAAGAAACTCAGAACCGGTCTGATCCTATTGTCCATTGTAAGACTACGTACTTGCAAAAACTTCAAAAAAAAACATCAATAGGTTGTCCTCGGCCAATGTATGACGAAATTAAAAGAAAATAGTGACCAAGCCGCGAGCCCCAGTCTTATTTATTTATATAAGATAATGAAAATTAAGTTCATAAGTCTCAACATAAAACAATTAAATATTCCAATCATCCCGTTTTATATAGCCTTACATAACTAAATCCGGTAAGGAGCTACGATACATATTAGTCCCAAACTCGATACCCACCTTATGACTGCCTACATCAATTCCTATTATTCGTCCGCCGACACGATTTCTCGCTTCCAATATTTTGAAGTCATCACAGCCATTTTTTATTAGGTGATTGGCAGCAGAGAGTCCTGCCATGCCTGCACCAAGAATTAAAATTTTCACTTTATTACTTTCGGGAGACTTTTGTTCCGGCGCTTCCGTCATTTTGAAGCAGTTGCTGGATGCTCCTTTCGCAACGAATCAGCTCGACCTAAAAGCAATTACCAGCCTTCTATTAAGGCCGGGTTTCGTTGTTACGTGCGCAAAATATAGGATATATATCCTTTCCGAGAATAAATAAGCCCGTGATCCAATACGACTCGTTTATGACAGTTGCGTTCTTCTCCGACAGTCCAATGACAGTCAAACAGCTGTTCTTAATCGTTTGTTGCGCATGACATTTGCACCATGCTGCACCAAATACATATGTAACTTATTTTCCAAATTAATAGTAGATGGCAAGATAACTGTTTAATTTTAATTTATGATATTTGTTCAAAAGTTCCTATTTTGAACACTAGATTACAAATGTGATAGATATTTACAAGAATATTGGGACGGCAACAGAAGATCAGATTTCTGAACGATACCTATTTCTAATTGGAGTTTTGGTCATTCCTCTTTGTGCTCAAATTCATCACATCGTAAGAGTGGTTCTTTCACTCGGGAATTGCATGCAGATCGGGAAAAAATTATTCTCATTCATTTTAGATTGCGATAAGTGCGATTTGGCTTTTCGTCCTGAAGGCGAACGTTCAATCTTGTGTAGTATCGTCATTTGAGTAGAGACAGTGTTCGTGGTGTTCCTGCAAAGTGCATTCATCATCAATTGTGGACGGGATCTGTCA
The DNA here is from genome assembly GCA_963969285.1 of Odontomyia ornata. Lineage (NCBI taxonomy): Eukaryota > Metazoa > Arthropoda > Insecta > Diptera > Stratiomyidae > Odontomyia > Odontomyia ornata. The sequence continues at coordinate 8,236,251 of OZ017738.1, read as the reverse complement.
GAGAGTATGACAACTCGAGCGCTCGATAGATAGAAATAGAGTTAATTGCTCGGACAAACATGTCACGGAAAGAAGAATCTTTTCCGGCAACACCACCCAAGAAGTTGCGATTTCGAGGCGATTTGGGGTTTCAGCATGCGGACGGGCGCATCGAAGATATTTTCGATGACCCACTTGAACGTCGACGGACGAAAAACGGAGATTTGCTGAATGAGGACACAGATAATAGGAAGAAAGGTAAAGATGAAGATAATAAATATGTACTTTTATTTGAACTGTCAAGTATTGGAGCTTGGACATATGTTTAGTTTCCTAGTCCCATAGCCAATACACACCTAACGAAGGTTAGGTAGAGGAAAAAAAAAAAAAAATAGTTTCCTAGTCGGAACTCACGTCATAAGTGGGAATTGTCGTTTCATCAAATGTCGATTGAGCGGACAACATCGTGATGCTCTAGGCTATACTCGTATAAAGCCTAGCCTATTAGATGATGATGCACATAGATTAACGGCATTCAAGATGAAGATAAAGAATAAGAAAATGATGCGGGGAGCATATTTTGAACATATACAAGCACTTCAATACAGTATCAAAAGGGACATGGTCTTTATGCATTTTTGGGAGTTGTTTTTACACTGTCTACCGATTGTTCGCGGCTCAGATATTCAGTAGCTCTCAAACTGCAAATTTTTGCTTCACATAAAATACCAAAAATATATTTCATTTAATAATCAATTAGCGATAGTTATGTATTGTGTCTTGGACGTCAACTGTAGGAAATTCCGTTGTAGTATTCAGTACTTCCAGATTTATCTCCTTTCCTGCATATATTTTTCTTCTTTAAACAAAATAGTAATATCTGCCTTCGACAGAATATATATTGAATATAAATACCTGATAGTCGGTAAAATAATTCCAGTTATTATTTTGTCAATCTTCTGATGATTCTTCAAATACCATTTTCTTTTTCTTTTTCTTTGCTTCTTATAGAAAATATTAAACTTCCTTTTAAATGACACTTTAATAAAAATTACTTATTGAAACAATAACTATTAATCCAAATTATAACCATTTAAACAATTATTGTTTTATTAACTTAAATTTAATTGAACTATTTTAGATTCATTTAGAAACTAACTTCTACATCGATTCTCACTGACTCTTGACATCGTTTAAGCAAACTAGAATCTAGATTTTTGTATAGACGTTTTTCATAAACTTTCTGAGTGAAGTAAAGTAAGTTAAAAGTGAAATATCGATAGCCTCTGAATGTCGCCACATCGATCTTTTGAGATTTGTTGTGCCCCCGTTTTTAAGAATGTAAAATATCTTCTTAGAAAGTATCTGATCTTCGCTGGCTCCTGTTATCCATGATACTCCTCTGCTGGGTCTCTTAGGATCCTTTCTAGACCCTTTTCTATGATGCACGATTTCTCATTGTAACGTATGGATATTACGACAAATTCGGTGGAAGGTTTGGGCTGGGTTTAAATTATTAGATATAACACTAACTGAATCAAAACACTTCCTTTTTAACGATTAGTTCGCACCATTGGGTTGGTGGTGTAGGTTCGGTTGAGACGAACTCCCGATTAGCACTGGTCTGGCTCTGATCATTTGTCCCCATAAGGACTTCTGTTAACCCGCGCATGGCCGGGTCCCGATAGGAGTTCCCTATGTTACAAATGCGGTGAAATGGGCCATAAAAGAAAAGAGTGTACGAAAGAGGCACACTGTATTCTTTGCAAGGATGCTGATCCAAAACCTGATTTTGGACACGTCTTGGGATCAGGAAAATGCTGGATGTTCCAGGAAGTCCTAGCCAAGGCAAAATCAGAACTCCGAATACCCACATCCTGCAGCTAAACCTACACCGCAGTTCAACCGCCCAAAATCTGCTTGAGCAGTTTGCGAGGGACATGAAAGCCGATTTCTTCCTGCTGAGTGAGCAACACCATAATAAAAACTGGTACTACCACCATCTGGGTTCGGAACAGTGACTTTCAAGCGGAGAGTTGTGGACGGAGGGATGGTTTCGTGTGGGTTCGGTGCTCAGGGACCACCTTCTTTAGTGTGTACCTAACGCCTAACGAATCGATATCATCTTTCCAAGCCAAGCTTAATGCTTTGGAGGGCGCTGTCTCGAACGCAGAGGGCAAAGTGCTCGTTGGGAGCGACTTCAACGCTAAAGCAATCGAATGGGGCATGCCTCAGACGGATCCGCGGGGAAAACGAATCCTGGAAATGGCAGCCAGGACGGCCCTCGTCGTACTAAACTCCGGAAATACGCCGACTTTTCGCCGTATTGGCTGTGAGGGAACCATATCGGACGTGACTTTCGCCTCGGAGTCCTTAGTACGGAGGATACACAACTGGAAAGTATTAGAGGACTACTCAGCCAGTGATCATCAGTGCATTCTGCTTGAGATAAGTGATGCTGTCTACAACTGGAGGGAACATCGGAAGGATGGACGTCGAGAGGTTCGTCGAGGTGCTCGAAGCAGGTGAGCCGCTGCAGGGAGCTTCGGAGGGGATGCAAGAACGGGCAGCTCAAGACGTGGTGAACGCTACTATGAGCATCATTACGACTGCTTGCTGCGCTTCTATGCCCCGTCGAAGACCCCGGCACGGCAAGCCACCAGTGTACTGAAAAGCGAAGGGAGTGTCACAAGCTCCGACGTGAGGCTCAACGGGCGCGGAACGGTGACGAGGTATGCAACTGGGTGGCAGCATATAAGTCGGTCAGGAAATGCCTTCGCAAACTGATCATCAGTAGCAAGGCTCGCTGCTGGCAAGACCTAGGGGACAATGTGAACAAGGATCCGTGGGGCCTTGGCTACAAGCTGGTCATGCGGAAGCTTGGTGCCCTACGGAAGCCTTGTAACATGACGCGGAAAAGATGGACGCGATAGTGCGGGGACTCTTCTCCGCCCATCCCGTCCGTGTTGACGCTGTTCATGGTGAAACAGCAGTCGAGTGCCTGGAGGAGGCAGTCCTCTCATTGAAAGCGAGGAAGGCTCCAGGTCCAGACGATGTTCCGGCTGAAGTGTTGCGGCTCGTCTATCACCATTGTCCTGACTTGCTGCTCAGCACATTTAACGCTTGCCTACGGGACGGGGTTTTCCCGGTACGATGGAAGGTGGCGAGGCTCGTGCTGATCAGCAAGAGGAAGGGAAATCCCGAATCGCCGCCTGCATTCCGCCCGTTATGCATGCTAGACACGGCTGGGAAAGTGCTAGGGAAAGTGCTAGAGAAACTCATCAAGGGAAGACTCACTGAAGCGATTCGTGCTGCTGGGGACCTATTTCCTCGGCAGTACGGCTTTAGAGCAGGACGTTCTACCAGTAATGCGATTGCAGAGGTGGTGAACGCGGTCCAAAGGGCAGAGGCATATAGTCGCACCAAGCGACGGATCGTCCTGTTGGTGACACTCGACGTCTGGAATGCCTTCAACTCCGCTAGATGGGTGGATGTTCTGGATACGCTAGAATACTCTTTTCAAGTTCCAGAATATCTAATGTGGCTTTTGAGGAACTACCTAAAGGACCGAAGCCTGCTCTACGACACGACACAGGGCCAACGAAGGATGGAAATTACATCGGGTGTTGCCCAGGGATCTTTCCTTGGTGCGGACCTGTGGAACGTGTCTTACGACGGGCTACTGAGATTTGAGATGCCGCATGAGTCGCGCTTGGTCGGCTATGCGGATGATGTTGCGGCTCTGGTCGCTGGACGCACCGTTGAACAAGCGCAACTTAGGCTAGGTAGGCTAATGCGCCGATTGAGGGACTGGATGACTGCTCGCGGGCTCAGTTTAGCACTGGAGAAAACGGTAGTGGTCATCTTGACAAAAAAGAGAATCCCTAGAGTAAGGATGATCAGTATTGGCGACTTACGAATCGAATCGAAGTCAGCGGTGAAGTACCTGGGGCTACTGATCGACTCGAAGATGAGTTTCTCTGAGCAAGGCTTCTTCGGGAATATCGGCTCTGAGTCGACTTATAGCCAACGTAGGGGGTCCCAGCCCATCAAGAAGACGCCTCTTGATGAGTGCTGTAGGGTCAGTGCAACTGCACGGAGCAGAGGTATGAGGCGACGCTCTCAGCAAGGAAGTGTACCGAAAACGTTTGGCACAGGTACAGAGAAGGGGAGCACTGAGAATTGCATCTTCGTATCCAACAGTCTCTGACTCGGCGGTGAGAGTTATTGCAGGCGTGATACCTTTCGCCCTCCTTGCTAGAGAGCGCTATTTACCTGCGCCAAAACGAGGATGCGAGGGAGATGGTTGTCCGCGAGGAGAGACAGCGCTCGCTCAACGATTGGCAGCAGTCTTGAGTCAATTGCACGAAGGGAAGGTGGACGGCGCGCCTCATCCCGGATGTGAGACCGTGGCCAAGACTGACTTCTATCTGACCCAGCTTTTGAGCGGGCATGGGTGTTTTCAGTCTTACCTGCATAAGATCGGTAAGTCACGGTCCCCCGATTGTCGGTTTTGCCCAGGAGAGGAGGACAATGCCTGTCACACATTTTTTGCGTGTACCAAATGGGTCAGGCTGCGAAGGGAACTCTACAGGGAGACGGGAGAGCTCACCCCGGATAATATAGTTGGGGTGATGCTCGAATCGATTGACAAATGGAACCAGGTGGCACATTATGCTCGGGCAGTCCTAAAATATAAAAGGGACTCACAGCAGCCGGGTGCGCTGGGGCTGGAGGATCGCTCTTCTGGCATTTCCTCTTCCCCTCTCCTCTCCCGCTAGGAAAGAGACTCCCCAGCTTGAAGGCGCCCCACGGCGTAACAAAGCGAGACCTGGCCCGAAGTAATATGTCAAGCGGTTCCAGGCTGGGTTTTCAGGTTGACAGGGGAGGTGTTTAGTGGGTAGTCCAGTCGCGCATGGGAGTCCCACACTCTGTGCATAAATAGCATTCACCTCCCTACCACAAAAAACCCCTCTCATGGCCTCCTGCTCTGCAGAGATAACCATGGGACCAATAACGCGATTGCACATACGAACAAAGATAGAGCTCCGAGGGCAGACCCAATCAATCAGGAGCAATTTCAACTCCAAAATCTTAAAAACGGATCAAAAATCCAAAAAAAAGTAAGTAAACATATCAACAACGACGACGCACTCAGCGGCTGCGGCCGCGATGTTAACATCACATCAGGGGCGGTACTAACGACGGCAAATACAATGACAGTAAAGACGGATGAAAAACGAAGATTAGCGGACAGCCTTGTCCGGACTGAGATTCCTTTGGGCGCAGCAACAAAATGATGCGAACGCCAGAGCGTCCTAAAAAGGAAGAGTGGGAAATTCTGCAGGACGCACCAGATATTTGCTCGGTGGGGGAACATATAAAGAATGTCGAGAGTTCAATGGTTGCTGCTACGATCGCGATCGAAGCAAGGACCTAGAATCCCGAAATTATAACGAACAAAGTGATCACGGCAGGAAAAAAAAAGAAGTGACCAGACAAATAAGACAATTTCACGGAAGCCGCTAACTTCTCCCAAGAAAGGAAGTCGCAAAGTACAATTGCTGTCCAGTGACATTAAGACGAGATGCTAATCCGAAAAACGGGAGATATTCTAAAAAGAATAAAATAATATTGTTATTTATATATAACAAACTTCTTATCATGTTTAATACAAAACAATATCAAAATATGCATCCATTTCCTCAAAGTAGACACGTAAAGTAGTGAAACTACAGACCACGCGCAACTGTTCATATTTGGGGCAAGTGTGCGACCGCTGGAAGGCTATGGCGGAATCTAACATTTAAAAAAATGCCTTCACAAATGAAATTCAAATAGTTTATAACCTGTAGTTTTTCACTACAACATGGCCTCTCGATTTTGCTGATTTATTGTAACAATTTCATATTTTTTCTATGCACAGATTAGTTGAACTGGAAGCAAATTGTATTTATTTAAGCAGCGGAAAAATAAATTATTACAATTTTTTGTAATTTTTTTGACAATAATATTCTTGTATTATCATATTTCAGATCCACCTTCAATTGCTGATTTTTTCAAAATCGAACTGACAAGGGGCTACATTTTGGAACACGATGAAGAGCGCTATTCTGCCCGACGACAAAAAATTTACTCGTTCATGAAAATTCCTCGAGAAGTTGAGAAGTTCATGAGCTATGGAGTGATGCAATGTGTCGACTCATTCCTCTACATCCACACATTCCTTCCGATCCGCTATATCCTCGCAATATGGGCATTGATCAGTAGACCAATTGCAAACTGTATTGGACTTCGACGGCGAACCCAGCGACTATTGACACCAGCAGAAATTTGTGATTTACTGAAAGGATCCATTTGGATTGTTTGCAGTCTAATTATGTTGTCCATTGATACGAATCGAGTTTATCACATCATTAAGACGCAATCCATTATAAAGTTATATATTTTCTTCAACATGCTGGAGGTCGGCGATCGACTTCTCTCGGCGTTTGGACAGGACACCATTGACGCTCTCTTTTGGACGGCCACTGAGTCGCGGAGTAAGAAGCGCGAGCATTTGGGCCTCATTCCTCATATTTGCTTTGCTCTCATTTATGTGCTGCTTCACAGTTTCCTGATAATGTTCCAAGCGACAACTCTCAACGTTGCATTGAATGCGAACAATAAAGCACTCCTCACGATAATGATGTCAAATAACTTCGTGGAATTGAAGGGAAGTGTGTTCAAGAAGTTCGATAAGAACAATCTGTTTCAGCTGACGTGCAGTGATGTGAGGGAGAGGTTTCATTTGGCGGTTCTACTTTTCATTGTCCTCATCCAGACAATGAAGGAGTTCAATTGGCGTCTAAATCAACTGTACGAACTGCTGCCGGACTGTTGCTATGTGCTAGTTACAGAAATCCTCATCGATTGGATCAAGCATGCATTTATCACCCGATTCAATGAATTGCCGGTGGACGTATACAGGGAGTATACAGTTAGCTTAGCATATGATATGACACAAACACGTCAGAAGCACGCGTTTTCGGACCATTCGGATCTTGTTGCGAGGAGAATGGGTTTCATACCTTTTCCGTTGGGAGTGGTGCTAATAAAAGCTGTTTATACATCAGTGTCCTTCGATAACATCGCAGCGCTCTTGCTATTTATTTTGGTCTATTTTACGATGATGGCTTGGCGCATTTTGAACACAATCTGTGCCTTGGGAAAGGCTTGCGATTTGATGAAGCAACATCAAGATGAGAAGGGCTCGACCCCAACGTCTTCGAACGGTGCTCAGACGTCAACGTCGACTAATCCAATTTGTACACCGCCTTCAAAAGTACGCAGCACTTACAGCACTACGGATACAGCGACGTCGCCGGTGCATTCATTCCCATTACAACGGTCACAAACTGTGGACATAGTCCCCGAAACAAAGTCGCAGTCAAATGCTACAACGACCAAGGAAGAAAGCAATTTGTTGCAACCCAACTCGTCGCTCATCCTGGGTGCAACGGCGCTGTTTTCCAACAGCGATGTCGATCTCGATGACGTATGCCTTAACGAAAACGTTCTTAATAATAGCTCCAAGCTTAGCGATGATGCCTTTGAGGAAAGTGACTATCAATTAACACGCAGTGTGCCCGACTTGCAGCAAGAGGGTAAAGCAGACGTGGGTGCAGCGGACAACCAAGTTAGCTCTGCTAGAACTCACAAACGGTCCGAGTCGGAGCCGTCTATTCAGAGCATGATAGTTGCAGAAAAGGACCAATCGTCGTAAATTGTGACAACGGTTGAAATACATACAACACACTTTAAAAGTCTGATAATTAAAAAAGAAAAACAAAAATTGTAGCAACAGTTTGTTACGTGATTTTATGATTGAAAATCTTTTTTTGACTGTACATATAGCTAAGTTGTAAATAGCTTATTATGCTACAAAATATCTATACATTTATGTTTGTTGCGCTTACAAAGTTATGAAGTTATGGTTGAATAAAAATGTATTTGTAAAAATCATAAGCGGGGGTTGTTAAGTGTTCTTATCATTCAGACTATCACTTAACACAGACAAGGCTAATTTTAAAATTTGATTTTTAGTCATTGAATAAATTATTTACTAATTTTTATAATATTCAATTTGTTTTCAATTCGGCTGTTTCTTCTGGTGTTGCATAATTTTTAGTATAAGGCGCTAGAGTTGACATTTCATCAAAAGAAATTGATGTAGACTTAGCGTAATGGATCTGATTCAGGTCCAGGCGAAGCGGGAGTGCATTAGAAAGATAAAACTTTATTTCAGAAGAAATTACCCTCGGGAATGGACAACAAATCGTTTACTTCGACTATATGGGTATGACCAAAGCGAGAGAAGACTCCAGTTTTCTGTACATAGCTGTTAAAATGATAATTTTGCACTGCCAAAATTATACAAGCCTTTGCTAATCTTTATTATTGATCATTCGACACTTTTTACATCAATTTGATATAAATCTATACGATAACTTGCTCTGCACTGAGCTTTACGAATAGTGCGATCATCGAACTCGTTTTTCCGGACAGCTACGCCAGTTTTAAATTACTTATGAAAATTTTTTGTATGTAACTACATAATTGAGTTGCATTCATAATTTTTCTGAAAAGTTATTAGAGAAGAAGTGTGTATTTAATAAGAGTGATGCCCTGAGGGGAACTAGTACACACGTCGAAATCACCTTCTTCTAACATTTTTCTTCTCTAATAATTTTTCGGAAATATTATTAATGCAACTCAATTATGTAGCTACACACAAAGAATTTTCATAAGTAATTATTCAAGTGCTTACAAAATACTGCATTGCAGTCTTGACTGAGCAAACGATTAACTATCGCCTTTTTCGACATCGTTTGGTAACAGGCCGCTCGAAATGTGAACTCGTTTTCACTCATACAAATGCCAGTCAATCTCACTTTCCTGTTTCGTTTTCACGGGAATTATTGAGGCGCTTATGGAGCAAAAGATATCCTCCTACCAATAAGTATGCGATACTTAACCGCTTGGCTTACAGTATTGAGCCACGCTCGTGGTAAATTGATCAGGCCAAAGATGAGACTAACTCGTTTTTAAGGTTTTGTAATGAAATACACAACCCTATTGAAATCACGTCCTGTGTTCGTCTGCGCGTCCGTTTGTATGCCTGCAGTTTTTCTGCGAAACTAAAGAAGCTACAGCCATCCAGCTGTGTAAAAGTCAGAAGTGATAATATCTTGAAAATGTTGGCCTGAAAAAAATTCCAGAAAGTTATAAGGGGGTCTCCTCATGTAGGTGAGTAACATTTAAACATTTTTTTTTCAATAAAGGTAGTCGAGTGGGGTGTTATATGAAAGGTTTCAATGAGATATTTTCAGATTAAAATTACCTAATCATTGTCTAGTAGTCCGGGTGGTGCAGTGGTTAGAGTGCTCACTCCGTAAGCCAAAGGTCGATCAAGATAATGAGATACTCTAACTATCTCTAAACTAAGGCTCAAACGGAGGCTATAGTGCTAAAACAAACAAACAAACAAACCAGTTTTTATGTTGAAATGGGCAAATTGATTTGGCACCGCTTTCACAAAATTTATTTCATCTTTATTAGGGCACTTTGAAGTCAGTTTTCTTATTATTTCTTTTTTTATTTCACCCTTTCTTCATTTCAAATCTCAGTATATTAAAATATAATTTATTGACTGCAATGTAAAACTCACTACTGCTTAATCTGCAGCGTTCATAGGAATCGAATTTAGTTCTGATACATTTTAGTACAAAATACCATTGACCTCTATCTTGATTTTAGGTTTCATAAAAATCCAACATCGATTGTAGATTTAAGAAGTTTTCGAATTTCAAACTTTGCCTTTGATATTCTGACCTGACCCTGAAGTGTTTTTTATTGTTCAACTGTTTTCGACTTTTGAGTGGCCGCCATTTTGTTTCAGATGGCTTGGATTTTTCATTATGAGCTTTATCACACATTTGAATGAATTCTTGTACCAATTTTTTGTACAAATCGGAGCTATACAGAAATCACGGGGTTTCATCTTAAACAGCCTTTATTTTGTTTTCGCTTAACCAATTTGAATGATTAACAAAACTAATCGAAATATTTAATTTCTGAAAATTAGGCGAAAAATGAAGCACAATTGCAACCTCTAGGCCCAAATATCCTTATATCCTATATATATGAATTGGGGCATCCAGAATTGTCGGGTCACGACGAAGCCCCCTTAAGTCCGTCTGTCTTCCCCAGGTCCAGTTTGTTCTTTTGCGTGAGCAATTTCCAACCCTTAGTTGGTTACCATTTTTTTCGACTTTGGTCGACTTTTATTTGACCCCGGAATTCGTGGATGTGAAATTCTTTTGTAGTGGGTCCTTGTGCTGGGGGAAAGAACCCGCCCCACGACACCGCAACGGTAGCCTGCCAGTGCATTGACGTGTCCCCAGACAAGGCCAATCTCAGCGCATCCCAACATCCTCTTCCGTTGAGGCAACAGACCATTGCTGCAGTCCTTTACGGACACTTAAACTACCCATTTCACTACAAAATGGCACCCCACGTTGGGCGCCATTTTGCAGTGAATTAGGTAGATAAACTGTCCGTTCAGGGCTGCAGCGATGGTCTGCTGCGTCAGTGGAAGATGTTGGGATCCACTGAGATTGGCCTTGTCTGGGGACGCGTGAATACGCTGGCAGGCTAACGTTGCGGTGTCGTGGGGCGGGTCCTTTCTCCCACGAATTCCGGGGTCAATTAAAAGTCGACCGAAGTCGAAAAAGGAGGTAACCAACTAAGGGTTGGTAATTGCTGACGAAAGAGGACAAACTGGGCCAAGGGAAGACAGACGGACTTAGGAGGTACCAAAATTTTACTCAATTGTTCAATGATAGGGGAAAAATCGTTCCGGTCATAACATAGTCGTGTTTCTGCATATCCCGGATAACCCAAAAGGGTTGATCATACATGAGAACACCAAGATGATATACTTAATAAGTTCCACTATAAGCCCTTAATAAATCGACAAAACAACAGGCTATATTAATTCATGTTAGAAGTAGATTCAACTAGTTTGTGCTTTACAAAATAATTCAAATACGATTTTTGAGATTTTGGATGAGTTCATAAGTGTAGCAGCATAATTTCAATGCAATGGAACATTATAGTAGGCAATAAGAGTCCCACGGGCCGCAAATCCTATGAAGACATGAAAAACTGGAGAACTGAAATCGAATTGCTATAGAAAGGGGATCCTATAGATTAGATAAATAGAGGTCAAGAGAAAAACTGACGCACATAAAAAAAGAATGGTGTCTTGACTCATTCTTATGAAGAATGCATCAGTGTGAAATAAGATCATTAATTCACGAGCAAATAACAATGGCTTCCTTCTAATCAAGATTTGTTCACCAGAACAGCAACGTAGACGTGAAGATTCTTGTCTGACCCATGTATGCCTACAAATAACTTGGAAGATGATGAACATGCTGTCTTGATAACAAATAGGCTTAAAGCGAATCGTAACGAGCATATAACATTTGAAGTAAGGTACAAAAATACTGACTGTAACTGTATGGAAAGTAAGAAGAACCTTCTCATAAATAAATACTTACCAACCAACGCATAAATTTACCGAATGAAAGATAGCACGTTAGGTCAAAAGCTCAGCTTGTCAACTAAAGACCACTACACAGATCGCTCAAGAGATAGCATATCAACTAAAACGGATAGGACATCTGCTTAAAAGATAGCTACATAGACAGCATACCAGCTAAATAGATAGGGCATCAGCTAAAAAGACAGCTACATAGACAGCTTACCAGGTAAACAGACGTGTTTATCAGCTAGACGGATAGCTCAACATACAGCATAGCAGCTAAACAAACCGGGTATCAGCTGGAAACACTGCTCAACAGAAAGCATTACCCATAAGATAGGCAGCTCAAAAGCGACAGCTAAACAGACCACTAGGAACTGAGTAGGACCAAATATTCGAATGCCTCCTAGTGGACAAGGTATTGAAGAAAAAAGGTGTCAAAATTTTTGTTAAATCGTTATAATTTTCAAAAGATCATAATTCATGTATTAATAAAATTGATTTATTGTAACAAACATATTATAATAAAATTGCTTACATGATAATACAATATATTGTGTGTTTTCTTATGAACTAGAACTATGAATTTATCATATGATTGCCCCAAGTTAAAGTATTATAAGAGTTTGGAATCAAGAAACGCTTCTCATCATCTCCAGAAAGACTTATTTTATTCACTAACCTAGTGTGAATAAGGTGCTTATCATATCTTAATGTATACATTTTACTAAATAATTTTACTTTCGTATCCTCTACACATTTTATAAAGTCTGATGGCTCAATTTCATTATTTACAACCAATTTTTTGATGCCATTAATTTTTTTATGCATGATTTATCGGTAACAATACAATGAAACTTTGCTTTTGTTCCAATAAACTCTGCTATGGGATCTATGGGGCTTTCATCTTTAAATTTACCCAATACTTTTTGGTTAACTTGAGGAATATTATATACATTATTTTTAAGGGTAATTGCAAGTATCATATAAATTTATATTATTCTTAATATCATCATAAATGTCCTCAGTTTTTACATTATCGATAAAAAAGTCTATATCCACATATAAAAGTTGTGCCTGACTATTGTACTTATTTTTGATAAAACTATAATGAAAATCATACATCAACGTTTTTGATACATCAAGAATTGCCATGCCGATATAAATAGGCTTATCATATTTAACATTGATTCGACCCATTTGAATGAGAATTGAATCTTCGTTAATTACTTTACAACTATGCAAATAAGGTCGACTAATGTAGTAATGAGCTCCTTTCTTTTTTCCTATATTATCCCAATAGTTTGTAATTATCCACATTTTCCATGGTTTTTCCAACTACACTATTATTCATTAATTTGTAGAAATCTTTTTCAAAATCATTAGTTGCCTCAGTACGCATTTCAGTATTTAAGTCTATATATTTTTTTAACCATGGTGATTGACTAAACTCTATTGCACGATGTATTTTAACTAATTTCAGTCCTGCAAGTAAACACTGTTTTAAATTTCTATAGTGGATAGTGTAATTACGTTCATTTGATTCGGTTGCGATCAGTTTCTTACATTTAGATGTTTTTAGAGGTGGGATCCGACTTTCGGGGCAAAATGGAAGATCATTGTGTAGCTCATGGAGGTCTTCTGGATAGTCTAAATCAACGGATAAAATTAACCCCTTAGAAGCAGTGTCCTCAACATTCAGAATATCTAAACATTGGATTTCCTCATTGCTAAGCCAGCGAAAACCATTGATGGGTAAATATTGACTCATTGCCCAACCGTATAGGTTATTTGCATCAATATATAGAATAAAGTTACTCTCAAGATCAGGGTTATATGAAGTTATATATTTATTGTTTGCCTTTGAATATCTTTGAGTGCATTGACAGAGTTCTCCTCTAATTCCCTGCTTCACGAAATTGTACATATCAATATCTGTTAGCAATTCGAGCTCAACTTTAGTGCTTTTGAGCATGCTATCCCAGCTGAGTGAAGGGGCCGTAAAATAATGAGCTGGATCTAGTCCATAGATTTGCTGGCATACATTTCTAAATTCTTCAAATATATCTGTTAATAGGAGCACATCTGTTATTAAGTAAACATCCGAGTACTGATCCAGTGTCTGGCAATTGAATTTTTCCTATACATTTTGAGCATGCTTATACTCTTCATCACTGATACCTGTAATGATTTTCAACCTTATTTTACGTCCGAACGCGGAACCGACCTCTCATCGGTTCTAGACCTTGAGTCTGAGTAGTGCCAACGGATGGTACCAACCGGTCAACCAATCCGTGCACCGTAACCCATTCACGCGGTGGCTGCTTGTCGGCCAGCTAGTTCGGAGAGGATTTCGGTCGCAGGTCTCCGAATGGGTTACGCTCATTTACTTATTTTCAGCCACCTGTACACGCCCGTTTTCTAAACGCGTTACAAAAACAAAACCATACGGAGAGGAAACCTATTCTACGTTACTCCGTATTTCTTCATTAACCAGTCAAAAATACCAAAAGCTAATTTTTATTTCGCGTTCCCGAATTTCCGACGCGGTACCGAAAAGTATGCTACTCTAACTCAACCCGACGAAAACTACTCTAATAAAACGACCAAAACAACAAAGGTACCGCGTACCGCTAAACCGACCTCAGCGGATTTTTCTAAACCCTACCCTCGCGACGGCATACCTACCCTGCACTTCCCTTCCCGCTGAAGAAGAAGAACCACTGAAAAGGAAAGTCCGTTTTTAAGGTTAGCAATTCATGTTATATTTATCAAATTCCTTGGTTCTTTAAAATATACTACAATATTTTTAAATTTCATTTTCATTCGTCCATCATCTTGTTTCTATTTTTTTCTCTTTCTCAAAATCTACATATAGAGTTAAGGTGTAGTCGCATATAATGATAAAACTAGTTAGAAAAAGGAGAAAGTTGGTTTCATGCAATTAAGACGTAGTGTGTGTGGGTTTGTTGTGTTTCCTATCGTAAATTACTCTTACAATAATCATGTTCACATAAAATACATACTGCGCGAATCAGTAGCAATAATAAACAATGACCAAAATGTAACGTTAGCGCTATATCTGTAGAATGTTTTAATATTAATAAAATTATGCAAAATACAACTAATTATGTATATATGAATTCGCTTGTAACTTGCTTTTGTCCCTCCGTAGACTCTAAATATTTATATATATATCGTAAAACTAGTATAATATATTAACAATGTTTTTCCTTTCTCTAAGCAAGATTTTTTTCTGGGTTTTTGATTATACAAACAGTGCGTCGACTGATTTGTCCACAATAGAGTTCAGTGCAGCTCACCCCGTAACGGTCCTATCTGGCTTTGTATTCTATCTTACATAAATCTACTTTACTTCTTGCTAGAGACACCTTGTATTTTCATGTCAGGTCGCAGGACGTTGACTAAATTTTGCATATTTTTACAACACCCATGCTATAAAATGACTTTAATTCTTTTATCGCCGACCGCATTACTTTTCTTCTATCTTTGTCAAAAATTTTGTATTGAATCACCCTCGTTTCTTTTTAAATTTTTACTTTTGTTTTCTTATAGTTGTTCTGTACAAACTATCAACTACACCTCATTTTTTTGTATCTCAGTTTACTTTCAATATGATTACATTCAACTCGAAAATGTTGATTAGACATGACAACTACCTTACTCCTTAGCATGTAAACTGTGGTAATAGTTCACTAATAACAAGCAGATCATACAAGTATGACGCACATATTCGTACGCCGCGAAGTGGGACAACGAGCAGCCGCCATTCGGCTACAATTTCCACAATCTTATAGAGATTTCACCCGAACTTTCGAGTTTTGCGTTCTCTCCAGATATAATGGCATGACCTACTTTTTGATACAATTCGAGACTGGAACGAAATAGAATGTATCCACCACAAGTCTTTGCTTCCACTGTTGATTCCTCATGGACATCACCCCTTTTGTGTTGAATACAATGCGCCCTTTCTATATGTATATAATCATCATTCCATCCTTTCAATTCCGTATATCTCGAAGTATTTTCTCGCACAACACTCCTTTCGCTCTCTCAAATTATTATTTAATCAATGTTTCACTTAGCTTTTTTGTTCCATTTCTTTCCTGTTTTTCTCCTCGAGCGTCGATGGCAAGTGGGGATTAAGCGGTGGACGATTGAATTCTTGAGTTCCTGTTGGCAGATGAAACCTGAATGATATCCTCAGCTGGAGGTTGATGAAATTTTTCAATTCCCTTCTTTGCGGAAACCCCTTAAACAAAAATATCGATTCATAATTTATTTTCTGTGTGGCATCATTGCACCTACCTTCCGAAACGGAGAAGCAACCAGCCCTCCGTTAGCTGCAGCACCACTAACGCCCGAAGAGTCCTCAAAAGGACATCAGAAACTCACTCCACTGATATCTGAGGTTATCTTTTTCTTTTTCCGCGTTTTTCCTCCACTGGTTGCGTCGGACTGTCAATTTGACAACCTCCGACAAAACAGATGTGGACTGGGAGTCGTCGCAACTGACGCGGAATGGAACGCCACATGGCGGCAATGGGCATTTTTATTGGTCGCCAGTGGCATAGTGTTTTGATGGCAACTGTGGGGGGCATTGCCAGGGTTCGGGATCGGAATCACTTCGATTCCCGGGCGTAGGCGTCACATTACACATTCCCCCCCCCCCCCCCAAAATCGAAGTAACTCCGATCCCGCCTCCTATGTAAAAGGTCTTGGTTAGGGCCGTGGCGGGTCGAAGGTCGTTTTCGAGGAATAGGCTACAACAATTTCAGTGAAGACTCGATAGTGGCTATACAGTAGGGAGTCAGATGTTATTCGGAGGTCTTCGTCCAGGCAGAGATTTAGGTAAGCCATGGTTTTTCTTTCGCGTGAAATAGTTGCACTTCATCGTCGAAGGTCTTTTGCATGGTAAATTCCCAGGGTTTTACCAGTCATGTCCGCGATGAGGTATCGTGTGGGGCTTATTACTTGTAGGACTCGACACTTCACGAATTTTGTAGTGTACTCTGAAAGAACGATTTGGCGGGCAAACATGTTTCATCTAGTTTGGTGAACGAACCTATATACTCGTATAGAAACCCACTTTCTTATCGCGAGGTTGAACAAACTATCGTCAGAATGATACCTTTTAGTCTCGAAAAATTTATCGGAACTTAAGTTCTTAGCTAGCTTATCTAAACTACAGCCCATAAAACGATAAGAATCAATAAATCTTAATGATATTGTTTCATCATCAACCCTCATATGTTTGGAAAATCCAATATATTTTTCCTTATTTTTAGGAATGACTTCAATGTTATCAGAATCTCCTCCAAAATTCTGAAATATGAAATGAGCATCATATCCACTAAGATTATGAAAGACTATAGGTATAAAATTGGGAACTCTATATAGAATATTACATTTGTTACAAGCTGCACCTCTAAGGACTCCTGTCAAATGACAATGATCTCTTACGTTCCGGTTTTCTGAGTCAAACTTTTCATCACAAATATGACAAGATACTGCGTTTAAAACACCTCTTCTTCCTCATCGGACAATTGCATGGGCTTGTTCACCTTTAAGATCCTAAATATACGTTTAACATTTTCCTGCAACCTACTTAGGAAAACCTTAGGGCAATCGCTGCCTCTGAAAATTTCTAATTTATTCAAGGATGGGTCATAGCAGCACTTTGTATAATATGCAACGCTATGTGGTACATGAATGTGAGTAGTCTCTGTAAATGAACTATGAGGGTCTGGAGAACATGACTCTATTGGTTGCAGTAATGCTTCAAAATCAGCATAGATTATAAATGGAACTTTGATCTGCTTTCCCACATTTTTAAACTTTAAATATTTTTCCTCGTCTAATGGTAAAATTGTCATTGTATCACTGAATGTTGGTTAATTTAATAAGGTACCCATCACAGAGGTAAGATATATGACCATCTTTACTCATTTCACTATTCACAAGTCGACTTAAATTTCTTATCCAGCAATAATGACCAATTGTTCCTTTTTCATTTTCCACATAAAGTAGATTTATATGCTTTTTAGAGGCTTTCCTGTTTTTGGAAAAATAGAATGGACCCTGAATAGACCCCTTTTTCCAACTATAAACATTTACGCTCACATTATTTTTTTCCTTGAAAATAGGAATCTGTTTGAAAGAAATAGGGAACGTAATACCTGCCAAGTTCAAAACAGTTGAGTAAAGGGGTAAGTGCTAACACTGCAACTATCTCGTTCAACAGGATGTATAGCAGAAACGATAGCCCAAGCAAAACACCTTTTAACATTACCTCTTTTGGTAGAGGTAGATAAGATCCTCCATAAAAGGGTGTATACTTATTGATGTTAACCTGTAAATAAAGGACCTGTTCGAATGCCCAGCCGCTATCCCTCTCTGAAATTCCTCACAAGGTCACAACCCCTGGTAATGATTACAGTCTTTGTATTGAATGATTTTAAATCACTTATACCATTCTGGCTAGTTGAATCAAATTTCATAAAAACAGCCAATAGTTCTAAATTGACTTTTATAGTTGTGAGCTCTTGAAGTTGAGCACTAATAAGATCTCTAAAACAATGGCTCTCATTTTTTTAAAAACTCTTCAATACTTAATTTCTTATTTTCGTTAATGATTTGATACGTTGCTATTCAAGTAGCAAATGCTTGTGAAATTTTCTTCACTTTTCCCTGATAACCACTATTGATTTGGGATGCATATTTTTTATGCTCATTACTCCTCGAATTGGGAAGGTGGACTGCGCGCCTCATCCCGGATGTGAGACCGTAGCTGAATCGAAGGCATGGTGAGACTGACTTCTATCTGATTCAGCTTTTGAGCGGGCATGGGTGTTTTCAGTCTTACCTGCACAAGATCGGTAAGTCACGGTCTCCCGATTGTCGATTTTGCGCAGGAGAGGAAAACAATGCCGTCCGTACATATTTTGCGTGCATAAAATGGGACTGACTTCTATCTGATTCAGCTTTTGAGCGGGCATGGGTGTTTTCAGTCTTACCTGCACAAGATCGGTAAGTCACGGTCTCCCGATTGTCGATTTTGCGCAGGAGAGGAAAAAAATGCCGTCCGTACATATTTTGCGTGCATAAAATGGGACAGGCAGCGAAGGGACCTTTACCGGGGAGACGGGAGAGCTCACCCCGGATAATATAGTTGTGGTGATGCTCGAATCGGTTGACAAATGGAACCAGGTGGCACATTATGCTCGGGCAGTCCTAAAATATAAAAGGGACTCACAGCAGCCGGGGGCGCTGGGGCTGGAGGATCGCTCTTCTGGCATTTCTTCTTCCCCCGCTAGGAGGGGGATTCCCCAGCTTGAAGGCGCCCCACGGCGTAACAAAACGAGACCTGGACCGAAATAATGTGTCGAACGGTTCCAGGCTGGGTTCTCAGGTTGACAGGGGAGGTGTTTAGTGGATAGTCCAGTCGCGATGGGAGTCCCACACTCTATGCATAAATAGCATTCACCTCCCTACCACAAAAAAAATTACTCCTCAAATGGCTCTTGAAAAATTGTTAACTAACTTCAACATCGCAAAAGTGACAGTGTAGTTTATTAGGAGTTTTATTGTACTTTCTTTTCAAGGGTTTATGTATGGATACAGACATCTTAATCTTTATACTTTACTAACTTAATCAAATGAAACAGTGAAAACTATATAATACAAAGAATTCTTAACTAACTCCCGACGTGGTCCAAGATTAGCTATGATGTACTCGTATACAGATATTCGGTTATATAATTTACGTTGATTATCAAAAAATGTCTTGATTGAAAAGGAATGCTGAAACTGGAGATTTTTAGCTCCAAATGCTATTTCGCTCCTGCGTAGAAATATGTTGAATCTGACTTTTTAATCCTATGAAGCCGACAAAAATGTCTTGATCCGAAAGTTGTTTGTCCTAAATCGTTAGAAATCTTCAAACTGGAGATTTGTTGTCCAAACACTTTATTTTTCCTGCGTAGAAATGTATTGAACTGGACTTTTTGCTCCTTTGGGGCTGACAAAGGAAGTTGGTTGTCCTAAATCGATAGAAATCTTCAAACTGGAGATAGAATAGATTTCGCTATATAAACATATAAAAAAGAAATATTAAATCTCCTACCTATAGCAACATCAGGGTTGCCGCGTATTTGGCACTGATTCCTTGTGGTTCTGTACAGCCTATATTTCTGTGCTTAGTAATCTTTGGAGATTACTAAGAACTCTTTGAACAATATGCCACTATACTTGCTTGTATCGTAGATTATGTCAGCGCAAGTGTTAAGCTGATGGCATCCTATTGTGTTGGAAGTAATGTCAACGAAGATAACAGACTGTAGTTTACCTAGGAATTAATACAGCGTTTAGGCACGCTTGTAGTGTAGGCGATCAACGCCGGATTGAGTTGTACAGAAGAGCCGATATTTCTATTTTTTGTACAATACTTATTTGTTTTGTCACTGAAGGCAAATATACTTCTAAACCGCACACGTTTTGCATTGAAACCACAATAACCTTCTTTATTTCCATCACCTTCTCTTTTATACTTTTCCAAAGCCATAAATTATAAATTAATAGCATGCTCCTGTCACGATTTAATGGCAACCTAGAATTTCTAATCCCATCCTTAAACATCACTGCGGACGAAACTTCATAAATTCTCACTAAAAAAATTATCATACACTCTGTATCTGATCCATACGCCTAAAATATCAACGGCTACAAAAAAACCAAAGTGCTCCATCAATTATCACCCATAATGTTCTTATTTCTTAACACATTCCATACAAACATTGTTTCTAACATTCAAAATTCCCGTACTCAAATTTCCACATATATCAAGTAGCATGCACACACTACTCACTGTTCCCATCATAGGGATCACCACAAGCGACACCTGATAAATCATGCCCCCATAATCACCATGTACTTATCTCACTTAACTAGCTTCTATTCTCATCAATGAGATCACTAGAAGCAATGTCCAATTATCACCTAATAAAGTTTCACCACAAGTACTAATAGCCTTTCCCTAACATGCAAAAGATTAACTCACTCCATATCACGTGTGAAAAAAACATCCTTAAGAATATATGCCACATATGGATGCATGCAAGTGCATGCGATAAGAAAAAACGCTGCGGAAGGTACTTGAGATTGTAAAGGATCGTCTGTAGAATGTATGCATCCATGCATATGATTTATGGGTTCAAGTATCTTGACCTTTTTACTACATGGACTTGGGAAATTGATAAAAAAAATATCATGGGAATACTTAGGAATTGATGTCCGTATTCTCTTTGTAATGAGAATAATTCAAATAATTAAATGAATGGATGAATAAATAAAATTTATATGTGAGCTCTAAAGATTATTACAACTAAGATAAGACTAGAAGCAACGAATATATAGGAAATCCTTCTAGATGAATAAAAAACATGGATAGTATAATTATATACCGTTAAAAGCATCAAAGGCTATTAATTTTAACCTTATATATTAACGCTATGTAAACACACGCTGAGAAATCTAGTTATTTAATGTACACGTATTAATTGAAATACTTAGGACTATCCTAGACAGGAATCAATTTTCTAGTTTCACAATTTACCATTAGAGCCTACTAAGGCTAAGGACGTGCTCCTGCAATCGAAAGACATGTGTGTATTCTAGAACACAACCATCAAGACTACTTCTACTAACCGCTAGAGGGTACTAAGACCCGGAGCACTTACCTACTTAATCAAGACACATATGTATATTTACCTAAGACCCATGCCTTCTCATCCCTGGCACCCACCTATACCAATCTTATACACATATCCACATACCTAAGGCCCACATCAACACTAATCTGATACACATATCCAAATACCCTAGACACACACCCTCGCCGCAACCACCCATGACACCCACTCCTATTCCGGACTCATACCTTCTTATCTCAGGCATCTACCTAAACCACCCTAATACAAGCACCCCCACACCCCAGACACACACCCTCGACAACATTTGAAGTTTGTATGGAAAAAGTGCGTTAGAACTGGTATTCTACATCTACTCAAGTAACCGCTAAGTTAATTTTTGGTGCCGACGAACATGGTTTTCGCATGGAAAACTCGTAATCAAATCTTCCTTGCCCAAAATTTCCATCAACGGCAATCTTTTAGGCAATTGTCTCGGCGAACACCATCGCATCCATGACTATTCCACTTAAGATTTTTAATGGGAAGCAAAGGAACACTTTTTTGTTGGAGTTTTGCTAGTGGGCAGGTATTTTTGGGAAGAATTAAAAGTACTATCAGAAATAATCCACAACTACGGAAAATTTAAGCAGTGTAGTGTTATACTATATGTTTGTCGGGTAGAATTACACTCCGCGATCGAACATTTTCTTTTACTCCAAGTAGTTTCTTTTCTCCCCGATCCGTCCCCAAACTTGTCTTTCCTCTTTCGCATACCGTGTATATGGTAAATCGCATCAGCTGAGATCTATTGCTTTCCGCAAGGTAATACACCGTTGGGGTGCACTCAATCAGCGTTCCCATACTCGAAATCTCATTTGGCAGACTTAAATTTTTTAAAAACAAAATTTAACTGAAGTAATGAAAAATGAAGAAAATTTTAAATAGTAATAAAAATTAAATCTCATGAAAAATATAATTAAAGGGAAACATTTAAATTTAATATAGAGGAAAATTGATATAAAGTTACATTTGATAATAATAGTAAGAAAGAAAACTATTTTACAAATGATGATTATGAATGGAAATAATTTATTATTTTGCTATATCTGCCATTAAAATTTCGAATAGGAGACAGGAAGGTTTTCGAGCAGTTTGCTTGTGTGACTGCTCGATTACTACAGACTTCTTTCTCTGGGGATATTCAAAAGAAAAAGTGTACGTCAATAAGCCAAGAAAAATTCAAGAGCTAAAGGGTGAGATAATTCAGCGAATTAACGACATTGAACCTCAATTATGTCTCGGAGTCATTGAAAATATGGACCATCGGATAGAAGTATGTCACCGGAGCCGTTGCGAGCGTTTGGGCAATATTTTGTTACACACATAATTGTCAAAGATCCTTCTATTATAAGTAAAAAATATTAACATAATTCTCTGATAACTTTTTGTTTAAATTTCCACCCTTTATTTAAACAATGAATTAAACTGTTCACGTCGGTTATGTAGAAAGTTCATTTTTCTATACACTGAGACCAAAGCGACAAAACACAAGGGAGTATGGAGATGGAATAGAAAAATTTGATTTGGATCAGCGCATCCACCGATATAATCGCTGTCACTTTAACACTAAATATAACCGTAAAATTCAACTTTCAGTATTCAAAATCTAATTCTTCAAGAGCCAAATCTTAAGAAAAAAAACAAGGTACATCTATTTTTTAAATTTAAAACAGATGATAGTGTACTGCTATTGCGTAAAATTTAAAAATCAACATCTAACGGCGAGATATATTGTACAATTGTAATCTTTCTTTTTTCAGTCGCTCAGTAAAGATAGATTTTATTATAAGAAAGTTTTGAATCACGTATTTTATTTAGAAGTATTGAGTACCATCACTACATGCCGTATTGCCATAGTTCATTCATACTCGTATATAACTTTTCACTTTTTATTAATTCTACAGCTCTAATTTAAATCCTTTGCTACGAATAATGTTTGTGAGGGATGCAAATGGAATTGATGCTACAACTCACGATCTATTACTAGTAATCGGTTTGAAAATGCCAGACCAAACTTACTAATGAAATTCATTCGTTTAATAGTTGCTGGCATTCAGTTGGAAAAAAAATCAAAGGACTTAACTAAAATTGACAAGCTTCTAACACATTTACCATTTCAATATAAAATGATAAATAAAAGAGTGATTTTCCTGAATACGAGCGGATATTCTTGTAAGTGTGCAAGTGGTGCAAGTATACATGGGCGTAATGGGGTAGAATCCATTTTGTACGAGGGCGCCATGTTGTCAGGGCGAATTTATGAATGAAAACTGGACGACCTTGAACGGGAGGATGGAATGTTTTTTTAACGTTTTTGGGACGGGATACTCCTTTCTGTGAATTT
This sequence comes from Odontomyia ornata, assembly GCA_963969285.1. Taxonomy (NCBI): domain Eukaryota; kingdom Metazoa; phylum Arthropoda; class Insecta; order Diptera; family Stratiomyidae; genus Odontomyia; species Odontomyia ornata. Next base: position 8,212,568 of record OZ017738.1, on the reverse strand, counting down.
CCCGCGGAAACTTCATCAGCGTTCTCCTCAACAGAGCCGAGCTGGACTGAGGGCCACCACGTATTTGCTTCTGTAACGGAGATTTCGCGCAGTACCGCGTAACAGCTCAGTGTGTTAAGTGGAGCAATAAAAACACTGTTGTTCCCCTTCGCAATTTATGAATGAAATCGTAACCCTCTCCTATTCTGGGTGGCTTACGCAAGCAGACGTATGAACATATTAGAAATTTCAATGTAGAAGCGTTTCTACGTGTTGATGGGGATGGTGAAAGGCAACGGGAGGGAAAGCCGCTATTGCTTGTTGAAAATCGATAGGGCCGGTCCTGAAGAGGGATTACATTACTGCATTCAATATCGTTTTCCGTCACGTGAACGACTTTCCATTCAGTCGAAGTATTTATTAAAAACTGCTTAAAAATGTGCGGTATTGTTTGCAGGAAACAATGAGGAACGAGCAGAATACCCGTTCCATAAATGTCTTGTGAATTTACAGCAAAAGTCCCGAGGAAGATTTAGTTCTTCAAAATTTCATTGCAAATATTTGATAATTTATCAATTCCGGGAGGCTCATCTTTCAGCAGTGGGCGTCAAGTTAATGTTTTATATTGAATTTTTCCAATGTTGAGTTGCGAGGAATGTCTGGTTTTCGGAGAAATCCCGACATAACAACGTTGCAAGTCGCTTGAGGTGCTTTCATTGTCTTTTGAATTGAATATTCAGGATAAACATTTTTTTCCAAACCCCATGAGCCATCTCACACACTTTTGGCACGGAATTTTCCACTTTTTATTGAAGGATGGCATGCCGTTGATTCACGACTGCTTCTTTCAAGCTTCGCTTGAGTAAATCAAATCGCAGAATGGATCAGGATGGGTGGATTTCGCGAAATAATTTGGCGCTCATGTCTCACCTGCATGCCCAACGCCTACGCTTTATGGGGATTTTCCATTCATGCTTGTGCTTTGGATTCACGGCCTTTCTTCAAACGCACCAGGAGTGCTTGCAGGCAGTGAGAGAAAAGAGTTTCCCGGACTCAGTGTAAAAATAAAATATTCACCTTAGATAATAACTATCTGTACGCTCGTCCCATTTGACGTCATCGAAGCTAGTTAAAGATAGGTTCCACCAGCAATCGCAACAAAGAGTGGTGTGAGTGCCCTTGGCCGTGGACTTCATCATACCGCATTCAGAGTAGTATGTCCTTCGTAAAAGTCGTTAGCATTCTCCAGAGGAGCGAATGAATGGATCAAATACGAGCTTTCCGAGCTTTCATTCGCCACACCTAGTAGCGCATCTGATGGTTACTGGTCTGTTCCCCGCTTTTGTTCCGGCATCGAGTTTCACTAAGCACTAAGGGTGCACGCTAGAACCTCTCCCCGCACTCGCTAGCCGGTTGACTTTCTTTGGGGATTTTGTCATGAAATTCCACCGAAAAGCAACATACGATTTACGTCATGCGAGGTCATGTTTACTGACGTCACACGCACTTTGATGGAAGGATATGTATTGTGGAAGCAGTTGATATTCTTGTGCAGTAGGGCAAAGAAAGGATGCACGGGCTGGAGTGGTGGATAGAAGGATATCATGTGTAATTCTATTATGAATGATTCGAACGTCAGCCGAAATTTCTGAATGAAAATTGTTATTTTTTTGTGAGCACGAGTATCGACATTCATTAATTGAGTAGTTCGAAATTGGGGCCATAGGAAAATATTGTAGTTATTTTTAGTTCTATTTGTCTTCGTTGTTTGAGCTATTATTTGTGGTACTTTTCATATAGAGAAAACGTAAATGATTAGTATTAATGCAGTTCAAATTGAAGTGAAGTGAGAGGAGTGAGTAATCGTAAGATTTCCTAATGTATAAAATTGACAACGCTCATCTTAGAATGCCCTGAATATGTAGGACGTGCAGTTTTTATCATGCAGCACAAACATGTAAATTAGGCGGACAAAAGTCACCACATTTCCAAAACATTCATCTTTGATGTCTTATGCCTATGATAACAAAAACTTGGCGTCTTTATGTCTTCTGATAGTCACAATTTGGTTTGGTAGGATGTTGGTTGACTAAAAGCAAGGGGCCGCTGTGATACTGCAATAAAACGGTGCAGACAGTGAATAAATTTATTCTCTTAGTGTAGAAATCGAGCAGTTCGTGCATGTGGACTGCTCGAAAAACTTCAAAAAAATATATAAAAACTATACAGGCGCATGCTAATGGAAAATTATATATCTAAGAAATAAGAGATAAATGAATTTTGGCCTATGATTCCCGAATCAATAGGAAAAAATTAAAATGCTTCATGAGAACCGACAGTTTCCTAAGAGTAAATTAGGTGGAATTGTAGCGTCGGCGGTACTTTATCATATAGGATCATTTGAAGATGCTCTTACTTATAGTGCTGGTGTCGATTCTCGGAATGAATAATGAATGCATTGACTTTAACGTTCAACAAAGAGTCGCATCAATAGAAAACTAGAGGACTAGAAGCAAAAGTTAATAGGATGTTGGAAAGATATTGAGATGATGACCATTCCAGAAATAACCCAGCTAATAAAACTGAGCTATCATCTAATTCGTCGTTAATATTTTCAAACCACATGAATACGCTTAACGGATTCAGGTTTTTTTGTCGTCCAGATATGCTCTCATATCAGGAATTGTGAAAAATGCCTGTACTGTTTTTCTGGTTCTCGTGAATCAACATATCAAGAGATCGCACAATGAAGAAGACAAGTTTTTTGCTTTCTGTTCCAGCCTTCTTCACAGATGTATTCTCTTCCGGTCATCTTGGTCTATAACAGTTTGTTTAAGTAAATATTAGATTTTGAAACACCAAGATTGGCGTTTGAGTTCTAAAGTGGTGACCCCAACTTGCAACGCCGTAATATAAATGGCAGTTGGACGAAACGATGAGGTGAGCGAGCACCGTTTCCCTCAGGAGGCACCACCATTCGGCCCAGGAGGTAAACGTCATCAGCCAATGCAGGCTGCCAACCTTCTGGCGAGCTAGTCGTAAGTTGTGGTTCTTTCAAGTAGAATCAAAATCGAGGTGCACAAGATGACAAAGGACGCAGCTGCGTACCCCTCACGGTATCATCATTGGACCACGAAACCATCGATGAGGTAGCGGTCATCATTCGTACGCCACCGGAACACGACAGATACGGCGCGCTCAAAGCAGCTACCGTCTCCCACCTCACAGACTTACCTGATCACAAGCTACATAAGTTGCTTACAGGCGTCGAAATTGGGGACAGGAGACCTTCACAGCGTAGTAGTATTCCATTGATGGCGTACGGACCAGTGACAATGTTCTCCGTGTCAGATGGCTCGACCACCTGCCCCAGCAAATGCGTTGTATGTTTCGGCCCATCAAGAACCAGGCGCTATAGGAGCTTGTCGCTGTCGTAGGCGAGGTACACGACAAGAGCCCGGGAGTGATGGCCTCGTCAGTGCAAACATCCACGCGCTCAGCAATACCCTCATTTGGTTTCCTTCACCATGCAGTTCTTCAGACCAATTCACTGTCGAGCTAGCCGCCTTGCGTATCGCGATTACACAACTAAAAACCTTGACTCGAAAGGCACTCCAGCAAATAAACATCCGCACCAACACGCTGTGGGAGCGCTCCTTGCTAAGAAACGTAATGCAACGACGAAGACGCTCCCCCACTCCTAGATTAGATAGTCACACGAGACACCGCTGGTATCAAGCCAAGCACGGGGCCTAATCAAGGCAATGCGAACAGCCCTCTTCTCTCCCAGTTACAGACCACACCACTAGATACTCGGGAAACTAAGTTTGTCGGCGCTGCACTCAGTAGACACCACCGGTAACATCTCCGAGAAGCGCCTTTATGTCTCCGACCGCACCACAAAAACTAGGTTCCTGGTAGACTTCGGTTCCATCCTCTCCACCATCCTGAGGCATCAAATCGTCAGGCCTCTTCGTAAGTGCAACATGCAGCCAATGGCATGCCCATCATCACCTTTGAAATTTATTCATTCATTCCATCTTGCAGACTGAATAATCCAATAACAAGATGGAACGCAAAGAATAAATACAGCAATATTTAAATGAAAAAAATAATAAAATGTCGATAGTTGAAAGTTAAACTAGTAGTTAGTCTCTTAGTTTTTTCTTAAATGCTATGTAAGGGGAAAGGATCAAGCTCGAGATTATGATGATTTCGTACGATTCTTTAAGCTCATGAATAGAAATATAAATCAGTTCTAGCATATGGCATAACGAAATAAGAATTCATCCGAGATGAACGAGGTGTTTGTCGGAAATGTAGCTCAGAAAAAATATTTAATGGGACGGCAGCTCATCCTGGATTTTGGGCTACACCACCCACTCCACTGGTCATTTGTCATGGTAGATATCCAGACAGCTATTTAAGGAGCCAATGCACTCAAGCATCACGGGCTTCTCATCGATCTTCGCAGCCAGTGTTTCTTTGATGACCTCACCAGCCTCTCTGCTGATTACGTCCTCAGTCCGGCTCCAAAAATACACAGCATTAGCGCCGTCACTAAGACATCGACCTTGAAGGGCACCATTTGAGGCCGGTATAAAGGGATCATTGCCAAATACACAGATGGATACGCACAACCTGGGGAATCAGCCTCGGTCGCTGACCTACCCATCCACCAGCAGATAGTCTTCAATGGTTTTCACGAGAACACATCACCTCGTGGGAGAACGCTTCACCGCAGCAAAAGCCGAGTTCACCGGTGGAACTCGGACTAGTCCACTGGCCGAGTGCCAGTGGACTAGTCCTCTGCACATGGTGCCCAAGGATGGCAGCCATTGGTGGGCTACTGGGATAACTGTCAACTCAACACTCAAACTCGCCCGGACCATTACCCTTTGCTCATCATCTAGGGCTTGATTCAAGAGGCGATACAGTTTTTTTTTCAGCAATTGACATCCCGCGTACCTTTTACCAAATCCTGCTCCTGAGGATATATGTAAAACGAAAGTCACCACGCTCTTTAGATACCTGTATGAATTCCAGGGAATGCCTTTAGGTCTATACAACGCAGTCCAAACGATGCAGTGAACTCTAAATCATCTGCTGAGGATGTTTGACTTCGTTCGGATCTACCAGGACGATATCCTAGTTTTCTCAGCCTCGCACGACCATCACCAGTGCCACCTTAAGTAACATCTCTCCATGTTGCAAGCGTCAGCCTGAGGTCATCTTTGCCGGATATCACGTCGGCGAAAGAGGATTTTGACCACAAGCCCCCAATACGAAAGTCATCGTACCCTTTCTCAAACCGGCCGATTTATCCCAGCTGAGGCTTTTTCTCGGGATGCAGAATTTTTATCACCGCTGCATGTTACACGCTACCGAGTTCCAAGCGCTACTCTCGGGGCCGTTAAATGGTTGTACGACCAAGAAAGCAGTACTTACCTGGACACCCGATGCTGAAGTAGCTCTTGAACGTTGCAAGCAAGGCATCGCTGAGGCACTCACGTCAGCCTTCTTTTCGATTTCGCATTCATTGGAACTGCGCACCGACATGTCCAGCACTGCCATTGGCGTGGCCTTGGACCAACAATGGGACGACGGCACTTGGGTGCCGTGGGGTTTCTTCTTGAGGAAGCTCTCTGAAACCGAACAGTGGTATTCAACCTACAATCGTGAGTTCCTTGAGATCTTTGCTG